>CM028130.1:920610000-921210000 GCA_016271365.2 Neoceratodus forsteri | reverse complement strand
TTCTTAATTTCCCTTACCCCCTTTGTCACATACGTCTAGATAGACTGAACAACTGCTTTTTACATTCCTATCCTTTCTGTCCACACCCAAAAAGAGTCTTTAAGTAACTATTGCACAACCTTCTTCAAACTCCTACTCCTCCTACTTTCCACAATGCAAATAGCAATGCAAAGAAAGTAACAATGAAAGCTCCTTGATTTGCAGTTACTTCCCTTCCACTTAGATAGTCACCTCTTCACTCGCTGCTGTTCCTTTCCTGGATGTCTGTTTCTGCTATGACAGGTGCATGTCCTTTGCCCGTTTGGGGAAATGATGTCAGAACCCCTGATATAAAAAATCATGGACCTGGGGCGGGTGGGGTGAGGAGCAGGGAGGTGGGACCAGCCCGTGCTTCAAAAAACAATCAGGTAGCTGAGGCCCTGGTCAGACCATTAGCACCCTTCCCCACTATGCACTAAACTTTACAGCTAGTGAAGCCTGCAAAAAGCAATCACAATTCCACTCAAAGCACAAAAAATAGGCTTGCTACCAAAAGAAACAGGTCTCCAATTCAAACAGCCTTACCAACAACATATCAAAATAGGCTTGAAATTAGAAGATATAGGTCTCCAATTCAAAGAAACAGCCCCAATAAAATCACACCAAATAGGTTTTAAATCGGAAGAAATAGGCCTCCACAAACGCAGCCTGCTACACAGTGAAACATCAGACAAATGAGCCCACTTATAGCCACCAAAATAGGTTGCAAAATTCCAACAGCCCCAAAACAATACCCTGCTAGCTCCTTAGAAGTAGTAAGAAAGAAAATAAATAACCTTCTACCAAGTAACCCCCGTTACCAGCACAGCTCACTACACTCCTGTTTTGCATGCACAAAACTTCTGCAAACAAACCTTCCTCAATCAAGTACCACAAGTTCTCCCGCAGGGAACTGCACCTTGCCACCCTGAAACTCCTTCTCCTACTCCTGCTATTATCTGGAAACATTCACCCCAACCCTGGCCCTCGGGCTGCCATGAACTCCACCCAAACCAAGCGCCTTGGCACTCTCTCCATTATCTGCCTGAACATCTGCAGCTTATTGTCTAAATTTGATCAACTACAAGCCTTTGCACATGCCCACCAGCCCAATATCCTGGCAGTAGTAGAAGCGTGGCTCACCCCCTTGGTTCCTGATCATACAATCTCCATCCCTGGCTACACTATCTTTAGGCTTGACCGAAAATCAAAACGAGGAGGGGGCTGCACCCTTTACCTAAAAGACAACCTGATGGGGCACACTGTCCACACTGACCTACCAACACCAAATGCCCAGCTATTGCATATCAAAATCCTGCTTGGAGCTCAGCACAAAGCCCTCTCGGTCATCATCGTTTATATCCCCCCAAAAGAACAGGGACCAGGCTCCATGCAGTACTGGAGTACACCAAATCACTCCCACCCGACTCCGAAGTCATCACATTGGGTGATTTCAACACTAACTGGTTGGGACCTGATGCTGGCGACACCAGGGACATGGTCACATCAGCAAACTTCACACAGATATTGGACTCCACAACTAGAATGAACTACAAAACCGGCACCAGCACTTTACTGGACTGGATCCTGACTACTCACCCTTCCCGTATCACTAGCTTCGCCATACTGTCTGACTCTTTCAGTGACCATTCCCCCGTCAGCTGCACCTGGTCAAACAAATTCTGGAAATCTCCACCAAAGGTCATCCTGAGCAGAGTTCTACCCCATGGGAAGCTAACCCACCTAAAATCGCACCTACTAAATCAAGACTGGTCCCCCATCAACCTGGCGCCCGATGCAAATACAGCCCTTGATCAATTCATACGCATTTTCAATGAAGCTTGTAACATCTTTGCCCCACCAAAAAAGCGCAAAATTAAACCCCTCTACAATCCTTGGCTCACGGGTTCCCTCTTAAAGAATCTGAAACACAGGGACCACCTTTGAGAACTAGCCAGAGAAACAGGAAAACAGGCAGACATCCAAAACTTCAGAAGAGCTAGAAATGATTGCACCAAATCCATATGCCAACAGAAATCTGAATACTACAAGACTGCACTCGCTGACACCTGGGGAAGGAGTCCAAATCACCCCCTACTGCAATCACAATAAACGGGAATACTATCCTGGACCTAAAAGTCATAGCCAACACCTTTAATGATGCCTTCACTGACCTCAGCAGCATCCTCCCTCCTTTTTCAACGATAGCGACCCCCCTCTTCCCACCCACAAGTCATCACCAAAAAATTGTCCCCCTTTCTACTTCAGAGCAGTAAGCAAAAATACCATCAGGAAATACATTTCCAAAGCCATCAAAAACACTAGAGCAAGTGCTGACACACTGGACCTCAAACTTATGTCCCTCACTCTAGACGAGGTTCTGGTGCCTCTCACCAGGATCTTTAATCTCTCCCTCTCTCTCAGCCAATTCCCTGACAAATGGAAGGCAGCGACTGTCACACCTATCCATAAAGGTGGTGACCGGACCTCCCATGTGAACTTCTGACCTATCTCTATCCTGCCACCCCTCTCTAAGGCCCTGGAACAGATAGTAGCAGACCAGCTCACTGATCATCTGGACAAGTACAACATCCTTTGCCGGCAGCAACATGGATTTAGAAAAGGGCACAGCACTGCCACAGCACTTCTCGAGTTTATGGGAGCCATACACAACTCCCTTGATCAGGATCGCCTAACTGGAGCTACATTCATCGACCTGTCAAAGGCTTTTGACACTGTCCACCACCGCCTCCTGCTTCATCAGCTACTGAACATTGGCCTCTCCGCAGAATCAGTGAAATGGTTCAATAGCTATCTTGACAACAGGTTCCAATGTGTAAAAATATCAGGCGTGGTCTCCGACACTAAGCAGGTTGGTTCCGGTGTCCCCCAAGGCTCCATCCTGGGCCCATTGCTGTTCAGCCTGTTCCTCAACTCCTTCCCCGACTCCACCTCTCAGCAAGTCATATTCTATGCAGATGACACGGTGATTCTTGCCTCTTATCATGACCCAAGCCACCTGCAACAAACCCTTCAACACGGCTTCACCTCTGTTGAAAGCTGGTTCAAAGAACATAAGTTAATCCTTAACCAGAAAAACGAAGACCATGATTTTCATCAGCCACCAAACAAGCACAAACACCACCAACTCTCCTTAAACACCTGCCTCGGGACTCCCTGGAGCAGGTTGACTCCTTCAGATACCTAGGAATCACCCTAGACCCACACCTGTCCTTTGGAACCCCTATATAACCAATGTCGCTAAAACCGTGAATACTAGACTGGCCTTACTCTACGGCTCATCGGCACCCTGACTAAAGAGGCCCTCTTTGCCACAGTTCAAAGCTCCATCATCTCCCCAGATTGCTCATGGTCTTGTCATCTATGGCACTGCCACTACCACTGCACTCAGAAGGATTACTACCACCCTAAACAAGGCCTGTCGACTCATCACTGGGGCCTAACAGCTCACACACACCTGTGACCTCTACTCACAAGCTAACTGGCTTCAACTTGATAATAGAATTCAGTACCAAACCTGCGTGGTTGCTAAGAAAATACAGTTGGAACTGCCTCCCAGGGTCTGTTCACCCTTCAAATGAAAACCAGCTCCAGAATTACCAGGGATCAAAGCCACAACTTTTCCATATCCTCGCTGCGCCAGCCATTGGCCAGCATTCATTCGCCTACAGGGCACCACTTGGTTTAACGGTCTTGCCAATGATACTATCAATACCACTGGGCTAGGGGCCTTCAAATCCAGGCTCCGTAACACCCTGGTCGCTTCCAGCGTCTGCGACTGTCATGGATAATGTCTATGCTACTCCACTCTGCTACCGCTCTTTCCTATATCTAGCTCCTTACATAATGCACTTGCCATAGTTTGGCCTCTGCCCCAAACGCTCTACAGCAGCTGACAATGCCACCTTCCTGGCAGCTCCACCCCACCCCCACTTATCCTTACCTACCCCCCACCTCTCCTCTCTTCTCATTCTCTTACCTCCCCCTTGCCCCTTCCATTCTGTCTATCACCCCCCCATTGTCCTCTTCCTTTCCATTTTAACCTCTCCCTGTCTGTTTGAATTTAATTTGATATCCTTTACCCTTATTTGTGTAACAATTTTGTCTATTGTCATGTGATACCTATGTCTTGACGTGGAACCTTTGTAAAAGAGCCCTGGGCTCAAAGGTAAATTATAAGCCTAGAATTGAAATAAATAAATAAAATAAAAATAAAAAATCCACAAGAAACAATGTAAAAGCAGCAAGAAGAAGTTACTGTACTGGAACTGATCTGATCCCTTCCCTTTCTGGTTACTTCTGATCCGTTCCAGGATCTCTAGAAGAGAGGGAAGCAGATCTAGGTCTGGAGGAAGACCTGCGTCCTTCATCTGAACACCACCCACTAGAGGACCAGCGATGGCTGTGGGACTGGCGATGGCTGGTGGAGTGCAGACGATGGCTATCCGACCGTCATTGGCTGTCAGACCGCTTATGGCTGGAGGAGTGACGTCAGCAAATACTCGGTGAGCGGGTGCAGTGTCAGTGCCGCCGTTCCCAGTGCAAAGTCCTGACACAGGGTCGGTGGGACTGTGAGAGTGGAACTTCGATTTTAGAGTAGGTGAGGACAGTTTGCCCCCCGGGCTCTGGTCCCTCTCCTCCTCCGGATTCGGGGTGATATAGGGCTGTGGGGGAAGGACATCTTGTTTAACCTGGCTCCACCAGAACTGAAAGATCTCCGTTAGTTTCACCTTGGAAAACGGCGGAACCATGATGTCCACCAGGGAGCAAGGTATTTGGTCACCCAGTGTTGGTTGAGTGACAGGAGAAGGTAGATCCGATTGATCCCAGGGGGAAGGGGTAGACCGATCCCCTTGGTCATCAGGTGTAGAGGGCCCTTGGACCAGTGAACTAGTGAGATCCAGAGAGAGAGACCATATCCAATGTATGTCCTTTGGCCTGAACCGGCGACAGTCTGGAGTTGTCGGCTTTGTGGACTGTTGTCGGCCTGGACATAGGCATTTGAGAAGCCGAGGAGCAGTGAGCTGAGGTCTGTTTGGAGACCGATTTCTGACCCCGGTGCTATTTGGTCTTACCTAGAGCCCCGGGAGAGACAGATGCCAGAACCTTGCACGATGGGACAGAGATCCCCATGCTAGTAGAAGAGGAGGTCCTGACCCTTGAAGTGGAGGGTGACCGCATGGGTGTGGCCTTCGCCTGCAGGGTAACCAAGGCCGGGGTATAGGAGCCTGAGCCTTGTTTTCCACTCTCTGATGTCGGGGTTTTGGCAGGAGTGGAGGAGTCCTGCCACCCAGATGAATGATAAGAGTGGTGGGAGGAGTGATCCAAGCCCCCGGAGATAGAGCCCGAGGAGGTCTTTTTGTGGTTCGAGGTCCAGGAGTGTGAACACTCCTTAGACCTACCCTGATCCTTCTCACGGGACTTGTGGTGGTCCGAATCCTTTTTCTTTTCCTTATGCTTGGAAGAATGGGAAGAAGATGCAGACTTCTCGGCTAGTGAGCTCTGCATGATGGCCAGCTGCTGCTCCAGGACATGTGCCTTTAGTGCCTTAAGGCAGAGGATGTGAGTCTGGCTGGAAAAGCCACTACAGATGGGACAGGTCTTGGTGTCGTGGCCAGGCCCCAGGCAGTAGACACAGGCCTCGTACTTGTCCTTGGCCGGGATCTGTCGACCGCAGGCACACTTGGTCCTCTTCTTCTTAGTAGAGGAGACCGACAATGGTGAAGAAGACCTGTAGAAGAGGCAAAAAAATAAGAAAAGCAGACTTTTCTTCATGAAAATAAGAAAAAAATGACTGAAAATGCTAGTGTAGTTCTAGAAGATGACTGAAGAGCCAAAGTAGACTGGTCGACAGTAGGAAAAGAATTGAGGTGGGACTGGGGACCGCCCTCTTATGTACCATTGACTGACGTCGAGGCAGAGCCGGTGTTGGGGCCGGTCGCAGCTGAAGACTGCCAGCTATAAGGTTTCCATGGGGTCCTAGTGCTTGGCCGCATAGTCCTTACGGTAATAGCCTGCTGCCAGAGCTCCCACTCAGAGTAAGATGAGTCCGAACAGCAACACGTACTGCAAAGTAATTATTTGATTATTAGAATGACAAAGTGCAACAAATACCAGAACTGAGGCTAGATGCCCCAGTGATCTTTATCAGGAGGAGGTCTACTAACCAGACTGACAACCCATTTATACCTGTGGGGGCTGCTGATGTCATAATTAATGGTTGACTTCTTACATCACAGCAGCATAGGTAGAAGTGGCAGTCAAACTTGCTGAACAGACAACAAAGAAGTGTGACTGTTCCTTTCAGACTCCAGACCAACCTGTTGTAAATCCCCTGCATTGATGACCTATATCTTTAATGGTAGGTTGCTTGAGAGCTGTGATGATAAAGTGGTGGTGGTGGTGGTGGTGTTGGGGGGAGGGACCCCGGGAATCTCAATTTTTCATCTGCTAGTGCTATAGCTTACGACTACAAGTATACAGGTCCTCCATAAACATGAGGGTCCTCCACAGCCCGAGTCCCCACGCTTCCCTGACATGGCCAGTGTGAAGCAAGTGATGAGTATGTCAGTGTTGTGTACTCCAGACTGGATGGTATAAAATAAATGCTCACTGTATCACTCTTACCTCACTCAGTATTTAGCCATCATTCATTACACCAGCCTTAAGCAAAGCCTGTCTGTTTTATTCGCAGGACTGGAAAATACTTTTTTTTGAGATAACATAGGTGGGTGTAAGTTGTGGTGAAACATGTACTGTATGAGCTGGCCTGTTTATTAATGACCGCAGGGTCAATGTGAGACCAGCCGCAGTAGCCCACATGAAAGGATCATATTAAAGAACTGTGTCTAGCCCTGTAGTTTGGCAGAGGGGTAATAATTGTCTAGCCTGGTGCATCAGCTCATTGATAATTCAAGGTGGGACTGGGTCACATTTCTGATTGCAGGTTGATGTTGGCTTGCTGGCAGAGCTAACCAGCAAGCTCTGACATACTAACATACTAAAATGCCAGCAGAATAGGCCTAACGGTCTTTTGTGTCTGCTCGTTTGGTCAGCCCCCACCCTGGGAGCTGACCTTGCTGCCCCCCTCGCCCTCTCTGGCTTCTCCCTTCCCAGTTCCAGATATTCTTGCTGCACTGGATTTTGCTTCCAGAACCCTTCCCTGTACCTGTCCCACCCTCTTGAACCCTCCACTGTCTCTGCCTCCACCAGCCCCTGGGCAGTGCATTCCATGGCTCCACCACCTTCTCAGTGAAGTAGCACCTCCTCCTTTCTCCCTGAATCTCCCCTCCAGCTTCCACCCATGCCCTCTAGTTGCCCCCCTTCCTTTGAAGCACCCTGACTGCTCCTCCCCTATTTACCCCCTTCATGTACCTGAAGACCTCTATCATGTCCCCCCGGTCCCTTCTCTCTTCCAATGTGTACATATTTAGCTCTTCGAGCCTCTCCCCATAGGTCCTGTCCACCAAGCACCAAATCATTTTGGTTGCCCTCCTCTGGACCCTCTCCAGGAGTTCAATGTCCCTCTTTAAGTGTGGCCTCCAAAACTGCACGCAGTACTCGAGGTGCAGCCTCACCAAGCAGTTATACAGTGGGAGTATCACTTCCCTCCTTCTGGAGGTGATCCCCCTAGCGATGCATCCCAGCATCCTGTTGGCCTTGGCACTGCCCTCCTACAAGTCTCTGAGTTGTTCATCTTGACATCCACCACCACCCCCAGGTCTCTCTCAGCCATTGAGACTTGTAGCATTTCCTCCAGGGTGTACACTTGGCCCGGGTTTCTGGCCCCCAGGTGCAGTACCTTGCATTTCCCTGCATTGAACCTCAGTTTCCACTTAGTAGACCATCTTTCCAGAACCTCCAGGTCCCTCTGTAGGGCCACCCTCCCCTCCTCCCCATCCACCATTCGCAAAGAGACTCATCTCACTCCTGATACCTGTCCTTATGTCAGAGACGTAGGCGTTGAACAGGAGGGGCCCAAGGACTGATCCCTGTGGGACCCCACTAATGACCTTCCTTGGGGATGAGACTATCCCGCCAACTACGACTCTCTGGGTCTGGTCCTGGAACCAATTACCTAGCCATCTGATCTTCTGGTTCCCCACCCCCATTTCTCCCAGCTTATCCAACAGGCCCCCTTGAGGAACTGAGTCAAATGCCTTGCTGAAGTCCAGAAAGAGGATGTCCACTGGTCTACCCACATCCAAGGCACTCGTCACCCAGTCATAGAACTCCACAAGGTTTGTCTGACACAATTTCCCCGGGACAAATCCATGCTGTCTATCGTCCAGGCACCCTGACTTTTCCAGGTCCCCCCCAGCCTCTCCTTGACAATGCCCTCCATCACCTTGCCCACCACCGATGTCAGGCAGATGGGCCTGTAGTTCCCTGACACCTCCCTTGATCCTCCGTTGTGGATAGGCACTATATGCACCACCTTCCAGTCCTGGGGCACCCACCCTGTCCTCAGAGAGATGGTGAAAAGCTCCGCCAGGGGTTTCGCCAGGATATCCGCCAGTTCCTTCAGCACTCTGGGATGTAATTTATCCGGCCCTGGTGCTTTCTCCATCTTAAGGGACCTGAGGGCTTCCCTCACTCTCTCTGCTGTGATTTCCACCTCTGCTACCTTGTCCCCCTGCTTAGTCTTGCCCCCCTCCTGCCAGTGATGCCTCCCCCTCTCCCCAGACCCGCCGATCAGTAAGGGTCCCCCCCTCCTCAGTATCACTGTCTCCTCCCATGTATGATGCAGCCCCCCCATTTTCCTAGGTGAAAATGGAGGTGACGTACTCATTTAGTACCTCAGCCTGCTCCCCCGGGTCTTGTGCCCATCTCTCCCCTGTTTTAATCCTGCCAATCTGCCACTTCACCCTTCGTGTTTCCCCAAAATATCTAAAGAACCCTTGTTCCCTCTCCTAATTTCCCTGGCCAGGTTCTGCTCCTTCCTTGCCTTAGCCACCCTCACCACCCTAGTGGCCCTTCTAGCCATCAGCTCATACTCCCCTCGATCCCTTTCACTCCTTGAGCACTTGAATTGCCCATAGGCTGCCTTCTTTCACCTCACCTCGTCCTGGACCTCCCTGGTCCACCAGCAGGATTTTTGGGCCCTACCCCATTTTCGTCTTACTCTTGCACCGGTGCTGGTAGCATCCTGCACCTCTCTCCTGATGATTTCCCACCTACTGTCAGCGTCCATGTCTGGCCCAATCACATCCAAATGCTCCTTAAGGATCCTTCCTATTTCCTTAAAATCCACCCCCCTGAAGTCAGTTACCTCTGTCTTTGTGCAACCTTCTACCCCTCCTAGGTCCCAGCAGAACCAGACCATGGCATGGTTGCTCCCCGCCAATGGGTCCCTTACCTCCAGGCCCCCAATCTGGTCACTGTCTGCCAGGACCACATCCAGTACCCATGCCTCCCTAGTCGGTTCCCCCACCTGCTGAGTTAGGAACTCATCCTGAAAGACATCCAACAACCTCTGTTCCCTGGCCACTGAGGATGTCATAGTCTCCCAGTCTGTTCCTGGCATGTTTAAGTCCCCCAACACCACCACCCTTCCCCTGCCCAATCTGCAGTGTCTCCCAACATCTGCCACCAGACTCTCCTCCAGCTCCTCCGCCAGCGCAGAGGTCTATACACCACTCTCATTTTACTCTCTTGCCCCCTTGTTATCAAGGTGACCCAACTACGCCTCCATGGTTCACTTTGCCTCCTCTACTCCCCTTATGCTAATGCAGTTTTTGACTCTTATTGCTACCTTTCCCCCCCTTCCCTCCTCCTGTCCTTCCTGAACATAGTGTAACCCTCCAGGTTCAGGTCCCAGTCATGTCCTGCTGTGGCCCAGGTCTCAGTGACTGCTGCCACATCCACCCCTCCCTCAGTTAGCATCACCTGGACCTGAGGCATTTTATTGTCCAAGCTCCTGGCATTTAGCAGGACTACCTTCCACTCTTTCCCTATACTTCCATTTCCCCTGCTCGTATTCCCATGGGGATTCTGTCTTCCCCTGGTCTGCACCTTACCAGTCGACCTTTTTCCACATTCCTCCAGCTCCCTAGGGGGGTGGAGACAGAGTCCCTCCTTTATCGGACCCCCCTCAACAGCCTTTTCTCCCATCCCTCCCCTTCACAAGTTTAAACCCACCTTTCACTAAGCCCCTCTATTTTCAACTTTAAAGGATTCCCCTCCCCTCCAAATTGAGATGGAGCCTATCTCTAGCATGCAGCCCCTTATCCTCCCAGGTCTCCCCCCAATCCCCCATCAACCCATACCCTCTAGCCTTACACCACTCCCTGAGCCACTGGTTTATCTCCCTAATCTTCGTTTTGTGTTCCCCACTAGCCCTTGGCACCGGCAGGATTTCCGAGAAGGAAATCGCGCATCCTATGTCATGACAGACCCTGGCAAACTCCTTGAATCTTGCCTGTATCTCTACATGTATCTGTATCTGACTTGGGGATAAATTTGAGCACTCAGCCAGCATGTCCCATCATGCTCGTGTTCCATCATAGAAACATAGAAGCTGTCGGCAGATAAGGACCTTTTGGTCCACCTAGTCTGCCCTATTTTCCCTACCTACAGTGTCACCGCAGACCCTACTTGGTCTCTGTTTTGCACCCCCCTTGACTTACTCCTAAGATCCCGTTGTGTCTAGCCCATGCTTTCTTGAATCCTGTAACTGTTTTAGCCCCCACCACCTCCACCGGGAGGCTGTTCCAAGCATCCACCATCCTTTTTATGAAGAAGTATTTCCTCACATTTCCTCTTAGCCCCCCACCCCAGCTTCATAGTGTGACCCCTTGTCCTCGAGCATCTCTTTCTCTGGGAAATTAAAATTCATCTTCCTTAACAGGGAATCAAACCTGGGCCATGGCAGTGAGAGTGAGAGTGGGACAGAGCAGGAGTGCAGCATCTGTCTTAACTCATTGCCTCCACAGGAGCTCTCTGAAGTTGCACCACTTGTCTCCTGTATACTGTTAACAGTAAATTCTGGGCCTTTCTAAGCAAAATCAAGCTATAGTCAGCATGCCACAAACAAATCCTAATAGCTCAAGAACCGTAAGTGTTAGACATGAAGTATGAGTGGCAAAGTTATTCAGCATAAAATTACCTTTCCAGTGGCGGTATGCAAATAATAATATGTAATTTTTTTTCTATGCTGGTTGAAACAGCAAAAAGAATATTTTTTCACTAACTCAGGCAACATAAGCCATACACACCATACCATAAACAAATGTGAATAACTCCTAAAGTATACATGATATACACAAAATGTCAGTGGCAAAGTTGTTCAGCACAAAATTTCCTTTCCAACGGTGCTATGCAGTCAAATATATATTATTCTGTTACACTATATATTAAAATATATAAGTGACTTCTCCAGACATTGCAAGAGCACATTGGGAGTCAGTAGCCGACTTCTGCAGATGTCCTCAGTACACACCAGTGAATTTTACTGACGACTACAGGCGTATGCTAGCAAACAATGAGTTAATGTATCTGCAGGCGTTGACAGATACTCCACAGTCTGCAGGAGACCCTGCTGGGTACATCAAACCAAAGTAGGAGTAAACACATTAGTGATTACACTGTACTGGAACAACCAGCAACAGTTAAGGTTACTACAGATTGCTAGGGTAAGGGTGAGGTAGGTACAGGTAGGATGGCTAGAAAAGGGAAATAAGAGGTACCCTGTGTCAGGCAGAGTATCAAACAAGTTATAGACAAGCAAAAAGGTAGGGTAAGAAATACAGATCAGATAAGTGGCTAAGAGTAGTAGAGACCCAGGGCAAGTTAGGTATAGGTAGGTGTGTTAGAAAAGGGTAAACAAAGTCAGCCCACTGGCACAGTGGTAGGGCTACCACTCACCATGCCAATGACCCAGGTTCAGGAACAAGCCTGGGTTGTCAGATGGCAGGGCGGGGAAGGGGAGCAAGCATTCCATGGACAATGTCCACACTGGGGGAGGGAGGGTTGATGGCCTCTACTCTGCTACTGCCACCTAGGTGACTACAGGCTGCAGTGCAAGTGGAACCACCGAACAGGGAAGTGGATGCTGACGCTGTATGATGCACACACATGCATGCTCACTCGCCTCAGGGGAATCTCTCGGCATCCAACAGAAAACCAGGGAAAACACTGCCAGTCACTGCAGGAGGATATCCGCCCCTCATCACAGGCCCCTCACCACCAACCCAGGCACTCCTCTCCAGATGAGCACTGACCAAGTCTCTTGTTGGGGGTAAGGGTCTCCTCCTGATGGTCCTGACCTACTGGGTAAGCCAGGGCATCTGAAGGAAATGGAGGTAAGTCCCAGAGAAGGCAGGTGAGGGGGCTGGGAGTGTGGTCTGGACCAGTGTAGACTGACAGGGGTGAGGGAGAATAAAGCATATGGAAAGGGTAAACAAGAGGCACCCTATCTAGGGTAGGATAACGAATAAGTTCCAGGCAGGTGAAAATGAGAGGTAGGAATACAACGGGAGTAGAAAAGAGGCAATAGGGTATAGGGAAGTAATAGACAAATGGTAAAGGAAGGAAAGAGCATGGGGTGGTATAGTGCAATGGGTGTGGGGCTACAGTCTTTTGGGACACACATTCTGGAGATTGAGGTACTGCCCCATTTGCCTCTCTGGGTAGAGGGCAGAGGTTGCTGGACTCTGGGCTGAACTGGCAAAGGTGTAGAGGACATTCTGCCCCACCCAGGGGCTACCAAATCTGCTACCACTCTCCCTGAGGATGCCAAGTCAGACCAGTTGGACCTTGGTAGCAGAGATAGAAATTAACTTTTTTCGGTACCTGCACCAAGGTGCATGTGGCGACAAAAGTTACATGCACCGTGGTCAGGTTACTTGCACCGGTGGTCATAATGATAAAAACTGAAAAAAAGATAACTGATTCAGGAATCATTGCATATGAAAATGAATGTAATACTATTCTACAACATATCAGTGTCTTCATCACTTTCCCAGGCCTTTTCATCTTTTCTGGCACCATAAGGTGCTGTTTGAGGTCTCCTTGTTCTCTTTCCTGCTGACCACCACCTAGCTATGGCATTATCTGGCGAATATGTGGACACTGTGTCACTGCTCAGACCAACTGCCATTAAAGCGGACACAGTTTCTGGTCTCAAGTTTGCCCTCCAGTCATGTTTTATCCGTGTCATTAACGAGAAACCCTTTTCACATTCTGCAGTAGAAGATGGAATGAGAAGAAATATTTTCAGCAGTGAAAGAATGTCCTTAAAGTCCTCCCTTTCTTCAGAAAGAACTCTAGCTCACATAGTAGTGGAATCTAAAGGTGGATGGTAAGCTGCATGTAGGGTCTGGACATATGCTTTCAGTTCTGACCACTGCAAGACTGCTGAAACAGCACTGTACCCCTTTGGTTCCAGAATGTCACTGTAGAGAGAAAATAATGACTTAACTTCTGTGTCTCCATACTCTGCCAGGGAATCAGATTTAGGCCAGTTAGACAGGTTGAAAATTCCCATTTCCGTAATGACATGGTCATTAACAAATTCAGAGAAACAATTCTCCATTTGATTTAGGGTGGTGGCCAGCACTTTCTTCACAATAGCCACAATGCTGCTCTTCGCAGTGTTTGCATCCTCGTCAGGATCGGATCTACTATGTCTTGCTGAACCAGAAGAACCAAGCTCCACACCTTTGTAATGCAGCTTACCATCCACGAGACTGATTCCTGTGTCAAGGCAATCAATAGTCTCTGAATCTCAGAGAGACTTCAGTTTGTCATGAGAGAAAGAACTTTAGCTTGCACTGAGTCTGCTGTTAAGTTATTTTGCTGGAATGTCAGCATTAGTCTGGACATGACTGCTGTATAGAATTCTAGGAAATTGATGAAAAACAATATCTTCGGCGATTTTATCTGCTTCAGGATTGCAGTGGCCTTTTCTCTTTTGTCCCCTGTGCCATTTACTGACACATCATCCAGGTGTATAACAATTGCTGGATAATTTGTCTGCAGCACTTTCACAGCATGCTGGTGATGTGGCAGCCACCTTGTTCCTCTAGTATTTACAGGGCGCCAGTACCCGGATGCCAGTGCCTCCCGCAGCCTGCAAGCCAGTCCAGTTTAAAGCAGAGTGCTTATAGAAGCCATGCAGTAAGAAAAGCAAATCTTCCACTGCAGAGTACAGGGGTGTCCCCTTAATCACATATTTAGTGACCAACTCAAGTCTGTGTGCACAGCAGTGCACAACTTTTAAAAGTTTAGCCTCCTCTTTCAGTCTTGTGGCTACTCCAGCTTTACTGCCCATCATGACTGATGCCCCATCAAAGCAGCAAGCCACTAATTTATTTTTCCAGTCTTGTATTTGGAGATCGTTTTCCATTGTATGTTTTAAAGTTAATGTTATACTTTCTGCATCTGCCTTGTCTAGTGGTATAAGTGCCACAAATTTAGTGACAGGGATGCCCTTTTCCAAGATGCGGACATACACTGCCTCCTCTTCAGTAATACTTTTGTCTGTTGAGCCATCTGACAGAATGGAAAATAAATCTTGAGACGTCACCAATGATATTAAATCTTTCATTTTACCTCTGTAAATATATTCTGTGAATACTCTTGCTTGTTTGCCGTTACAGTAGGTTTCACTGACTGACACCCCATTCTCTCGTAATAAATTTATTTAATCTTTTAGATCAGTAAATGGTCGTGCTTTTTTACGAAGAAAAAAAGTTGTTCTAAAAAGAACTCTCATTTGCTCAAATTCTTTTTATTCCATTTTTTGGACAATCTTTATTAATGGCTGCTCTGCAGGGGTTATATGGTGGGCAAAAAATGCTTTTCTGGATGCTTCATATAAATCTGATGACTCATGAAATTCATCGTTTGCTCTTCTAAAAGATGAACACCCATCCCTGAATGAATTATTTTTCCCTGATTTATCAAATAGTTCACACCATTCACATTTCATGATGTTCAGTTCACTATCGTATTTAAGCCATTTACAGTTCTGTTTCCAAGAGTCCACAAATTTATACGTTTTTTTCTTTTTTAAGGGTGGCTCTCCACCATCATGTAGCACAGTAGGAGGCAGAGAAGGTTGAGGAGGAGGCACTGAGCTTGAGCTGCTATGCTGGACTTGGGCACAGTCAGATTGGGAATCAGAAATAGGGCTAGGAGGAGGAATCTGAGAAGAATGCAGGACTGATACGCATGCATACTCATTATCAGGGGAGTTAGATTCCATTACTGGCACATTCACATTGGAAGCACTAGCATTGGGAATGCCTGCTGTTGCACTACTGGCATCAAGAATCAGAGAGACTTCAAACTGGCCACTGCCACCACTGCCAGACTGAGATACACAAGACTCGGACTGAATCTGGTTCTGGGCATCAGCTACAGCAGGAACAGCTGCAGCAGCAGTAGCAACTGCATGCATTTCACCGCTTGTTTTGCTGAACTTGTAGTGAAAAAGAGTATTAACTGCTTTGGGTAAAACTTTGTTGGGCGACATGGTCGTTTAATGCAGTGAGCTTGCCTTTGTCTTCTTATGTAACACAAATGTCAATAAAAAGTTCTCTGCCATGAGACAAAAAAGTGCCTGTGTATTTTTTTTAATATCACTTATTTGCTAAATAGATGGATCCCTCGGAACAGGCAGGTGAGTGAGGGCATTCAAATAAATTACATTCAGTATTAATCTGAGATTAACTCAGGAAATTAGGTTAAATTACTTAGGTCCAGGCCAAGCCAAGAATAAGTTTAGTCTGCAAGGGCAAGGCAGCTGCTGAAGCAGCGAACCACCAGTTAGATTTATTTGTCCCACCAAACTGGTGGTGGTAACTGTCTGTACTACTCCACAACTAGAGACAGAGAAGAAGAAAGAAAGAGATATTGGTTTAGTAACTTTTACTTGTCTGAGAGAGTCGACGTGTATTTACACACTCACAGCAGGATAGTAGAGGGAGAACTGTCTGACTGCCTGACTGGGGCGGTCTTGGGGCGGGCTACACACTGTATTTAGACTATTAGGCAGTAGAATCGGTGGTTAGTTCAAGGGGGGGCATTTTGTTTCCCTTAAATTTTATCAAATGACACACAGACAAAAGTATTACTGAAGAAGAGGCCTAGCCGCCTAGTGTACTAGCAACTAGCTGTTAATGTATACAAATCCAGATAAATGGGAAGCAAAGCTCTCGAGTCTCACACCCCACACAGTCGTACACACAAATGGGCAGACTAGGTAGGTGAACCAGTCAGCCAACCAGGTCAAGTGTAGCCGTAGCCACAGGCAGTGATTTTATTTGCTGTCAAAATTAAATTTTTTTTTTTTTTAATATATGGGCATCACATTCACAGGTGACAGGTCACTCACAGACAGGCATTATACTTGCCACAGCAGTGGAGGCTGAGCTAACAGACATTTACTGTGTGACTGACTCTCTGAAAGGTAACTGGCTTCACACGCAGTGTACACACACAGAAAAGATATATAGCATGTGTAGAGTAGACTAGGTAAATAAGCAGCCAGGTAGTCCTTATCTGCTGTCCAAATCTATGTTTCTATGTAGTATATATTGCAATTTGTAACTACTGTTAGTCAGCATGCAGAGATTTATTTTACTCTCTGATTATGACAGAGTAGACACTGGATGGACGGATGATATCACTCACATAACATTGGTCACAGTCACACTGACACACTCACATACAAATCTAGGTTATTTAGCTGGCTCAGGGCAAGGCTGGCACATGCAAGTTCCCCCAGAAATAAAAAAAGAAAGCAGTTGTCTGAAAGACCAGACCAATTATTTTTTTACACACAAAAATAAATGAGCGAGGACTAGGGTAATTCAGAACATGACAAGCAAATTGTGGACGATGGGAAACCCACAGTACTAGCTTATTGCTAGCTCAACAGGCAGATGCAGACTGTTAAAGTCCTCTCACACTTTCTTTATATTAGATAAAAAAAAAAATAAACAGCAAGCAACTGCCCTTTGCTTGGGCAGGGGCTGCACGCTAGCCTAGCCTGCAGCAAATCTGTCACTGGCAGCTTTTGCTTAAAAGGTTTATTTAGAGCACAAGCTCACACTGGCATTTGATTTTTTTAATGATTTCCAAGCCCCCCTCCCCATTTATTTAGACACAGGGCAGCACAGGGATCAAAAAAATGTGGCACAGTTGTGGTAAAAAAAACACAAATTTCTCTACAAAGTTAACTTCTCCTTAGTTTCCTTACACTGAAAAAAAAATAAAGCAACAGCTCTTTTTTTTATAGTATTGGTTCCATGCAAAACACCAAAACAGGACTGAAGAAATCCACTCACTTGGATTGCTGGAGTTTCTTTTGCTATTACTTTTCAGATTTATAATTTTTTTTTTCAAATTGCTGCCTGGTGTTAACAACCTAAACCCTGCCTAGATACTGCAGTGCTAAATATATGAAAACAAGACTGCAAAGACCAAAATCCCCTTGCTTCGGGGTGGGGTGAACCCCCAATTTATTTCAGCTATTAACTTCCCGATTTATACCTTTTTTTTTTCCTACTAATGCCACTTTAAACTGTTTTCCTGCCTAGATAATGCTAATATGTCAAAGTTCTGTATAGGAACAACAAAGATTCACGATGATCACGGAGCTTCCCGCCTTGCAACTGTTCTCACTGAAAACTCCACAAAACTGCGTAGTTAACTGATGCAGTGCATGCCTATGTGGATCTTATTGTACCACGAGGGTGACAGAAAGAGACTCACGTGGTACAATAAGGTTAACATTGCTGTATGCCAGTCAGTCAAGACACTAGGAGGAGGACCCACCTCCTTTCTGAGCGCTGTCTCTGTGATGAGACCATCCTCCCACCCACCCCATGCCCAGAACTCCACCCCCGATTGGCATAATTAAAAAAAAATACCCCAGTAGTCCCACCTCTGAGCCCCAAGTTCCAACCCCTTCTGTTCTGCAATGCTACACCCCAACCAATCACTGCTGCAGCAAAGGACATTAATAATTCTGGTGCCAGCCTACTTTCACTGCAGCTCTTCTCATCTCCAACTCCTCCCGATTGCCGGCACCGCTGCGTCCCACCTCCTTGGACACTCCTTCTCACTCAGGTGTTCTCACTCCGATGCGCTACGGCGTGCTGTGCCACTCTCGAAGTCCTTTATGCTGTTTCTCTGCGAGTGCTTCAATGGCATGCATGCGTGCGCATGAGGTGACCTTAAAAAAAAAAGTATTAGCATGCTGTTTCAGTGCTGCGCCCCTTGTGGCACCTCTTGGTAATGCAGCCAAAGCCATTTGAATCTGCCACAAGCTACATGCACTATGGTGCAAGCCAGGAAAAAACCTACATGCACCAGCCGGTTTCTACTTGCACTGGGCACAGGCTAATTTCAACCCCTGCTTGGTAGTCGCCGGAAGAGTGGGGGGGGCAGGAAGGGTACATGCTCCTCAGCTTGTACCACTGCATACTTCCTTTGCCATACTGGCAGGATGGGCCAGCTGAGAGGAGGTTCCCATAGCAGTGAGAAGGGAGGAAGTGTGGGTCATTGGAAGGGAAGGCCCCAAAGGGAAGAGAAGAGGGCCCCCAGCCATGAAGGAAGCAGCTGCTGGTGGGGGACTGTATTGTTAGGGAGATAGACCTTGGAGCAGGGGGAGGAAGGGAGAGGGAGGTGAAGTGCCTGTGAGGTGCTTCGGCTTGAAAGGATGGAGAACATATCCAGAGGACTGCTAGGGCAGCAAGAGATGGAAGGGAGCTAGACATCATTGTCCACCTGGAGACAAGAGACCTGGCAAGAGACAGGGTAGAGGTAGTGTAGGAAAATTTCAGGGAGCTGGGGAGGGTCGTCAAGCAGGTGACATGCACAGTGGCTTTTGCCAAGGTGTTATCTGTGTATGGTTGGGAAGAGGAAAGGGTACTCCACACCAGAGCATTTAACAACAGGCTGAAGTCATGGTGCATGGAGGAGGGCTTTGGATATATTGGGGACTGTGAGCCAACCTGGGATGATGATAATAATAATAATAATAAACTTTATTTATTTGGCGCCTTTCAAATACCAAGGTGCCTTAACAATATTAAAATCACAAAACAAACATCTCAACAGCAAGAAATATACCAAACTAAAATCATCAAATAGTTAGTCACCAAATGCTTGGTGCCATAAAAGAGTTTTTAATGCCTGCTTAAATCCCTCCACGGTCGTGCACTCATGTAACCGGCGGGGTAGATAATTCCAAAGGGTAGGGGCGGCATACATAAATGCTCTAGCCCCAGAGGATTTCAAACACGCCCTTGGAATCTCTAGCAACCCCTCGTCGGCTGAGCAGAGCAATCGCCCAGGGCAGAAAGGTACCAGAAGCTCTTTCAGGTAGTCCGGACCAAGTCCATGTAGGGCTTTAAAAGTCAGAAGACCGACTTTAAAGGTGATCCGCCACTGCAGTAGCAGCCAGTGCAGTCCGCGCAGCACTGGCGAAATATGACAGGACCGAGATGATCCCGTCAAAAGCCAGGCCGCCGCGTTCTGCACTAGCTGCAACTGACGGATTTCCACCTCAAGTAATCCTAGGCAAAAGGAGTTGTGATAATCTATGCGCAAGGTCACAAAGGCATGGATCAAAGTAGGAAGGTCGCTGGACAGAACAAGGTGCTTAATCCTGGAGATATTCTTCAGATGGTAAAAAGAGGATTTGACGACGGCCGACACCTGCAAATGCAGGGTCAGCCCTTTGGCAAAAATTACCCCCAGGTTTCGCACCCGTTCAGAGGTTAGGAGTGACACGCCCCAAAGAAAAAGTCCAGAGGGTGAACCCCCCTATCTGGCGACTCGGGTCCACAACCAGCACCTCAGTCTTATCAGAGTTCAACTTCAACCAACTGGCATCCATCCACTCCTGGATTTCAGTGAGGCAGCTGTTAAAGACAGAGACAGCTCCATCCTGGTCGGATGCGAAAGTAAGGTAGAGCAGGGTATTATCAGCATAGCAGTGAAACCTCAGCCCATACCTTCTTACAACATCTCTGAGGGGCAGCATATATATACTGCGAACAACATGGGGACAGCACTGAGCCCTGAGGAACCCCACATAAAAGAGAAACTGAATCCGAGGAATAAACCCTGGACACCACTCTCTGAGATCTTCCTGTGAGGAACAATGTAAATCACCTGAGGACTGTACCTGACAGTCCACAGATAAACCTCAGACGATCAAGCAGAACCCCATGGTCCACAGTGTCAAACGCTGATGAGAGATCTAGGAGAACCAGAATAGAACGGCTCTTCCGATCTTTAGCCATCAGGAGATCATTAAGCACCCAAACCAGTGCTGTCTCAGCACTATGCCTCTTTCAAAATCTGGACTGAAGGGGTTCATAGATGTCATGGATGGTCAAATGGTCCTCCAGCTGAGCAGCCACTACTTTCTCAATCACCTTCCCTGCAAAGGGAAGGTTAGAGATTGGTCTGTAGTTTGCAAGGCAGTCTGGGTCCAAAGAAGCTTTCTTCAAGAGTGGTGTCACCACTACCTCTTTCAGTGAGCTTGGAAACTCACCTGTTTCCAAGGAGCACCAGACTATCTGAGCTAGGACCAGACCGATAGAATCACTACAACCCAAAATCAGGGAAGTAGGTCCTGGATCCAAACTACAGCACATAGGGCACACACTCTGGACAATCCACATGACATCCATGAAAGCCGGCTGGTCGAAGGTACTCCAGGAAAACTGAGGGGCAGTGGCCCCGTGTTGATCCAAAGCAACACCCATAGAGTATGCTGGTTGGAACCCCGCCCTCATGTCAGCCACCTTAGTCGCAAAGAATCGAGCAAGCTCATCACACTCTTCTTGCGAAAAAGCTTTCTGGACTTATAAACAGGCTGGGTTGCACAGTCTGTCTATAGTTCAGAACAACTGAGCCAGTCTGTTCTGAGCAGCCGCAATCCCTCCAGACAGGAACTCTGCCTTCTTACAGGTGATTGCAGATTGATAGACTTGATAGTGGCCCATCAATTTAAGGTGGTCAGCATCAAGGGCGGATTTCCACCAACAATGCTCTAATAGCCAATGCTCTCATGCCCACCATGACCCAAACTGCTGACAAAAGTCCTTTCATGGACTGCAACCTCTTACAACTGTGCCAATGTAAATATCTGTATTCTGACTTGTATATTATATCTGTTAACAATGTCTGTAACCCACACATGACGGCTATTTCCTCTGTCTATTGTAACCTGTCTGTTTTATTTCTGTGATGAGGTACCTTTGTAAATGAGCCTCGCGGCTCAGAGGTTGTAAATCAGATATTTCAAATAAATAAAAAATAAATAAATAACCTTCATCCTAGTCACCACATCTCCCTCAGAGTCCCAATAAACCATGGGGATCGAGGGCGAAGGGAGAGAGGATGAACACGGACAGGAGCAATGATATCCAGGGCCTCCGCAATGGCCGAATTATAAGCCATCATGAGGGCCTCTGGGCCACTGTTTGCCTCTGAGAGGGATGAGAGATCTAGCACCGCCAATAGGCCTTGAGAACTTATAACTCGTAAAGGACGGTACCTGGTCATCTCCACAGGGGTAGGCCTTCTGTAAGGGAGATGGCCTGCATCTTTTCAGGAAGGGGACCACAGTTAGCATTTAAATTAGCCAGAGGGTGAGGCTGTAAAACCAAGTGAAGCAACAATTGCCCCCCCCATGGAGCAGCAGGGAGGGAGGGCCCAAGGGGAATAAATTCTCCTAGAACAGGGGTGCAAAAAGACAAGGGTAGGAACAAGGCAGAGTACAGGAGGGCTAAAAATCAAGAAAGCAAGAATAAAGGAGTAATGGAGATGGAAAGACAAGGTCAAAAGGGAAGAGGTGGGTCAGGGGGAGTTTCAAGGAACAGCACAGGCAGGAAGGGGGGGAAGTAGGGAGGGAGTATGGCATGGAGAGCCATATGTGCAGATGCAAGAAGTCTGGGAAATAAATTACAGACCTGGAAGCTATCATGGCCGGAGCTAGCCCTGATTTGGTGGCCATAACGTAGTGGTGGTGCACAGACAACCATGACTGGAACATGGCCATAGAGGCTGCTCTCTGTGCAGGAAAGGGAAGGCAGAGAGGAATGGAGGACAGGTTGTACTATATGTGAGGGAGGGAATCAACACCACAGAAGTGTTGGGGCACCCAGAGGAAACAGAAGGGCTGGAAGTGCTGTGGGTCATCCTGGAGAGAGGCACTGGGGCCACTATCCATACAGGGGTGGTATACAGAACTCCAGCACAATGAGAGGAGTTGGATAAGGCACGTGAGAAAGCCATCATCAGGACGGCAAGTAAGGGGGAGGTGCTGCTAGTTGGAGACTTCAGTCTGCCAGACATGAAATGAAGTCTTCCAACTACAGCTTCAGCAAGGAGCAGAGCAATCCTTGACCCCTTACAAGGGGCTTTTCTCAGGCAGCTAATCAAAAAAACCCACTAGAAATGGGCAGTGCTGTATGTGGTGCTTACAAACAGGGACAACATTGCAGACGTCACAGTGGGCAGTCCCCTAGGTAACAGTGATCATCGTACAGTGTGGTTTAACATTAAGACAGGAACAGAAGCTAACCACTCAAGGACGAGGGTCCTAGACTTTAGGAGGGTGGATTTCAAGGCTGCCTCAGAAACTGCCTTGTGCGTGTGTGTGAAGCGGAGATTGCCAGGGAGGGGTAGAGCACTGTGGGAAAAAATAAGGGATGGCATAATCAAGGCAACCAGCCTCTACGTGAAGGAACTGAGTAAAAGCCAAAAGAACTAGAGACTGTTACAGTTCTCTAGGGAAGTGGCCAAGGTGGTGAAGGAAAAAAGGGTGGCATTCAGGAAGTATAAGGAAATACAGAGGGAGTAGAACAAGGAGGTGTACCAAGTAAAACAGAGGGAGGCAGGACAGATGGTCAGGGGTGGGAAGGTGCAGACAGAGGAATGGCTGGCCAAAGGGATCACTAAAAGGGATTAGACTTTCTTCTAACCCTAGGAATCCATCAGTATAGGTTCACAAACAGCAATCAGTCCACAGGATTGAGTTGCCCCAGAGACAGAACTTTATGCTAATTATGGAATTTAAAATTAGAATTCAGTTCAAACTCTGTACAGTGGTTACACTGCCCCCAACAGTCTAACGTCAGATTGGTTTCTCCGCTGAAGAGAGCAGTCGTCCTGAAGTACAGCTCCACTCTCCTGGCCTCCAGAAAGGTTTAGCATTTCCAGTTATATTCTTTTATTTGTTTTTAATTATCTCTTGATACTTTGCATTAGTTGGGTTATAGTTTTCTTATTTTTTTGTGTGTTCTTGTTGTTTCTCTGGTTCCCTATCAGTTTTCAGGAACTGGAGAAGGCTACAAACTAATGTGGTTCTCACCTTTGGGGAACTGCTTACTTCTATGTATAAATTATCTTTCAAATACAAATGTTTATTTTGTATTTCTTAGCAGTTTTATCCATATTGGAGCTCAGTTCCATTACAGAGGGAACCAAACCAATTTTTATCATGATTTCTAGAAATTTACAGCTACCTCAGCCCTTTCAGTTTTAACTTGGTGTCTGAAGTAAACATATTCAGCGGTTCCAATTTTAAGGGAACCAAACCCATATAACACATTTTAGAGCCATTTTCATATCCTTTGGGCTCTGTTTATATTACTTTACTATTTTGGGGAACAGATAAATCATTCCTGAGGTCTTTCAGTATTTGGTATTACTGACACACCCAAAAAGAAATTAACAGGACCTGCAGGATTTAAAAAAAATGTACACATTGTTTCCAACTCCTCTTGGCATGAGCTTTGTTTGAGTTGTCTGGGCATGACAATTTTATAAACTGTGAGCTCTGTGAAACTTTTTGCTCCAAAACATGAAAGAAAAGGTCCAAAAAAGGGGAAGACTTTGTCTCTTCCCAGTCTGCTTCTATGTCACCCAATAAAGGCTCAGATGAGGGTCCTTTCCCTCAAAATAAGCAGCAGTCCCTTTCAGTGGGGACAGACATGGAAAAAAGCTGCACAGCCATCAGAAGAACATAGTAAAGATGGTGCAGAACCCAGGGTGTCTGAAAGGGGGAACTCAAAGCCCACTGATCATAAGAATATAAGTAAAACAGCCTGAGCAGGCACTGTAAACAGTGTGCAAAGAAAAAAAACAGAAAGAAAAATGTATCTCTATCACGTCTCCTGAATAAGGAAGGGAGCAGACAGCTGACTCAAGACAGATGCCCTCAGCAGACGGCATGTCAAGAGCATGGCAATTTTTCCAGTCCTTCCAAGCTATAGGGAATTTTATGAATATTTCTGCTCCCTCTTTCCAGGCACCGGTTCCATAGCATATGTCTGAAGGGAAGGAAGAGCTGTATTATGAATATGAGAAGGAGGAGGAGGAGGAGGGGAACCTCTGAAACCAGATAGTTCCCTTGAGCAAGAATCTGGCTCTCCTCCCAAGCTTTCTGACAGTTACACATCCGACTATTCCTTTGTAAGGTAAATGGTAAAGAAGCTGAGGAGGATGAAGAGGAGGCTGAGTTCATAGACTTGATGAGTTTGGCTTCCACAAAGAGTTTGCTGCTCTCCATCCACAAATCCCTCAAAAATGCCATGGCCAGATCATGTCAGCACCTACATCAGCTGCTGGCATTGATAAGAAAATTAAAAAAAAAGAAATCAGGTGGACAGACAGGGGGTTGTGTACCTGTATGCGCATCCGGATCATGAGGGAGTGGTTCAGGTTGCTGCATGCGAGAAGGCTAAAGTGCCTTTCTCTGCTCACCTGGGCAATTGTGAGAGACCTGGCACTGAGGTAGCTGTTGTTTTGTTTGAATTCAGCACTTAGTGCTTTTTTGTATATAATGCAGCTATTTGCACTGCATAACTTGAAAATGGGTCAGATTCTGCATGAACCTGCATGACAAAGAATTCAAAAAAACAATAACTGATCCTGAACTTTGACTGGCAGTGACTCATTGTTTAAACCAACCATAATTGTGAGCTCCACCGTTTGTCTGTGGTTTCAGAATATAGCAGGGTTAGCCGCACCAGGTGTAAGTCCCACCCACACAAATCTGGATGTGTGGTCTGCATTAAGGAATGTACCCTTTTCCGCTCAGCCTCCTGAGAAGGATTCCAGAAAACTGGATACCATGGCAAAGAAAGTCTGTACATCAGCTTCCTTGCTCCTCAGTCAAGCAGCTTACATGGCATACACAGCTCAGTACCAGAAGGCACTTTGGAACCCAGTACTGCACTGAATGAGAAAGTAGGTGGTGACTTGGTACAGAACCTGGCAGACACACAACAACATCAGCAATGGATGCCACCAGGTACGAGTTTCACATGGCAGTGGACATTAACAACACTGTTTCAAGGGTCCTGGCCCATGCAGTGTCCTCATGAAGTTGTGCCTGGCTTAGGGATACTATCCTATGCCGGGACACACAGACTAATGCCATGGATTTCTCATTTGAGGGAAATTCCATGTTTGGTGACAAGACAGAGGGGTAACCTGTGAAGACAGTGAATGTGAAACGGCAACTGGTCAGAACGGCGACTGAATTACAGCACCAACACTCTTCAGCGACCGGTGTCCTCCCCGTCCCCTGGGTATCCCCCCCCCCCGGAGTTGGAATAAATAATTAGGAAGGTATGGGGGGCAAAGCCCCCGGCTGTTCTATAAGTCATCGAGATATGGATTTGGCACCGTTGGGACCAGTCGCTGTTCCACAGTTGCTATTATGACATGGAACCGATAGTGGCATACTGTATATGAAAAAAGGTAGATAATGAAAAACCAACTATGTAAGCATCACTGAGAAAAAAAGGGTCTCCACTTCCTACAGGCCATATAGAAAGGGAGGCAGGGGTAGGGGTTACTACTCAAGGTCCTATGCCCCTTATGAGAATCCACCATAAACAGGTTACTGTAGGGGCAGTGGTAGAAGGGGCACTAGGCGTACAGCTGCAACACCAGCCCCTAAACTACAGCAGAAGCAAATCCTCTGACAATTCTGCCCCCAGGTCACCCAACCATTGCCAGTGGGGGGGGGGAGGGCTGGCTCGCTACTTCCAGGAATGGTCAAAAATCACCACAGACAAGTGGGTCTTTGAAGCAGTGACTCAAGACTTGTCCTTGCAATTCAAACAATTCCCCAAACTGCAGAAGCCCAAACTGTTCCATCTCATGCTCCAATAGAAAAAAAATCCTGTTGGAGCTGAAGGTACAGAAACTACTGCAAGCAAGAGCAGCGGAGAAAGTCCCTGCCACACAATGGGTCAAAGGTCTCTTCTCAAGATATTTTCTGACCCACAATAAAAATGTGAAGTGGCAGCCCATTTTAGAAATGAGATATCTGGATGAACACATAAAAAAGGAAGATTCAGAATGGTTACACTGGACAGTTAGGAGACTGGCTGTGATCACTGTATCTGAAGATGCCTACTTCCACATTCCAGTCAGACCCATACATACAAAGTACGTCAGATTCAGGCTAGGGAACTGACAGTACCACTTCACATCCCTTCCCTTCAGCCTCACCTCAGCACCAAGGATTTTCACAAAGTGCCTAGCTGTGGCGGTTGCACATCTGAGAAAGCAAGGTGTGGGGGTTTTCCCCTACTTGGGTGACTGGTTAATCTCAGGGGAAACACAGCAGGAGGCAGGGCGCTCTATACAGGTAGTAAAAAAGCATCCTGGAAAACCTGGGCTTCCTGATAAACCTACAGAAGTCACAAACAGAGCCAGCTCAAGTACTGGACTTTGCAGGCACAGCGCTAGATACCCTGCAGGGGAAAGCCTTTCTCCCACAGGTGAGGGTATCAAATCTGATTTCCACTGCAAAATCCCTCACACTTGGCCTGCAAAGGATTTTGTGCAACTTATGGGACACATGACCTTCTCCACTGCAGTGGTACCAGGGCCAGGTACAGATGAGGGACATTCAGTATTACTTAAGGGACCACTGGTCCCAAAGGTAAGATCATCTCTCTAAACAAGTGCCAGTCACAAAAACTTTCATAAGGGCACTAGAGTGGTGGAAGGAAGAAGAAGACCTCAGAGAGGGTGTTCCCTTCCTCCAACAATCCCCAATAAGTATCCTCACAACAGAAGTCTAACTCCTAGGGTGGGGTGTCTACCTAGAGGATATCACTGTAGTGGTACCTGGAGCACACAGGAGACTCAGGAGCATATCAACCTCCTGGAGCTCAGGGCAGTATTCCTAGCAATGCAGGCCTTTTTCCAAATTCACGGTCAATTTGCTGAGATCCGAACAGACAACACTACAGCAATCTATTACTTAAACAAACGGATCTACATTAAGAAGCTCAAAAAGTTCAGTGTCACTCAATTCCTCTAATAAATTAGTATTTTAATTCACATTCTTCAGGAAGTGACTCATCCACTACTCCAGCTGTATTCAACAAAAAATTAAAGTCCTCGCTCGGGGGTAGAAATGCAATCCGTGTACCCCATCGTGTTTTCCGCAGGTAAGTCTTTTTGGCAATGGATTTACAAACTCAGAAGTCTCAAGCCGATTGGATTAAATGATGAATTAGACATAAACCCCTGTTTGAAGAAGACATAATAGACTACAAATTTATTTTATTCTATTTTAATATAAGGAAAATAATGTTGTGATATATGGCACATTTTATACTCGCTGTCTTAGATTTGTGAACAGCAAAAAGTTAGATAATTGCATTCTTTTTCTTCTCCTTATAGGTCTACTCTATACTGCCTGATTAACACTGCAATTTGTGGATCCACTAGTAATTAAGATGCACAGAATGGATGGGTGATCACAAAATGTATTTCTATTTTCCTCTATTCTGCTTTCAGTCTCTTCTTACTTCACCTTGTGATGTGTAGATCCCCGTGGGAATGAGACATTAGAATTGGGCGATCACAGAGCATGGCTTTTTTCCTCTACTTTATTTTTCTTTGACTTATTTTTTTGCTCTCAGTTATCATGTTAATTAAATGGAATTTAACAAATAAATTTGGAGAGGCATATAAAATGTCAAGTAGCATTAAATAGCCATACTGGATTGAAATTGATTTTTATTCTGTCACTTGTTTACATGTATATATGCTAATATGAAGCACCTGTGATTAATGAATGTGGGGGAGTATAAAGTAATGGTTAAACTTTGTAGCCACACCCCCTGATGAAGGCTCTATGCTGAAGTGCTGGGGTAGCTGGTATCTACCTGTGTGCTGTGGACCTTAAATAAATATTCTTATTTGATTTCTGAATTGCGTGGTCCTTGCTGAACTTGGCATGCTGGTCCTTTGGATCCGTTTGCTGTTGCTACTGGGCTGGCTGCCCTTGACCAGCACCCCCTCAATTCGCTGTTCATGTTGGCACACCTTGGAACTTCTAACCATATTGCATAAACAAGCAAGGAGGAACAAGATCCTCAAGGCTATTTATTTAGTTTTTGTTGATCAGAAAAGGAGGACTAGACAATTTTGCCTATTTTCAGCCTCGCCCTGGGGTAGGGGATACAGATGGATGCCAACTGATATTGAACCAGATTAAGCTGTTTGTGGTATTTTTAGTGAATGGGGGAAATTTGCTCAGGACACCAGGGAGATTGCCCTACTCTTGCAGTAGAGGGACCTCTGTGCAGTACGGGACATTCATTTTTCATTCGGCTTTGGTGAGAGAAGGTTGACAACTCAGGCTAAGATGGCTCAGGAAGCCTTGGAGCCTCTCATGCTTTTGCAGGCTGAGGGATCTGCTGCAGAGGTGGCTGGGATGCACTCGTTGGGTGGCCAGCAAAATGCCCAAGTCAGCAGTCCTTCTGAATCAGTGGAACACAAGCATTTGAGTCTGGAAGAAAAACGCCAGTGTCTGGAGGCAGAATTGCTCAGTGTGAGCGAGCTACTCGCAAAAGAAAGCCAAAAGCAGGAAAAGGAAAAGAAATATATGCACACAGAGAATTTGCCGGGCTACACTGGTGTGGAAGGCCCGATTAAAATTCATGCAACCGAGGAGCGCCCTGGAGTTCAGACAGATGGAGACAGGATGCCACCACGTCAGGACTGGAGCGATGCAGTAGAGGACGCTTGGTCCCTGGATAAGGCCCTGCAGGAGGCAGGGTGGATTCCACTATCGGATGGGCACTGGCAACTGAAAAATACATTGATGGAAGCGAGGAGCAGTTTACCTGCACAGATAAGTACTGAACCTGCCAAAATTACTGTAGAGGGAATGGAAAACTGTGGGGTTTCCGTTGAGACTGGCTCTGCCCTTCAGTCTGACAAAGACAATAGGCAGACCACTGATCAGGTCATAGACCTAGATGATTCTAGCCGGACTCTGCATAAAACTGAAGAAGCAGGGAAGCCTACCTGTACAAGTTATTTTAGACAACCTGTGGAGTTAGCTAATTCGTTTCAGATATGTAGGTCCCCGAGACCACCCCCCCGATAGGTTCTATGTTGGGAAGATTTTGTTAAAAAAAAGCATGGGGTTTTCCCCCTCAGAGGTTTATGCTTTGATTCATGTACAAGGGGAGTTCATATTTGATATCAGTTTTCGTACACCAGCCTTACTGGAGACTTTTTGGTGTAGGTACATTAATCTTAAAACCAATCCTCTTTGGTCAGATTTTATTGTACTTCCCTTAACAAAACAACCATTTCAAGTTATAACGATTCTGTTTAGAAATGAAGGTGTCAATATTGTAGATATTGTACACTGGCTGGAGAGACGATGCGATGTTCAGGGGAATCCTATGCCCATAATGGATGTGGAGGGTTTTTGGAATGATGGATGGAAATTTCGTGTTAAATTACATCACTCTGACCTGGATTTAATTCATTTGCCAAACTGTTTTTTTTTATTGGGAGGGATAAAGGTTTCCTTTTCTACCCTGGGCAGCCTAGAGTGTGCTTTAAATGTGGGTCTCCGAAACATATAAGCACTTCTTGTGATGTGCTGAAATGTACACACTGTGGGGAATTGGGTCACCCTAGTGCCCACTGATTTAAGACACCAAAATGCAATCTCTGCGAAGATGTGGGGCATACTTTTGAAACATGCCCCATTGTAGCCAAAAATACAGAAGAGGCAGATTTTGGAGTTCAGGATCATTACATTCGACTGGCAGTGAAACAAAATCGAATTCCCCTTGGGAGGTCTCTTCCGCTAGCCACCTCAAAAGGTCCTCAGGTTGTGCAAATAAGTCCTGGGAATAGAGTGCAACACACACTGGCAGAGGATCCTTTAATTTGTAACCCCTTGAACAAGGCTCCTGAAGTGAGAATGGTAAGCGATACCAGTACCCTTCCCCCAAACTCCTGGGAGACAGGATCTGGGGAAGACTTTACTTTGGTAATAGGGAAAAAGGGGAAAGTACCAAGAATAAAGTCGAAGCAGAAAAAGACCAATTCTGTACCAGATAATCTGGTGGAAGATCCAAATCTATACAACCTTTTAATGGAAGATTCGATGGATATGGAAGATAGAGATGGTTCGGTTCCCACACCCATACAGCCTGAGCCTGCGGCTTTGCCGGTAGAGCAAATAAATCCTAAACCTAAAACAGTAAGAGCGGTCGGGTAACGAGAGCATCAAGTAAAGTAAAATAAAGATGTTTTTCTGTGGAATTAGACTTTATGGCTCCTTTTCGTTTCAGCATGGCATCATTGAATGTCAATAGCATTAAGTCACCTGCAAAGTGTAGGAGCACTTTTGTGCATTTTATGCATAGCAGTTATGATTGTGTTTTCTTGCAGGATGTACGTCTACACCCACCTGTGGAGATCAATGCAGCAACAAATGGATGGATTTGGGGAGACTGCTTTTGGTCTCAGTGGGAGGACTTATGTTCTGGGGTGGGAATTTGTTTTTTTAAATCTCATTTACAGGTGTTAAATCACTTAGAACTGCTGGCAGGTAGAGCTTTATTGCTAGACATTAAATGGGAGAACCTGATTATTTGATTGATAAACCTATATGCCCCTCAAGTTAAGTATGATAGGATGGCCTTGTTCAAATCCCTCTACCCCTTTTTAAGTACTTCTTATCTGGTGATTTTAGGGGGTGATTTCAATGTTTCTTTGTCCTCCCTGAGGTCATCTGATGTGGGGAAAAAGACCTATTGTGATGCATGATGTTTAGCTCAATTGATAGATGATATGGACTTAGTAGATGCATTTGGATCTTTTTCCGGTAGTGATTGTAACACATATTTTTGTGGATCTCGAGCTTCTAGGATAGATTATGTTTTTTTGTCTCCATCTCTTATGGTACAATCAAAGTCATTACAAGTGGTGGCTACATCTTATCATAGGCTTTTGGAACTTATATTAGGTGATTTGCCAGAAGTATGAAGGGGACCTGGGGTGTGGAAACTAAATGTCACTTTGTTGGACATTCTCCAGGTAAAGGAGGGGTTTGTTTCTCTGTTACATGCTCGGAAATCTGTGTTTTTTCTTTATGAAAATAGTGATCAATGATGGGAGGACACTAAACATGAAATTAAAATTTACTTCCAAAAAATAGGACAAATAAATGGAAGACTGCAGCATAATGAGTTGAGAGATATTAGAGAAAAAATTAAATTTTGGTCAAACTTTCAGCAACATTTGGGGACTGAGTGTTACAGGCTGATTAAAGATTTGAAAATAGAGTTAGCTCGGCTACAGTTGAAGGTTGTGAAGCACATGGAAAAAAAGCATAAGCATGGCATAAAAGGTAAAACAAGGGATACACTGCCCTTTGAATCTGTACGACTCCTTCGAGAGAGTTGAAATATGACATATTTGACTACCCTAGAGGGTGATCAAGTGAAAGATAATATGGGAATGCTGAATGAGATACATGCCTATTTTTCTAAATCTTTTACTAGTAGAAACCTTCCGAGGGTTGCTATTCGGAACTGGTTGGTTCACAGGGAGCTACCTCAAATATCACTAGAACAACAAAAAGTGTTGATAGAACCAATTTCACAGACAGAATTACGTTCAGTTATTTGGTCATTCAAAGCAGGGACAACTCCAGGATCAGATGGGCTCCCGCATGAGATTTATAAGGACATTTGGGATATTTTAGGAGTCGAGCTAGGAGACATTTTTAATAACTGTTTATTAGGCGAGAAGCTTCCTGATAGTATGCTCCAAGGGCTCTTGCTGTTGATCTTTAAAGGGGGAGACCAGGGTGCTTTAAAAAATTGGAGACCGTTGTCATTACTAAATGCTGGTTACAAACTTTTGATGAAAATTTTATGTAATCATCTGCGGATGGTTTTGGATAGTATTATACATCCTTCCCAGTTTAGTGGAGTTCCTAAAAGACAAATACAGGATGCCCTTGTCCTTCTTCGTGAAATCTTGCACAAAGGTGACTCGAGAGAATTATTTGGGCATCTTGTTTGTCAAGATCAAACAAAGGCTTTTGACCAGGTAGAATACGCATACCTTTGGGAAACTTTGGAATGCTATGGGCTACCTCCCAGGTTCTTAAATTGGCTTAAAACATGCTATAAAGGTATAAGTCTTTTACCAAATATGAATGGTTGGATAGGAAAAACTGTTCTGATACATGGGGGTGAGACAGGGCTGCTCCTTAAGTCCTTTGCTATATGTTTTGTCCTTAGACTCGTTATTGCATGCTTTAAACTCATCTGATATGATTACTGGTCTCTCGGTTGGATGTGAGGATCGGCAGATAGTGACTGTAGCTTATGCTGATGATTTAGTTTTGGTACTGGCAGACAAATCTTCAGCTATTGGTGCTAAATCTATTTTACAGGAATTTTCAGCTGTTTCTGGATAAGTAATAAACGCTGACAAAAGCAGTATTTTGCCGTTAGGATATGATGCGGCTGATGTGGCCCTACTTTGGAATATGCCAGTTAACTTAAGTTATAGAAATATATTGGGTGTTTATTTTGGCGGTGTTGACCCTCAAACATATAACTGGGATTTGAAATTAAGGGCAGCCCGAGAAAAAGTGGTGATATGGAATAAGTGGCAAATGACAAAATCAAAGTGCATATATGTAATCAAAACATATTTATTACCTCATTTTTTGCTTCTGGCAGCAATTTTTCCTCCTCCGCAGTCTTTGGAAACCTCTGTGTATGGCATCTTTTTCCAATGTTTGTGGGGTAGTAGATTAAATCTGATAAAGAGAGGCATAACTTATCTACCTATTAATGAAGGGGGTGTAGGGATCCTGAATCCAATTGTTTTTTTCTATATTACCTTTATTTATTATAATTTAGTACCTATTTTGAAGACAATACCGAATGTTTGGACCCCATGGGTTGAGGAGGATATTGGCCCCTTATTGCACAACTGGGAACACACAACTTTTCTTACCCACCAAACAAAGATGGTGAGGTTACCTAAACATTTTACCGGGATAATTGGAAAACTATAATTATGGAAAATTGTTAAAAGTTTTCTTTGCTCCTCTTCCCGGAAAGTGCTACACACAAGGATGATGGAATCCTTTTTTTATGAGGCACTCTGGTTTCAGAGTTTACCTACTGCAGATCAAAACTCAAAGACGAGATTTTTAACTAGCAAATGTATACCTCATTATTTCTGGAATTTTTTATGGTTATGCATGCATAAAAAATTAGGGGTTAGAGGAAATTTAAAACATAAGGAGCTTACAGATAGGTTTTGTCCACGTGATGAGACATGTATGGGAATTATTGAGACTTTCCCACATTTTCTACTTGATTGTCATTATACTGTTTCCTTTTGGTCAAGTTTTCATGTTAAATGGTCCCAGAATCCCTTTCAGGGACAGTCACCGGATATATGGATTGAAGGATTGTTATCAAGTTCTTGGGTTATTTATGATGCAACTACAATTCGTCTTTTAATGGGTTTCATAAGCTACCAGCTTTGGCAAGCTCGTTGTGGTCTGACTTTAAGACAATAGCTGAAATCAGAGTACCAGATCTTAGTGAATATACAAAAAGATGTAAACAAAATGGCAGTCTTTAGAGAAAGACAGAGTATACCCAGATCTCTATAAACTTTGGTGGAGGAAGATGTCCTAGTTGGATACAGGTTGAGCTGGATTTTCTTTTTCTTTGATATTGGTATGATGAGGCACTATTAGATAAGGATTTGACTTTTCTATTTTTAGTTAGGGGACGATATGCATTATGATTGGTTTTGGCCGTATGGCACAATATTGATTGTTTTCTTTTTTTTCTCATGGTTTTGAGACAAACTTTAGAGGGGTCTATAATGTATAAGTGTATTAACCTTCTTTTTGCAGGTTTGATGTGTGTGAATCAACACCTTCAGATAAGTATTTTTCCCTTTTAAACATTTCACCTACTATTTTAGTGGAGATGAGATGGGGGCTATATACAGTTATTGATTATTTATGTTTTGAACTTCTATGTATGTATGTAATGATTACGTATGTTTTGGATATCTTTCCTCATGATGTTGTATAAAGTAATACAATTTTTTTTTCCTGTATATTTTGTTTTAAGTGGTTCCCCTACTCTTTTAGTGGGGTTGGGAAGGGGGCCCTGTTTAAGCACTGATGTTTTGGTTTCAGTGATTATTTTATTTTCAGTCCAATGTATGACCTTAATACTTATCTGATTTCTTCTGTTATGTATTTTTTTGTGGGAATACACACTGTTTGTATTTGTTTGCTTTGTTTGAAGTTTATAATAAAATATTCCCCTACTCTTTTCGGCAGGTGGTGCTGTTGGGCCGGAAAAGGGTGTCGGCGCTCAGATGGACCAGGACAGTGGAGGAGGAAGGACGCCTGCAAGTCTGCTCCTGCAGGTAGCGAGCGGGGGAAATGGTACAGCTGGAATGCACCATGAAGGTGGCCAGCAGAATGTACCTAACCTCCTGTGGCAGAAGTTTTCATTTCCTGGTGCGGATGTCACCGAGAGTGGTATGGCGACTACAGGCCAGATTATATGGGCTGATTCCATAATGCATAAGGACGCTACTGGAGTAGAACCTGGTGCGGGAGCAGTCACGGCTGATTTAGTCCAGGATTCTACAGATACTTCAACACGTCTGGCTGAAAAACAGAGACTTTTGGAGGCAGCGATGGAGGAATTCCATTTGGCACAGTTGCTAGCAGAGAAGAAGTACAAGAAAAGGAAATGCCCTGAGATTGAGTCCCCCTCGGGTATTTCAGGTTCTGGTAGTAAAATTCTCAAATGTGTTGCACCTGTTGTGCTTGGAGAACAGTTGTCCCTACCCCAGACCCCAGCTGCCCATGGGGGTGTTACATGTGCAGAGTGGTCCCCGCAGAAAGCTCTTGCAGGAGCGGGCTGGATTCAAATCGAAACAAGCGCGTAGATAGCGGATCCTGCTGTCCCAATTCCTGGGGTTTCTGGAGTAGACAAGCAGAGTATGTCTATGCACGGGGTAGAAATGGACATGACGGTACAGCATTCGGAAGTGTTACTGGCTCACAATGAACAACGATCTCATAGTCCTAAGGTTCTTTCTGATGCTAGTCAGCTGACACAGAATATTGTTCTTCCTGCCCAGGAGGTTGTATTAGGCAACTTAGCCTCCCAGAGCCCTACCTATTCACCAATGGATGGTGTGTTACTTGAAGTTCTTGATTCTGCTGGCAGGGTGAGAGAAGCCCATGAGGCTATTAGGCCAGACCCTGTCCCACCCCTGGAGGGTTCCACAGCTTCCACACTTCCTGTAGCTACATATGCTATTTTATTTTACAAGCCTGTGATGCTAGCGAAATGGAGGAATGCAGTAAGGCTACGATATTTAGGGGCTACTGATACTATGCCTGATAGGTTTTATGTGGGCAAGGTGTTGATCAGACAAATGCTGGGCTTTTCTCCCAGTGAAGTATATGCCCTTATCCACACACCTTGAGATAATATGTACGATATTAGTTTCAGAACGCCTGATATGTTAAACAGATTTTGGATGAAATATGCAGTATTAAAAACTAATCCAGCTTGGTCGCATTTTCAGGCAATTCCTCTTATGAAACAGTCATTTAAAGTTATCACGGTCCTGTTTAGAAATGAGGGGGTCAATGCTGAGGATATTACTTATTGGCTCGATCGTAAATGTAAAATCCAAGGAAATCCCAAGCCTATTCTCGATGCTGAAGGTTTCTGGAATGGGGGTGGAGATACAAGGTCAATTTGACACAAACTGATGAAGGATTACAACACCTACCCAGTTGTTTCTACTTGGGCCGTGATAAGGGTTTTATTTTTCATCCAGGCCAACCCCGCCACTGTTATAAGTGTGGTTCACCTAGGCACCTCAGTAGGACATGCCATGTGGTGAAATGTGTTCAGTGTGGTGAATTAGGACATGTGCTGGTTGACTATCACCACCCTGCTAAATGTTCTTTATGCGAAGAGGCTCATTCCTATATGGAGTACCCATGGGCAGCTCAAAATAAATCAAATGAGGATTTTTGCATGCAAGATTTCTACATTAATACTGCAGTACATGCAGCACAGAGACAGAGGCCTCCACCTCCCCCTTTAGAGAGACCCACGGGGCCTATACAAATGGGCCAGATGGCTCCTCTGTTGCAAGAAGAAGAAGTTGCACAACAGGGCTCGAGTGAGGTCACGCCAGATGACATCAACTTTAACATAGTAAGTGGAGACGTCACTACTGTGCTCTTACCTCCACTTATTAAGACTATGCCCCCACCACTCCCCCCAGAAGAGGACTTTACAATTGTTTCTACTCGACGGAGTAGTTTGAGATCCAGAAACAAAGGGAAAGGTGTAACTGACAATCTACCAGTCCCATTATAAAATCCTTATCAAGTACTGCTAAAAGATGGTGGTACGGAGTCAGATTCTGCCTCAGTACATTCATCACAGCCAGAGGGGGCTTCCAACATGGATCAGCCTCTGGAGAACCCTGACACTATTAAAAAGAAAAAATCCCATCTAGGAAGTAGGAAATGGACAAAGAAAAAATAAGGGACTGGGGCCTAGTATTCTGTCTGGAGAGTTCTGATGTTCAATAATGTTTGGTACTTAACTGTTTTCCTGTGTATGCTGGGAATTTACAAACTTACGGTGGCTTCTTTGAATGTTAATAGTATACAATCAGATAGGAAGAGAGTGTTAATATACTCATTATTTGAATCTGGAGAGCAGGATATTGTGTTTTTTCAAGATACTCGTTTATACACTAGGGTAGATATAGAACAGGCAATGACTGGATGGAAATGGGGGGTTACTTACTGGTCTTTAGGCGAGGAACTGTGTAGTGGCATGGGAATCGCTGTGAATAATCCAACGACCCAGTTGGTACAACTTATTGATATTATCCCAGGACATGTGTTGTTGGATATGATGGTTAGTAATTTACATTGTCGTTTTATTAATGTATATGCTCCACAAATGGAATCTGCTAGAAAAGATGTCTTCCGGGCAATCCAACCACTCTTGTTTACATCTAGACACGGCTTCTTGGGGGGTGATTTTAATTGTAGTCGATATAGAACTGATAGGGGACTTAGAACACAGAAAATGTTTTGTGATGCTAATTGTCTTAATGATCTACTTTTACAGACAGGGCTGATTGATGTTCTGGCCCTCACAGGGACTCCCAAAAAAACTTTCTTTCATGGCACTCAAGCTATGAAGATTGATTTTGGTTTTTTGTCTGACTCTCTGAAGGTAGTTTCCTCAGAAACTACAGCAGTAGCTCCTTCTGACCATGCTATTATAGAAGTTACGGTTTCTAGTCATGATATTACGCACCGAGGACCAGGATATTGGAGATTAAACTTAGAGCTCCTGTCTCTCCCATCAGTGGATGAGGGCTTTATGGCTCTTTTAGAAGCTAGGAAATCTGTTTAATGCCTCTATGATACCCACAGGGGACTGGTGGGGAGATTCTAAAATTGATATAAGGAGATATTTTCAAATTATAGGTAAAATTAATGGGAAGCATAAATCAAACATATACCAGGAGTATACAATGAAATTCTCAGACTTACACTTTCTAGTGGCTCAAGGTAATAAAGATGTACTTCCGGAATTAGATATTATGAGAAAACTGATGAATACGGCTCAGTATACTTGCTTTAAATCTTTAGATACAGAACGTTGGTTTGGTTCACAGGGAAGTAAAGCCTTTATGAATCCCTATCAATTTTGTACATACCAAAGACAACAGAAATATATGGCAGGCATACGAGACCAGACAGGAAACTGGTGTACTGATAAAAAAAATTATTATGCGGGCTGTAGATGAGCATATATGTAAGCTGTTTGGTCCGACAAATGTTTCAGTTGATGCACACCACTTTTGGTTGGCCCAGAGTACATTTCCTCAACTTTCTGCTCAATATAAAGATATGCTAGTGGCTCAGATCACGTCTTTTGAAGTTTCAGCTGTGCTTTCACAAACTAAAAAGGGTACTGCTCCAGGGAAGGATGGGATCCCATATGAATTATATAAAACTATCTTTCAGGTTCTTTTAAAAGAATATACGGGAGTTCTGAATGAGATTTTGGATACTGGGATATTACCTGATAGTATGAATGAGGGTTTAGTGGTTTTTATGTACAAAAAAGGGAATCGTGAAGTCTTAGTAAACTGGCGCCCACTTACATTACTTAATATGGATTTTAAACTGTTGACTAAATTACTGAATAACAGATTGTTACTTAATGCAGACTTTTTATTTCATAAGGCACAGACATGTTCTATTCCTGGTAGGAAGATAACAGATAGTCTTATTCTTCTCCAAGAAATAATGCATAGAGGGTCTACCGGGGAGATTACAGGACTACTTTTTAGTCTAGATCAGGCTAGGGCCTTTGATAATGTGAGTCATGTATACCTTTGGGATCGTTTGGAGCACTATGGAATACCACGTCTCTTTATTCGATGGATCAAAACTTGTTATGATAAGGCAACTGCTCAGGCATACTGTAATGGCTGGCTAGGACAGTGTTGTAAGATTCAGCGGGAGGTTAGGCAAGGCTGCCCATTGAGTGCACTTTTGTATTTATTTATTATAGATCCATTAATCAGATGAATTCAACACACAACAGATATAAGGGGAATTTCCTTTTCGAGTAATGATCCAGAAATAAAATGTGTAGCTTATGCAGATGATATCTGTTTCATTATGGCTGATTTGCCCTCTGCTAAAGTTTTAGAGCAAGTTTTACAGGTCTTTATGGGGCATACAGGAGCACAAATTAATTATGGAAAATGTAATTGGGTCCCACTTCGTGGTGCGGATGTACAAGCTACACATATAATAGGTATACCTGTTGTACGAGAAACGTGCACTATTTTGGGGTTACTATTTGGAGCTGGGGATTTGGCTTCATTGAATTGGTCAGTAAAGCTTAAAGAAGCTCAGAATAAAGTTAAGATATGGAATACCTGGCGGTTGTCTAAAATCAAGATGGTACTCATGGTAAAAACTTTTCTGTTACCCATTTTCTTATATCTTAGTACAGTGTTTAGCCTGCCACCACATCTGGAAACACAGATGTATAGTTGTTTCTTTTCCTGTATATGGGGCAGTAGGTTAAATCCAATAAAAAGATGCTTGTTATTGAGGGATAGGAAATGGGGAGGTTTGAAGATGGTACAACCTATTGTTTTCTTTTTTACAATGTTTGTTTATTCAAATTTATACCCCTTGATAACCCTGTGAAATACACAATGGACATCTTGGGTTTTGGATTCATTGGGTAATGTCTTCACAGCCTGGCCTACACAGATGGCTATTTCCAAACAGACACATATTATGCAGTTACCTGATTCCTTGAGAATTTGTTTTGGGAAGATTAAATTATGGACCATAGCTAAAGAACATATTTCCAACTTCAGTCGGAAAGAACTATACAGCTTTTTAATCCAGAAATATTTCCATGTTTCAGCATATTATGATACCTATTCTCCCCAGCATCAGCTTTCCATAGGTAATATGCTGACCTCACCTCGCATTCCACCTTTTATGTGGGATGTCTTATGGTTGTCTCTACATGGTAAATTAAATGTGAGAGGTAATCTTAAACATAAACAGATTACTGAACGAATTTGTCCCAGGGAGTGATGCCCTACCACAATTGAAACAATGGACCATTTGTTTCTTGATTGTCCCTTTATACAGAGATTCTGGCGGGATTTTGAAAAATAGATGGCCTACATCCCCATTTTTTCCGATGACGTTGGAAATTTTGTGTTTAGGTATTTTGCCTTTCCTATGGACTAAGCATGATAAAACAACTATGTGGTTATTCTTGGTTTGTTTTAAATGTTATATTTGGTATGTCCGCTGTAGACTGACAATCCAACAACTTCATTTTACACCTGAGGAATTATTTTATATGATTGAGACTTCGATTAGTAATATCAAAAGTCAAGACTCTGTTAAAATTTCGGCCTCCCTTTTCCACTCTAGATGGGGATCGGTTGGCTGGCTCCTTTGATGGCATGTGTTCTTTTGCTTAATTGTTTTTTTTTCCATCTCTTTTTCTTTTTTGTTTCAGTATGGTCCTAAGTAGGATGAAGTGGCATTAATTTTCAGTATGATGCCCTTTAGTCTTGTATACTTTGTGTTGTTTTCCAATGAAATTTCCCTTACTCTATTTCTGGTGGTAAGGGGGAGAGGCCCACTGTTCTGTTTTACTTTACATTCTCATTATTATTTGTAATTAGAAAATGGGTAACGTGAAACTCGCCTCCTGATTGGCTAAAACAGCCTGGCACCCAGGCTGTTATTTCTCAACAACGCCCGCAAAATAACGAGTGCCACTGTCTAGTGCCCCATTACTCAGGATATCCTGGGACTACCCCTACATTCAAATCTCACTACCACCATTTTTCTTCTGGTCACAAAGCGAGTGATTAAGTACTTGCTACCTACTTCTATTACAACTGCTCGCTGAAGCCGTCACCACGTGCTCACAACCATTTTCAAAACAAATCTTTCTGTTTTTTTACTCGGTCAACAGTACATAGTAGGAGCCAACAGAACTACAACCAAGTCTGACTCAAGTTAAAAAACCCAGTCATAACCCCCAACATAACCTAACGAACACCGCTCCCCCACTGCTCCAGGCAGCTTACCTTTCATACTTCCCCCTCAGCTCGCTTAAACTTGCAGTTCCTCCTGAATTTCAGATGCTGCTGAGCACCTACAGAGTGCGGCACTCCACTCGCTACCAAACCACAAACAACCCAAACGTTATAGTACAGCAAACATCAAGGGGCACATTTCAAACCACTCGGCCACAAATTATACTATGAAAGAACGCTTATTTTGGGGAAAGAACATTCTCTGCATCATGACCACCGCAATAAAACTATGGAGCCCTCTACTGGCAATTATTGGCAATTCTGCCAGTTTAGGAACTACTTTACAATAAACAACATTTTTTACTAAATTGTATCTATTTTATTATTTTCTCATGTTTAAAATGTATACTTAAAATTGATATACAAACCATTTTCTAAGTGTAATAATACCCTCCAGAGTGGGCGTTATGGGATATAACGGACCTTCCAGGGGCTATAAGGCCCTCCGCCTCGTGCAATGGGCCCTGACAGTCACTGGGCGGTCCGTTATCCTAATAACGCCCACCCTGTCAGGTATTATTACTTACATATCATAGCACAGTTATGACCCTACTTCCTTTGATTTCTTTGGGTTACGTTGCAATTATGTATTACTGTATGATGATATATTTATTTATCTTATTTTTTTCTGTCTTATGATTTAGTGTGGAGTAACACTATTATGTCTGTATATATTTTTGTAAGTGTTACTAAAAAAATTCCCCTACACTTTTAGTGGAAGGGGGACTGTTTTCACATTATTCTTTTGACATTGCTCTGATAATGTATGATTGCAATATTTATTTGTTTTCTACATGATTTGCCTATTATTTTGTGTGACTTAACACTGTTTGTATTCATTTTGGTTTGCTGATATGAAAAGAATTCCCCTACTCGTCTGTAGGGGGAACCCTTTGCAGTCATTCTGCAAGATGGCTGCCATCCAGGAGGATGAAGAAGGAGGTCATGGTGAATTAGACTCTTTGTTGCAAATCTCTGCATCAGCTCCTATTGTACTAGTTACTGGAGGAAATAATGAAGACTCACAAAGAAAATCACTTAATATGGATATTCTGGATTTGAACTCTCAGCCTTTAAACCCAGCAATAAACCAGAGGGAGGACTTGAACCTAAGCTTTCAAACAACAGGTACTGGCATACCCACACCTTCTGCATTATCAGAGGAGCAGTTGTGTTTATTGGTAGAGTGACATAGGAACCTTTCAAAGCAGATAATGTGAGAGGAACCAGCTACCTCATCAGAAATACCGGACACCACGTATGTTACCTCAGTTTCCATGGAATCTATGCCAAATGTAGCTGTCAGTGCTGGCAATAGTTCTTCAGCTCCAGAAATGTCAGTGAATTCTGTTCCTCCCTCATCTTTGCATTTATGTGACAGCCAGCACTCCAGCTCACAGACAGAACTTGTTTGGACTCCTGAAGCCACTCTCTGTGTGGCAGGCTGGAAACGCTCATTTCTCACAGTGGGCTGGACATCCCCTGGACAGGTGAGTGTGAGTGAAATCATTTCTGCCAGTCAGATAACAGTACAAACCACAGAGGAAAAAAACGCAAAGCAATCGGCAAACCCTGACATCAATACAAACTTAAAAAACTCTCAAGCTGCCTTGGTAACTAAACCCTCACTCTCAGGCTGGCCTGTACAGGTTGCTATGGAAACCAAACACTTTCAGGGCCCTATTACTGTGCAGCAAGCACTCTCTGCTGAACAGTCTTCTTCTGAGGAGGACATTGCTCCAAATATAGAAAATACGTGTCAGAGTCCACATCCAGAGGGTGAGACTTTAACAAATGCTTCTTTTCGGCTTAGTGATTTGTTTCAAAACATAGGTGAACCTGCACAGTGCAGGAATGCTGTCAGAATGAAATTTTTGGGTGATGTTGCTACAGCTCCTGATCAAAGGACAGTATTACATAAAATGTTATGGGACTCAATGGGGATTGTGGCAGAAGAGTTGTTTGCTTTTATTCATGTTGATGGTGAACCCATATACAATCTCAGTTTTAGAAATGTGTACACTCTAGAAATGTGTTGGGGTAAATATGAACAGGTTAAATCACAGCCTCTATGGTCCTCTTTTACGCTCATCCCCCTTACTTAACCAACAGTTAAAACTATAACATTGCTTTTCCGAAGTGAGGGGGTGAGCATAGCAGATGTGCAGTATTGGCTAAAGCAGCGCTATGAAATAATCAAGGCCCCTCACCCCATTTTGGATGCGGACCTTGTTTGGATGGGAGGTTGGAAGGTTAAAGTAAAACTAAAACATTCTAACAGAAGCATTTCTCACCTTCCTGGTAGTTTCTACATAGGGAGAGATTGTGGATTATGCTTTTACCCAGGCCAGCCTCGAACCTGCCATAAGCGTGAGGCTAGACCCACCTTAGTAGTACCTGTGACAAACCAAGGTGTAGCTTGTGCTTGGCCTACGGACATGTTAGTTTGAGATGCCCAAACCCATTGAAATGTAATTTATGTGATTAGTCAGGACACTGTTATCAGCAGTGCCCTTGGGCAGATCACAACAGAATGGACCATCCACCACAAGATCAGGTATCCCTCATAACAGATTCCCAGACTCAAGCCCTCCGGCAGAAGGAGGCAACACAGACAGAGTTTGTAACACCTGAAAACCCAGATACTGGCCTTCAAAATGAACCCCCTGATGCTCAAGACATTGTTTCTTTTGTTGAGTTACCAGGCCCCTCCACAAAGCTTGGGACAGATTCTATGCCCCCCTCCCCCCATATCTCTACCTCAGGAAGAAAGTCCTTTTAAGGTAGTCTCCTCAATGAAAAAGGGGAAAGGGAAAAGGAAAGCTCAGTGCGTCTCTGTACAACAGCCTATCTTCACTAGAAACAGGTACTAAGCATTGAATAAAAGGAAACAATGGGGGGATACAGAAGAGGAGGAAGGGGACTCCGATTCCTCACACACCTCCTCCACTAAGATGGCCTACTCCTCTGACTCCCAGCAGGATTCTCCCCATCTAAAAGACCTATTGGGGTAGAGACCGTGCCCACATATATCTAGGTGAACTGCCCTATGTCCCACTGTCTTCATGCAACCTGAACATTCCTTACGCTGCCTTACACTAAATGTGTTCAGTGTAAAGTCCTATAGAAAACAAACCATCACAATGCAATTCTTGACTGACTTAGGTCAAGACATTTATCTACTTCAAGATACCCAACTAAAAACTAGATTCAAACTTTCACAAGCAAAGAATAGATGGACGAAAGGACCCTCTTTTCGGTCCTTTGGGGAGGGGGATAGATGTGATGGTCTTGGAATATTATTTTCAAGCTATGATTTCCAGATAACCAGGCTAGTAGACATATCACCCAGGAGAGCTATGCTATTGGATTGTAAATATAAAAATCTAAACATTAGAATTATTAATATTTATGCACCTCAGAGCACAGCAGCCAGGTCAAATTTATTTAAATGACTACAACCTTATCTATACACAACTCGTAATTTGTATATGGGAGGGGATTTTAATTGTGGTCTCTCATTAGCAGACAGAGGGGGCGCCACACAAAAGATCTTTAGTGATATGACCACCCTAGCCACTTGTATAGACTATTTTTATTTCTCAAAATACTACAGTAGAAAGAGCTGAAATTTTGCCTTGTGAAACCTCAGGTCATCTGGCAGTCTCACTTTTTATGTTCCCCTTCTGTTGGTCCCTACCCACATAAATCCCACTCCCGATGGAAACTAAATAAATTAACTGATCTTTATATTTTGGAAAATTGCCAAGGGTTCTTAAAGGCAAGACTCTCTGTATTAGATGCCTACCACTCCCCTTTAAGTTGGTGGAAGGACACAAAAAAAGATTTAAAACATTTTTTTATTAAACATGCTAAGTATAAAACACAAAATTCTTATCTAAAACATCTAGCTCTGAGACAAAAACTTATGGACACCATCTCCAGAGCATATGAATATAGTTTAGATCTATCTCAGGAAATTAAAACTTTAAAAACAAAAACAGAAACATTTCAATATAACAGAGCACATTCTCTTAAAATTGAGGCACAGTCAGGCACACAAGGCTCCAATGCATCTTTGGATATTTACAAAAGTTGTAAAGATAGGTTAACTGCCACTCATATAGAACATCTCATGAATTCAGAAACTAATCTGATGCATAACACCTTACCAACTATTAAAAAGATAGCCAGTTCCTATTTGGAACAAACCTTTGGCATCCCCTGTAAGACTACTCCAAGCAGAATTTTTTTTTCAGATTTCTATATTCTTTCAGTTCTTAATGATCAGCTGGATAGACTTGTTAAACCCATATCACTGGAAGAAACTCAAATGGCTATAAACAAAAGAAAAGTACATCCCCAGGAGAAGACGGACTTATAGCAGTACTATACCAGCAATTTATGGCCCTATTTTCTCCTATTTTAACTTTAATATTTAATACCATAATTAGTACAAACTCCACCCCTAGACATTTTTCAGATACAATAATGATTCTAATTTTTTAAAAAGAAGATAGGTCTAATATTAAGAACTGGAGACCTTTAAGCCTTTTAAATGTAGACTACAAGATTTTTACGTCCATTCTGCTTAAAATGCCTCCTCCAATAGCTGAACAAGTTATATCAGAAGTTACGACTTGTGCTGTTCCCAACAGATCCATCACCTCTAATTTGTCACTCCTTAGAGACATAGTTACTGATAGCACTTCTAACTCTCCTTCACTTCTCATCTCTTGGATTAAGAAAAAGCCTTTGATCGCATAAACCATATCTACCTATTCTCTACATTACTGCAGTACAATATCCCACATCAGTATATTATCTGGATTAAATTATTATATGACACAGCCTGGACACAGCCACATATAAATGGCTCACCTTGTCTACCTTTTTTAAGTCAGAAAGGGGTATGGCAGGGTTGCCCCCAAGTCCCCTTCTTTTCGCATTTCAGATTGATCCCTTACATAGCAAATTGTTACAGAATCCATCATTCCCAAGAATTTTGTTACTTTCTGGTATCTGAATCCCTCCGGTTTCTGCATATGCAGATGACCTTTGCATTCGTACTACCCTTGATTTTAGGGAAACAGAATTTGTATCACTTATAAAATAATTTGAAACCGTCTCTGGATCAAAGTTAAACTATGAAAAAAGCTCAGCAATTTACCTACCGCCAACAGACTTTCAAACCCCAGCCAGACAGACAGCTGGTATTCCTTTAATTTCCACTCCTATAAAGATATTAGAACTGATTTTTGGCACAGTTGATGATGCCTCGTATAATCGGGGGATAACTTTAGATAAAGCCTATAACAACTTCTTCATGGAAAGGCCGTGTGATAGCAAAATGGAAAAGAGTAATGTTATTGAAAACCTTGGTCTTTCCTTTATTACTTCACCTAGCACTATCTTTCCAATACCATTCTCCCTCGGAACAAGGGCAAATAACATCTTTTTTCAAGGATTTTGGGGGAGCTGGTTAAATCCGGTTAAGAGGACATATACCTATCATGATTACTGTCATGGTGGAGTAAATATGATTAACCCTATAGGTTTTTTTCATAGTTTATTTTTAAAGTCAAATATCCAATTGCTTTTACAACCTTAAGCTGTAATTTGGCATTCTATAGTTCAATTTTTCATTAAGTCCTTATGCCAAATATGGCAAACTCCCCCTAGTGAGATCCAATGGAATTTCAGGAAATTCAGACCCCCCCATTACATAATTCCATCCCTCCTTAAAGCTAGGCAATGGAATTTATGACCCATCATTATACTATCAAATACTATCAAATACCAGAAAACAATTATACCAAATAATATTGGGTACCCATTTTTCTGAACTTCCTTTATTAACAGATGTTTATGGGAATTCTTTAGATCAATCAAAAATTTTTCAACAGCTGACAGATCCTAGAATCCCCAAAAGAGTATGGGATATTACATGGCTATCATGCCATGGGAGACTGGGAGTTTGAGACAATCTCAAACATAAAGCCATGGAAGACAGGTTATGCCCACGAGACACTTGCCCTTATATACCAGAGACAATGAGGTGTTTCTTTCTAGAGTGTCCCTTTAGTAATTCAGTATGGACCTTTCATCTGCATAAACAGAAGGAAACAGCCCTTCCAAGATTAACCTATGATATTCTGATATTTGGAATATATCCAACCCCACTGAAATCTTATCACCCCAGTACCTTGCGATTAATTTTCACATTACGCCAACACTACCTATAGCAGGCCAGATGCGCCTATCTGTTACAACAAAAAAATATAGCTCTGTACAAATTTATACTCAAATCTCTTGTAGTATATGTGAAATTTATGATGATGAGAGATTAAATGTATCTCCAAAAACCTTACAAAACTATTGGAAAAATTGTTTATGGATCTTGTGAATAGTTTATGTGTAAATTCAGCACTTGTAAATTCATATTTCCATTATGTTAATGCATAAGTTTATTTTTTCATTTTTTCTTCTTCTTTTGAAAATTTTTATTGTTTTTTGAGTAATATATAATTGACTTCTGTATTGTAAAACTGATTGTTTTGACTTGAATATTGATTATGTATTTTTCAAATAAAACATTCCCCTACTTATCAGTAGGGAGAAGCCTTGGCCGTCTGTTCCTAGATGGCCACTGCTGAGGAGTTGGAGGAGAGGATGGATGCTGAGGAGACAGGGGGCAGGCCTACCTCCCTGATCTCACAACACAAGAAGCCACTGAAATTGCTATGGTGGCTAATGAATTCTCTGAGGACGATGTCAATACGGATGCATTTCTTTCAACAGAAGAATTAAGAGAAGAAAGTAACTCTATTGGCAATGATAAGGTACCGAACACTGTTTCAGACATTCCTGCAGCCATTCTATTTGTGTCTGATGCGATTAATGAAAGTAGGCTTTTACAGCAATTAAATATGGAAAACCAAAAGTGCCCGTAGAAAAAGATGGAGTTGCAATCTGAACTGTGTAAGATTTGTGAGAACTCTCCTCCTGTCAAACATGCTTCTCACTCTGTCAAAATGAGTCATCCCCTTGCTGATGCAATAACACCAAAGGACTCAGCAGCTTCAGACGCACCCAAACTTCTACAGACTGTCGATCAGAGTACTGAGAAGAAGGGGGCTCAGAAGGTGACTGGCAGTGAAAACGGCTGTACAGTCGTGTGCCCTAAGCCACAGGCTTCCCCACTTGGTGGTGTGATGGTAAAAGTAAAATCTAGCTGCCACAGTGCAAGGTAGCCTCCTATTTCATCTGTGCATGGTCAAAAGGTATTCGGTCACCTGAATGATGCTGACAAGAGGAGGGCCATGGAGAAATGTTTTCTGCAACATACACTGAAAGGCTATATAGCCTGGAGTGCATCCAGGCAGAATACAAGTGCTGCGGATTCAGATGCTACTATTCCTCCTTCTAGAAACACTGATATTGGTACTGGCAATTGATCTCCAATCCATGCCCTGGAGGACGCGGGCTGGATACAAGGTGTGGATGGCTAATGGATCCCTGACCCCTTGGATACAATAGTTCTCAGGTACAATTTTAATTCTCAGGAGATAAATGAAACTCAGAAGGTGGCCTCCAATATTAATTCTGTTTTGAGCTGCAACTTACTGTGGGGTAACACTGCTGCAGGACAAACTGAACACTCTTTTGTTTTTGATAGTTCACAACATAGGACAGAAACTACTGGCCTTACAGTAATAACTGCCCCACCCCTAGAAAACAGGGTTCAGGTACAATCTGGAGAGGAACCCATAAGACTGGGCCACTCTGAGGAAGTTTTTTTTTTCTTCTATATAGATTTTTCTCCTCCTCGAGCCCTGGCAGGTGGCTATGGTCCTCCTCATGGAGGAACTCACTTTTCCATTCCCATGCATCCCCGTTCTTGCTGACCTTGGAAATTCTCCCGTAGATTGCCCTCCCTGCGGCAGGGCCAGGGAGGAGGGCACCAGCTCCTTCCCTCCCAGAAACCCAATCCAGACACTGAGGACAGCCCTCGGGGACATGGGCCACCATGGAACCTGCCAGGCTCCTTTTTAATTTTTCTCCCATCCCCCCACCCCTACCAAAGTAAGGACATTGGTACGTGCCTCCCTACCTGTATTGCCCTCCAGCCACCAGAGGGCATTCAATGAGCAGGATGACAAGTTTCCCTCCCCCTGAGAGAGGGGAGCAGTTCTCTGAATGCTTGATCCTCTCTCCCCCTTGCCAACCCCTGGTGGCTCAGGCCTGTTCCCTAACCCGGGTCACTGACGTGGCTCATGGTGTAGGGACCAGTGCCTCAACCTCCAGTGCCACCGGGCCCCCTCTGAGGAGGAACCTGACTGCCTGGCCAGGTTGGACCCCATGTTTATGTTATCAGACTTGTTTCACAATTACGGCAAACTTGCTCCAAGAAGGAATGCAGTTTGGCTAATTTACAAAAGGGGAGTAGAGTCTCTCTCTGACAGGCTACACGTAGCAAGAGTATTGTGAAAGGGTTCAATGAAATTGTTTTCATCCGAGATTTTTGCTTTGATTCACCTTGGTAGTTCAAATTATGATGTGAGTTTTAAGAATGTTTCCAGCTTAGACAGGTTCTGGTCTCAGTATCAGGGGCTTAAAAATTCTCCAGTATGGATACCCTTCTTAGCGGTTCCTCTCACTAAACCATCAGTCAAGAACATAACAGTTATGTTCAAAAATGAAGGTGCTAACATAGAGGACATTCTCTTTTGGTTACATCAGAGATGTGAGGTACTGGGCAGGCCCTCCCCCATACTGGACAGTGAGCAGATATGGGATGATGGATGGAGAATCAGGGTAAAACTGTTGTTATCAAACAATGGCCCAGTGCATCTCCCTAACAGCTTTTTTCTTGGAAAGGATAGAGGGTCTCTATTCTAGGCAGGACAACCCTGTTCATGTTTTAAATGCTGCTCCTGCATCCATTTAAGTTCTTCCTGTGATACATCCTGATGTAGCCATTGCCTAGAATATGGCCATGTCTCTGCAAACTGTTTGAATTTATTCAAATGCAATCTCTGTGAATGGACTGGTCATGCTTATTGGCATTGTCTCTGGGTCTCCCATAATAGGGAAGATTGCCCCTCCCATGAAGGTCTTATTAACAATGCCCAGCAGTTACAAGCTAAAAGAATGGTGCAGCAGAGTTTGAGGATGACTAGAGAAACCCTGGTAGTAGAAGAGGTCACCCCAGATCAGGCAGAATCAGAGTCCCAGCCAGTTCCTGCACATGAGAATGATGATCAAATGGTAGTAGATACCCCGGTAGTGGATGCCAGTGTGTCAGACATGGAGGGCATTCCTCAGGCTACCCTACTAGAATGGAAGACACTATTATTAAGGAAAGCTCCCTCCCCTGGACAAGACAGGCCTTTTAAGAAGATAGTACAGAAAAAGAGATCTAGACTGGGGAAAATCCTGGCATCTAAAGTAGCATGCAAGAACAGGGGGGTGAAGGGCATAGGTGCCACCTCATGGAAAAAAGGAACTAGATATGCCACACTAACCACCGAGCCCTCTGAAGGGGACTCACGTGAAGATGAGTCAGATACCTCCTCCATAGCCTCCACTACCATGGTTACTGAATGGGGGGTGGGATAAGGATTAAATTGCCAAGCGTACTAGGCAGAGAAATCTCTCCAAGACCCCTTGAGTTGGGTTTTCAAACAGTACCCACATTTCCCATGAAACTCCACTAATGCATTCTCTCACTGTAACTACACTCAATGTGAATAGCATTTAAAATTATAGGAAATGTACTGGGACATTATATACTCTGAAGGGAAGTAGCAGTGACATCTATTGCATACAAGACACTCTACTTAAAACATACAGAGAGCTTCAACAGACGTCTCAGGCCTGGACCAGTGGCCCGTCTTTCTGGTCTATAGGAGTAGACACCTGAGATGGGGTCGGTATACTCTTTTCTAATCCATTTTTAAAAGTTTCTAGGTTGGTTGACATTCACCCAGGGAGGGCACTGCTGTTAGATATTTCCTATAGGACCGAGAGGTTTCGACTAATAGCTACCCCAAACCAAAGCACAGAGAGTTTCCCTGTTTAAGGAGATTCAACCTTTTTTTCACACCTCATGTCTACTTATTTGGCTGGGTGATTTTAACTGAGGGTTAAAACAGTCAGATAGAGGTTGCAAACAAGCAAACTCTTCTGCGATTCACTTGCATTGCAGCATATAATTACTACAGCAAGGCTGGTAGACCTATAGAAGTAAATACCTCACAGAAGGTTACACATATTTTAGGGATCCCCTGAAAACCAGAATTGATTTTATTTGTGTTTCCTCTGTCTTGACTATACTAAATGTAAAAACACATGCATGTGAATTTTCAGGTCATGCCTCTGTTGACCTACAGTTCACCTGAGATTACTCTCCAAGGTGTGAAAAAAATGGTTGGAGGCTTAACGAGTCCCTTTTGGAAGACCCCTTTGTGTAGAAAACATGGAGACGAGAATGGTCCACCAGACCTTCAGTATTAGAATGCCATGATGACTTAACTGAATGGTGGGAGGACACAAAAAAGTCATGGCAAGCACTTTTTCAGAACAGGGCTAAGTATGTCGCTAATAGGGATCACCTGCACTACCTCCAGCTGCGTAACCAGTTACAGCATCTCATATCCCAGTCTGAGATAAATAATTTTAATTATAGTTTCCAAATTAGCATAATAAAAAAACAAATGGTTAATTTGCAATATCATAGAGCACAATCTCTAAACCAGGAGCTTAGGTTTGGTACCCAGGTGAAAAAGGGGTTCCTGGACCCTTTTAAGGAATTCAAATTTAAGATAGATAGTAGAGTCATAACTGAATTCAGGACAAATTTAGGACATACAGTTTCAACTCCAGAAGGTATTTTGCAAGTGGCAGAGTATTATGTGGAATCTCTGTTTGGTACCAGACCACAACCTTCAGGGGTCCACAGCAGCTTTGATCTACTCAGCCTGCCCCAGGTGACTGAAGCAGATTTTCAAGAGTTAAAGAGGGACATTTCTTTAAGTGAGATAGAAAAAGCCATTAGCAAACTTAAAAATGATACAGCCCCAGGCTCAGATGGAATGGGGACAGACCTTTATAAAATCTTTAGCAAAGAACTAGCCCAGTTTTAGTTATACTGTTTAACTATATGCTTTCAATCTCAAAGTTCGGTGCTTTGAAGAATGAGAAAGTACTGGTCCATTTATATAAAAAAGGTTTCAAAATGGAAATTGAGAACTGGAGGCCATTAAGTCTCTTGAATACTGATTTTAAGTAAGATTCTTTTGGCTAGACTGACAGAAATATCTAGCTATTTATAATAGTTCTCGTCAGACTTGCGCCATTCCTGACAGAAGGCAGCATGACAATCTAATTGTTTTAATAGAGCTCTTCTACAAGGGTGAGCAAAAAGAGTTGCAGGGGTATGTACTTGACTTAGACCAAGAAAAGGCCTTTGACAAGTAGGCACATGAGTTTCTGTTCCAATTTTTTTTCCAATTGTTTAACCAGGAGAGACACACTAAGTGGAAAGCTTGTTTCCAGGTGCGACCTGGGAGCACAGGGAAGTTAAGTAACTTGCTCAGGCTCACACACAATGCAAGTGGGGGCTGTGGGATTCAAACCCAGGTCTCCAGCTTTGCAGCTCAGAGCCTTAAACCACTGCACTATACTGTTTCCCTGAAGGCCTTTGGGATCCCACAACCCTTTGTAGACTGGATTAGGCATATGTACCAGAACACAGTGATTATCCCTAATAAAAACGGCTGGCATGGTAAACATATAAGCATATGTAGGGGGGTTCATCAGGGCTGTCCCCTCAGCCCACTGCTTTATGCTTTTGGGATTGACATCCTTATTAGGAAAATAATGTCTGACAACAAGATAAGAGGGCTTTCTCCCGCCCCAGGTATACCCCCAATAAAAGTATTGGCATATGCGGATGATATTGTTTTGACATTGGCCCCAGATATCTGTGAAGTCTCACTTACTAACACCTTGCAAGAATTCTCAAGCATGTCCGGTTCCAGCATAAATTTGGGTAAAAGCAAAGGTGAAACTTTGGGGAATGCCCCACTTCCCAAGGCATGTAAAAACCTCAGGTGTCTCTGTAGCCCAAAACCCCATCTGTATACTGGGGGTAGACTTTGGTTCAGGCGATATGGCCTTGGTAAATCGGGAGAAAAGTCTGACATGGGCTAATAGATTAGTGGCCGGTTGGAAGGGACAACAGATTTTGAAAAAAAAGAGAGCAGTTTTAATTCTGTCACTGCTGCTCCCCATCTTCCTGTACATTTGTTATGTTTCCCCCCTCCACACCCCGGTATTGGTCACAGGATTATATAGTGTCTTTTTTCAGGCTTTCTGGGGGAATAGGTTAAACCCCATAAAACGGGAACATACATATTGCAGCATTCAGGAGGGGGGAGTAAACATGGTACACCCAGTTGCGCTTTTCTATAGCCTCTTTGCATGCTATAATATTGGTACTGTACTGAAACCAAGTGGTAAGCTATGGAAACCTTTGCTAAAGTTATGATTAGACCTCTGCATCTCACCATGGGCACTAGGGAAACCGAGGCTTCTAAATACACTAGCCTTGGTACCTCGATATGGGTTAGAATGTATAAAGAACATTGTGAAATGGGGGCTCTCTGCCACACAGTTTCAGATCTCAGACAGGAAGACCATTTATAGGGCTTTCATAAGGACAGCATGCTATGCAGAGATCTCCTGTCCCCAATGTCCTGTCACTAAATTAAATGGGGCACTTAGGCAACTATCAAACCCAAGATTGTCCCCCTATGTGTGGGACAGTGTTTGGTTAGGGAATTATGGTAGACTAAGTGTACGAAATAACAATAAGCATAAACAACTCTCCAACAGGTACTGTCCTAGGGATACCTGTTTTCAGGTATTGGAAATGCAACACCACTTATTTTTAGACTGTGTTTCTATAAAGAGTTTTTGGGCCTTAATTGCCAAGGAATGGGAGGAACCACTGTTTCAGTCCCTTTCATACACCGTATTATTTTATGACCCTCTTGCAGGGACTTGGGGCAAATACAACTCCGATACTGTGTGTGTGTGTGTATATATATATATATATATATATATATATATATATATATGTGTGTATATGTATCTGTGTGTGTGTATATATATATATAGTTTGCCATTCTTCGGTGCTTTATCTGGCAAGCAAGGTGTATGTGGATTCTTCAGCAAAGGCTTGTAACCCTATAGAAATACTTACTAATGTACAGGAGGCACTTCAAGTGGTTCTACAGAAAGACATAGAGCACTTCCCAAGGGAAAGAATTAAACATTTATGAGTCAACTGTGATAAATAGGTAAGTTTATTTTTATGGGGAAACATGGGGTAGAGGTTGGGGTTGGACAAAGGTACCACTGGGTCTGAACTTGGTTACTGTCATACATATCTCTTGTATAGTTATGTAAGGAAGTGTCATTGTAACAGTGATGGTTTGTATTTAAATATATGGACATATTGTGATCTCAACACGCTGCATGTATCTATTTTGTAAATTGTATATGATTTTGTTATTATATTATGTATTGATGTTGTACTGAAGTCCACTTTTCAATAAAAATTCTCCTACTCTGAGGTAGGGGGTGCTGAGACTGGTGCTGCAATGGCCAGTCCAGAATGAATGGCGACCTGCAAGGATGTGGGTGAGGCTCGAGAGCGGGTCTCCTCCCTGATCTTGGAAATGCAAGAGACCAACATCGAGGAATCCATGGAAGTAAACACTTTCATGGCAACACGCACACAGCATGGAAATACTGAAAATATTCCTACCACGGACCAGGAGAGGATGGAAGAAACAGGAGAAGGGGTGGCTAGGGCCATCACGATGCCAGAACTTCAGAGTTTGCTGCAGGAGGAAGAACGGAGGTTTGCACTGAGAAAGAAATGTCTCTCTCATGAGCTGATGCAGAGAGGACAATGACTAGGGATGGACAGTGTGCAACGAGAACTGGAACTGATGAGAAACATGGTGACTGTAGACAAAAGTGATGTGGAACTAATGCTTGGTGTGGACACTCAGGAAAGGAGTGGAGCCCCAGAAGAACAATCTTCACAGCATATAATGGAAGGTACAGTGGAGATAACTGAAGGTGGAGGGGGGAAAAGTGGAAATAAATAATGGTGGCAAAGAGACTGGGGATGCTCATAAGCTCGCAGAGCTTAGTGAAAAGGGTGAAGTGGCAGGCACCTCTAGTGTGGCGTCTCCACCTTTAGCCAATGGTGTACAAATGCCGAACATAACTTTTAATATAGGCATAACCACGGGGAGTCCTGGCAGGATGACTTCCATTAACTCATGCTGTGCTGTGGACTAATATATCAGTCCAGAACTACTATATGTTCTAAATCTGTTGGCAGCCTAAGGGTTAAAATAGCAGCACTAAAAGAGAAAAAGAAAGTGAAAATGCCGCCCAGAGGTGCTTTGACTAAGGAAACAACCTAGGTACAGGCTGATTTTTCAGGCCCAAAAGCTGGCCTCTTGGTAGATACACCAGGATGGGTAACAAGTGCATTAGAAAATGCAGGATGGGTTAAAATTTAGATGGAGCAGGGTGGGATGCGAATCTGCCACATGCCTTTGCCGGGGCGGGGGAGGCTGCTAAACCCCTAGGTGACTTAGTTACATGAGGAATGGCTGCTACCTTGAGTGAACGTTCTCCCTCACAAATTGTTTGCTCTAAGTATAAACATACTGACTGTTATTTTGTACTATTTATCCTTCTGTAACTGAATTGTTGCAGCTGCCTCAGTTCAATTTACATTGTGGCTCTGCTGACCTCATATTGAGGTTTAGTAGAGACCTGTCTGACTCATGTTTTGACCTTTGTCTATAGTCACCACTGTGTAATAGTTACTACTGTCTATGTAAAATTATGTCTGTTGAACTATGTTGGTGCAACCTTGTGGCCCGGGCTGTGTCTGAAAATGGTCCTTTGGATCAGCACATGCACCTGGTTAACAAAGACATAAATAAATCTAAAAAAATAAAAACAAATTTCTTTGGGGCAATAGGTTGCTTTCTGCATGGAGGAAGACAGACAGAACCCTGCTAGGGACAACCCCAGCATTATGTCTGAAATTAGGGAAATGGAGGGGAACAAAGGTGAGGAGAATGTGATGGCAGTCATAGAACCTGAACAAACTGAAATAAGGGCCACATCTCCAGGGCAATTTCCTGAGGAAGACATAAACCATACCAAAAGTCAAACAGTTGAACAACACCCTAACAAAGGGGCAGCTGCAGAAGCATGCAGCACAAATGTGTGGCACACAAATGGCAGGGAATACCTTTTTCCTGAAACTGTGAGACTATAGAGCCAGTTACCAGGAGGAATGCTGTGCGCTTAAAATATAGAGGAGACACCAGTGGTAGACCGGACAGGCTCTTTGTGGAAAGAACCCTTTTGAAAAACAGTATGAAATACTACGCATATGAAATATATGCATTGATCCACATGCCTGGAGATACGCTCTATGATGTGAGCTTTAAGCACCCAGAAGGGTTAGAATGGTTTTGAAAACAATATCAACTTCTAAAAAACACAACACTATGGAAACCATTTGTGGCTATTCCACTCACCAAGCCCTCTTTCAAAAGAATAACTGTTTTGTTTCAAAATGAGGGGGTTAACGTGGCCGATATTACGTATTGGCTACAGCAGCATTGTTCAGTAAATGGCTACCCAGAACCCATCCTGGACGATGAACATTTATGGACAGGTGGTTGGAAATATAAAGTCACTTTAAAACAGGGCAATGGGGTGGTGCAACACCTCCCGAATTGTTTTTCCTTGGGGCGTGACAGGGAGTGATTTTCTATCCAGGCCAACCTCATGCCTGCTACCGCTGTGGGGATATGGGTCATCTGAGTAATGTCTGCGATAAGTTGAAGTGTGGACTGTGTGGCATGCTGGGACATAACAGCGCTCAATGTTCTCAACCTATGCGTTGCAACTTATGTGAGCAGCAGGGCCACACTTTCCGTATCAGCTCTTGGGCCTTGCATAAGAGCCTGGATCAGGCTGTAAGGGCAGAGCATGACGTATATGTTGCTCTGTCACAGAAAGAGTGCTTATGCTTTGAAGAACTGGCTGCACAAGCTGGACCTAGCCATGTACGTACTGAGACAGTGGGACCTACATGGGTGGAGGTGACACCCCCGGTAGTAGCAGCACCTCAAAAACATTTGATAACACCTGCTACCAATGTAACAGTGCAACATGAAGCCCCAGAGAATCCTTCAGGTCAGCCAGACTCTGAGGAGTCTCATTTGCCACAAAAGGAGCAAGCGGATATAGTGGAGGCACCTCCTCCCAACCCCCACCACTCCCGATCACCCAGACCTCCCCAATGGTGCATCTGACTTACCTACCAATAACTTGGAAATGCCACCCCCATTGTCTTCTGCTGAGCCCCCTTTTCAAAGGGTGGCATGATTGAAGGCTTCCACAAAAGGCCCAGTATTACAAGCAATAGAACCGGACTTAGTTTCAACCCAGAACGTCCTAATGGACATGGCTGAAGATGAGACGGGAGGAGAATCTGATGTCTCCTCCATTGCATCATCATGAGCAGAAGTGGTAGGAGATTTACCACCTGGGGTGAAACCTAGACCACGGACGAGGAAAAAGAAGAAAAGATTGTGGGGACTCATGCAGTAGTTTCTACACTTTATTACCTCTCTAATGATGTCTGATTTCTCTATCATAACATCTAATGTAAATTATGAACCGGCGATCATAAATGGAAGAAGCTGATTGGCCGAGAGGTTTTGGAAGCCGTGATGATATCGGGCTACATCATCACGGCTTCAGAAAACCTCCGGTCACCAGCCTCCTCACTGACCGCGCAGTGTTCTTAATCTCCCACAGTCCAGAGCGAGTCAGACTTGTAGTCAGCCGCTATTTAAAAAAAAAAAAACCTCTGGTTACACTGAATGAATGATATTGCCTGCTCTCTCCAGGACCCACAACATTCAGACGGACATTAACGACATTCTGGAACACATAAAACCAACCTGCTGCCGCTCGCAGGCTACACTGACCAGACGACGGTTCCTATGTCTTGCAGGCACACGCAGATTCAAAACGGCATCGCTAGACACACTTGTCCTCCCAAACCCACTGCTTCCTAATTCAGTGATATTGCTCGTTGGCTTCATTTTCTCTATAAAATCTCGTTACCTCGATCATCTACTGTGGGGAGCAGACAAAAAAGACACTGTTGCAGAGTTCACAGGTCACACCATCACAATACTGTTACCTCTTCTGTCAGCTCCAACTACAACAGCGCCACCTGCTGTCTTCTAGAACTATTTTTTTTAATGTATTCCTACACTACCAAAAAGCTTTTTAACAGGTTTAAAGGGTGTTTTTTTATTCTTTTATTTATAAAACCATTACTCCTGCAAATTATAAGTAGTACTTCAGGGTGTAGAGGTCAGATATCGCCACTGGTCGTTGGACGACCTCGCCTGCGGCCTCGCATCTAACCACCCGAGGCGTGATTTATATCCCACGATATACCACACCCTGTCGTGCCTTATTGCTTAATAGTATAACATCTCTGCAGAAGAGGACAGTAACTTTTGCTAGCTTATAGAGGGAAAAGGGACAGATTTACTTTTTTACAGGGTACACGCTTGCATATGGCAGTGAAGTATGGAACCAATGTCAACCCCACCCCATCCTGCAGAGACTGACAGGCATTGAGGTGTGCCTTTGGGTCATCGGCCATAATGCTCATGCCATTTCACTTCACCCTACACTGCAGACTGACAAGTGTCGCATTGTGCCTTGGGATTATTGGGCCTTTTGCTCAACCCATTCCGTAAAGAAGTATGTTGAAATGGGTGCAGTATAGGAATGGGGTGAATTTTGGGCCAAAGAGTCCAAGGCACACCTTGATGCCTGTCAGTGGCTGCAGGGTGGGGGGTGGGGGTGTAATGGTGTGAGCATTACAGCAGACAATCCAAAGGCACACCCCCGATGCCTGTCAGTCTGTACAGGGTGGGACGTTATGGTTAGAAACCCTAACGCCCTGGGTGTTTATTGGCATTTGCACTCCAAAGTTTCAACATGGCTCTTTTGTGACCCCACCTCATGAAAGCATTTGGGACCTGTGCTAATGAACAGGGGCTCTGTGATTTTGTTAATCTGTCCTGAACATTGATTTCCCACAGCGACTGCGCCATTCTGCACCAGATGTGCGAAAACACAGTTTGGGCAGGACATGAAAAATGACAGCTGCACCATTCATAAGGAGGTGTGAAGAGATGGCAATGCTGAAAGTCTGGAGTGAAAATATTAAAAAATCTCAAAGTTATGAGGGTGAAAGAAAACTGCGCAATGCACACTCATAACACGGTCATTTTTTGAAATTCTTTTACCAAATTTTCAACACAGACATTTTGGGACTTCTGCTCATGAACTGTGTCACTATGATTTTCTTAATCTGTCCTGAACATTGATTTCCCACAGCGACCACGCCATTGTGCACCAGATGTGCAAAACCACATTTTGGGCAGATTGTGAAAAATGACAGCTGTACTGTTCATAAGGAGGTGTGCAAAAATGGTAATGCTGAAAATCTGGAGTGAAAATATTAAAAATTCTCGAAGTTTCAAGTGTGCGTGGAAACTGCGCAATGCACACTTGTAACATACTCATTTTGTGGAATTTTGTCACCAGATTTTCAACATAGTTATTTTGGGACCTCTGCTCATGAACAGTGTCACTGTGATTTTCTTAATCTGTCCTAAACATTGATTTCCCACAGCGACCGCGCCACTGTGCACTGAATGTGCAAAAACACATTTCAGATAGGATATGAAAAATGACAGCTGTACTGTTCATAAGGAGTGTAAAAATTGCAATGTTGAAAATCTGGAGTAAGAATATTAAAATTCTCGGATTACGAGCATGCGTGTAAACTGTGCAATGCATGCTCGTAACACAGTCATTTAGGAATTTTTCAACAAATTTGCAACATATAGGCTTTTTGAGAGCCCACCTCATGAACAGTAGCACTGTCATTTTGTTACTGGGTCCCGAAAGGTGATTCTGCGCAGTGACCGCGAAATCACCTTTCAGGATCGAATAACGACATAATAGTGACTGAATTCATGAGGTGGGGTCCCAAGAAGCCCATGTTGAACATTTGGTGCCAAAATTCACAAAAATGGGTGAGATATCCATCTAAGTTGAAAAAAACCCATTTATGCCGTTATACAGCTTACCGGCATTTCTTCAGTTTGTGGTTGGCTTTGAAGAGTGCAGACATGTTACGGTCCACAAAGATTGTCACACCAGACTCTGGAGGTAAGTATAGAGGAGTAGGGGTGGGGTAGGGCAAGAAGGAGGGTGGGTATGGGTTGGGGTAGGGGGTCACTAGACAAAATGAAGCTACTGCTTACTTTTCAGGAAAACAAAACAAATTTAAAAACATCACGGGAAGGTTTTCTTATTTTACAGGTAGATTTGGTATGCTGGGCTGGGCTCCCAGCATGCCACCTGGGTGTTTTTGGGGCTGGAGCTGACTGGGATTGGGCCCCCTGTTGGCAAAGTAAAAAGGGTCTCTGTCGGGGGGGGGCATGATGCCAAGGGGGACTGGGCACCCCCTCAGCAGACAAATGATTTTGGGGGGGACATTATGCTGAAATTCGCCGGTATTTGGGGGCCTCCCACAGCTGCAGAGTTGGCAGATGCCTAACACCGGCCCTGGGTATGGCCACCTCTGAAATTAGCTTGCTGCGGACTGTGAAAGGCGGATGGCCAACAGCTGCCACCATGTTTCCTGAAATGTTACACCAAGCAAGGCAAGTTGCTATTTGCTGCTGCAACCAAGAACGCCCCAGCAGCAAAAACAGCTGATTTTCCAATTAAGGGGCTCTCCCTGATTGCAGCGGCAAATTTCTTTCAACTTGGTGGTAGGCTTCAAAACTGCTGTCATAGACAGCTTGCTGTTTCATTGGTGCAACAGACCCCAGCCTGAAAAAGCAGTGGAGCCATTGACCCAGCACCACCGAACCTCCTAAACCTTCTTCTCCACTCCAAACTGCCACAATATGTTGCTGCGCTTCGCATGCAAGACAGCATAGAAAAGGAAGTATTAACTTTTTTGGAGGCAAGACATGAAGCCAGGTTCTTGTATGACAATCCAGTGGAATGGTGGGAGGACACCAAACTGGATTTAAAATTGTTGCTACAACAACTCTCTGGCAGGGAAGTGAAAAATAATTATATTAGGTATTTAGGTTTTCGGGCCAAGTATTTAAAACTTTTGACTACAATCAGGGAAACTGGATTGGATTTGGCAGACAAGCTGGTTGTCATCAAACAGAAAATATCTGACTACTAATATGAGGTTGAGCATACATTGGCTGTAAACCAGAAATGTAATACTTATGGGACTAAAGAACAAATAAACCTGTATGATACTCCAGTAGATATGGTGGGCCAAAGGGTGATGACCTCACTTAAAGATCGATCCTGCTGGTACCTTGGTGATGGACCATTTCTCCATGCAGTATATAGTCCAAAATTATGTGAAAAATAAATTCCAGGTGGGGGAAGGGGGAACAAGATCATTTTTGGGATGGCATAGATTTGCCACAATTATCAGAAACTGAGAAGGATAGGATGGTAACACCCATTACGATAGATGAAGTCAGAGACGTCATAATTAAACTATGAACCAAGACTGTACCTGGGTGTGATGGCATTCCAAATGATTTTTATAGGATCTGTGTGGAGCAGCTGGCACCTATTCTAACTGAAGTATATATGGCTATTCCGCAAGTAGAGAGCATAAGTACAAGTATGAAAAAAGGGATTATGGGTTTTTTTTGTACAAATCAGGGGATAAAACTGAAATTAAAAGCCTTTTGATCTCTGACCATAAAGTCTTAGCAAAAATAGTGACAGCCCATCTGGTGAGGGTGTCAAAAGCGTTTATAGTGAAAGCACAGACATGTGTGGTACCTGGAAGAACTATAATACAAAATTAGATTTTTATAAGGGAAGTAGTAGAACAGGGGCTGGAAATGAACAGGATATTTGTTCTCAGTGGACCAAAAAACGGCATTTGATACTGTAAAGCATGAGTATTTACAGGGTATACTAGAGCAATATGGGATCCTGGAAGCTTTCATCAAGCTAGTTAAGATCTTGTATAAAGAAGCACAGGTAAAACCTATGGTGCATGGCCACTTGGGGGTACCTATGTATGTTTAAAATGGTGTACAACAAGGGTGCCCTCTGAGCCCCTTACTATATGTGTTTGGCTTAGATCCCTTATTGGGGAAATTGGAATCAGATGATCGAAACGCTCCAATTCAACACAAGGATGGGAGGTTCTATAGTAAAATTACTTACACAGATGATTGTGTGGTGGCAGTTGCAGATTTGGATTCAGGGGTCTGGGCCCTCCAGTTCTTTTTGGTTAGACAAAACAGTACAGGGATAAAGATAAATACGGGGGAAGCACTGCCTTGGTGGTAGGGGAGCACCAATAGTGCCATATTTCCCTATACCTGTCGTGGAACGAGATGTCAAAATTCTAGGGGTATACATTGGGTCAAAAGATTCATCACAGTTAAATTGGGATACCACATTTGAAAAGGTAAAGGTGTGACAGTCGAAGTCTTGAAAACTGACCAGGAAAAAATGTGTTTTTTTACTATAGACTTTTACAGTGCCCCTTTTTTTTGTATCCCTCCCATGTATTTCCAGTACCTTTTGGAATGCACACTAAGAGCCTAGGTTTATTCTTCCAGCTGCAATGGGGCAGCAGTTTAAATCTGGTTAAAAGGAATCATGCATATAGACTCTATAAGGAGGGAGGATTAAATATGATTCACCCTTTGATTTTCTTGTTTGGTAATTTTTTACACTTATATTAAGCCTTTAGTAAGTGGATATGGGGGTGTGGGCATGAGAGTAATGCAAATATGGGAGGAGGGCTTTTATACCCTCTTGGAAAGGGAAGTGGAGTATTTTGGATAAAACACTTCCAACATATATTTAGACATGTTTAAAATATATTAGGACATGGAAAATTGAGCTTAGTTGGTTTATAGGTGTCACCAGGAAACAGTTTTATAATACTATCTTAAGTAAACATCATTTTGAGGAACCAGTTTTTAGGGTTAACACTTCCATAGATGTTTCTTTACTAAATCAAATAAAATCAAAATCAAATCATCTTTATTTTTATAGCACCTTTCAAAACCAAGGCGCTGTACAAAGAGATCATACATACATATAAATTTTAAAAACAGACATAAATAGATCAACCGTAGCTAGGATAAGCTAAACTAAATAAATGAGTCTTTAGCTCCATTTTGAATTTCTCGATGGTTGGACATTCTCTTAACCAGCAAGGTAGAGAATTCCACACGGTTGGCGCTGAAAAAGCAAAAGCACGAGATCCTGATGTTTTTAATCGAACCCTGGAAATATCCAGCAATCCCTCGTTGGCAGAGCGGAGAGGACGGAGGGGGCAATAGGGTACCAAGAGATCTTTCAGGTAGCCGGGTCCCTGATCATGTAGGGCTTTAAAGGTTAGTAAACCAACCTTATAGGTGACCCGCCACCTAATAGGCAGCCAGTGCAGTTCGCGGAGCACAGGTGTAATATGACTGGTTCTAAAAGTCCCAGTCAAAAGCCTGGCCGCTGCGTTCTGCACCAGCTGCAGGTGGCGGATATCAACCCCAGGTAGCCCTAGGTAGAGGGAATTGCAGTAATCAAGATGGGTAGTGATAAAGGCATGGACCAATGTTGGAAGATCACCCAGTGGAACCAGATGTTTCACCCGGGCGATATTCCTCAGATGGTAAAAAGAGGATTTGACAACAGCTGATACCTGAGATTTTAAGGTCAGACCATAGTCAAAAATAACGCCCAGGTTACGTATCTGATCAGAGGTAGCGAGCGACATACCACCGAGCAGTAAGCCTGATGGTTGTCCTAGAGTCACTAGAGTGTATGTTGGAGGCTAGAATACCCCCTAAGATGAGGGATACAATGTGGATGTGTGGACATGATAAACTGAATGTTAGAGGGAATCATAAGCATAAAACTGTAGCAGACCGATATTGTTTGGAGCCACAGTGCCACAAAACTATTGAGACAATGCAGCATCTGTTTTTATAAATGTCACTATATGCAGTATGTCTGGATGCTTTTTGGAACACAGACTGTTTTACAGGAATGACTTATGATATTTTAGTATATGGTCAGCTGTCAGGTCGTTGACTTGTCCAGCGGAAAAGTACAGTATATGTGATATTTGTATGTGTTAAAAGGGTGATTTGGCACACCCGCTACCAAAAGTTTTTACAAGGCGAGGAAGTCAGTTTGAATCATCTACTGTTTAAATTGCAGGCAGAATTGGATAATGTATACATGAAAGAAAAGGAGACAGTGGGAGAAGAGTGGTGTCAGCATATGTGGGAGGGTATTGACTGGGTGGGGTAATTTGGGTGATGGGGGAACATCTATTTCTTTTAGTATGTCTTTAACACTATTTTCTAATTTTATTGGATTTTTGTTTCTGCTGGGATTTCTTATGGGTGTATGATGAGGAATAATAGGGTATGTTGTAGGAGGGTTTTCATTTTTCTTTGTCATATGCCATTAATACAGTTAGAAAAATGTATTTTTCTTTTCCAGATCACATATGAGTCACTGTATGACCTTTTCTTTGTCTTTTTGCTTATGAGTATGATTTATGATTTATACTATTGTGATGTTTTGGTTTTTTGAATAAAAATTTCCCCTACTCTTTCCGAGAAGTGCCATGGGATCTTTAACTTCCACCTGAACAACCACCAGAACAGGCAGATGGGACCTCAATTTAACATCTCATCTGAAAGACGGCACCTCAGGAGTGCAGCACCCCCAAAGCTGCACTACAGTGTTAGTACAGGGATTTAACCCAGGTGCTTGGTGTGGGGATAGAAACCACAGCCTTCTGATCGTCCAGCCTCAGAAATGAGTGTGTAACCTACTGAGCCACTGACACTGACAGAAACCATGAAGAGCTGGTGCCTAGCCTATTGCCTAGGCATAGAGCTATCTGCAGTACACCTGCCAGGGAAAGACAATCTTCTGGCAGACTCTCTAAGCAGAATAAGCCAGGGAAACTACAAATGAACCATGAACCAGCAGGTGCTGGCATCAGTGTTCAGATTGTGGGGTACACCAGAGATACACCTGTTTGCTTCTTGGGAGAACAACCAGCTCCCACAGTTCTGTTGCAGGCCACCAGCAGTGGACACAGTCCTAGAGGATGCCCTGGCCCTGGACTGGACAGGATTGTTCCTATATGCCTTTCCTCCATTTCCACTTCTGCAGAGGGTGCTCATAAAGCTCAGGAAGGAGCCAGCAACAATGATTCTGATAGCACCAGACTGGACCAGGCAGCCCTGGTACTCCATGCTCCTAGCTCTGTCTGGCAAGTTTCCAATCAACCTGCCACTGAGGCACAACTTGATGACACTACATCAGGACAGGATAACATTCCCGGACCCTAGAACCCTCTGCCTGAGGACATGGTTCTTGAGGAGCTAGAGTATTAGAGGAAGTAGTAAGAGTCTTGACGGTTTACAGAAAACCAAAAGCAAGAAAAACATACACTTCAAAATGGAAGAGATTTTCATTCTGGTGTGCCCCCAGAAAGATAATCCTAATGCAGGCAGGCCTGCCTACAGTCCTGGATTACCCTGTACGCCTGCAGTCCCTGGGCCTGAGGCCCTCTATCCTGCAGAAAAATTTGGCAGCAGTATCAACTTCCACATCAGCTGGCAAGAAAAAGGTTCTGGCCTCGCAACCTATTTTAAAAAGGTTCTTTAAAGACTTCGACCATTCATACCATCCTGTGAGGGACTGTGTCCTTCGCTGGGACCTAAATGTGTGCATTGCCCAGCTGATGCATGCTCCCTTTTAGCATATGGCTACTGCTAACCTTAAGTATTTCACTCAGAAAGTAATTTTCCTGGTGGCTGTGACATCTGCAAGGAGGGTGAGTGAGCTCCAAGCTCTTCGCACAGATCCAAACTACATAATCTTCCATGGGAATAAGGTAGTTCTCAGGACCAATAGGAAATTCCTCATTAAGGTAGTATCAGAATTCCATCTGAACCTGTCAGTTACTTTCCTTGTGGTCTTCACTGAGCACTTCAGCACAGGAGAACAAAAAATCTACTGTCTGGATGTGAAAAGGGCACTAGCTACTACTTGGATCACACATAAGATGCAAAGTCCAATAGTATGCAGCTTTTTGTCACCTATGATGACGTGGGGGAAAGACAAACCAGCAACTAGGAGAATATCTCACCTTGGATAGCCTCCTGCGCACAATTCTGTTATGAGAAAGCTGGCAAGTCGACCCCCAAAGTTTGAGGGCATATTCCACAAGGGGCACCTCTGTCTCTGTGGCAGCAGTAAGGTCATTCCACTTCAAGAAATTTGTAAAGCAGCTACCTGGAAGGTGGGACATACCTTCACAAAACATTACTGTCTGGACATACGGTCCAGAATGGATGCCAGCTTTGGCATTGCTGCCTTACAGAACCTTTTTCCTAAATAGGTTCTGGACCCAGCCTCCAAGGTATTGTTATGGAGTCTGTTGTTGATGAATCTACTGTATGCTGATGGATTGCTGGGGTTAGAAGAAAAGTATTACTCACCATAGTAATGCTGTTTCTTCTTAAGGGATCCATCACTAAGATTCACAATCCCTTACACAGCCTCCCCTTCCAGAACCTGAAAATAGGTTTAGACAAGAATCAATTTTCTTTTTCCATTGACTTGAGCTTCTCCGAAGATGCAAAATCTAGATGTGATCCTGGACAGCAGACTGACCTTTGAAGATCAGGTGTTGTCTGTTGTGAAGAGTGTTTTTTAGCACTTATGGAACATCGCCAGGATCAAGCCCCTCGTTCCGCCTGAAGATCTGCCAACCCTAGTGCATACCTTTGTGACCTCCAGACTCAACTACTACAACACTCTTTACTCCGGAGTCACAGGAGGGACTATCTGCGGGTTGCAGCTGGTGCAGAAAACAGTGGCCCGGTTACTGGCAGGACTGTCTTGGTTGTGCCATGTGAATCTGGTCCTGCGTGTCCTGCACTAGCTGCTGGTCAGGTGGAGGGTCCTTTTCAAGGTGAGCTTGCTCACCTATAAGGCCCCATATGGGCTGGGTCCCAGCTACCTGTCTGAGCTCCTGTTGCCTGCGACCTCTGCTCGCTCCCTCCACTCCGTTTCGAGGGGCGTCCTGGATGTTCCCAGGGTTCGGCTCAAGACGTCTGGTGATCAAGCATTTAGGGTCTCTAGGCCAACCCTGTGGAACACACTTCCAGCTGCAGTCTGGGAGGCCCCCTTGATTGGTGTCTTCAAGCAGAGGCTTAAGGCCCACCTCTTCTGCTAGGCTTTTGGGGACTAAGCTATCCCTACACTACCTTTTTCTCAGCTATTTTATATTTATATTTATATTTTAAGTATGTTGTTTTAAAGATTTCTTTATTGCTCCAGCACAAATGCTGTTTCTGAATTTTGTATTCTGTTTTTATATCCGGGATTGTGTACTTTAGAAATAACATTGTCTTGCCCTTGCCTTGCCTTTACTTACTACAGTTCACTTACAATTGTTAAGTGGTCTAATCAAATATTGTTCTCTGCTTTTAACTGATTTTTATTTTTCAAACCATTTATCAAAACTTTTTAAACATTTTTGGTAGCCATTTAGCTAGTTTAGTGGTCACAGCTCCCCACTGCTTTAGAAACAAACCTGACATTAGACTGTTGAGGGAGCATGATCACAGAGCAAAGTTTGAACTTAATTCTAAATTCCATAATTATCATGTGTTCTATCTCTGGGGTATCTCAATCCTGTGGGCTGATTGATGTTTGTGAATCTTACTGATGGATTCCTCAAGAAGAAACAACATTACTATGGTGAGTGATTTTTTTCTTAAGGTACCCAAGTGAGAACAAAGAAACACAGAAACACAGAAGGTGATGCCAGATAAAGAATGTGTGGCCCACCTAGTCTGACCCTTTTCCCTACCTAATGCAGTACCGCAGACCCTAGTTGATCTTTGGCTTACCCTCTCTTCCCTATTGTAGGAGTACTCTTATGTCTATCCAATGCATTCTTGAATTCCCCTATCATTTTTGCCCCACCACCTCTGTAGGGAGGCAGTTCCAAGCATCCACTACTCTGTGAAAAAGTACTTCCTCACATTGCCTCTAAGCCTACCCCCCTCTAGCCTCATATCATGCCTCTTGTTTTTTCACACCTTCTTTTCTGAAAGATGCTACCCTCCTGTACCTTGTTTATACCCCTGAGGTACTTGAATTTCTCTATCATATTCCCCTTTTCTCTCATCTCCTCCAGGGAATATATATTGAGATCCTTTAGTCTTTCCTCATATGACTTTTGGGGCAGTCCTTGCATCATTTTTGTTGCCTTTGTCTGGACTGCCTCTATTTTGTCTATGACCGTCTGGAGATGTGGTCGCCAGAACTGGAAACAGTACTCCAGATGAGGTCACAACAGTGATCTGTACAGTGACATAACTACCTCCTTTTTTCTGCAGGTGATACCTCTGGAGAAGAGGAAAACAAGGGGAGGGATAGTGATGATAAGGAGGAAAGCAGAAAAAGACAGTACAGAAGAGGACCAAGAAACAGCTGCTATTTTGAACAGGTACTTATGCTCAGCCTTCACAGTGTGGGGGTAGGGGAGATGAACCACCAGGGAGCAGCAGTATCAAAGGGGGGTGGACACTAGTCCATTCTAGAGGAAAGAGTCCAGAAGGGAATTGCAGCTCTGAAGGTGGACCAGATGGGATGCACCCAAGGGTAATAAAGGAACTCAGGAAGGTACTAGCTGCCCCACTGATGGCCTTATTCAGGAGTTCACTGGAAAAGGCATGGTTCTGGAGGACCAGAGGAGAGCAGACATGATGCCTCTTCATAACAGCAGCAGCAGGGATGAAGCTAGCAACGGTAGGTCAGTCAGTTTCACTTCAGTGGCGGAGAAATTAATGGACACACTGCTAAAGGAAAGGCTGGTAGAGTATCTTGAACCCAGTGGGCTGCAGGACCACAGTCAGCATTGCACGGGGAAGGGGGGGTCATGCCTGATGAATCTGACAGAATTCTTCAACTGGGTGATCAGGGAAATAGATCAAGGGAGGGCAGTGGACGTGGCCTATCTGGACTTTAGCAAGGCCTTTGATACTGTGCTGTACAGGGACTGATTAAGAAATTGAGCATCCTAGGGGTGGGATCCAAAGTGATGAACTGGGTTAGAAACTGGTTAATGGATAGGCAGAGTCAGAGGGTGGTGGTTAACAGCATTCAATCTAATGAATATACCCTCACCTCATTGTCTAATCTTGCCTAATACTACTCTGATCATGTTAATGATTGTTTCATCATTATGTTGTACTCCCTATCCTTGACATGTTTTTAATTTTAATGACCATAACACTTATAGACGTGACTGTTAGCTAATATTATTCTGTAAACTGTATTCCTTGTAACTCCCACCCTGTTTAACACATGTTTCTCACTCACTGGAATGTATTTCCCCAGGTCACCCCTGAAAAAGGGATCTGTTTATCTCAGTGGGCCTACCCGGTCATCAAAATTCAAATAAATAAATAATGATAGGAGAATGATGAGCGGGTTGCCACCGGGCTTGGTACTCAGACTGGTCTCTGTTAATGGCATTGCAGAAGAACTGAAAGGGAAGGTATATCCTTTTGAAGATGATATCAAAATCTGTAATAAGGTAGACACTCAGGAGGGGGGAGAGAATGAGCAAGGATCTTGGGAAACTCAAGGAGTGGTCAAGAACATGGCAGTTGGGGTTCAATGCCAAAAAAGTGCAAAATCATTCATCTAGGGCATAGGAATCCAGGAGCTAGTTATAGGATGGGGAGGTACTGGCAGTCACTAAGCAGGAAAGGTACCCTGGGGTTACCATAAATGATGACCTCAAAGTAGCAAGGCAGTGTGGTAAAGAAGTGGGAAGGGCTAGTGGGATGCTGGGGTGCACAGGGAGGGGTATCTTCAGTGCAGGAGGGAGATGAGGTTGCCACTGTATCGCTTGCTGGTAAGACCATATCTGGAGAATTATGCCCAGCTCTGGAGGCCACACTTCAGAAAGGGCATAGACAGGATAGAGGCGGTCCAGAGCAGGGCAACTAAAATGGTGCAGGGGTTGCACCAAATGCCCTATGAGGAGGGACTGATGGATTTCAACATGTACACCCAGGAAGAAAGAAGAGTGAGAGGGTACATTATATCGACCTACAAGTACCTCACAGGGATGAACAGGGTGCAGGAAGGGAGTGTCTTTCAAATGAGAACGAGCACCAGGACCTGGGGGCATGTAGTGAAGCAAGGGAGGGGGAAGTTTAAGAGAGATGTGAGGAAGTACTACTTCACTGAAAGGGTGGTAGATGCCTGGAACAAGTGATGGAAGGGAAAATAGTGGGGGGGGCTTGAAGCATGTGTGGGACAGACATAGGAGAACATTAGTAAACAGGAAGCAAGGAGAGAGGGTCACTGGAGAACAGTTAGGGTCTCAGAGATGGACATGAAGATGGAGGGAACATCTGGGCAGACTAAGTGGGCTAAGTCGTCCTTTTCTGTCAACAAATTACATGTTTCTATGTAGAGGCACTGGTATTAATTTTGCATTCCAAAGACAACCTAGGGGATCTGGAGTGCAGAGGACCCCCACCATAGTTCCAAATATGTCTACTCTATGGTTATACTATGGTTGCGGCTTGTGCTCATTTGAGACGAGGCTAGCAGGCAGGCATCAATGGCTGTGGCATCCTCCCTGATCATCTGACTAACATTACAGACAAAGTCAATTAAAATTACATATTACTGTGGCGCAGTAGCACCGCTATAATTAGGGTTGAGTAGGGTGTTAAGTGTTAAACTCCTAACTTGGCACATTAATATCTTTGGCACCATTTGATGAAATCATCTGAAATTAGCATGTGTTGTCTAGGAGGCAAGGTCTTGATCTGCAGAAAGTTTTGTGATGGCACCTTGTGCGGTTTCTGACATCCACGTATGTCATTTTCTATAAATGTCTAATTTTTTTCTTGTACTGAACATGGTGTTTTTTCTTTGCTTTTTTTGCTGTCACCTACAGCCTGCATGGAATGAAATTTTCTCCCAAACTTACAGGGCACATGGGTCATGTCCTAAGGTAATGCCTTTGAAAGGTCTGGTGAATAAATATTAAACGGTTCCAGAGTTATAGGGCTTTACAATTTTGTGTTTTCCCATTCTGAGCATGTGTGGTAGTTTTTTTGAGATAGCATTTTGGTGCAACACCAAAAATTCTGTGTTGCAGGACCCTTTCTTGGTTTCTCACCATTCATTTCTCTCAATACAAAGCATTTTTTTGTGCCGCGAGACCGCCATCTTATTATAGTGTATAGTAACCCGTTATTCTGCACAGAAATCAGTCGCAGTCAAAATGTTGTTGTACCACAGTTCAAAGTTCATGGAACACAATAATACCACTGGTACAACAACATCTTGGCTGTCTTTGAGAGTGCACGACCCAGCAGTCAATTTAAAGGAAAAACTGCCACACGTACATCAAACAATTTCAAACAGTAAATTGTCTGACAGGATGGTGGCAGCGTTTATTCCTAAAGTGGCTCCTAGAGGAGAGCATAAATTGCTGACAATGGGAAACTGTCTCTTGAAATCATTTAAAGTTTTTTTTTTATTTAATTTTTTTAGAACAAGGGGTCACTATACACTATAAAAACTACTGACTGTGCCCAACCAGCCAGCACTGCCACCTCGAGGTTCTGATTCCGTGTGACCTCTTGAGCTTCGCTCTCAAGGTCTAATGGAATCAGAACCCCTCAGTGGCAGCACAGGCTGGTTGCGTACAGTTGCTCAGCCAGTATTCTCTATTTTTTCCACCTCAAACTAAAAAACAAGGAAAATACATAAAAATTGTCTTTAAAAAAAAAAAAAACAAGAGTCTTGCTAAATTTATTTATTCATTCATTCATTCATTCATATGTTGGATTACAGTACCTTTGAGTCAATGGCTCTTTTACAGAGGTTCCACGTCAGAATGAAGACAAACACTAAAAATAACTAAATACATAGCAAGTGGAATGCATGATACGTGGAGTTGGGATTACAATCCGAAATAAAAGTTACAATCAGGTGAAAAGTGTTAACATTCAGGTTACAGCAAAAAATTTCAAACAGGTTAAATTTTACATTCAGGTTACAGTAAGAAGTTCAGTAAGTTTCGGGGATTAGGGAGGTGCCCAAGGGGGAACGAGCAGGGAGTGATGCTGTCAAGAAATTTGACATTGCCAGGGAGTGTAGTGGGAGATGAGTGGGAAGAGTGAGGGGTGAGAGGGAGTGTAGTGTAAGATGAGAGGGGAGACTGATGGGTGAGAGGGAGTACAGTGGGGAGATGGGAGAAAGGGGCTGGCAGGGGGCCTTGGGCGGTGTTAGGAGTGGGAGAGCGAGGGGAGGAGGAAGGAGAGTGAAGGGAAAGGAGAGTCAGGAAGGGAATGGGAAAGGAAAGACAGGGAAGGAAAAAAGGAGGGGCAAGACATAGGACAGAGGATGATAGTCAAGGTGGGGGGGGAGTGCAGGCTGTAGGCAGTGTGTGAGGCTGATATGGGGGCCTACAAGTGGCAATCACAACTGCTAATAGTAGTAAGGTGTTGTCTGAGTTTCTGTTTGAAAGGGTCCAGTTTAGGTTCTTCTAGAGTGTCCATGGGAAGTTTATTTAACCAGCTTAGAGCATGGAATCTGAAGGACCATTGGGCTTGTGTGGTCCAACAGAAAGGGGTCAGGTATGCATGCCTGGAGGCACTCTGGGTACTGCACTGATTGGGAACATGAGAGAGAATCTACCAAGAGGCTGGGGGGTCAGCCCCAGGGAGATTTTCTTTGTGAGTAGGCAGGTGTGATAAGTAATCCTACCACTGAGGTTCAGCCGGTTGATAAGGGTGTAGAGATTGCATGTGTCTGGGTGCACCTCAGAATAGACGACAGGAACTGTTAAGGGCTGTGCGTATGCTTTTAAGGGATGACTCGGTAGCTGAGCCATAGATGATGAGGCCGTAATCTATTATAGAGAGCACAGAGCTAGTGACAGCGAGTCGAACGGCATCTGGGGTCATGCTCTGTCTGTGCCTGAAGAGGATCCCTAACCTAGAGTTAACCATCTTGGAGACATTGCTAATACGCTGACAAAAGGATAAGGTACTGTCAAGGGTTATACCTAGGTACTTAAAGGTAAAAACCTGCTTGATGAGGACATCTTGGTTGTTACGTATGATTAAGGGGTAGAGTTTTGTTTATTATGAGGCCTGGTGAATAGCATTGATTTTTTTTTCTTGTAGTTCAGAACCAGCTTGCAGTGGGAGAACCAGATCTCCACTGCTGCAAAGTCATGTTGTAGGCTAACAGCTAATAGGAGCGGATCTGAGTGGCTGGTACATACTACGGCATCATCTGCATATAGTAGGAGATTACTGGTGCAGGCAAGTGGGAGAGAGTTTAGAAAGAGGCTGAAGAGCAGTGGCCCCAGTATGGAGTCTTGGGGAACACTGGACAGGACTGGCCTGCTCTTGGAGAGGATGACACTGATTTTGACCTGCTGGGACCTGCTGGACAGATAGCTTTTAAACCAGGCTGCTGCATCTGTCGATAAACCAATGTCAAAAAGGGATTTGAGTAGGAGTGGTGATTAACAGTATCCAGGGCTCCTGGTGTTCTGCGGCAGAATTTTCTGATTTCTGCGGCAGGGCTCCTTGACTTCTGCGGCAACATTTTCTGATTTCTGCGGCATGATTTATTCATTTCTCTGGCAGAATGCAGTCCTGTCATTGGCTAAATATGATGTGATGTCTTCGATGACATCATATGCTGAGCATAGAGGAAGGGCTTCAGGATAAACGAGGTGGGAAAGAAAGCCTGACACTGTGGAAAAACAGTATATTTATATGAACATTCACCAAAAACAATGAATTCTGCGGCACTATATATATTCTGCGGCATGATGCAAATTCTGCGGCAAATTCCGCAACCGCAGAATTCTATGGGCCTTGACGGTATCAAATGACTTAGTGACGTCAATGTAAATTGACCCCACTAAGTGCTCACGATCAATTGTCTGGTGTATGAAATCTGTGCACTGAAGGAGGGCAGATGTGGTACTTTGGCCCCTCCAGAAACCATGCTGTTCAGGACATTGGATGTTGTACTTGGTAAGGTAGTCAGTGAGCTGGTCCATGACTATACATTCCAAAACTTTGGAGAGCTGGGGGGGGAATGGAAATTGGGAGATAATTTGAGGGAACTGCCCTGTCCCCAGACTTATGAATTGAGGTCACTAATGCAGTGTTCCATAACATGGGGAAATGACTAAGGGTCCCGTTTAGCTAGATTCTGCTGTTTGTGTTTTAAAATAAGAGGCAAAAATATATTTTCAGGGCATCCAAAATCCCGGGTGCCCAGTTTAGTGAGAGGAGCCATTCACTCGCATTCTCTGCATGAGAACAGCAGGACTTTCTTGACTTCTACAGCCACAGCTAAAACTCATGCTGTGCAAGGCAAGGCAAGGCAAATTTTATTTCAAAGATGCCCAATCCCTGCAGCTCTGGGCGCCGTACACAATTTAACAACCAGCATAAATATACTAATAAAACAGTAAAATAAAACGTCATAAAACTTTTTTTATACATTCCATAAATATAGATAAAATGAGACAGCCAATAATTACTTATCTCCCTGGGATTTCGGTGGCCTAGTGTATTTCTGAAGCAGTTAGGCCAAGGCAGGATTAGACAATAAGGTCTGGGAAGGCCTGATTTCTAACTACACCCCTGCCCTGAAGACGGCCCCAGTCATTTAAAATATTGGAATCCCTGGAAACCTTGGTGTTGCATAAATGTTCTGCCACACAATTCTTGACCCTTGGACAGAATATCGGTCCCGCTTCTCCAGCTGCTGCCTTCCAGTGCTGCCTACAACAAAACAAAAATCTGTACTATTAACTCACTACAGCACGCGAGCTGTGACATCCAGTCTCATTCATCTGAATGGAATAAGAAACTCCTCAGTACTTGCATACATCTTATGCCAGCTGCATGGCAGAACCAGAAAAAAAAAAAAAAACACAGCCTGGCATCTCGGGTTCAGACGAGGGGACTGATGTCAGATCGAACCATGGCTGTACCTGCAGTATATATCAGTGCAGCACACAAACACCAGCATCGTTTTCACTTTACTTAGCATGAAATGCTATGGGCGACAACTAGCGCTCTCCACTGAATGATTGCCTGAAGCAGGAGATTGTCCATCCAGCACGTGAAAAACCTTGTCTAAAATGGATTTATTCAACTTAAAATTACTGGAAATCATCAGAGGCGAGGTCAGTAACACATGGGATGAAGTTGTGTGTAACCCCCCTGCAAATGGGGGTTCCCAAAAGACTTCCAGGAGCTTGCTTGAATGCTCCAAGCCTGAATGGTGTTTGGCGTTTAAGCCATTTATCAGTGAGTGTTTTTAGAACCTCTGGTACTGTCTCTTTAAGAGCTGTCTGCTTGCAGACATAATTAGTTTGTATGGGGGACTGTGTGTTTCTTTGATTGAGTACCACTCAAGCTGCTGCCAATTCACCCCATTTTGCAGTCACTAGGAGTGCAAAGGAACCTGTCTGAAAGATGTAACTGATTGCCAGAAATCATTACAGTAATAATAAAATTACAGTTTGTCTAACCTGCTTTCTTTGCAGTCAGAACTGTCTGCCTAGTTCCCCATTCTGGTTTTGAACTGCTGAACTGGACCAATCAGTGTGAGGTAAACTAGCTCTAAAATGATGCCTTGGACGAATCAGAACTTGGGACTCATAATCTGAGCCAGCCACAAGAGGATTGTATGGGCAGTGACTCTGGGAGATGTAGTTTAGACTTGGGTGCCTTTTGGACCAACAGCAGCAGTCTATTGTGAGTGACAGCCAATCCAGTCAAGAACTGGGAGGAACTCAAAGGAAGTGCCAGTTTTTGTCTGTTGGGAGTTTCAGTTTGAGATCTGAAAGTGAAGGGAAAGAAACCCTGTGCTCCTTCAGTTGCACAGTTTCAGTCAAAAAGCGTGCAGGCCCAGAGTTCCGGTCTACAACTTGTGTAACTGCTTGTTAGGACTGAATCCGTCCTGTGAAAAGAATCAAAGGATCTCTGAAGAGTAGAAACCAGGCTCACCCCTGTAGAAGACTGAAGAAATTGTTGAATTACACTCGGTCTGTCAGGAACTGAATCTGCTGTGTGTTCTCCTGGTTATTGTGCAGTAATTGCGATTGGGATACAGATGCAGCCTGCCTGGTATAGTGCTTTTTTTACCATATAAATGTGTGAGGAGTCTCTTGGAGATCAAAAGTAGCCCTGCTGACATTGAAGGACCATATCTTCTTTGGAGGTCGTGAGTACTAATTAGGAATTCGCTCCTGTTGAATTGCCACATTAAATCCAAATGGAATTACTGTACTGCTGACTGTTTAATTCTCCTTTTCTCTGTGTGAAAGGGCCCCTACCAGCTGCCGCGTTTGGACTAGCCACTAGGGCTTGGGTACCAGGGACAGTAACTGATAGGGATAGGCCTGTGCACAGAGCCATAAATGAATTATTAGAGTGATAAGCTAATTAACCTGATTTCCCCTGTCCTTGTTATATCCCCTAAATAAATCAGAGCTGCTTGTTTCAGCAAAGTTATACTGCCTGAGGTATTTGTCTATGTTAAAGTACTGTACTGTGATTGTTGCACTGTATCTCATTTCACAGGAGGTCCCAGTGCCGGAACCAGACCTGGGGGTAAGTGTATACTGTGAAGGTAATTCTGATATATTGTGTGGGCCACTAGTGGGAAGAAAGGGGGGTTGCAGTGTCCCAGAGGGCTGTGACCAAGTTAGTTTAACTATTGCAAACCCTGACCTCTGGGTGGAGGCACCCGCCATTGGATCCAGGCCCCTCAACCTGTTAGTGGCTAATCAGGCAGGGGTAGTAGCCCCTGGGATAGCGCCATCTAGGGGTTACATGTGAAAAAATGTATATACTGTTCTCCCAGCTGATACCAGTGGATCCGCCACAGAGCAATCTGAGTCAGCCATGTCGGGCACATCCAGCATGGCTCAGGCCCCAGCACACAAACAGTGCACCACCAAACAGAAAAAGAAGGGGGAGACATCTGGACACTATTCTTGAGGAGGTTAAGGATTTCAGAGTAGAATTCAAGGTTTCACTTATAATGCTTCTTTCCAACGTTGATGCCCTCGAACTAAAAGTGACGGCAGTCTAGCAGAAAACTGCGGCCACCTCTTCCCGACTCACTGATTTTGAGACAGAGGTGTTGCTGCTCATCAAGACTCAGGAGGTGATCATGGCCTGGTAGGAGAACTCAGAGTTCCAAGCCTGAAGAAAGAATATCAGCATATATGGGCTCCCTGAGGACTCCAAAGGTCAGGACAAAGCAGAAATTACTGATGCCTTCTGCATATGGTGCTCTTAATCTCTACTGACTTTGCTCTCAAAATCGAGTGCACACACAGAATGCCCAGACCAAAGCCACGAGCACCAACAGCATGGCCCCACTCTTATATTTAACAAATACAGCACTGAGGAGCACATTTTCTGACAAACGTGGCATCAAAAAACTGTCTTTTGTGGTTCAACAAAAGTGTTTCTGGACAATGATAATGCTCCACACACACCATGAAGCTGAGACAAACATACATCCCACTGTTTCCCACATTTAGGCAAAACAAGCTGAAATTCTGCACTCCTTATCTTGCAGACCTAACTGTACACTTCTTGGAGGGCCATAGAACTTACCATTCTGCTGCAGATGCAGACAAGGACCTTGTAGACCAGGGCTTCTCAGTTCAATCACCACTCACCATGCAATCCATCCCAGGCAGACAGACAACTCAACCACAGAGAGGCGAGCGATTCTCAATGTTGTCAGCACACCTAAGAGACCCTTGCATCCCTAGTGACCCAGCTTAAAGCCATGAGAGGCACTTAAAACTGTCTTGCAAAACTAATGTCTACTTTGTTCGTCTATGTTATGGATCTCCATAGTTACTAGTATACCCAGGTATTGTACTTTTGGTGTGGCCTAGTCTTGAATGGAGGATGGCACTCACTCAGGAGTGGAGCACACTCAATTCTGTCCCAGAGACTTCCTGCTGGGCTCTGTTTACCTGGTGCCTGACCCAGTCAGTTACAGCACTATCAGACCTGGCTAGCAAAACCTGCTACACTAGGTGGGGGGGGGGGGATCCAGACCACTGGATGGTCGCAGTGATGGTGAGGCTAGGGGTCCTGACCACCCCGTAACTTAAAACTAACTACCTGGTTCTGGCAGTTTACACCTACCCCTATTAGGGGCCAGGGTATCTCCTTTCAGCTGGGCAAATGACCATGTCGGGGAAGATCAAGGGAACCCTCTCAATTATCACACATCTCTCCTTCATGTTGACAGCACTAGTTTCATGCTAAGTTTTAATCCCTGACCTCTTGTGGCAGAGAGCTCACATTTGATTTAGAGTGTGCCCTCTCCCTCATGAGGGGGTTCTCACCATTTTGCCTATCTCCCCCTCTAGGCGAGGAGTTTTTGGGCTCACCAGGCTTCCTCCAGACCCCACTCCCCAAAGCAGGTACCGCACTGTCCTGTCTCAAACTCCAAGCAGGGACTTGAGGACAGGATTACCTTTCATCTTTGTAGGACTACCAAGACTCTTTTGATGTGCGTGGGGGTGGGGGACTGGGAGCACAGATGACTCTACACCAAAGCCTGGATGTAAAGACAAGCCATTCTCAGATACCTGGTATTATGCAATCCACTGCACTTGCAGGGGTGGGAGACACTATAAAAGACAGCTTTTGGACTGATTTGTCTGTTCCTCACAGGGCCTGCCCAGTCTCCTCCTGCCCTCTTACTGGATGCTATACATGGCACATGAGCACTAATGTGAAAACTTATTTTTTGCTTGCTGGGAAGAGAGGTAACTGAGCAAGCTGGTATGTTCGCTGAGCAGGGCACATTTTTATTTACCCCTCCCCCCAACTACTTCTGCTTTGGTTACTTATTTTGATCTCCTTTACCCAGTTTCACCTGACCCCCATTGAGGACCGTTTTAATCTCAAGGGGCCACCACACCCCCGACAGCTGCGACAGTGAGTGAAGGAGACTGATGGTTTGATTGGGTCGGGCTGCTGTTGGGAAGCAGCCATTAGCGAATGCGAGCAGCTCCCTGTCACCAGAGGTTGATCATGGAATCTGGACTGATGCAGTTTACAGTAGGGCATAGTGTGTCCCCCCTCCCCCTTCTGGTGGTGCAAAACAAAGAGCAGCTCTTATGTAAAAGTTCCAAGTCCAAGCAGTAGCTGGTGTGCTCCAGATGTGCAGACAAACTTTCATTCAAAGACGTTTTAGCTTGGTCTTCTAATAGAACTGGGGTCAGCATTCAACTTGGTCTAAAAAGATTGCTAATGACAAGAATGGTAACAAGAAATGTTTTGTATACTGCACAGTGTTGCTCAGAAAATGAACTGCAGCACCTCGCTTACCAGACTTGTGCCTTAACTACGCTAAGAAGAGGGTTGTCTGCTGCCAGTATTGTTTTTTTTTACCATAAAAAAATAAAGGTATGGAACTATGAAACAGACACCTCCCTTGACGTGGAAAAGCATTCGCATCATCTTCACTTTCTTGGCAGCCCATAACAAGCATTTGTCAGTGCTGAATGTTTGCTTGCATGTTGTGTCAGGTAAGTTTTGGTTGTGTTCTACAGAATGATATACCTTGTCTCTTCAGTTCCCAGTCAGGGTTGACGGAGAAGGATGTGTTTTATTGCAGATGGAGAATGACGTGTTTTATCGTGGAACAGTGCTGGACCATTTGGAGGTGAGTGAGGGAGTGTGGGGTGGTGAGTACTGAGGGCAGCTAGTTAGCTTGGCTTCAAAAGACAGTTTTCTGCTTTTCAGGGTAAAATTGAAAAAAAACTATGAGGGACTATTTTTTTTCTTACAGTCAGGGTGACACTAGAGAGTGGGCACCCCAGTGTCATAGATGTTTGGCTGAAGGGGGTGGACACTCCTGTGTCTGTGCATTTTAAGGGGGTTGGAGGGTGCACAACGTTGGTGAGGGTGTTACCTAAAAAGAGAGGGAGCAAGAGGAACTAGCATCTAAAAAGTGCACATACAAGGTTGGAAAATTTTAAGCATGGGGTGGGGGTCTGGAGGCCACCTGGGGCACCTAGAAAATGGTGCGGTTTGGGGGCATTCTGGTGCATTTTTTTTGTTTTTAGTTCTGTTTATGCCTCTCAGGCTACAGGTGGGGATGTACTGACTTGGTTGGTGTCTGGACCTGCCTCCTGGCATCCACCAGGCTGCCCAGTCTGAGAGGCCTGCAGCTTGCCCCCTGCAGTAGGGCTCCCTAAGGGGAGAGACCAAGATCCACCTGAGGCTCCAGTTGAGGACTACACCTATTGCATCATTTGCATGGAGGTTCAGGGGCTTCATGGAGCAGCCAACCCAATGGTTTTCACTTAGGTTTCCCTGCTACAAGACACGGACGTACAATGACATCAGTGCAGGTCATGTACGCTCCTGCATCTGGCCCACAGATGTCTTCTGTTGTCTCTGCCCATTACTTTGGTGGTCCCAACTGGTGTACACCCAGTCTTCACTGGGTGTCACTAGCATGCCCAAATGCCACAACACTCCACCCCCAGGAGGAGAGCTGTCCTTGGGACACTCATCCAACCTTCCTCTGGACGACCCTCTGACGCTCCATGCTCGTTCCTGAACATGGGTCATCAGCACCGCAGGCAGTAGTGCTACCGCTGCATCATTGAGCCAGTCATTTTTGGGGTTATTTGGAACAGAATCTTTTACTCTGCTACTAGTCCCCTAGCCCTGTAAGTTGCACCTTATCCCCTAACAGACTCCCCACAGTGCAACATGTTGCCCCGCACCCCCATGCAAGCATAGAACCAGTTTCAATCTAGCGACACAAAAGAGTTGCTCTTCTTTGTGAGTGTCACAGACTCAGAAAAGTTTTCCTACAGGAACCCAACATGGAGAGCAGGTTTTGAGTTGTGGGTCCTCTACCTGGAGTGGTTTTGTCAGGCCCTGCTGCACGACTGCGTGCTGCGATACCTCTGACTCTGCTGCCCTCCAACAATTGGAAACCCCCCCCAAAAAAAATACTTTTCCCCCCTGGCGACAGTTACAGCTTAAGTGGCTGACTGGTTCAAAAGGCAAAAGCCAGCTTGCATCAGTCTTGAGGGGTGAGGTCTTGATGTTATCCTAAACTTCTGTGAGCAGTGGAGCAAGGATGGAAACTTAGACATTAGTGCAGTGGCACATGTGCATCGTATTGTGGTGCTATGTCAGTGATGCTGCAACTCAACCCTGCAGTCTGTCCATGTAACAACTTCAGGGCTTTTTTAAACAGGTCACTCACAGGCATCTGCTAGCAAGGTATACAGTGATGTGAGTGAGTATTATTGAGCTGCTCAATTAGAACGACACAATAATACTGCCTGTAGGAAGAGCGAGTGGTGCACAATGCCAAGGAGTGGGTCAGAGTGAGTAGCAGTGAGCTGCACTCACTAGATGAAGATATGAGGAGTAGTGTGCCCAATTCTTGCCAAACTGGCCATTTGGCATAGTGGCTAGAGCCATTGCATGTGGAGCTAAAGGACCTGGGTTTGGGTCTTAGAGCGGTATACAATTTTTGCTCGTCCTGGAGTTTTTTTTTCTTAAGTCCACCCCCCCGAGTTGAGAATCATTAAGTTGGGGGTACGGGAGACACAGCCCCCCAAATAAAATACCTTTTTTTGTTTTTTCACTTGAAGGTACCGACCATTGCTGTTTTCGGCGGTCAATCTGTTGTTACTCACTGTAGTGCCTTGGGGTGTTTTTTTAGTCTATCTTATTGGTCTGTGACCAAAATAACTTGCCCTTATTACATAAAACTGCTAACAATAGTATCACTTGTGGGTTTTCAGTGCAGCTGGGAAGCAAACGCCTGCAGGCTGCAGCAGTCACAATCATGAGGCAGTGTATAGGGTCAGACTGGATAGCAAGGGGCTGACATGAAAATGGGGTCATGGGGATGCCGGTACCAACAGTGGCATGCCCTAGCATAGAAACTGTGTCCTTTACACACTAGGTGGGATATTCAGACATGCGCCAGGCAGGGGCGCAAGCCATGCTCAGCGCAACTGCAATGCGCCAGGGAGTGTGCTGGGTGATATTCAACGGTGCTGCACCATGGCTCAGCACCACTGAATATGAATTGGCAACATGGCCTCCCACATTGCGCATGGCGCAGTGGCACTGCACCAGCGCATGTGGCTAGGGAGGCCTAGAGAGGAGCAGAGGGCTGCGCTAGCTCAAGTGCCATTGCGCTAGGCACAGCAACCGCGATATTCAGTGCTGGACATGCAAATGGAGCCATAATGTATGCAAGGCGCAAATGGGGCCATTTGCATGTCATTATGGCCCCATTTGCATGCAGGTGCGCTGATCCCCTGTGACTTGCACCTGGCGCCCTGCCAGGCTGCAGCCATCGGGGACCAAAGCCCCCTGCCCCTCACCAGCAACATGCCCCATTGCCCGATCGCGGGCTGTAATATCAAAGTAATTCCCTGGTGGTCCAGTGGACCTAACTCCTTGCCCAATCGTGGGCTGTATTAATATCTTAACTCCCTGGTGGTCCAGTGGACCGAACTCCTTGCCCGATCGCGGGCTGTAATATCATTTTAACTCCTTGGTGGTCCAGTGGTACCCGTATCCTCCCTCCCAACCCACCCACTCATTCCTGCCACCCGCCCTCCGGTCAGCGGCAGGCAGCAGCACCACCCGCAAGCTGCCTGGTCACGATTGACAGAGCGACAGTACGCTGGTACGCCCATTGGTCCACAGCGTGGGCCAATGGGCATGCAGATCATACTGTACTACACAATCCCGATATGTGAATGGATCCATTCACAACCCCTTTGAATATCCCACCCACTGAATACACAACCATAAGAACAGTTAGAGGAACTGGAGACAGCTGTGGCTAGGTTACTGGCGTGTAGCTTTGCATCTGTAACTTGGAAGTTACTTGGAAGAATTGAGCACTATGAGTAATTTTTTGGAGCAAGGTCTCAGACAATTATATAGCTCACTTCTTCCAAGTAACTTCCAAGTTAAAGCTACAAAACTGTGCAGCGATAAAACTCCCCCTCCCTCAGAATCCTGCACACTTTACCTCACAGCCGGCCGGCCCACCTCAGGTTCCTTTACTTTTTCTCTGGAATTGATGAGGAAACTGATACAGTCCCAGACATTTATTTCTGTTGCTATCAGCCGTGGCATGACAGGTGAGGTCTGAAATAAGGGCACTGAATCATTTTCAGCCGAGGTCAGATAATTATTCTCCTCTTGCCAGTACATTATTTTTTTCTCTTACCAAGAAAGTGGTGGTGAAGTTCTTGCCAGCTTAAAGCAACAAAGCAGCATTTGTTAGTCCCCATGTGGGTATTTTTTGTTTTAGCAATAATGCTTTCCTAGCAAAAATATAAATATGCCTATTTTTCTTTTAGATCACTTTCATTGCTTAACTGAGCTAGGAGATTTTGAAGTTTTAAAATGTTTCCGTGGCCCCTGCAGTGCCATGTCGGCTACGACAAAATTAAATATTTTGGTACAGTGTTGTGCAGTTTACCATCAGAAACATATGGTAGCAACATCCTACTACATTCATTGTATGAATCTAGTATTTCCAGTCAACAGATAACCTAATAGAAGACATTTTTAAAAATTGTGAGTGGCGGCCTTCTTTAATGATCTGACTCATTAATTTAAAAATAAGCTGTAACAGCTGCTTTATAAATATCTGAGAAAATTAACAATATACCGAAGATGAATGCATGAAAGCAAGAAATACATTTTTTGCAAAAATAAGTAAGATGCATATTTTTGCTAAGAAATGCTGCTGTTATTTAATTTATATTCCAGTATGGTGGTGAATAGGTGTGCAAAGTCAGGAAACTTTGCTTCCTGAAACTCTTTGCAAAGTTTCCCTGACTTTGCGAGGTTCTTTGATGGCAATTTGCCTACTTCGTCAAGCAAACTGTACATGAAGTGCCCCTTCAGCAGTAAATTGGATAGAGAAGTGACAGTTCACGTAGTCTTTGTCTGGTGAAGTAGAGACTTCGGCAAAGAAGTATGTAAAAACCAACAAGCCCAAAAGTGCTAAACTCATGCCCACCCCTGTGCATTACACCCTTTCCCCCCAAAAGTAAGTTAAACCCACTATCCCACCTTACTACCCTCTGTGTTATGAATCCCTCCCTCCTTCCCAGTGAAGTAACAAAAATAAAAACATATTCAAATAGACTAGCAGTAAATAATATATGTGACAGTTGCTCAGTTGCCCAACCCTGTCCAAACCTATACTCGCAACCTGGCCCTCCCATCCATTCAGCATTCACCATCCCCAGCCCCAGTCACAGTCATGGAGCAGCTATTGTAAGAAAAAAATGCCCCATGGTGGACAAATGCCAGCAACAACAGCCCTGACCTCTTTCCTGCTCTGCTGCAGTGCCTGAAATGGCACCTTTTGCCTGCTCTGTGGCACCAAGCGATAGGGCATCACTCTGGTATATTGGCAACCCAGGTTCACGCCCCAGACCTGGGTGCCAGGAGTGGAGGCCAGCAGGGAGGGAGTCTGGGCCTCCCTTGGATGCTTCTCTCCCAAGGGGATGGTTGTTGCAGACCACTCCTGGAGTGGCTTCTAGTTGTGGCTTGCAGAGGCTCTCTTGACAGCATGGATGACCACACACTGCTGAGCGTCCCTGCTCCAGGGATACTGCCACACACGTGGGGAGGTGGTGGGGCCCCAAAAAGTGGAAAAAGCTGGACTGACACAGGATGCTGCCCACCATGCACTGCAAAACCTGCGCAGCCTGCTCTGAGGCACTCCCCATGAAAACTAAGTGAGAGTCCTCTGGGGTTATCCCTGCCTGGCCTCAGGGGTCCCTCTTTGGGGAGCAAGTCAGGAAGGAGCACTGTGGTGGAGGTAAGTCCTAGGGATGATAGGTCGGGTACACAGAACAGGTCAATGGGGCTGGTCTAAGGTGGGAGAAAAAAATAAATGGCACCTTTCCTATTCATTTCAATGGGACAGTGCAGCTAAACCTTTTTTATATCATTAATAATGTTTTTGCCTCAGTTTTTCTGTTGCGTACCCCCCCTTACCTTCACAAACCCTATGGTTGTCAGCTTTCAAATCACCCCCAAAATGGGTGTTTGCAGTGTATGTGGCGAACACCCATTTCAACGTTGATTTGAAAGTTGATACCCATAGCGCTCATGAGGGTGGAAGACAAAAGCACTCAAAAAGGACCTGTGTGAATGAGGATACAATTCCACTATCTCAAAAAGAAAGGAAATTCTTTGCAAAAACTGCATTAATGCACCAGTTAGGGTTTAACTTAATGCTACAAAACTAGGGAAATGTGGTGTTAGGGTTTCCAACCCTAATTCCCCACTCACCCACCAAAGCAGCAAAAGGACAAGCCCACACAAGCAACCACAGACAGCCATCATCAGGTCAGACAAACAACATGCAACTGTTTCCAGATGACAAAAATGCATTAGTACCGATGTGCTATCTTTGTGGATTTGTATATGCGTCCCCACCTGTGTTTGTATGTCATACAGTGTGTTCTGCAGACAGAAGACCCCATGGGGCTTACGCCTTTGCATATATAGCTACTCATGCACACTGCAAGAGGTACTTTTCTGCATGGTTTTCTACGTGCAGCTGTGTAACCAAAAACCCACTACCCCATTTGAACAATTTCTAGAGTTGCAGTTGAAACCATAACACACCCACATTGCAACAGTATTTCCATCTGTGTACCAGCAGGCCCACACATGCCTCACTTCTGAAGCCTGAAGTTGGTGTTTATGTCTTACCGAGGAGCCTCCTTAGGGGCCTGCACTTCTGCAGACAGATGTGCTGTTGCAATTTTTGTATCTGAAAACCTGCTACCCCTTGAACAATTTTGAGATCTGCTACTGAAACCATGATACCCACATTACAACAGTACTTCCATCTGTGTAACAGGGGCCTGCCCATCTGAAAGCCAGAAGTTGGTGTGTATGTATTACATCTGTGGCTGAAGACATGCAGAACCCTGAGATGCCTGCACTTCTGCAGACAGAAATACTGTTGCAGTTTCTGTAGCGTGGATTTTGTGGCTCCCATGCTTCTGAAGCCAGAGGTCAGTGTGTATGTCTTACATTTGTGGCTGCAGAAGCACAGGCCCATCAAGTGTGTGTATGTCTTACAGTGTGCATGAATACCTGAGGCTAAAGAAGTTCTGGTCCTTGTTGGGTCTGCACTTCTGTAGACAAAAGAACTCTTGTAATTTGGGTATTGTGGATTTTATTTGTGGCTGCAGGGGCCTGTGCTTCTGCACACAGAAGCAGTGTTGTGATTTGAGTATCCTGGATTTCTGTCTGCACTGACAAGTGAATGTGTCTGTCTTGCAGTGTGCATTCCACAAAGATACAAATCCACAAAGACAGCACATCAGCTCTACTACATTGTGTCATCTGAAAACAGTTATATGTTGTTTGTCTTACCCTAACACCACATTTCCTTACTTTTGTGGCGTTAACTTGAACCCTAACTGTGCATTAATGCAGTTTTTGCAAAGAATAATATAAATATATTTTTTTTGCTGTGTGTCTTACCTTGTGTCATGCGGGCCACGCTCAGATCACTGGGGGTTGATGAGTGGAGGGGGCGGGAGTGGATCAGACTGCCACCAGGTAGGTCTCTTTTCCTGGATTGGGGTGGTTTGCAGACTCAGCTCTTGACTGCCACCAGGTGGAGGCCTGGTGGCAGCGCTGACGCACAAGTGGCAGACATAAGTCACGGGTGAGGGGAGCTGTGGTTCCAAGACTTAGGTTGCCTCCATGCACATGTGTAACCCATACAGCCATGTCTCAGTTGGGAGAAAATGGAAAAGAGGCCCCAAGGACTTCATAAAGCCATGTGCCTGTCCCCGGACCTGCATCACTACCTAGATACCTACAGTATCTGGATATATAGCTCTGGGGGGGTGGCCCTCCCCCTCTGGCCCCATCGGGGGGGGGATCTGTTGGGGGACTAACTCTGAGGTAAGTCCAGAGAGATGGATGCCGGTCATAGGGAGAGGGTGGCAGGAATGATAGCCGTCCAAGGGTTAAAAACCAGTTTGTCAAAAAAATGATGCATTTTTTTCTGATTTATTGTGGAGCATTCAGAAGGGAGGATTTATGCAGATGCTAGACATTGGTCTGGGGGTCATTTCTGGCTCTCTATGTGACTGGGGATACAGGTAGGGAGGTACAAAGAGCATGGGAAGGGGATAACCAACTTAATATTTTTTTCCACTCACATGTGTAGGTCGGATTAGCAAATAATGTCATTTAGTACAGAATGTACAATCCAATGAAATTATTTGATTCATGATCAGAACTGGATGTAACTGGATTATCTGACATGCTTCCGATTTTGCAGGGGTCAGATACCGAGCTATCCATGCAATACTAGCATTATTTATGTGCCTTGGTGTTTTATGCTGTTTCTATGTATCTAAGGCACTGGAGCCTCTGGGATTAGGTGCCTTAAAAATAAAATGGGCATGTCTTGCCTAAGTGGCAGCCCACCACTCCACACTCACAGCTCACGCTAGACCTGCTTTTCACTATGAAGCTCCCCACCTTCCTTACTCAAGGTTACAGGGTTGTCCACTCTTCTTGTTCAAGTGCAATTTAATCTTCCTTGGACATCTTGGTTGTTCTGTATTATAATGCAATGAATACTGCAGTCTGCACAACTGTTAATGTGTTGTACTTGCACCTTCTTTTGTTTGTACCATATAAATATGTTCCAAATGTTATTGTCTTCATACCTGTTTGTGTACCATACTTTTGCACCTTATTTTGTTGCCTACTCAACCTTAACCCCCCGCCCCAAGACACATATGGAAATGAGCTGTTACCAGCACAGTATGTTTTTCCAGGTAAAGCCTTAAAAATAAATGAATGAATGAATATTCAAGAAGGTCTCCAGTACAGAACCACAGAAATATAGGCCAGTTAGCTTAGTGTCAGTACCAGGGAAGCTGCTTGAGATAAGCATGATACAGAATTAAGGTGAGCTTGGAGAAATTACTGCTTACTAAGGGAATCACTGGGTACCCTAGGCTGTAGAGTGTGTAGGGAATCACAGGTTACCTTGGATAGTAGAGTATGTGGGGAATCACAGGGGTACCCAGGATAGTAGAGTATTTGGAGAACAAGAGAGTACCCTGGATAGTAGTGCATGTGGGGAATCACAGGGTACCCTGGGTGTAGAGTGTGGGGAATCACAGGTACTCTGGGTAGAGTGGTGGGAATCACAGGGCACTCCTGGGTAGTAGGGTGGTGGGGAATCACAGGACCCTGGGTAGTAGAATGGGTGGAGAATCACAGGGTACCCTGGGTAGCAGAGTGGGTAGGGAATCAATGGGTACCTTGGGTAATAGAGTGGGTAGGGAATCAATGGGTACCTTGGATAGTAGAGTGGGTACTGAATCACAGGCTACCCTGGGTAGTAGAGTGGGTAGGGAGTCACAGGGTACCCTGGGTAGTAGAGTGGGTGGGGAATCACAGGGTACCCAGGGAAGTAGGGTGGGTAGAGAACCATGGGGTACCTTAGGTAGTACAGTGGGTAGGGAATCACAGGCTACTCTAGGTAGTAGAGTGGGTAGGGAATCAATGAGTACCTTGAGTAGTAGAGTGGGTACTGAATCATAGGGTACCCTGGGTAGTAGAGTGAGTAGTAAATCACAGGGTTCCCTGGGTAGTAGAGTGTGTAGGTAATCACAGGGTACCCTGGGTAATGGGGTGGGTGGGGAATCACAGGGTACCCTGGGTAGTATGGTGGGTGGAGAACCACAGGGTAACCTGGGTAGTAGAGTGGATAGGGAATCACTGGGTACCCTATGTAGTAGAGTGGGTGGGGAATCAGAGGGTACTCTGGGTAGTAGTGTGTGGGGAATCAGAGGGTACCCTGGGCAGTAGAGCATGTGGGGAATCATAGGGTATCCTGGGTAGTATGGTGGGTAAGGAATCACAGGGTACCCTGAGTAGTAGAGTGGGTAGGGAATCACTGGGTACCCTATGTAGTAGAGTGGGTGGGGAATCAGAGGGTACTCTGGGTAGTAGTGTGTGTGGGGAATCAGAGGGTATCCTGGACAGTAGAGTGTGTGGGGAATCATAGGGTATCCTGGGTAATATGGTGGGTAGGGAATCACAGGGTACCCTGAGTAGTAGAATGGGTAGGGAATCACTGAGTACCCTCGGCTATAAAGTGGGTAGGGAATCATTGTGTACCCTAGGCTGTAGAATGGAAAGGGAATCACTGGGAACCCTAGATAGCAGTGTGGGTACTGAATCATTGGGTACTATGGATAGCAGAGTGTGTGGGGAATCACTGGTACCCTAGATAGCAGTGTGGGTACTGAATCATTGGGTACTATGGATAGCAGAGTGTGTGGGGAATCACAGGGTTCCCTGGGTATCAGAGTGTGTTGGAAATCACAGGGTACCCTGGGTAGTGGGGTGGGTGGGGAATCACAGGGTACCCTGGGTAGTAGAGTGGGTGGACAATCACAGGGTACCCTGGGTAGTATGGTGGGTAGGGAATCACAGGGTACCTTGGGTAGTAGAGTGGGTACCGAATCACAGGGTACCCTGGGTAGTAGAGTGGGTAGGGAATCATAGGGTACCCAGGGTAGTAGGTTGGGTAAGGAATCACGGGACACCTTAGGTAGTAGGGTGGGTGGGGAATCAGAGGATACCCTAGGTAGTAGGGTGGGTAAGAAATCACAGGGTACCCTGTATAGTAGAGTGGGTAGGGAATCACAGCATACCCTATGTAGTAGGGTGGGTTGGGAATCAGTGGGTATCCTGGGTAATAGGGTGGGCACAAAATCACAGGGTGCCCTGGGTAGTAGAGTGGGTAGGGAATCAATCAGTACCTTGGGTAATAGAGTGGGTAGGGAATCAATGGGTACCTTGGGTAGTAGAGTGGGTACCGAATCACAGGGTACCCTAGGTAGTAGAGTGGGTAGGGAATAACTGCATACTCTTGGTAGTTAGGTTGGTAGGGAATCACAAGATACCCTGGGCAGTAGGGTGGGTAGGGAATGACAGTGTACCCTGGGTAGTAGGTGGGTGAGGAATCAGAGGGTACCCTGGGCAGTAGAGTGGGTAGGGAATCACCGGATACCCTGGGTAGTAGGGTTAGTGGGGAATCACCAGGTACTATGGGTTGTAGTGTGATTGTTGAATCACAGGATACCCTGCATATTAGGGTAGGTAGGGAATCGCAGGGTACCCTGGGTAGTGAGGTGGGTGGTGAACCACAGGTTACCCTGGGTAGTAGGGTGGGTAGGTAATCACCTGGTACCTTGGGTAGTAGGGTGGGGAGGGAATCACAGGGTACACTGGGTAATACGGTGGGTAGGGAAGCCCTATCAATTAGCACTTGTCTGTATACTTATTTCATCCCTGCCTGTGAAGCAGGAGGAGCAGATATGATGCACCTATAGCCCCATCTGACCTTAAATAATCATGTTACTGTGCATCCGCCAGCTTAACCTCTCACTCTTGGTTGTCTGTAGTATCACTGATCTTACATGTGAACTTTCTGTATCAGTTATTCTCCCTTGCCCCCCCCCCCCACCATGGTTATGCCTGGAAACAAGCCTTAGCCCATAGTGCACCTTTGCACCTTTCCCAGTCACCAGTTTTCAAATTAATGAATAAATGCATGTAAGTGTAGTATCTTGCATTTGGATACATTGGGTCTGAGGTTCCAGGAGCCAGACTGATTACCCAGCTTGTTGAGGGCCTCCTGAACTTTGTCTCCATAATCCTCAAGGGAGACTGTAATTTGATCTTCCAAGAATCAATCTGCACCGTTGATTACCACTTATGGGTCTTGACTGGAGGCACTAGGACCCTATGTAGCAAAGCTTTTGCAAAAGCCAACCATGGCAACTGGGCATGGCACCTGCATACCCCCATGCTGTGCCAAGTGCCAGTCAACAACAATTGCTGGCTCCCTCACTAACCTCAGGTCTGTTCTTTCTGCCATTGAGTACACACTATAGGAGCGCAGTGCCTTAGTTCGAACTTGTTGCCACTTTTCTATCTGCATCATCGCTATTTTTCCCATATTGCAGTGTTGCTTGTGTTTGCCAAAATCCAGTATGAAAGGGGCAAAATCAACAAAGAAAGTCTGACAGATGCCCATTATGCGTTGTTGACCCTGTGGGAAACCTATGGCTATTCCAGATTGGCATCAGACCTGTGCGTCCTGTCTTTGGCTGGAGCATGATATGGATGCACGAGCTGCCTACTTCTGCATGGACCGCCATACCCTTGAGAACCATATGTTGAAGTGGAGTCATCCAATCCTCACTTTTGGAGGGTGGTGTCATACACATGCATCCAAGATCAGGTCTCTAGGCCTTTCCCCAGGGCCTCTTCCTAGGACCTTTTGGTTCCACGGTAGTATGACGTTCTCATCAACCTCACCACACTGAGGTATCAGAGACTCTGGTGGATGGGCCTGGTGTAAAGTTGACTGCTTCTGGGCAGTCAACTATGAACTTTAAACAGGCTGCCTGCCCTGAGCAGCAGATGTTCCTGGTGGCGAGACTGCAGCTATACTCTCAATCTATACCGGTGGACACTGCAGCATCATCCTCTGACGTCATTCATGCTGTTTTGACCGTAGACAGTGTGGTGGGTGGCACCCAGGATGATGCTGGGCTACTTCCTGGCAGTGTGATGTCAGGGGAGGGACTGGTGCAAAGGTTGTTGGCTGCATTATTGCCAGTTTATATGTTGTCACCATCTATGGTGTCACTAGTGACACTGAGGAAAGTGACGGCTCCAGACACAGTGACAGAGGCAGCAACAGCAATCGTGTCAGTCCTGGGTCTGATTATGGGTGAGGTGCTGCTGATGATGTCATCCTCAACTCTGTTGTTGTTTGCGACACCAAGGAGGGTAATGGCTCCATGAGCGGTGTTGAATTCAGCACTGAGCATGGTGTCAAGAGTGGTACTGGCCATGGTAATGGGGATGACGCTGTCTCTGAGGCTGTCACCAATCCTGAGCTCAGTGCTGGAGGCGGTGCCAACTTGTGGTTGGATGGCAGCCTGGTGATGGGGTTTTCTCTGGAGTTGCTTGATGTCACCGCCACCGTTGAGGGAATGGGGTCACTCTATGAGACCTGTACAGCTCCACTCTCCTCACCTGGGGTTCCCTCAATGGGCACCAATTGGATCACACTTCAGAAGTAGGAGGACAGCCATTGACTCAATGTATAACAAGATGGCTAGATTCATATTGAGAAAGGATTATAGAGTGCATCATTGTGAAATACTAGAGGAATTAGGCTGGCTTTCTCAGGAAGCAAAGAGGCAGCTCTCATGGGCTACGCAAATTTATAAAGTTATAAATCAAAAACAACCAGAGTATCTAAGTGATAAATTAGAGAAGAAAATACATGTTTATAATATGCGAAATATAAATTTAAGAAATTATTCTCTTCCCAAACTAAAAAATGCATATAGTTATATGCGTTTCCCAGTTATTGTAGATAGAACATGGAACAAGATAAAATCAGTAGTGAACAAAAAATTTAAAGATGTGAAAGCATTTTCATCAAGCTTAAAGTTGGAATTAAGTACTAGGTGTGAATGCTATGGTTAGTTCCGGTAATTTTAGTGTAGTGATGTGTAAAGAATGTTATATTGTCTAACAATAATTGTATGTAGTGTATTTATTATTTTTATGTTATTTCTGTTATGTTTGTGAATGGACTGTTAGGTTATTATTTTGATTGTTATATGACTGCACTAAACGTAAAATTTTTATACAACAGGAGCATCTTGCAAACAGGACTTTGTCCTAATGATGTATTTATGCCAACAACTTTACCTGTATAAAAATAAAGGTTTTTACTACTACTACTACTTTGGGTGACTCTGCTAGGCCCTCCCCTCAGGCCAGGCTTCCTATGCAGTTCCGCAGCCCAAGCCAACAGCCTCGAGACTAGGAGTCACAACCCTCACTAGATGGACCTCCCCATTCCTCCAGAGGATGCCCTTGTTCACAGGCCCTGAGGGGCCATTAATGTGGGAGCAACACTGAGCTTTCATTGGTACCTTAGAGAGCTGGCATAGGGAGTCAGACAGGGCTCAGCACAGGCTCTTCTCCCAAGTACCATTGATACACAGAGGCAGCGTCTTGTTTCCATTAATGTCCACCTTCCTTCAGCTGCTAAGTACACCTTGTAACAGCAATTCATGTTGGAGATGCTCCAGGCATCTGATCTACATGCTTTTACAAGCCACGTACCAGCAGCCCTGCTGTTGGGAATCCTGGGAGTTTCAAATGTCAACATTACTAGGCTGGTGTCATGTCACCGACCCAGCCATCGCCAGGGACCTCCTCACATAGCATCATGCTTCCACAGTGTCTGCTGGTGATGTACTTGACCCTTCTTTGGGTCATGAAGTACTGAAAACCCAATTGGGGCCATGGCACCTTGCACATGACTGACCTCCAGAGGCACAGTCGATTCAGATGGATGCTTTTGGGAGGAGGGCTTTTTCCTCTGCATGCAACCTAATGTGCATTTCGGCACACCAGGTACAAATGGCCACTTTTAACCATGAACTGTGGCTGCAGCTAAGCACACACTTAGCTACACTGCTGCTGAGACAGTCAGTCAGGCCATTAACCTTTCTACCTGTGGCCTGAAGATAGCTTAGCAGCAGCTGAAGGCATCTTATGATGCCAACAAGGTCACCTCCAGGTTGCCAGGGATTTCAGACTGCATGAGGCAGATGGCATGGCTTCACCTCTCTCGACTGGCACCATTAGCCTAGCATGAGGTGCTTAACTTGAGCTAATTTCTTCTCCCCTAGGGTGAGGTGGAAACTGTTGGGGGACCCTTCTGCCCCTGTGCCACAGGAGCCCCTGCCTGGCCTTGACCAGTCTCAGGTCTTGCCAGACCTGTAAGGAGCCCCTGCCCTCAGCTGTTCCCCCCCACACATAGGGCTGAGGGTATCTATTACCCTTCAGGTGAGCCACCTCTTCCCTCAGATAAGAAGAGCAACTTGGTACTATGCCCCATAAGTGAGACTCGGTGGTGAAGAATAATTCTTAGAAGATATGTTACGTATTTACCATAACTGTTGATCTTCCAGAACATCTTTTTTTTTTAATTTCAAGTGTTTATCCTCCTTTCGGTCTGCTGGCAGGCTTTCTGTCCCCACCAGTCCCTGGATGCTGCCTTTGCCCCCCCCCCCCGGCACCCCTGAGGCCCTGTATCCCTCTCGGAATACCCACCGAGGTGGGGTGGAAGAAGGGAGGGCCATCCTCCCGCCCCGCAGCACATATTCAGAGCGGGCCCGAGAGCTCCGTGAGGCTGCGGTGACGGAGTACCTGAGGGGCTTCCATGAAGCCAGCAGCTGATTTTTCTTCTTTTCAGCAGTCCCTCCCCCTCGTGGCTGTGAATGCACACGCATGGAGGCACACTTGCATCATGATGCCACGCTACCTGTCTCCCTGTCTCTGGTGCTACCCCCATCCTCCATTCGGGGGACAGCCAAGGAGTGGGACGACATGCATACCCTTCCCCGGGAGAGGAGAGGTGTCGTCGGATGCTCAATTCTCTCTCTCTCCCTCCCCTGCCAATCCCCGGTGGCCCGTGCTCGTTCCGGAACACGGGTTGCCAGCTAGGCACGAGGTGTGGCATCCAGCACCTCAACCCTCAGCACCACCGGGCTGACTGATCTTACAGAACATCTTAACCATTAATTACCACACACACCCATCATCCCCCATTCTAGCAGAGCCAGGGCCTCTCGGCAGCTCACCCTGATAGTGCTGGCCAGCACCTTCCAGTGCCATGGCATCCCTCCAGTAGTACTCCCTATGGAGCAGATGCTAAAAAAAGAGTTTGTTGGGACCCATTGCTGGGTTCCCACTCCCACCAAAAAAAGCCCTCAAAAAACCTTCAAAACTGGGGTGAGGGTTCCTTTTAGAGCCCTCATATCAACCCGCCCCCCTCTCAAAAAAAAGAAAGAAAAAGCAAGAGAAAGCAGCTCCTTTCCTCCTTTTTCTTGCAAGACCTCCAACTCCCTGCCCATGGTTCATCCCCTTCCTGGGGTCTATCTCCATTAGTTGCTACATGCACTCTGTGCCTCTGAGCACTATGCACTCCAATTCCACTTGGCGGTTGTGCTGTCTGTGGAACAATGCTGTGCACTGCATGGGGATCAAGTACACTAGCTCTTACACAGGGTGCATCCCTGTTGTTGCAAGAGAAGCAGGTTCTCTTTATTTATGTAATGCCCCAGATGGGGCTCACCTTAAAAAGCACCTCTGGGCATGCTCCTGCTGCCTCCCGGCATCCACCCATTCTCCGTGACACCTCCTGCCACCTGGTCATTCCCCATGTCCCCTGAGTTTCCCCTTGTCTGCCACCAGCAACCCAGTACTGTAATTCAGCCCAGTTTGGGCTTAAAAAATGAACTGTGAGCTGCCAGCATCTTCCCCTTCGGCCGGCACTCACACATGCGCACTGGGGCACTTTAATCCTACCAATCACTCAGTTTTGCAGTCAGCAGTTCAGGAGGTGTTTCTTTGGTTTCCAGTACCGATTTAAGTGAAAGAAGGCACCAAGGACACACAAAGCCAGGAGAAAATATTTAAAAATAAACAGGCAGATGCCTGAAGCACTGCCTCTGGGGCACAGAAGCTAAAAGGGCAAAGGTCAGGGCAGTGTTGCCCTTATGAATATTCGTAAGCCTGACTGTGTTTCTGGGGGGCAGTGTGTTACAGGAGCCGTGACTCCCTGAGGGTACAGTTTATTCAATTAATAGAAAAAGTTTATAAGAGAACTGTTGGGGCTAACTGAATGCAGAGCTATTATTTAATAAAAGTAATTTCCCTGGTTGCACCAGAACACTGACTTTAAGGACACAGTATAGACTGCCACAGACTGTTTACGCAGCCACCATCTTTGTGCCTCTCCGCCAATCGGAAGCCAGGATTAAGCTAAGGGACTTCTGGGGCAATGCCAGAGACTTGTAGGGAATAAGCAGGGACAAAATCTAGGCACCAAAATATTGTCCAGTTAAAGGACTGGGACTGTGATTTTCAGCTTGAACAGCCAATCAGATTATAGGATTTCTGCCTTTTATAAAAGGGTACTGTTAGTTTAAGGAGAGTGCAGAGGGAGTTCGAGCAGCAGTTCCAGGGGTCTGTCTGGAGCTCCTGAAGGGAAAGGAGGCTCCCTGCAGCTCAGGGAATGTGGGGAAGAGGCCTGCTTTGCCTCTTCTTGACCAAAACGGCTGCTGAGTGTATGTTGGGACTGTCAAGTCTCCAGAAAAACCTGCAATCCTCCAAAAAGGGAGAATTCCTCTGAGTAGATTGCCAGATTGAAATTGAGGTCAAAGCTGCTGAAAGATCCCAAATCTGCAATCCGGTGACAGAAGCTGCTTTTGCCTCGGGATTGCTTCTAAAGTTAATGCTTTTGGTCACTGAAATTGTCTCCAGTCAGTTTGGCAGAGGGAGATCTGAACTGCTGTGTGCCAGCTTGCATTTCCAGGACTGCCATGTGTTAGGGAGTAAGCTGTGGACCTACTACTGAAATATATTCTAGCTGAACCAGTGATGCCAAGTAATTTGTCTGATAGGCTGTTGCTGCCTGTAAAAGCCAAGCTGCTAGATGACCAGAGAAGGGAATCAGCTCCTGCAAAGAAGTTCATCACGGGTTGCGGCCACCCTTGGGGTTATACCTTGATAAGGTTGTGAGTCGTGCTAGCTCCGGTACCTGTATCCTGGTCCTTGCCAGAAAGGATGAAGTCTTGCAGCCTACAGCCACATCCTGCCTTGAGGAGAGCCATCCTGAGAATCAGCCCAGATTCCACAGTCCAAGATTCAGTGAGTACCTCTGGGTTCTACCCTGCAACACCCAATAATTTTCTGGTTCCAACTAATTTGTTTTTCAAGTCTGCACTGGGGTTTAGACTGCTGTTAGAGGACTTCAGGCCTGGGGATTGCAAATTTCTGTGTTTTAAAAAGGTGTTTATGATTTCTACAGCCAAGTACAATTTAAAGCCTTAACCATTTCTTTATTTAAGGGCTCCAACCAGCTGTGACGCCAGTCAACTCGCTGCACCGCTTCAGGCCTGCAACTTAGTTTACCCTGGGTACCCAGTGAAGTTAACTGGACATTCCAAAAAAGGGGGTTAATGTATTGCTTTAAATGTTATGCAATGTGGAAATACTGCTGAAACCAACAGTGCCAATTGATCCAGTTTTAATCTGCATCCCCTACCTTTTATTTAAACCCCTAAATAAATCTGTTGTTTGAATGTTAAATTTGGTGTATGAGCATATTATTACTGAGTGCTGGTTTAATGCAGATAGCTGAAAGGTACTGTGTTATTGCTGGCAGCCATTCTCTTACAGGTGCTCAGGGTGCATGCCGATCTCCAGACCCTGATGGTAAGTGGTCAATATGAGCATATTATTAGCACTCTCCATTAATTGTGAATTGAATGCGCAACAAGGTATTTATTGTAATTTCAAGTGTGGGGCCACTAGGTGGGTTGGTGGGTGGTTATAGTATCCCGGAGGGCTACTCCAAAAGCAGCTACGCTGCCCCAATACCATTCCTCCGGGTGGAGGCACCTGTTCACCGAACTCAGGCCCCCTCAGCCTGTGCATAGTAATGCGGGCAGGGGTAGTAGCCCATAGGATAGTGTCACCTGGGGTTACATTTATATTTATTAATTTATTTAAAAATTGGTAACTGGAAGAGGCACACTGAGCCAAGGCTCATTTCCAAGTGTGACCTGGGGGAAGGGGAGAAGCACAATCACAAACAAAATACAGCCAGTCAGGTGATGTGGTTACAGTGAGGATGACATAAAGAGCATAGGTTGAGTGCAGTACAGACACAGTGGCAAAGCATTGCATATGGAAGACAAATAAATTTGCATACAAATCTGTGCAAACTGGGCAAACTCAAAGTGCAGTGTCACAGTGAAGAGAGGCTGAGCTGGTGCTGAAAGTAGGAGTCAAAACAGGTTGATAAACTTCAACAAGGTTGCCGGAACTATGAGGTTAGGGAAGAGAGAGAGGTATCAGGCTTTTCTCTGATGATTTTTCCTTTTGACTATACCAGACTATCCTTTTGGTTAGTATGTCCTTTTTCTCTTATGCCAGCTGGGCTGTTAGACCACTATCCTAAGGGGTGCCCGGGGAAATTAGCACATCTCGAATCTTTGGGCTGCTTGGCCTTAGAACTCCATATGCACCCAAGATTCCTTCCTTTTTTCCCCAAGGGGAAAAAGGGGACACATTTTTGACTAAGCTATTCTTTCAGTCCTCCATCAGGTAGCACAGGGTTTGGCTTTTCCAGGAGCCTATAAGATCTATTCCTATTTTGGTATATTGTGCCATCTCAGTTACAAGGTGGCCCAAACTCTGGGCATCCCCTTTTGCCTTTCTGCCAGAGCAACATGCTTCAGGGCTGCTACCTTTTAGGATCACTAACCACCTCCTGTCTGGCCAGTGGCATGAGGCTGTGGTTCCATATCCAACTACTGTACCACTTCAGGACTCCTAGGGAGCTCTTTTTCATTTATTCAAAGGTTGGTTGTTGAGTTTTATTTTGTTGTTTATTTATGGCTCCTACATCCTTTCACTATCCCTTCTGGCCAGAAAACTTCACTGCCCTCTCTTACTTTTGTCCCACTTTGTTTCTCTCCTGGTGAACAGAACTGAAGCTAATTAGGGAGACAGCAATGGTTATTGGCTGGTGTGCTGTCCCACATGGGGGGTGCCCGGGTGCCAGGGCCAGTAGCCATGGCCGGCCTCCTGGCAAAAGCTTTGCTCTCGAAGGGTCCTAGTACCTCCAGTCCATACCCATAAGTGGTAATCAATGGTGAAGATATTCTTTGTGATCAACAGTTACAGAAAGTGCAACATTTTCATTTTTTTCATTTAAAAATTTCATCATTTTTCTAAGCAGCATCCATGATTTGAGAATGTGTGCAAATCTTTCACTTCTATAAAAACTCCAGATGTCACACTTTTCCTGTCTTTACGACTTTTAAGGAACTAGCTTTGCATATCCTGTCACAGTCTTGTAATATCCCAGCTTCACTGGCAGCTCTGGGAGTTTGGTAGAGTGGCAAGACCTAAACAGGAACAACTTCACTCTTTGTCACTGTTTCCCAGAGCTTGAGTGCCGAAGAGTAAAAAAAATGCAAAACTTCCACATTTGCTTTGAACAGATGCTTGATCTGTCTCAAAGCCCCATACAAAGCAATGATGCATATCTCAGCATGCGGGGGGGAGGGGGCAGTGTTTTTATACATTTGTTTACCCAAAAAGTCTTCTTAAATGTTTTCTGTCCTGTAGGCATTCAAAAAGAGAAAATTTTAAATTAAGTAAAATTGGGACAACATAGTGTAATAGGGGATAAAGAAATGTGTCCCAATATTCCAGCCTAAACCTCATTTTGGTCTAAAACATAATGTGTTTGTGTAACTAATTTTGATCTATGAAGCAGAATCATATTAAAACTTGTGAAGCTACAAGTTTAACTGAGCCACAACTTGTAATATTAAGGTGTTTTAATATTTGTACTAATCATTTGAGTAATAAAAAACAGGTGTCTTAAGTGTCTGCAAAAATGGAAATACAGGGATAGAGTTCAAGTTACCCTTCTGACTATTATCATCAGGAGGACAGGCCAGAATAAAAGCTTTATGCACATTCCTAAGTGCAAACCTATTTCTGCCTCCTAAGACCTTGATAACTGGTAATGACCATTATTACTAGCCATATATAGTAATATAATTTACACTATCAATACATTTGTGCTAAGTAAGGATTAGCTCATACATGTACTAAAAAGAGAATTGCCTTTTAAGTTAATGTTTGTACTTGTTCTGTACCAATCATAGACAACCATAGTACTGTCTTCCACTATATAAGCAAGCCACTATACACTGTTAGTTTGAAGAATGAAGAATTAAGAATGAAGAATTAAAAATAAAGGATGCACCACCTGTAATATCTTGCTATGATTATTATTATAATCATTAAATTCTTCCGCCATCAGTACCATCTCCGTTCGTCTCCTTTCTAAGTATCAGTAATGGATAATTTACATATTGTACTTTTTTTTACCTCCTCTACATTTGGTGCCGTGACTCGGATTGCTGGTGCTGCATGCTGAGAAGGCTGCCTAACTACTGGTTGGTTAGTCTGCAAGCCTTAATAAGAAGGTGACGACGCTCAGAGAAGGTGCTGATGACTTAAAGCGAGAGAAAAAGGTGCACACAGACAGGTTTAGCCACTTGCTGATCAGGTGAGATATGCTTTCCAATTTGTTTAAATAAAAGTAATGCTTAACTCTGTAGGAACTCATGGGGCAGAGCAGGTAAGTGAAGGTGCTGGGACTTGCAAGCCGGATCTCACAGGGGAGCTGTAAGACATAGCTAGACAGACCAGGGCACCAGTGCACGGGTGCACCCGGCTGTAAAGGCTAGACAGGCAAGAAAAAGATAAGAAAAATGTGTATGGAAACAATAATAGGTCGTTTCTAGGAAAACACCTAAAGAGGGCGCATACAAACCAGTGCCTGATGATCAACAGGTACAATTGTATTTTATGAGTATGGAAACATTGATAGGTTGTTTCTAGGGGAAACACCTAAAGGGGGGAGCATACAAACCATGATTAACAAGCACAGCAGTGTTTTGATTAAAAAAAAAGAAAGAGTAACTAGCAAATACTGTACAAAGTCTGTGATAATATAGCCAGGTGGTAATTCGTTAACACATGAGACTTTAAAAAAAGAGGAAAGCTGCATGAACAGCAAGATGTAATAATCCAGCTACAGTCAAAAAAATAGATAGTTTAGAAATGAAAATAAGTCAAGAGCCAAAATCCCTGCAAGAGAAAAACTAATAACTAAAGTAGTTTGTAAAGGTACAGGGAGACCTTTGTTTTTTTAGATAGGGATAATTCTCTTTTATGGATTGCAATTTAACTGTAAGCAAAACTTCTTTCTTTAAACTCAGCTGACATTTTGTCATGCTTAGGATAAGAAAACCCAGGGACGCTTGGCTTCTTTTATCCTATGGAAATAATCTTGTATTACAGTAGTTGAGCTGTATCTTCTGCCAGTAGAAGTTCGGGGGGAGGGGGTAAGCTACCCTTCCTTCCTTCCAGTGTAATGTCCACAAAGGTTACAAGGTACATTGCTATCTCCCCAAAGGGGTAAATACTAAAAAATGTGTATTTTGATTCTTCTTCAAAAACATATTCTTCAAGAATTAGTTAAGCTGGAGTGGGAGTTGTGTATGTATTTCCACATAAGGACTATTGCATAAATCAAGTCATTATTACCTCTGCAAGTGCAATGTTTTAGCAAAATTACATCTATTTGTACAACTTTAAATCAACTGAAAAGGTCTAGTCAGTTTAAACTCTACAATCAAGCTTATTGTTTCTACTCACTATGAAGTAAAGTCTGGGGTAGGGGCAATCCCCTAACTTCAGCAAAAAGATTCTTCTTCAATTGATCTTCAAGCAAGATATCCATTTTCTTCATTGTTGTTTATTCCAAACATGGCTGATACTTTATGCAAACCTATTGCTTTACTATGGACTGTTAATCTGTGTGCCAGGGTGTAATCAACTACCACAACACAAATGCCATGCCAGTGTGTGTGTGGCTACTCAATGCACAATCTAATGCACCCCTGACCAGTGCAGTGTGTCTGCGAATCAGCCAGCCAGCAATATGAACACTGACTTTTCTAAATTGGTGTGTGGACATACTTAACAGCTGGTCTAGCAGCTGTGCCTGTAAGCTCAAGACTGGATCACAGCAAAGCTACATGGACTAAAAATAGACAAATGTGTTTCTTGTTATAAACAGAGCCACACCAAAGGACAATAATGTTTATGTGTTAACTCTGTCCTACTGTTTTTGGGGTAATAATAGTGTTTGTAACTATGCTAGTTTAAGCAACTCATTATGTTTTGTAGTCTCAAATGCCATATACTTAAATGTAACACCAACTGAATGTCCAAATGTGACAAAAAGGCCAGAGAGTGGATTTAATCAACACTTATTGATCAAGTGATTGTGAATAATGTGAAGTACAGTAGAGTACATATAAGTCTAGATTTTCTCTGGTTGGAATATGAATGTTAACAATAGTTGTGCAGATACTGGTGTGTCAAAGTTTTATGCCACTATGTTAATTGACATGTTAAGTGTCATCATTTGGAGCTGTGATACCTCTCCTGTTTCTTAATGTACAGTCATTTTTAAATCAAAAAGATACTCATTTGATAAGGCACAAGTAGTTGTAAATGAATTGCTCAGTGAGAGTGATAATGAGCTCTTAATTTATAACTATGCAGGGGGACCCTTAGGAGTCCTGTCTTTTAAAGCTTTACTTGTGTTGCAAGTTGTCTTAGTGTTCTGGGTAATTATAGACCTGTGCTCAAGACTTACTATTCGTGAAGTACATAGTGAGATGTACATGCTCCAAGGAGTTGCATTGTTGCATAAATAATAATTAGGCAATTATTGGGCCAAAGGGGGGCTTGTAATAGGGGATAAAGAAATGTGTCCCAATATTCCAGCCTAAACCTCATTTTGGTCTAAAACATAATGTGTTTGTGTAACTAATTTTGATCTATGAAGCAGAATCATATTAAAACTTGTGAAGCTACAAGTTTAACTGAGCCACAACTTGTAATATTAAGGTGTTTTAATATTTGTACTAATCATTTGAGTAATAAAAAACAGGTGTCTTAAGTGTCTGCAAAAATAGAAATACAGGGATAGAGTTCAAGTTACCCTTCTGACTATTATTATCAGGAGGACAGGCCAGAATAAAAAGCTTGTATGCACATTCCTAAGTGCAAACCTATTTCTGCCTCCTAAGACCTTGATAACTGGTAATGACCATTATTACTAGCCATATATAGTAATATAATTTACACTATCAATACATTTGTGCTAAGTAAGGATTAGCTCATACATGTACTAAAAAGAGAATTGCCTTTTAAGTTAATGTTTGTACTTGTTCTGTACCAAACATAGACAACCATAGTACTGTCTTCCACTATATAAGCAAGCCACTATACACTGTTAGTTTGAAGAATGAAGAATGAAGAATTAAGAATTAAGAATGAAGGAATGCACCACCTGTTATATCTCGCTGTGATTATTATTATAATCATTAAATTCTTCTGCCATCAGCATCGTCTCCGTTCGTCTCCTTTCTAAGCATCAGTAATGGATAATTTACATATTGTACTTTTTTTACCTCCTCTACACATAGTATAAGTGTGTTAGCCAAGATTCTAATATTAGTGAGCTGTAAGCTGAGAGCACCACTGACATGGAATGCAAACTTCGCAGAGGGTATGAAGAAGAGCAACACGACCTTCTTTCCTTACATATAGGAGAACAGGAAGACTGGGGAAGGAATAGTCAGACTGAAGTGGGAAGGAGTAGGAAGAGGGAGGATGCAGGTAAGGCAGACATTCTGAACATGTATTTCATGTATTCTCAGTAGAGGAAAAGGGGATGATGTCAATGCCGAACTGTGCTGTCAGGATGGGGGTGGGGTTTAATGTGGATCCCAGTCTGGAAAATTTGTACTGGAGAGTTTAAGCACAGTGAAGGCTGATGAGTTCATGGGCTCGAATGGGATACAACCCCATGTATTTTAGCAGATGTGGCAGGTCCTTGGACTACTAGCTGAGTTATTAAGGAACTCATTGAAGGCAGGTTGTACCCAGGGACAGGAGGGTGATGGGAAATATAGTTCCCCTGCACAAGAGCAGAAGCAAGGGTGAATGTGGGGACTACAGATCTGTCAGCCGAACCTCTATTGTTGATAAAATGCTAGATACCTTAATAAGAGAAAGAAAATAGTAAGGTTCTTGTAGGCAAATGGACTGCAGGACAATGTAGTTATTTGTTTATTTAATTAATTTATTTGTTTAGTTGTTTTTTACTAGGTAAGGTGCACTAGACAAGTAAACGCCTATTTTCCGAAATGACTTGGGATAGTACAACAGGCAAAATATCACAAAATAATACATAGAAACATAGAAATCCATCAGCAGAAAAGGACACAATGGCCCATATAGTCTGTCTTATCCCCCCATAGGTATCCCTGCCCCTTCAACCTGTTCCCCTCCCTGTGCCCTCCCCCCTGATGTAGCTTCCAGTCCCCTTTTTCCCTTCAGGGTACTTAGCTTTCCATTTCTTGTTTAAACCCATGTAGCTATACCATGCCCTCTTGAACTACCCCACTGATTTAGCCTCCACCACCCCCTCCAGTACCCTATTCTGGGGCCCACAACTCTCTGTGTGAAGTAGTGCCCCCTCCTATTTCCTTTGAATTTCCTTCCCTCCAGCATTAAGCTGCGTCCCCTAGTTTTTGTGTTTTTCTTCATCTTGAAGATGCTGCCTTCCCTCACCTTGTTTATTCCCTTCAGGTATTTAAAGGTTTCGAACATATCCCCCCTCCTCCTTGTTTCCAGGGGGTACAGGTTCAGCTCCTCCGTTGTCTCCTCATATGCCCTATTGTGCATACCATGCTGCATGTTGGTCACCCTTCTCTGGACCCTCTCTACCCTATTTATGTCTTTTTGAAGTTGAGGTCTCCAGAACTGTATCCCATATTCCAGGTGAGGATGAACCATGGACCTGTATGAGGGCATGATCACTTCTCTACTCCTATTTGTAATACCCCTCCCTATGCATGCCAGCATTTTGTTTACCTTCCCAACCACTACATAATATAGGTAACCTCCAGTGACAGTTAACTATATGATAAAAAATGTAACCATGAAGCAAACATGGACTAAAGAACAGAGATATATACAACCAAAATAGAACAAAGGGGATACAGAAAGCATACACCGAGGTAATCATACAATTTCACATGGCAGATAAAACCTGGGATCAGGAGTCCTAGTCAAGGGACTTGAACACTGAACAATAAATAGACAGCATAGGTTCACAAAAAGGAGGTCACGTCAGACACACTTGACTGATTTCTTCAATTGGGTGACAAAAGCAGTCAACAAGGGGCAGGCAGTGGTCATATCATACCTTCCTTGACTTCAGTAAAGTCTTCGATTCCATCCCACGTGGATGGTTAGTTAAGTAGATGCAGCACCATGGGCTAGGGGACAAAATCACTGGATGGGTGGGAAACTGGTTAAGTGACAGAACCCAGAGGTTGGTAATCAATGGAGAGTTCTCAGGGGTCGGGGGGTCACTAGGGCGGTGCCACAGGGTCAGTGTTGAGACTTGTACTCCTCAGCATCTCTCTGCCTTTTTTTTCTTTTTGAGGCACACTAGTCACTTCCGTTTTTACTGAGTTTTTAAATATGCACATAAAAACAGCCTAATGGTGTTGTAACCGTAATTCCATTTCCTAAGAGACATCGAATAAAATAATACCGGTCCTAGGATTTACTCAGATATATATATATATATATATATATATACACACTGTATATATATAGATATATATATATATATATATATATATATATATATATATATATATATATATATATATATATATATATACACACACACACACACACACACACACACTATACAGTATATATATATATACTCATAGAAATCAATGCATAAATGCAATGCAGAGGAATAATTATGAAAATAGCAGGCTTATGGTATGGTTATATATTCAATTTAAACCTCCTACAAGATTATCCTGAGTACCTTTAAAATGTAGCCTCCATACAGGCCCCCATATTTCTCAATACTTAGATAACAGGACAGGCCCCCATATTCCCCAATACTTAGATAACTAATTTTTAAGCATCTAGTGATTTTTTCCAGTCTCATAGTTTCTAAAAATAGATTTTTCCATAGTTCAATTTTTGGAATATTTAAGTCCTTCCACATTCAAGTTATACATCTTTCAGCATTCAGTAATGTTATATGAATAAAAACAAATTCCTTCCCTTCTGGAACAGTTTGAAATGAAGATGTAGTTAACAAAGTTCAGGTTTGAATTGCAGATTAATTCCCAGTATCACCGCAGTATGTTTCAAAACCTGTATCCAAAAAGGTTGGATAAGTAGACATAATACCAGTACATGGGCAGCATTTGCCACTTCTCCACATCCTCTGTTGCAATACCTAGATATTTCTCCATTAAACTTATTAAGTAAATAAGGAGAACAATAAATTCTATGAAGAATAAAGCATTGAATTTGGTTCATTCTGTAATTAGTTGCCAGTTTCAAGTTTTTAATATAAATTGCCATTTATCTTCAGAGATATTGATCTGTAAATCTTTATACCACTGACTTTTTAAAGTCTGAGTACTAATATTCTAGTTATTAATACAGTTATATAATTTGGAAATAAGATTAGACCTGCTTGGAACTTTATTTATTTATTGAAATCTCAGATTACAGCCTTTGAGCTGGAAGCTTGTTTACGAAGGTTCCACGTCATGACAAATCAGGGATACAGTAATTAAATTATACAAGCCAAAACAGCGTTACCAAAGAAAACAAACAGGCAGTTCAGACACAGACGTTTAACATGTAGGATTATAAAAGTACAGATATTATGGAACCATATATGCAGCAACAAAACCACGTTTAACATAAGTGCACTAATAATGCAAGGCAGGAGAAGGAGAGAGGACCATGAGTGGGAAGGGAGTGGTAGCAGGTGGTGAGGGGAGGAGAGGGATAGTGAAGAAAGGACTAAGAGAGGGGATGAGGGAGGACTGGAGCAGCCAAGCAGGCCTTGTCAAAATTTAGTGGATGAGGGAATAGATAGGGGGCGAGGGGGATGGGCGGGGCATGTAGATCTTGGTGGGGTGTGGGAAGATGGAGGGACATGGCTGGGGAAACTGATGGAGGCATTGAGAGAAATATGAAGGTGGGGAGATGTAGGCGGGGGACAGTGAGGTGATAATAGGGGCTTGAGCAGGTTAAAGGTAGCTGTCACAGCAGCATAGGGTTGCAAGATCATTTTAGTCACGAAGCTTAGCTTTGAATGGGCCGAGTTTAGTACTGGATAGCAAGTCCTCATTAAGAGGGTTCACCCAGAGGGGAGCATGATATAAGAAGGAGCACTGGCCCTGCATGGTGTAGTGGAAAGGGACTTTTAAGATCAGGATGTTGGACCCTCTAGTGGTGTGGGTATTGTAGGTGGGGGAGAGAAGGCTTTGAACACCAGGAGATGCAAGCCCTAGCATAGACTTTTTAGGTAGAAGGCATACCTGGTACCGAATTCTGCAGTCCAAGTTTAGTCACCCTGACTGGAAATAGAGGTCACAGGTATGTGTTAGGTGAGGAGCATCAAGAACAAGCCAGCAGGCTTTGTTGAGTGCCACTTTGACCCTCTTGAGGGTTGTATCAGTGGTAGCGCTGTAAACTACCAATCTGTAATCAATCACAGATACCGTAGGACAGAACTGGTAATGGCTAGGCTTAGGGTACCATCTGTTAGGCAGTGCTTGTGCCTAAATAGTTGGCCAATCCTAGCATTGACTGCTTTAGCTACTAGGTCAATGTGATGAGTGAAAGAGACAGAACTATCCAAGATGACCTTGAGGTATCTGAAACTCTGAACCATCTCTGGGAGGGTTGCATTTTGAGAGTTCACTATGTGCAATTGGTAGGATTTGTGCCGATTACGGGGGTAGGAAAACAGCATAGTTTTTTTTTTTTTTTGTAGTTTAATAGGAGCTTAGAGTTGATGAACCAGGACTCGTCGGCAGCTAAATTAAGTTGCATCTGTTTTTCCTGTGTTACTGGGCCTGATTGGTTAGAAAAAAGCATTGCATCATCGGCATGGAGGAGGACCTTGTCCAGACATGCTTGGGCAGGTGGTTCAAGAAGAGGCTGAAAAGCAGGGGGCCCAGAATTGACCCCTGGGGTACCCCTGTAATTACAGTCCAGCTTTCGGAGAGGATGTCAGCTATTTTCACTTGTTGTGTTCTCTCGGAAAGGTAACTCCAAAACCAACAAACAGTTTCAGGAGAGAGTCCCAAGTGGGTTAACCGGTCCAGAAGAAGTTCATGGTTGACTGTGTCGAGGGCCTTGCTGAGGTCAATATGTTGCCCCTACCAACTGGCCCCAGTCAAGAGCATCATGGATATAGCCTGTGGACTCCACCAAGGCGGTGGTGGTGCTGTGTTGTTTTTGGAAGCCATGCTGCTCTGAGCACAGTAGCTAATATTTGTCATGGTGGTCAATGAGCTGGTCATGGACAATTCATTAAAGTGCTTTTGAGAGAGAGGGGGGAGAATAGAGATCAGCCTATAATTAGCATGGCTTGCTGTATCCCCACTTTCGAAGACAGGGGTGACCACAGCCTTCTTCCATGTCTGAGGGAATTTGCCATTAATGAGCGAGAGGTTCAGGATTCTTTTTTTTTTTGAAATCTCTATTTAACCCTCCTATGTCCTGCAGACTCCGACCCTTCAGGAGCACCAAGGAGTCATCCCCCTGCCTTTCTCACCCTGCCCAATACTTACCACCCGGTCCCCATGTAACCGTGGCTCCCCCCCCCGAGTGAGGCCGAAGTGGGGTGGCAGACATCCCAATATTGTCCTGTAAGTGGCGTCAGATTGGGGGTAGTCAGGTAGGTGAGGGCATATCGGGGGCACGCTCTGGGCACTCTGTCTTCCCGGCATCTGCAGGCATTTCTGCACTTTCCTAAGGAGCAGTGGCATGCCCCTACACCAAGGCATTGCTGCCGGTGTCACCACTCCCCATCCCCAACATCTACTCTGTGCCTGCCGTGCTCCTGGCTTCCGGCAGGGGCCAGTCGGGTACAGAGTATGGATCCCCTTCCCACCCAAGAGAGAAGAGCTGTCCTCCAGATGCTCAATCCTCTCCTTCCCCTGCTGGCCTCTGACATCCCAGGCTCACTTCAGAACCCGGGTTGCCAGCGTGGTGCAAGGTGTGGCGTCCAGCGCCTCAACCCTCAGCACTACCGGGCTGGCTCAGAGGTTCAGGATTCTGGAAAGGGGTAGTAGTACCTCATCTAGGGTTAAGGCAACAAGCTGTAGATCAAGCATATCACTGCCTATTCTGGTTTTCCTGAAGACTTGTGAGAGGTATTTTTTTGCTTTGGCCTGGAAGGTAATTTTAAAGTGGAAAGGTAGGGCAAAGCCAGCCGGGGAGACCGACGGGTTGAGGGGGTTGGAGACATCTAGAGGTAGAAAGAAATCTGGAGGGAGTATGCTACTGAGGTCTGTAAAACCCTATTAAAGGTGTTAGCTATAGTTACAGGGTCCTGGGTTATTGTACCATTTAGATTGAGTGGGGTTGGGGGGAATTTGCTGGGTTTACCAGTGACAGTCTTCAGATTATCCCAGAATTTGTGGCTATCTCCCCAGTTGCTAGACAACTTGTTCTTAAAGTAGTGACTCTTTGCTAAGTGAATATCTCTTGTGCAGTTATTTTGAGCTGTTTTGTAGCTCTGGAAGTCTATGGAGAAGCCAGTATTTCAGGCTTTGTGCCAGAGATTGTCCCTAAGTTTCATCTGCTCGAGGACGGCCGAGGCGATCCAAGACTTACTACACCCATTGGTTTTGCGCTTGACAGGAGGGGCATAAATATTACTGACCATACTGGAGGTCTGGATGAAGTGATTGAGTGCAGAATCAACGTCATCAGTTGCAAAAAGATATGACCAGTCCAGCTGCAAAAGGTGCGCTCGGAAAGAGGCTAGCTGCTCTTTTTTTAGTACTCTGGAAGTGTGTGTTTTAGCAGGGGTTCTGGGGAATTTATTCTACCAGGTACAGATTTTAGGTGAATGATCACTGATTGAGTCAGAGAGGACAACTAGGTGGGTAACGCCCTCAGGCCAATTCATAATCATCCAGGCCAGCAGTAAACTGGAACCAGTTCGATAATTCCTTCTCATGTGAGAGTCTACTAGCTGTGACATATGTAGGGAAGAGATAGCATCTTTGTACAGTGCTGCATCAGGTGAATGCCAGTTGATGCTGAAGTCACCTAAGGCAAGAACCTCTGAGTTCTGGTCCAGGTTGGAGAGGTAACTGAAGATTTCAGCGAAGCCTGTTGATTGCTCTTTGGGGGGGTATGTATACCATAACAATTGTTAGACCTTTGCTTCAAGCACCTACCATAAGTTTAATTGCCAGCATTTGTACATTTCTGCTGGTGGAAGGGCATGGGAGGATGTGTCCTAGGATAGTGTCCTTGGTAAAAATGACACAACCCCCACCCCACTTCCCAGTCCTATCTAGCCTGAAGGAGGTATACCCCTCCAGCTGAATGGTCGTGTCTGGAATTCTTGGTGAGAGCCACGTTTCTACAATGGAGAGCACACGTTGGGGTTATGTTGTGATACCCAGACTTGTAATGAATCAGATTTGGCCATGAGGCTGCAGAAGTTAATGGATGCTATTGTCAAGCCACCAGATCTGTTTGGGGAGCTGGTGTAGGGGGAGAGGGGCCAGGGTTGGGATGGATGCTACCCAAGAGTAACAGAAGTAGCAGGACATCCTTATTGCATGCCTTTTAAGGAGCTTTAATGTCTGCATATGGTTTTGGATTGTTGAACGATCTTTCCTGCCTTTGTCGGGGATTATGACATTGAATAGTGTAGGGGGAAGGAAGGGGAGCAGCCCCACTGTGAATGCTGCATTGTAAAGGATAGTGCAGGGCTGAAAGTAGTGATGGCAGGGGTGGAGGTAATTTTTTGGCATAATATGAGGTCAGGCGATGAATCAAAAGTGGCAGACATCTGAGAGTGGGATACAGTGTCCAGGAGTGGTGGGATAACTGATAGTAGAACTAACTGGAGCCGAATGCTGAGTGGACCCATTATAAAGGAATAAAGGCATGGTCGTGTTGTCTAGAACTACTGCCACAGATAAGGTGCTATGGATGACACAGGCTTTAGCCTCAGGGGTGTGGACAGTTTACACCTGGGGGGGGCAGACCTAGTGCGAAAACTATTTGAAGGTGAGTCATGGACTCATGGTAGATGCAAAATTAGGAAGGGAGATTAGAATAAGATGAGGTAGGCTGTCCGATTAGTGCAGTGGTAGGAGCCTTGCCTTTGGTTTCAGGATTACCTTTAAGTTTATGAAGGATACTAGATACGTGGGTGTTACAATCCCTAAGGCACTTAGCATGGCACTATTACAGCATCCTGACAGCAGTGGAGTAGTGAGTAATCAGCAATTAACCTAGTCAGAAAGAGATGTAGTAACACTGCCCTCAAGTGGTAGAGATGTATAACTTGCAAATGGGAAAGTGTTGGGGGGGGGGGGCAAACTGTTGCCAGTAACTCGTATAAAGGATTTTTTTTCAAGCAACTCTTCTTTTTTATTATGATTTCATGGAGTTCAGTACAAATCTGTAAATAACTAAAAATATATTTTAGGTATTCCATATGAATCCTGTAACTGTTGAAAATATTTAATCATATCCCCCTCAAATCTCCAATTACATTAATTCCAAAATTCAACCAAATCTTCATATATGGATGGTAGAATATAGGGTGATAATTATTTTCTACTATAGGTGAAAGAGTATGTAAGCAATTTTGCCAGCCCAAAGTTTTATTTATTGCATGCTAAGTTAGGCAGGTTTGCTCATGAAAATAATTTTATATCTGCCTATTGTCTTTTAATCACTTCAATTTTGAATTAATGTCTGTCCTGGTCTGTAATTAAGGGACTCCCCCATTTAAAAAAAAAGTCCAAGGAGAACAATTTTCAGTAAAAAAAAATTCTTTCAAAGGTTCTATCATTGAAACCTAATGATAATATTGTAAATTTGAACATTTTAGGCCTGGCTGTTGATAATTTAAATACAGTTTCCCCTTTATTAATCTTGGCCAACTGTTCTTCCAAATGAATTTGCCTAGGATGTTATCAATTTTTTTGAAGGTCTCCATATTCTTCCTTATTGTTGTAAGGAATTTAACATAACCGATATTACATTTTTCTGCAAAAATAGGTAGTGCCTCTGATTTTTTCCAATTCACTAGGTTGCCTGATTGCTTTCTAAATTCTCTTACTATCTGCAAAATGATTTCTAATTCTGTCTCTGGGGTTTTAAGGTATAATAGAATATCATCAGCAAAAAGTGATAGTTTTAGTGATTTTTTCTATCATACTGAAATTCACTTATGAGTGGGGAAATTCTAATAACATTAGCCAAGGGTTCTATTGCTATCACGAAGAGTAAAAGGGATAAGAAGCATCCCTGCCTAGCACCCCTATATAATGGACAAAAAGAAGAAATATAATTATTAGTCATAATTGTAGCTTTAGGTGTCTTATAGATGTTTTTGAACAACCGTAATATTCATTGGTTTTAACAAGGTAAACAGATAGGTCCATTCAGTACTTGGGTTTATACTCAGGAATATCCTAAGGTTTTAAGGGCAATTAAAGGCAGTTAAACCAAAAACAATTGCCCCCCTACTTCTCAGTGGTTTGGGCTGGATGTACAGCCGTTCCCTATTAGGATATCCCATTTTCTTTTAAAAGTTGTTGAGCTGTTGCAGTTAACAAGATCTTGAGGTACCCTGTTCCACAATTTAATCGTTCTAGGAAGAAATGCATATTTCCAATACTTCTATTAGTTTTTTTTTTCTACAAATTGGAATTGATGTCCTCTTAAGTTATGTAAGAGTTTTCTAAATTCCAGACCCAAATCATTGAACAACTGTTTATTATTCATTATATTGAATAGCAGTAACAGATCTCGTCTTTGCCTATCATTTAAACAGAATAACCTCAGATCCCTAAGTCTATCTTTGTAGGGTTTATTCTTGCAGCTATATATAATTTTGGTGAACCTTTTTTGTGGTGCTTCTACCAGATTAACATCCTTCTTCAAGAAGGGACTCCAGATCTGGAACACTAGTCCAAATGTGGATGTATGTAGGCTCTATAGAGTGGCATTAATACTGCTTCTGACCTGTTTATGAAGGTCCTTCTTACGCAGTTTACTAGGTAATCTGATTTTCTAGCAATCTGTCTACAGTGGTGGTGCAGTTATAGGGTACTTCTAAAATGAATACCTAGATTTACTATCTCATCTGCAAGTCTAACCATATTACCAGTGATAAAATAATCCTGGCAAACACCGGTACTCCCAAAGTGCATGACTGCACATTTGTTTATGTTAAACTGAAGATTATTCACTTTTGCCCACCTCTCTATAGTCAAAAGGTTAGTATGCATCCTTATTCTATATTTTGGGTCAGTTACTGGTCCTCCCAGCTTAGTGTCATCTGTAAACTTCAAAAGGCAATTTCCACTGTCTATTTTTAGGTCATGTATATAGATATTGAATACAAGGGGTCTCAGTACTGATCCCTGGGAAACTCCACTAGTGACACCACCCTCATGGAAAATATATCCATTATTGCTTACTGCTTGCCTTCTATCCATCAACCAAGCTTGTATCCATGAAATGAATGATAAATTTATCCCCATTCTCAACATTTTTGACACTATTAGATGGTGTGAGACAGTGTCAAATGCCCTTTTAAAGTCCAGATAAATAATGTCCACATTATCATTGACATCTATGTGTCTACTGATTGTTTTGCATGTTGCATGACCTTCCTTTTACAAATCCATGCTGGCCATTATCATGCAAGCCCAGATCTGACATTGCTTCCATAATCCTGGTCTTCATGATTCCATCCATAATTTTACTCACTACTGAAGTAAGGCTAATGCGTCTATAATTAACCAGTTGGGATTTGCTGCCCTTCTTAAAAATTGAAATGACTGTTGCTGTATGCCAGTCTGATGGAACGACACCTTCCTGTAGGAATTTTATGAATAGTTTTGCCATAACTGGTGCCAACTTATAACTAAGTTCTCTTAAAAAGTTTAGATGGAAACCATTGGGACTGTGATGAGATAGCCCATACATATTTGTACTGTTCAGATATGATAGAGATACATGGGCTGTGGTTCAGAATTAAGCCTCTGGCCCTATGCCCACAATTGCAGGTCCCTGCAAACCTGTACCCTTTCACCCTTCCTGCATCATAAGCCCTAGTACCTCCTCTTACTGGCCAGTCTGCTCTCTGGGGATATACAGCTAAACCCTGGACCCTTAACCTCATCAGCTGCTACAATTTCATGTGCCAAAGGCCTACTTATAACACACCATAATATCAGCAACCTCGAGCAGAATTTTGTGGAACTTGAATCTTGGACCGCACTTTATAAACCAGATTTACTGTGCCTTACTGAAACATGGCTGACGCCATCCACCCCTAACTCACAGTGCTCCCTACCATCCTATAATCTTCTGAGGAGCAACAGACCAGCCCCTAAAAGGGGGGGGGGTACAGCCATCTATTACAAATTACACCTCCAGCTCTCTGTAATCAGCTCATCCTCCATGAACCACTGTGAGGCACTTCATGCCCTCCTCACCCTTGGCACAAAGAAGTTGCATATTGTCTGTGCTTACAGTCCCCCTACCCATGGCCTAAAAGGACTGGATGAGCTACTCGACCAAACTGCCATTCACTCAGGAAATAATGAAGTTCTTATATTAGGAGACATTAATATTAACTGGTTGGGAAATATACACATGACAGCCCTGACTAGACTACAGAGTTTTAACCTGCATCAGCTTATCTCCCTATCCACTAGAACCACTTTTCATTCTAATACTAGCACCTTGCTGGACTGGATCATGACAAACCACCCAGAGAACGTTGTTGATGTAGGAATTCTATCTGATGCCATCACAGACCACTCCCCAACATTCTGTGTCTGGGGTAAAGGTAGGCCTGAACCCATGAAGCCTGCTTCATTACATTCCGTAATTATGTGAACTTTGACCCACAGGCCTTCTCGTTTGACGTAGCTTACACTGACTGGTCCCCTCTCTATAGCGCATCAGATGTTCAGATTGCCCTAAATATCTTTCTGACTAAATTCCTAGAACTACAAGAAAACCACTGTCAACTTGCTACCAGATGGGTTAGAAATAGGCAGTCTTGTTGGCTAAAATCTGACCTATTATCTAAATTATGACAGAGGGACAAAATCTGGCTTCGTTATAAGAAATCTGGTCTTCTTGCAGACTTTAATACCTACAGTGCATTAGAAAATGCTTGTAAGAAAGAAATCAAGTAAAAAGCACATACTGCAATGACCTTCTAATAGACTCCCAGGGGGACTCTAAAAAAATGTTGGCCCCATATTAAGTTCTTCCTGGGATCGAACCAGTCCTCCACTCCAAATGACATGTCTCTAAATGTCATCCATTGTAACAATCCCCTCACTATTGCTAACTTCTTTAATGGGCAATTTGCTGACCTTACCCAATACACTTCCACTTTCCCTGCTCCATCTAACCCTGTCTTACCTGCAAACTCCTCCAGACCCACCTTCCATTTCAAGTCCGTCCTAAATAGTGAGGTTCTCAGACATCTAAGAAACAACTCAGAGCATGCAGCTGTTGGGTCTGATAACCTGGAACCCAAGCTCCTAAAATTAGCTGCCCCCCACATAGCTGCTCCCCTTGCTAAAATCTCTACCCTCTCTCTGTGTCAAAACACTGTCCCAGATATCTGGAAGATGGCTAGAATTACACCCATACTTAAAAAGGGAGACCCACTTGACCCTTCGAATTACTGACCCATTGCCATCCTATCTGTTCTCAGTAAAATTCTCGAGAAAATAGTTGCCACCCAAACCACTGACTTTCTTCTGAAACACGACCTCTTAACTTATGCCCAACATGGTTTCCACAAGGGTCATAGTACCACTACTGCCCTACTCAAACTCACGTCTGACACCCTAATGGCTATGGACTCTGGCAGGCTCACAGGGGCCATTTTTATTGATATGACCAAGTCATTTGCCCTTGTTGACCACTCCATCCTTGTTGCTACCCTTAACTCTCTAGGCTTCAGGCCAAATGTTGTCAACTGGTTTGATAACTACCTGACAGGTCTCAATATGTGAAATTTAACTCCACCCTCTCTGACAAGGCTACCATCAACATTGGTGTACCTCAAGGGTCTATCTTAGGTCATCTGATTTTCTCTATTTTCATTAATAGTATTACCACAAATCTCCTTAGTACATCCTCCCTACTATATGCGTATGACATTGTACTGTATTGCAGTTCAAATAGCATTGAGGACATTGACTCAAGACTCTCTTGTGATTATCAGCTTATCCAACAGTGGCTTTTAAATCACAGACTTGTTCTAAATAAATCAAAGACCCAAGCTATGCTATTTGGCTCCAGTCTCAAACTCAAATACTCCCAAACTCACTTTAATATCTCATCTCTAGATGGCACATCTGTTGGGGTGGTAAACTCTTTCAAATATCTGGGGGTCACTCTTAACCCATCCCTGAGTTTTGACCCCCACATTCATACTATCTGTAAGCAGATAAACTCCAAACTTGGGATCGCCTACCGAACAAGTTATGCGCTCACTCCGTCAGCCAGACTTGCTATTGTCCATGGGATATTACTTCCCTTTCTCACTTACGGGGTTGCTACGTATGTTTCCGCCTGCAACTTGAGTCGATCTAAGTGGGATGTTACCTACAATAACATCTGTTGCTTTGCATCCTGCTCCCCTCGGCTGAAACATCATTGCCTTCTCTACACAGATCTAGGATGGCTTCCACCACAAGAACTAAGGTCCTACGCGCTTGGGTCCATTACTGATAACATTATCAGATCCCGTATTCCTAAACCACTGACCTGTCTCCTTCCCTACCAGAAAATCAACTATGCATTACGCTCTGCAGAAAATGTCCCTGTCCTTATCCCGAGACATCGTACTAATAAAGATGGCCATGCCTTTGGCTGTCATGCGCCCTGTTACTGCAACTCACTTCCTCTAACCTTACGCCAATCTGCATCCCACATCTCCTTTAAGAAAGAACTTCGACACTATCTCTTCTCCTCCTACATATGCTCCTGCTTCAAACCACCCTAGCCCTTGCTCTCTAACTCCACCCTCCTCTTGTCGTCACCTAGGAGCCTAGGGTCCACTCCAACATTAGAACACTTCCTCTCAATTTCACCTCCTTATTTCTTACATTTCATCTTCCACTTCCTTCTCTCCCTTCTGGGTTATCCTATCTGCTTTCTCCACCTTCTCCCTAGTGCCTCCCTTTATCTATCTTTGCTTAGCGGCTATCGCTCTCACAGCACCTTGTCCCTTATTTACTTGCACAGTGTCTGGTCACTTTATTTGACCTGATTGTATTGTCTTATGTAAATATTAATGCTGTATTTTGGTCTTACTACCTCAATTTCCTAATCTGACCTGATTGGATTTTTCTTATGTTAACTTAGATGCTTATTTTGGTCTTACTACCTCAATTCTTTGTCACATTGCTGCTATTATGTAACTTGTATTATGTATCATGATGTTCTCTGAAGTTTGTCTCTGTACTCTGCCGTGTCGTGCCTGAAAATAGTCTTTCTGGCTAGTGCACCTACCCGGTTAACAGAAACTAAATAAAATAAATAAATAAAATAAAAGCATTCTATGATAAAATCTCCAAGTGCTGAGATTGCTCTCAGGTCTGGTTACATATCAAAGGCTAGGATACAGGAACTAGTAAATGAAAACATTTATTGCCTTCATTTGTATCTGAATGATCAGACCTCAAGACTGGGAGAAAGGGAGATGGAAAGTATGAAACTCTTTGTAAGTTTTGTTGTGGGTTCCCTGACACCAAGGGAAGCTATTGTCTATTTCAAGTAAGTGTCACAGCAAGGGGGCTGGCCAGGGGAACAATGACAAAATATATAAAAGGAAATAAGGGTATTTGATACTCTAGAGGGCTAGGCTGGAGCAAGAGAGAGACACGTGCAGGAAAAAAAGGTGAACTGCTGAAGCTGGTATTTTATATCCAGGAGAAAAGGTAAACTACTGAATCTGGTACAAAACCAAAAATGTAACTGCTGAATCTTATGAAAGAAATGTGTCCTCCAATCAGAAGGGTAGACTGGAGTGACATCAATGGCTGTATAAGAGGAAACACACAGTTAAGAGCCTTGCTTATGATATAATTTTGCCAAGTGTTAGTTTTGGGTAGTTTTGCTGGAAAAAAAATATTGATAGTGAGAGAACTTTGTCTCACTGAAGAAGAGAGAAAACCTTTTGGAAAAGGAGCTTTTCTGTGAAAAACTCAGAATTTTGCTAGGGAAGAAACTTCAGAGACTGACATCATCTTGCTGAACTGTTTGAGAACTCTTTTCAGAAAACTTGAAGAAGTTTTCTGGCTGATGGGACTTTTCATACCTTGGACTCCAAACATCAACAAGGTAGACAATTTTAACATTCATAGTGTGTAGGTTTCTTGTTTAATTCCACATTTTTTTTTAAATTGTTGTCTGCAATCCAGTACCCTAAACTGTGTAGAATATTTTAATGTGTTTTCTTTCTGTAAGTAAACTTTTTATGATTTTCTTATCAACTCTGCCTGGGTCTAATTTGTGTGGTATAATATTTTAAGGGAAAAGGTTTTGTCAGATTGATGTCTCATTTTAGTAGGAGTGCTCACCTACAAACTACAAAATTTTAGAAAAAAGAAGGCTCCTTTGTATAAAAGAAAAGTTTCTCCTTCTTGAAAGTCTAAGTCACAGAGTTCATCGGGGCTTCTGGGAGTAGAAGGTCCAGCCATGCCTAGGGTGAGCTCCTGACAGATTTGGTGCCAACTACTAGGACTTCTGAATTGTCTGTACAAAACCACCATACAATAGAAGGAAGCATTTGAAAAAGGGAAAAATTGCTTGCAGACAATAATAACCCCACCCTGTTTAATTTTTTTTTTTTTGAGAAACTATAATTCATGTTAGTATAGGGGCACAACATGGCTTCCAAGTACACCACTTTAAATATGGAACAGCTAAGGCAGTTGTGTGATGAAAAGGGAATTCCAAGTGAGAGCCGAAATAAAAAGCAGCCCACTGAAGCCCTCATGATGGCTGATGCAGAGGCAGCCACAAGGGATGTGGAGTTACAGTCAGTAACTCAAGGTGACCAGACTTCAAATGTGGAGGGGCCAAAGAGGAACCAGAAGCCATGGGTCCAGAGGGAGGCATCCAAAGAAAAGGAGCTGGAGAGGCTGAGGCTCCAGGTGGAGCTGCAGAAAGCACACCTTGCACAGCAAGTCCAACAGCAGAAGATGGAGATGGAGCAGAGAAGGTTTGAAATGGAGACAGAGGAAAAACAGTGCCAAAGGGAGGCAAAGAAAAAGCAGTACCAAAGGGAGATGGAGGAAAAGCAGCACCAAAGAGAGGCTGAGGTGGAGGAAAAGCAGCACCAGAGAGCATTTGAACTGGAGAAGCTGAAAGTCCAACCAACTGCACCTGAGCAGGTAAGTGGTGGGGGTGAACTTGAGACTCCAGGGCTGGGGTATAAATTAAATTCTAAACTGATAGCTGAATTTAAAGAGGGAGAGGATATGGATACATTTTTTAAATTCATTTGAAAAGGTCTGTATCCAGGCCAACATATCCAAGGAGGCCTGGAGCGTTCATGTATCTCCACTGCTTACTGGCAAGGGACATGAGGCATTGGGACAGATGAACAATGCGGATAGCTGAGATTATGAAAAGCTAAAAACTGCATTGTTAAAAAAATATGATTTGAACCCAGAGGTCTACAGAGCAAAATTTCGGAAACCTAGAAAGGGTCTGAAATGACCTTTGAAGAACTCGCCACCAAACAGTGTCATTATCTGAGACGGTGGGAGGGGGCGAAAGCTAATTCAGTTGAAGTGATTGAAGAGGTGGTACTGTTACAACAATTCTTTTGGGCACGTTCAACAGAGCTGACAATCTGGCTGGAGGACCAAGATCCTCAGACAGCCAAACAAGCTGCTGAGCTGGAAGACCACTATGATCAGAGCAGACAATCCAAAGATACTAGCACACACCACCCCCACCACCACCTCCCATAGCTTAGCATATTTAAACTTTCCTCTGCCAAAATTGGCTATATTTACTTCAAGCTCCATGTGAGGAGTGGGTCCTCTTAGTTTCAGACTGGAATTCCAATTTGAGTAAGCTAAATCACCAACGTCAAAGTAGGACCCTTCGATTTAGTCCCTAACTTTCCAGTGCCTCAGTGGCTACTAATTGACTTCTTTTATACTGTGCTCCCACCAAGGATTTTACACAGGTGTTTCAAAGGGAGCATGCTAAGAAGAAGTCCCACAGACTCCCTAAACTCAAACAGCACCCCTTGGAAGAAATGTGAATTCCAGTGTGAAATAACATAAAAGGTTTGAGCATGCTATTTTTGGATTTGTATGCTCAGAGCAGGCCTGTTCTCAAGGAAAATGGGGGAGCAGGAAATATAGGGGCAAAAGGGAAAGGTGTCCTTTTTGGACAGCCAAAAGCCATGTTGCCTCTACAAAAAGGCCACGTTGCCTGTACTAAAAGGGATTTTGGGGGGGGAAAAATGATGAGTGTTGGTTGTGCAAAAAGCCAGGCCATATTTCTAGGCAGAGTCCTAAAAAGACACAAAGACCCAGATATTCAAACTGTGCCCAAAAAGTGCACAATAGCAGGAGCAAGCGCAAGTCTATTGTGCCCATGTGCAAGAGATGCGATATTCAAAAAAGGAGCAGGCCAAATTGCGCCTACAGCCAACGACTGAATATCGCGCCACCTGCGCCATAGTGCAACTAGGGAGGGGAAGCTGAGCAGGTCTGATGTGCCATAGCGCAACAAGGGATGTTCAGCTGAACAGTCCAGAGGTGCCATAGCACAAGCAGGGAGCCCCCCAGCTGCACAGCAATGTAACTGCACAATCGGGGAGGTAGAGGCCCACCACCCATGCCACAGATGGGCACAGGAACACACAGCAGGACAGACATTGTCCCCCCACACCCCAAGCACATCACAACCAGGGGAGGGCTGGAATAACCACTGGTCCATGGAGACAAGCAACCAACCCACAGCCTGGCCATGGTGCCCCATCACACCTACCGGCAAGCCGCGACTGGCACACAAGGAGGGCAGACCACCCTGTGCCACACCATCCCACCCAGTGCACAGCACACCCTGCACCGTGACCCCCAGACACCCCCCCATGAGCAGTGACCACCACAGCAGGAAACCCCATGCATGCCACAACCCTCACAGTGTCAATGCACCCCTGTGCACCACAGAACCATGCAATCCAGCCCCACCATGGCACCCATCAGCAGGCTGCAGCATACGGTAATGCAACAACGGCAGACACAGTGTCACCATGCACAGTCCCCCGAGGTACTGCTGAGAGACTGACCATGCATTGGCACAAGAGTTACCCCATATGGGACGGTCGTGTCCTTGACACCACCACCAGTGGTACAGCGCTCTGCACAGTATTCCAGTGACACACCTTGGCCCACCACTGGCCACAACAGCCAGCACAGACACCCACAGTGGTGCGTGGAAGCATGCATCATACCGGATGCCACACAGGGTCTGCACAGACACCCACCCATACCCAAGGGCACAACACAGGGATGCAGCGGTGGGCCAACCAAGCCCCCATTGTGGGCCCATGTAAGCCGTGTACACACAACCCGCAGTCCACCATGGCACTGGAGTGCCAACCACCCTGCGCAGGCACCATGGACCAATACACCACAGTAGTCACCCGAAGCACAAGCCACAGACAGTGGGGCACATCCCCTGCAACACACACAAGCCACAGCATGGAGGTGGAACAATGACCGTGTCACCCACAGTGTCACCTGAGCCAGGCATGCACCACACCAGTGACATGGACAACCCAGCAAAGTGACGGGTACAGTGTCTGCCCTGCAGGGAATGCCACCACTGACATGCCAGCGGACCATGCAGGTCACAGACAGGCATGTGTGTCGGCTGCACAGGCCATGGATGGGCCGATGAGTGCACCATGGACACAGAGCATGCGCCATGGACCACTGCACACAGTCATCCAGTGCACAGGGAACAACACACACAACACAGACACTGACTGATATCTACCCCCATACCATAGACACCTCCACACGGACACACAGACATACCATGACTGCACCACCCCTGATGCCATGCACACCACTGCAGCTGAGCACCTATAGCCCGCTGCAAATCAGAGACCACCACGGTATTCATATAAAAGTCAAATGTATTGTAAAATAGAAAACTCAACTATGTACATGAATAAAACTATTTACAGGTTTGTGGTGGGGACACAAAAAGGTGGGGTGGGCAGGGGAAGGGTGACAAATGGGATGGGATAGGAGAGGTGTGGGGGTAGGGAAGTCAGGGACCAAGGGACTATTGAAGGCTCTGGCTGCTCCTGGCTCTGGCTCCCTCTCTGGCTCTGTGTCACCGCAGAACCCTGACCTGGCCCAGCCTCCGCAGTATTGCCACCGTCTCGTGGGCCAGATTCAGGAGCTCCTGCATGGTGTCTCTGATCTCCTTCAGATGTCTCGCACCTAGGACAAGGGAGCACAGTCAATAGGTGTGAATGCACAACCCCATACAGCCCGCCCACTGTGCATGGCATACGGCCATGGGACATACCACTGTGATGGTGTGTGACCACCCGCAGTGATCACGTCCACAGGACCTGCCCACCCAGGCACATACAGCCATGTAGAACGCTGCACACACCCACTGGCCAAGTCATGCACAGCACCACCATGGCTGTCTAGTAACATGGCTATGTGGTGCAAAGGCAGTGGCAAAGCCATGCACCTGGTGCACGCATGGACCACCAGTGACACACACCCAGACGTGCATTGCCACTGGACAGTGTTGACTGTAACAAGTGGTGTGCATGGCAGTGATGTCAATGAATGGTGGCCATGCCCCACTGCCCACCTTGTCACACAGCATGCAGTACTAATCATGGATGTTTGGCACTCACCCACATCGGGCTGGTCAGGTGGGCATTGCTAGTCCTCGGCCCTCCTGGCTGCAGTTTCCACTTCCCTCCGCTCTGCCCTCACTCTGCGTAGTTCTTCTGGGCCTGTGGGGACAAAAAGGAGAGAAGAACATCAGTACATTCCAGAAGCAAAGTCCCCCTGCCCCAAGGAGTGTGCCCTCCCACCCAGCCAGACCCACCCACCCCACACCCTGTGAACACCGCCACGCCAACCCCATACGGTCCCTCCCTATGTGCTGGACACATACAACACTGTGACTCATATGGACGATAAAAGTGTGTTGATGGAACCCCTACCTGGACGTGGGACCGTGCCCCTCCTGGCACGTAACCTCAGTTGGGCCAGTAGTTCCGGCTTCCTCCTGCGCAGGTCACCATAGCGGTGCCTGCACTGCTCGGCTGAGCGCCCCCTGCCTGTAGCCTCCTCCAGGGCAGTAGCCACCTCCTGCCACACCTGGGTCCTTGCCCTATCCAGGGGGCCCTCCCCAAAGAGAGGCCCATGGTGTGGCTCGACTATGGCCTCCAGATTTGCCAGCTCACTGGCCGTCCAAGGAGCAGCTCTTCTATGCGCCATTGCAATAGCTATAGTAGGCAATATGGCACTCTGCAATGTGGTTCCCCATGTGCAGATGCTGTGCGGTACAGCACTGCCATTCCCTATCGCGCTGTTACCAAACAGCGCGATAGAGGTGCACCTATGCCTGACGCATGGCGCCAAGGGGGCAAAGGTCGGGCACAGGGTCAAGGGTCTCTGGCACAAGGCCACGCACAGTGCCATCGGATGACAATGCATGTAGCACAATTGGTTGCCTGTGTGCCAGCGCCACAGCGGACTATCGGGCAGTGGGGCCATTGCACCTATGAAGGCCCACTGCCACAGCGCCATGTAGTGACCATCGCTATAGCGCCACTGGCACAATGGTGGCCATGCCCTGCATTGCCTACCGCGCACAGCACGTCATCAGCGTGGCAGACGCCTGCGTCAGCAACCCAGGCATGCACAGTGAGGTGTACTACGTATGCCACAGAACTGCGCCATTGGCTCAGCATGTTTAACACAATTGCGTAAAGTGCAACAGCGCGATATTCAGCTGTCATATGCAAATCATCCGATCAGCCATTCAATGGCGCAGCATTGCAATTTGCACTAATTAAAGTTGCTCCTCACCTCATTTGCATGGATTGCGCTATAAAGGTGCGACAATGTGGTGCAGTGGCCATAGCTGGTTACTGCAGTTTATTGGTGAGTAGCATGCTGTTTAGGAGTGTGGACTGTGGATTCAGGGACATGCATGGGACTGCACAGTCACAGGTAACAACTGCCATTCTTACAGGCTACATAATGACTGAGCACATTGTTGGAGAGGAGGAAAACAGTGGTGGGAGGAGGAGGAGGAGGCCAAATTTTACAAAGGCCGAAACTGAGGCCTTTTTCGAGGCCTACCTGGATCGGGAGCCACTGCTCAGTGGACAGCGGGGAACCCCCCAGGCCCTTGCTGCTGCATGGGAGGAGGCGGCACATGCCGTGAACCTGCATGACAGCCACCAGCGCTCTGTGCAGGAGTGTAAGAAGAAGATGGGCACAGACAGGAGGAGGGTTAAGGAGAAGGTGGCTGCCATCAGGGTGGCACGTGCTGCAACAGGTGGGGGACAGCCAGAGGTGGTACAGCTCACCCCAGCGGAGGACAGGCTTGCTGGAAGCATGCTGTGAAGTGCCATAGAGGGTGTTCTGGCCGGTGGCTTCCAGACGGGTGGTGGCCCATCACTGCATGGTAAGTCATGGTCTGTCTGGGGGGGGTAGGGTAGGTCACACGCAGTAATGCGACTTTGCTTTCCCTTACAGATCCTGAGCATCTGCATGGGTCAGCGGTGGTGGGCCTGTCCACTGCGGACAGTTAGATGGAGTTGGAGGTGGGACCATCCACCTCCACAGGTATTTGTGGATCTGTACCACAGTGGGGCGGCCTGGCTGTCCACACTGATGTCATTGAGACAGGTGTGGAGGAAGCCTTGCCTGTGTCCCAGCGTGCTGGCATCCACAGATGCCAGCACGCTGTGGCTGTGGCCGGGGCAGAGTCCGGCACCAGTGATGATGACACGACCGTCATGGGCAGACACCCGTGTGTGCCACAGAATGGACACACAGCAGGGCAATTCGCGCCCATGGCTGTGAGTGGTGCCGCTGTGGGGGCCTGCGTGTCAGCACAGTCCCAGGCTGTGCCTGTCAGCACCAGTGGGGCAGCACTGGTGTCTGTTCAGGACAGTGGGACTGTTGCGGCCTTTGTGGCAGCACCACTGAGCCCTGGGGTGCGGCAGCCGGAGGGGCAGCATCAGCAGTCGCCCACTGGGCTTGGGGGTACAGGGTTCAGCGGCGGCATCTGTGCACCACCTGTGGACATGCCCAGACCTGGTCCTGGTGCACAGCACCCACCCTCAAGGGGTGCTGAACATCAGGCCCTTGCACACCCTGAGGGACAGGATGCCGAGGAGGCTGATGACCTCTTGGACGAGCACACCCGCCTACTGCGAGCATCGGTCCAGCAGCAGATGCGGCTTGCAATGTCCGTGGAAGCACTGTGTGTGGCTCTGAAGAGGGCAGAAGAGCGTCGCAGCAGGGACACTGAATGGATCCTGGCACGGATGGACCATTTGCAGGAGGATGTGACTGCTGCCATTGACAGGCATGCACAGGCGTTCATTGCTGTCATGGCCACAATGGGCACACAGTCAGGTGCCCATGCATTGCGGACACCACGCAGTGCACTATCCACCCCCCATTCCCGGCGTCGTGTGACTCCCACCCTTTCGATGCCGGGTTCAGCTGTGGGCATCCCGTGCACTCCTGGTGCAGGCATGTTCGGTGTGCTGCAGACCCCTGTGTGGGCACGGTCACGTTCACACAGTGGAACCCCTGGGGGACCATCAGTGCCACCCCATGAGGCCAGTGGTCAGCCTGCCAGTGCTCGTGAGTCTCAGCGGGGCCGCCCATGCATCCATGGTGGCCGTGGCACTGTGTTGCGGGACTGACCTGTCTCCCAGCGTGGCTACTGTCTGGTGCTGCCCTGTGTGCATTGTGTGTGTCAGTGGGCAGTGCACTGGTGGGTACCCGGCCCTGCACGCGGACACACAGTCCACCTGCACACCCTCCCAGCTGCTGTCCACAGTTGCTTGTGCATGATGATGCCTGCATTGCACTGTACACCAAAGTGCAATGGTGCTCAGCATCTGACACATGCATGTGGACAGGCAGTGGGCGTGGTGGCCTGTGGACATGTGTGTTGCTAGGGTGTGCATTCTGGGTCGGTGTGCCTTATGCCCTCTGTGCACGTGTGTTGCGTTGTGCGTGTGTGTGTGTCCTTCAGCGTGGCATGTTAATCCTCACCCATCCCTGGCTGTGTGTGTGCCTCTGTGCCCTGCCACTTCCCTTGATGGCATGCACCTCCAGTGTGGGTTCCTGCATGTTTGTGGGTTGTGCCTTGGCCACTGATGATTGCGCATGGCCCCATGACTTACCTGGGATGGCTGACGTGCTCCTCCGTGATGGTGTCCCGGTGCTGCTGTACCAGCCGGAGCAGTCGGGGTTCCCGTCGGCCAAGGGGAGGCTGCCCATCACCATCGTCACTGGCGTCCCCATCGCTATCCCCCTCTTCGATCTGTGCGGCTATCCCACATTCGTTGGCCATGTTGTGCAGGATGCAACAGGCCAGGAATATCCCACAGGCCTTTGAGGGGCTGTACTGTAGGGCACCGCCAGAGGTGTCCAGGCAATGGAAATGTGCCTTCAGCATCCCGAACACCCACTCGATGACATTCCGTGTGGTGGCGTATGCCTCATTGTAGCATTGCTGTGATGGGGTCGTGGGCCACCGGTAGGGTGTGAGCAGCCAGGGACGGAGTGGGTATCCACTATCACCTGTGTGTAGAGGGTGGAGGTTAGTTTGGTGATCAACATCGCCCTGCCCCAAGCCATGTAGGCCACTACCCATGCCACCTCTGGCCATGCCCCCCCCAGGCCCTATATTTGTCCATGTGGTTTGCATACTCACCCACTAGGTGGTCAATGGGGATGTTCCCACTCTTGAATCTGTGGCACAGTGCCGACTGGTGCCAGATGTAAGAATCATGTGCTCCTCCAGTGTGCGTGGCACAGACATTGATGATGCACCCCCTGGCATCGCACACCACCTGGCAGTTGATACTGGCATAGCCCTTTCAATTTATGTATGCAGCCCCCTCTGGGTCAGGTGGTGTGCGTATAGCCACATGGGTGCAGTCTATTGCCCCTAGCATGCCAGGCATACATGCTACCCTGTGGAACTCCTGTATGTTTGCTGTGCGCTCCACTGCTGTGCTGGGGAAATGGATGTACTCCTCAGCATGTGGCAGCAGTGTGCTGAGGAATTGGATGAGGTGGCGTGACGTGGCCAACTGGGTTATGCCTGTGGCATCCCCAGTTGGTCTCTGGAAGGTACCCATGGCAAGCAAGCACATGCAGGCTGTTACCTTGGTCTCCACTGACAGGGCATGGCTCCGTCATGTGGGTGCCTGCATCGCATCACTGCACAGCTCACAGAGCCACCTCAGAATTGCCCTGTTCAGGTGGTACTGGCCCACAATCTCAGTATCTGTGTACAGCTCAAAGCTGGTGCAGGCTCGGTACTGCCTGTTGGAGGCACACCGCCGACGGGCCCTTCCACATCCATGCCCCCCCGCCGCCCGCCTTCTCACACCCCTCATTACGGCCTCCATGTGGAAGGTGGCACTGGCCATGTCCCTGGCTTGCGTGCTCCCCCCCCAGCAGCTGTTACTGTATTCCCCCCGCTGTCCTGGCTGCTACCTTCCCTGCACCGGGTACACCTGCCTGTGCTGGCCTCTATGCTGTGTGGCTCCCCTCACCTTCCCTGTGCCTGGCTGTTAACTGTGGCCTTTCTCTGGCCTGCCCTGTTCCTGCCACTTGCCCTGTCTGTGTGCCTCTGCCTCATGTGGCTTCCCTGTAGCGTTCTTGCGCCACTTCCTTGCTCCTTTTTATTTTGGCTCATTTCCGGTATGGCACAACTTCCGCTTGCTCCACTGTTGCGCATTGCGCAAGTCTTTGAACATCACACTGCGCCATTTATGCATGGTTCCTCCCCCTTCGGTTGCACATGCCTTCATTATCATTGCGCTGTTGCTTAGCATGATTTCGGGGGAGCAACTGCCTCCTGCTGAATATCGCAGAATGGCGCAAATTCGGACTTGTGCAGGCGCAACCCTATTGCACATGGCTCAACTCTTTTGAATATCTGGGCCAAAATGTAAAGGGGCCTGTGCAAACTGAGCTGGTTGCAAACTATATTCCTAAAGCTATTCCTGCAAATATGAGAAAGTTCATTCACCCAGTTACAGTGAATGGGGTATAGACCCAAGGGTTAAAGGATACTGGAGCATCTCTTACCCAGGTAAAAGGGGATTTAGTGGGACCTGAACAACTCCTGCCTAATCAGCTTGTATCCATAAGGTATTTCACTGTGGCGGAGACAACCTACCCCTTAGCCAGTGTTACCCTGTATTGGGGAGATGCAGGTGAAGGGATACGGAAGGTGGCTGTAGCTGACACCCTCATTATGGATGTTATTGTAGGAAATGATGTTCCACAAGGGGTTGGTATATGCTGTCAATCACAGCCAGATGACTAGGGGTGCCCATGACCTTCAGGACCCCACAGAGATTCCTACAGGAGAGGTTAGAAGACAGGCCAGCCAGTAACTCTTGAAAGAGAGGGTGCCAACAGGGAGATGGAACTTCTCCTAGTGGCAGTTCACCAAACTGCAACTTAGGTTTGCTCTAAAGAGGGAGGGATAACACATAGCCAGAGGGAGGGGGATAGTTGTGATATTGAGTCCCCTACTGCCATAGCTATGGACCTCAGTCTGGGAACTGATGGGGGCATACTCCATGCTTTCGGCAAGTGTGAGGAGTTAGCAGTAGCACAGAGAACTGTCCCAAGTTTTTGGATCTTATAGCAACCCGTCTTGGGGAAGCGAAGTCCGTGGGTGCGGTATACGTGGACCTATCTAAAGCATTCGATTTAGTAAACCATAGTATTTTGATAGACTCATTAATGAAAATAGGGGCAGAGGAAGAAACCTGTAATTGGTTTATATCATACCTTGATAAAAGATCACAATTTGTTGTCCTAAATGGACACCAGTCAAGAACGGACTATGAAACAACAGGGGTTCCCAGGGATCTATCCTGGGCCCCCTCCTGATCATAGTCTATTTAAATAACTTACCAAAGAAAATTGGACATTCAAAAATTCATCTATACGCAGACAATACGGTTTTAGTAGCAAAGGGAAAAACTATAAGTGAAGAAGAACTAAACTTACAGAGTGACTTTAGCATCATGCAAGGTCACTTTTCATCTCTGGGTTTATTAGTTAATAGTAAAAAGACACAGGTTATGTCATTTGCATTGGACTTAAAGGGAATTTCAAAATTAAATATAAAGACACAGGAGGGTAAGTTTTTAGAACAAACTGAAACATATAAATATTTAGGGGTACATATAGATCAATGTCTTACTTTCCAATATCATATAACAAATTTAATAAAGAAAACACATGTTAAGATTGGAGCTATGAGACGAATATCAAATTGTATGACAAGAGAAACAAGATTGATTATGATCAATCAATTAATAATGCTGTTATTGACTATGGAAGTCATATTTACAGACATACAGCAAGAAAACATTTAAATAACTTGGATACACTTTTATAATAAGCTTGCAAGATTTGTGTTAAGATGTGATTTTAAACTCATCATTGCACTATGTATATGGATTTGGGTTGATTCCATTAGACTTACGGGCTAGGGAATCTCAAATCAGGTTTGTAATATATTTAAAATCAATCCTTAGATAATTTAAAAATAAATTACAAAACCAAAACATGGTTTTAATTTAAGAAAAACTGGTGCTAGAGATTTAATAATACCAAAGTTAAAAAATCGATTTAGTGAAATGACCCTTCAATATCAAGTAGCTAAAAGTTGGAATTGTCTTCCTCCTTTTTTACGTGAACTAACAACTACTGATCATGTTTTTAAAAATGGCCTGAATCACCAACTTAGTTTTCGTTGTTGTTGTAATAGGTGAAATTAATGTAAATCTAAAAATGTTAATATGCCTGTTATTGATGAGTTTGTAAACTCTGATGTATTGTTTTGTACTTTTCTGTAACCTGTATTGTTATAAATTTATAGTTGTAATAATTTTGCATAATGTAAACAGGTAAGCCTTGTGAACAGGGATTTTCGGAACCCTAATGGCTGTATCACTGTATAAATAACATTTTACCATACCATACCAAGTTTAGAGAAGCTGAGGGCATGTGCAGAGTCTGATGGGACACAGGGAGGTGACGAAAAACATTGAATATTTTGGGACAAAGGGCTGTTGTATACTCAGGACAAAAAGAGGGAAGGGTGATGGGCAGGCAGCTCATTGTTCCTCAGGGGTATTGTGAGTCATTGCTCAAGGTGGCTCATGTTATTCCCATGTCCAGACATCTGGGCATTGCTTGTACCACAAAGTGATTAGCCCAAAATTTCTATTGGCCAAATTTCACCAAGCAGGTGAAGGAGTACTGTCAATCCTGTCACCAGTGTCAGGAAATAGGGAAGGCCGGGAGCAAAGCCAAGGCTGCTCTGATTCCTTTGCCAGTTGTGGAGGAACCATTCCTAAGGGTGGGAATGGATATTGTGGGTTCTTTGAATCCCCCAGCTCCTCCAGAAAAAGGTACATATTGACGGTAGTCAATTATGCTACCCGCTGTCCAGAAGCCATCGCCCTGTCCTCCATTAAGGCTAACAAAGTGGCAGATGTGTTGTTAGGGATTTTCTCCCATGTAGGGTTTCCGCAGGAAGTTATCTCTGATCAAGGAGGTAACTTCATGTCGGACGTTATGAAGTGTTTGTGGGAGAATCATGGTGTCGAACAGAGGTGCACGATGCCTTACCACCCACAAGCCAATGGTCTCATAGAGAGATTTAATGGGACTCTAAAGGCTATGCTTATGGCTTTGCAGAACAGCATGGGCAGGACTGAGAGAGGTACCTCTCCTACCTGCTGTTTGCCTACAGGGAAGTGCCACAAGAATCCACAGGGTTTTCATCCTTCAAGCTCTTTTATGGACACTGGGTGAGGGGGCCCCTAGATTTGATATGAGAAGACTGGGAAGGTAAACATGCCACCCAGTGGACTCCCATAGTGAAGTATGTTTTAAAATTCAGGGAGAAGCTGAAGGAACTTATGGGTATGGCCCAAAGCAAACTGTCTGCTGCCCAGCAAAAACAAAAGACCTAGTACGATCATGGAGCCAGAGCTCACTCGCACAGGGTAGGTCAGGAGGTAATGGTTCTGATCCCAATCCAGAAGGACAGGCTGCAGGAAGAGTGGGCAGAACCATACAAGGTAGTCCGGCAGGTAAACAATGTGAACTACCTTGAAGAGTTACCTGACTGAAAATACACCCACAGGATGTACCATGTAAATATAATGAAGTCCTATTTCAATAGGCCTGACGTGGTACTTGCGATTGTAAGTCCTGGGGAAGAGGTAGACGAGGACACCCTTCTCGACTTCTTAGCGGAAAGTGAACAGGAGTAATCTGTGGAGACCATTCCATTGTCACCCCAGTTGACACCTGTACAGGCCCAAGAAGTAAGGGCAGTTTTGCAGAAATTTATCCCTTTATTTACGTCTAAGCAGGAAAGGACCCCACTATCAATGCATGATGTAGACACGGAGACACAAGTACCCATACATAGGACAGCATACTAGGTATCTGAGACTGTCCTTGAAGAGCCACTGAAGCCAAAAGTGCTACATTGCAGAATCCAAATAATCATACTTCCAGTAAATCTCATACTAAACACTAGATTTTTACATTACTTTGTTTTAAAGTTATTAGCCATTTTGTAACTTTGATTGCACTACCTGTGCAATAAAAGCAGGTGCCAGTAAAGAGCTGCTGATGATGTCATGTAGGGACCTCAAAGTCTAGTAATCCCTGTTAGCAAGCTTATAGGACCCATTTCTCCAAAGTTGTAAAGATCATCTGCAATGGTTTTCACAAGTAAAACAGATAGCACCAGTCAGTAAACATTGCTATAAATACTATATATGTTCCAGATTTTGTAATAAAGTTGATAAAATTGTATTATTTAATGCTGTTTTTGTGTGGTCCATTTCTCCAGGGTTGCTGGATACTAAGTCAACATGCCTTCAGACTGCTGAAGCCAATTAGAGTGCTACTGATTTTACTGCTGTTTGTCATTGTCTGCTTTACAATATGTTTTAATAGGGGCCTTATATGTGTTCATTCCTGCTAGGGGTGGAAGTGTTAGCTCTGGTAAAATGATCATTGTAATTTAGAGTAGAACATAGATGAGTCTGCCCCACTCCCATTAACAAGGAGATGGAATAATTGTTTTAAATTGCCATTCTTAGAAATTGCCTCAATTGACTGATAGGTGTGAATGAGCTCAGCCTTTCATCAGAAATGTAGTCTGCAAACCTTACAGTGTGCTAGGATCCATCATTCAGCAAAATAACCTCAATAAAAAGGCACACAGACAAAATATTGTTAGTTTTGTTACAAAGCCTGAAACACAAAGTTTTTAAAGCAGTGTTGACTAACTCATGTTGCCTGTTTTACTTTTGAAAACCATTGCACATGATCTTTACAACTTTAGAGAAACAGGTCCTATAAGCTTGCTGACAGGAGAAAACTAGACTGAAAGGTCCCTAGATGACATCAGCAGCAGCTCTTCACTGGAACGGGCTTTTTTTGAACAGGTAGTGAAATCAGGGTTACAAAATGGCTAATAACATTTAAATGAAGTAACACAGAAATCTACCTTTTGGTATGAGATTTACTGTAGATATGCTTATTCTAATTCTGCAATGTAGCATTTTTTGGTCAGATGGTCTCAGCAGCTCTTTAAAGATACTAGAAGGGAGGTGGGGGAGATGCTGGATCTAGGGGTGATTCAAAAATCCCAGTGTCCCTGGGCCTCACCTGTAGTTCTTGTCCCCAAGCCAGATGGACACAGTTCTGCGCAGACTATCATGGGCTGAATGCCATCACAAAATCTGATGCTCATCCAATGCCCCGCACAGACAAATTGCTGGACAAGCTGGGAGGGGTGACATACTTAACTGATATAAACCTGACAAAGGGGTATTGGCAGGTGGAACTTACTGACAGGCCTAGAGAAAGGTCAGCTTTTAACACCCCAATCAGCCTGTACGAATTTAAGGTGTTGCACTCTGGGATGAAGAACACCCCTGCCACATTCCAACGGTTAGTGAATCAGGTTTTACAGGGTATGGAGGATTTTGCAGTCTCCTACCTGGATGACAAAGCTATATTCATCCATAGCTGGGAGGAACACCTGACACACTTGAGGGAAGTGTTTGACAGAATACAGGCTGCAGGGCTGACTATCAAAGCAGAGAAGTGCCAGGTGGTCATGGCAGAGGTTACTTATTTGAGGCATGTCATGGGGAGGGCCAACTCTGCCCAAACCAGGCAAAATAGAGGCAATTGTGGCCTGGCTGACTCCTGAAATCCAAAACAAGTTAGGAGTTTTCTTGGGACCGCAGGGTATTATAGGAAATTGGTACCCAATTACAGTTTCCTGGCAGCTCTTTATCTGAGCTGTTAAAAAAGAAGCAGCCTAAGAGGGTGAACTGGAGCCCGGCCTGTGACAAGGCCTTCACACAACCGAAAACCTCGCTGTGTAGTGCCCGAGTGTTGGCCAGCCCAGATTATACTTGGCCATTTGTGGTGCAAGTGGACACCTCGGATGTGAGAATTGGGTCCGTTCTCAGTTAGATATCCAGTCAGGGTAAAGAACACCCCAAAGTATACCTCAGCAAGAAGCTGCTTCCCCATGAACAAGCCTATTCCATGGTGGAAAAAGAATGCCTTGCTTTGGTATGGTCTTTGAAAAAGTTGGAACCATACCTTTATGGGTGACATTTTAAGGTACAGATGGACCATAATCCATTAATGTGGTTGGGCCAAATGAGTAAAATAAATGGAAAACTCCTTAGATGGAGTATTGCCCTACAGGCCTATGATATGGAGGTGACCCACAGGCCCAGATTGCCAAAATGGGAATGCAGATGGCCTATCTCTCATATTGGACTCATGACAGAACTGTTAGAACTCTGCTGTAAAAAGGTTCAGTCTTAGGAGGGAGGGCTGTTACGAGATAGCACATACATATTTGTACTGTTCAGATATGATAGAGATACATGGGCTGTGGTTCAGAATTAAGCCACTGGACCTTTAAGCATTAAATGATAAAATCACCAAGTGCTGAGATTTCTCTCCGGTCTGTTTACATATCAAAGACTAGGATATAGGAACTAGTAAATGAAAACATTTACTGCCTTCATTTGTATCTAAATGATCAGACCTCAAGACCAGGAGAAAGGGAGATAGGAAGTCTGAAACTCTTTTGTAAGTCTTGTTGTGGGTTTCCCAACACCAAGGGAAGCTATTGTCTATTTCAAGTAAGTGTCACAGCTGGGGGGGGGGGCTGGCTAGGGGAACAAAGACAAAATATATTGAAGGAAATAAGGGTATTTGATACTCTAGAGGGCTAGGCTGGAGCAAGAGGGACACATGCAGAAATAAAAGGTGAACTGCTGAAGCTGGTATTTTATATCCAGGAGAAAAGGTGAACTACTGAATCTGGTACAAAAACTAAAATGTAACTGCTGAATCTTATGAAAGAAATGTGTCCTCCAATCAGAAGGGTAGACTGGAGTGACATCACTGGCTATATAAGAGGAAACACACAGTTAAGAGCCTTGCTTTTTGCTATAATTTTGCCAAGTGTTAGTTTTGGGTAGTTTTGCTGGAAAAGACCTACTGATAGTGAGAGAACTTTGCCTCACCAAAGAAGGGAGAAAAACTTTTGGAAAAGGAGCTTTTCTCAGAAAAACCCAGAATTTTGCTGGAGAAGAAACTTCAGAGACTGACATCATCTTGCTGAACTGTTTGAGAACTCTTTTCAGAAAACTTGAAGAAGTTTTCTGGCTGATGGGACTTTTCATACCTTGGACTCCAAGGGGCCGATTCTGGAAGGAGTTGCAATGTCGCTGTGGGCTTGCTGGGGGGTGTTTGACGCAACTTGCAAGCTGCGTCAAACATCGCAGTGAGCACAATCCCGGAAGGTGTTTGCCACAAACACCCTACTGCAAGTACACAACACAGGATGCAGGGAGTTAGACCACCTACTCCCTGATCTAGCGTTGCACCCCGGATCATGGCACTTGCACCACTTCTTTGGTGCAAGGTGCCGTAAATTGGGTCAACTGTCACAATTGTGCCAGCCCTTCCAGAATCAGACCTGGTTGCATCCGAGTGGCTTTGGCACAACTGTGTCTGACTTTGCAGTGAACGCAAGGCTTGCATCATGCCCTGTGCCCACCTTCCAGAATCGACCAACAAGCATCAATAAGGTATAACCTTCAGCATTGACAGTGTGTATGTTTATTGTGTAATTCTACATTTTTTTTAAATTGTTGTCTGCAACCCAATACCCTAAACTGTGTAAAATATTTTCATTTGTTTTCTTTCTTTAAGTAAACTTTTTTATTATTTTCTTATCAACCCTGCCTGGGTCTAATTTATGTGGTATAATATTTTAAGGGGAAATGTTTTGTCAGACTGATGATTCATTTTCGTAGGACCGCTCCACTACTAACTATCGAACTTTAGAAAAAAAAAATGGCTCCTTGGATAGAAGAAAAGGAAGCTCTGTTTCTTGACAGTCAAAGTCAGAGAGTTGGTCAAGAGGGGTGGTCTCCTTGGAGTAGGGGATCTAGCCATGCTTAGGGGTGAGCTCATGACAGGGACCAGCAGACTTACCAGGATTTAGTGACAAGAGTTTACTGAGCACTATACTCATATCTATTACATGACTTTCAGACAGTGGTGATACTCCACTCAGATTTACATCTACACCTCCTTTAGTAAATACTGAACATTATACCCTGACCAATGCTTTTTCAGCATCCAGGAACACCACCATAGCATTATGATCCTGTGCTGAAAAAGTAACATTTAAGGCATTTCTTATATTATTATGAACTCTCCTTCCCTTGATGGAGCCCGTCTGGTCACTCCCAATTGCAAAAGGTAAAATCCCTTCCAGTCTCATAGTTAATATTTTAGTATATATTTTATAATCAGCATTAAGCAGTGATACAGGGCGATATGCTGAACAAAGTTTTGTCTTTGCCTTTGATCATTGTAAGAGCCTCATCAAAGGAAGAATGGAGACATTCTTTAAAGGAATTAAACAGTTTACATAATCTGGGAACAAGAGCCTCCTTAAGGGTTTTATGAAAGTTGATCCCAAGATCATTTAAACCAGGAGCTATGCCCGGTTTTATCAAATCAATAGTTTTTTCAATTTTTTTGTAGTCTATTTTTTTTTTTTTATCTAAAAAGGTTTGTTGGTCTTTATTTACTGCAGAGATTTGCTGATAATTTTTATTTATTTTTACTGGTCCCTGTGATCGATTCAGTTCTTTATAATAATCCATAAATTCTCAATTTATTTCTTCTACAGAAGTCTGAATTTTAATGTTATCATTTATCCTCTTTTTTCAGTTATGGTACATTCTGCTTTCTCTTTTTGCAATAGGTAAGCTAATAATTTCCCACTCCTATCTATCTGACCATAGTATTTGGACTGAGTTGTTAAACATCATACATTTGACTTCATCATTCAAAATTTAATTAAATTCATGCTTAAGAGTCTCTAATTTTCTTAGGTGGATTTTGTTCCCAGACTCCGAGTGAAACCTTTGCATTTTTGTTATTGTGGTTTGCAATTTCTTTATTTTTGTCTTGTTTCTGTCTTTTGCTGGCCCTAATACTTGTACAAATACCTAATAAGTAAGTCTTATAGGCATCCCATTTTATATTAAGCAAGCTTTCCACAGTATCGTTTAATCAGAAAAATAAGTTTTGTTTTTTTTCCCTAATTTTTTTTAATGGCCACAGGATCTCTTAAGAGCAAAGGGCCCAGCTTCTGTAATCTATGCTTGGTGGTATCCCTGGATGCCAACATCAGATACTGTGTATTGGGGCATGGTCTGATATTAGAATAGATCCATATTCCATTTTCACTATTTCATGTTATAGTGAAGTGGAACCAATAATCAAATCTATTCTAGAAAAAGTCTTATGTCTTGAAGAGTAATAGTAATACTCTATTATCGGTATTATCTAATCCCCGAAAATCTACTAGGGCCAACTCTTCCATTCTGCCAGGAAGATATTTTGATTTGCTATTATTATATCCCCTATTAACTGAGGTAGTATTCATCTCTTTCTGTGGGACCAAATTAAAATCTCCATTTATGATGTAGAGCTGTGGGAATTCAACCAGTTTCAAAACAATTCTGAAAAAAAAGTAATGGCACTACTATTAGGGACATATTCCAAGGCAATTGCTACATTTTTGCCTTTATATTTAAGAAGTCTTATACTAAAACAACCTTCCAAATCTAAGTAACACTTGTCCACCTTTGCCAGGAATCATTTTCTTAGCAGAATAGATGTTCCCCTTGACTTAGCTGTACGAAAAGAATGGTATCCTGGAGTACCCCATATTTTATCCACTTTTTCTGCTTCATCTTTTAAGTGAGTTTCCTGTAGGGATACTGTATCTATTTGTCTTTTATTTATAATGTTTAGAATATTCTTCCATTTTATTGGATTCTTAAACCCATTGATATTCCAGGATATCATTTTAATATTCTCATTCATATTTATATCTATAATTTACATAAAAATCTCATAAGCTACTATTCCAATACCTGTATAGACTAATAATCTTTTCCAGTCACAAGAACAAAAAGACACATAATACAGGACTGGTTACTTACTAGTATAAATGATATGTATACCCTCTTCTCCCCTCCCCCAATAAATTTTCATTCATAATTACAATGACAAAAACATATAATAATCCTCCCCCCCATTCCACTTGGAATGCTCTGTTAGGAAACATACTAATTCTGGTGATCCCCCAACTCCCTTACACAATTATATATATTACAAAACAGTACAAGCTTCACTAAAGACAGTAAACCCCAGTTCCTCCCATCATTCTAAAATACATACAGCTTTCCCTCATTTTCTGCTCTAATTTTAACTCATCTACCAGTATCTCCTTAAACTTATTAAAGGTTAAATCACAATGAACAAGAAAAGGAAAAACTATACCATCCATTGGCATATGCCCTGGAAAGCTCTCTGCACCCCCAATTCCCGAGGAATGCCCCACAGGGCAGATCATGTCATCCCCCCCATACTGACCCACAAGGCAGATAATGTCCCCACCGTCCCCAAGTCCCAATCGGCAATCACCAGCAGTCACTAATATCAAAATCCCCCATGCCACTTATTCCCTGGTAGTCTAGTGGCCCCCCCACTCAGCAGTGCCAGTCCACCCCAACCCCTCACACACACCTGTTCCCAGTCTGCAACTGGCACACCCACCCCTCTCACCACCATGGCTAGCTGCCAACTGAGCCCTCCAAGTACGCTACTGCTGTACAGTATATGCTCAATAACTGATTAAGCTGCATTGTATACAGTGGTACGCCTCAGAGGAGCTCTAGTTGGTGGTTGGCAATGGAGGTGAGAGGTGGGTTGTGCCAGTCACTGACAGGGAACAGGTGTGGGGGTGGACTGGCACTGCCGGGTGGGGGGAATCACCACACTACCAGGGAATAAGTGGCACAGAGGTTTTGATATTAGCAGCTGCTGGTGATCACCAATCAGGGCTTGGGGACGGTGGGGACATGATCTGCCCAGCGGGGCTATTCTCAGGGAGTGGGATTTTGGGGGGCTGTGTGTTTGGGGCTACAGGGGAGGGGACCTGTGCCCTGTCAGAGGGCATTGCTGCAGCTTGTGGCACCTTGTTGTGGTGTGCCCTCCCTCTGGCGTACTACCTGGGGTGCCGCAAGTTGCAGGACATAGCCGCCAGGAACCCTGCCTGTTCTGGAATCAGCACAGAGTTCCCAGCGTATTGGTATATGGTGCAACCCACCAGTGGTGGCGACTTGCGCCATATTTCTAGGAATTGGGCCTTTAATTTATTTTTAGATTTAAGCTTGAAAGGCTTTTGTGCACTTTTACCAAAGATCAAATTTGGGTCAACAGGTCATTTGTCTCACTTTCATGTCTTTGAACCATTAATTAACTTTTGTTGACTATTTTTAAACCCACAACTTGATTCATCTATATCATTCGAGGTGCTTGTAGGCTTTGATGTAAAAGAAAATTCAAACGCTCTGGGTAGTGGATAATTAATTAGAGTATTTTTTATTTATGTTATTGTTATTGCTAGACATCAGGTCAACAGACTGTGAAACTTTAGAATTTCCACTTTCTTTTTTAGTTGAGCCCATTTTTTTTAAAACCGTGACTTATTATTATGTTTGCTTGTGCGCATGTGCAAGAAACATTATGTGGTAGCTTAGGAGAGAAGTGGGTTTTGGAGGTGTGGCACCATGGCAGTCAATGCCACCACTGCATTCTTGGGCATGGCCCTCATTACCCAATGCAGTGGCACGCTGCTGCTGACACTAGTTCAGCAAGCCTGCCACCAACTTGAAATGAATTAGCCGCTGCAATGAGGGAGTGACCCGTCATTGCAGGGTGGTGCCTAGCCTGGTGTAACATTTTAATAAACATGGCGGCAGCTGTTGCTGTCTGCTGCTCACAGTCCCTATGAAAGCTGACAGGGGTGCCCCATCCCCCTGTCGACATGCCCCCTCCCAAGTTCATTTGCCGATGGGGGAGCTCAATCCCTGTCAGCATAATGTCCCCCATGTAATAATTCTGTATGCCGAGGGGATGCCCAATCCCCCTCGGCATCATGCGCCCCCCCAAACACAGACCTGCTTTCTGTGCCGACGGGGCCCAATCCCTGTTGGCTTCAGTTGCCCTCCCCAAACACACAGGTGGCACACTGGGAGCCCACCCCAATGTGCCAAAAACAAACCTATAAAGGTAAAACCTTCCCACAGTGTTTTTTTTTTTTTTAACCTGTGAAAGAGAAAATGGTCCCTCGTTGTCTTCAGTGCCCCTTCCCGCAACCTGCACCCACCCTCTGCGCACCCGACCTCCCTACACCCCCACCCCATACTTATCTCCGAGTCTGGTGCGATGATCTTCGTGGAGCGGAACACATCTACACTCTTCAAAGCTGACCACAAACTGAAGAAATGCTGGTAAGCTGTATAATGGTATAAATGGGGTTCACCATAGGTGGATATCTCGGCCATTTTTATGACTTTTGGCTCCAAATTTTCAACATGGGGTTCTTGGGACCCCACCTCATGAATTCAGTCACTGTCATTTCATTATTCATCCTGAAAGGTGATTTTGCAGTCACTGCGTGGAATCACCTTTTGGGACTGATTAATGAAACGACAGTGTCACTGTTCATGAGGTGGGCTCCTAAAAAGCCTATGCTGCAAATTTGGTGAAAGAATTCCAAAAAATGACTGTGTTAGGAGTGTGTGTTGTGCAGTTACTATGCACGCATGTGACTTTTAGAATTTTTAATATTTTCATTCCAGATTTTCAGCATTGCCATTTTTTCACACCTCCTTATGAACAGTACAGCTGTCATTTCTCACATCCTGCCTGAAATGTGTTTTCGCACATGTGGCACACAATGACATGGTTGCTGTGGGAAATCAATGTTTGGGACAGATTAAGAAAATCACAGTGACACTGTTCATGAATGGAGGTCGCAAAATGCCCATGTTGAAAATTTCAAAAACTGACTGTGTTACAAGTATGCTTTGTGCAGTATCCACGCATGCTCGTAACTTCGAGAATTTTTTATATTTCACTCCAGATTTTCAACACTGGCATTTTTGCACACCTCCTTATGAACAGTACAACTGTCATTTGTCACATCCTGCCCGAAATGTGTTTTTGCACATCCGACGCACAATGGCGCAGTCACTGTGGGAAATCAATGTTCGGCACAAATTAACAAAATCACAGTGACACTGTTCATGAGCAGAGGTCCCAAAATGCCTATGTTGAAAATCTGGTGACAAAAGTCCACAAAATGACTATGTTACAAGCGTGCATTGCACAGTTTCCACGCACACTCATAACTTCGAGAATTTGTAATATTTTCACTCCAGATGTGCAACATTGCCATTTTTGTACACCTCCTTATAAGCAGTACAGCTGCCATTTTTCACATCCTGCCCAAGCTGTGTTTTCGCACATCTGGTGCAGAATTGCACGGTCACTGGCGGAAATCAACATTTGGGACAGATTAACAAAATCACAGTGCCACTGACTGTTCATGAGCAGAGGTCCCAAATGCTTTCATGAGGTAGGGGGGTCACAAAAAAGCCATGTTGAAAATTTGTAGTGCAAATACCAACAAACGCCCGGGGCGTTAATTAGTAATCATAACGTCCCACCCTGTACAGACTGACAGGCATCAGGGGTGTGCCTTTGGATTGCTGGCTGTAATGCTCATGCCATTCCACCCCCACCCTGCAGCCAGTGACAGGCATCGCGGTGTGCCTTGGACTCTTCGGTCTCAGAGTTCACCCCATTCTCCTATACTGCACCCATTTCAGCGTATGTCCTTATGGAGTGGGGTGACTGTAAAGACGAACACCCCAAGTCACACCTCAACACTTGTTAATGTCTGCAGGACAGGATGAGGTGAAATGGCATGAGCGTTATGGGCGACGGCCCAAAGGCATACTCCATGCCTATCCATCCCTGCAGGGTGGAGGTGGGGTTGGCATGAAGTTCAATACTTCACTGTCATTCCTATTCTGCATCTAACTCCTGCACTTCCAACGCTAATACCAGCAAGCAAACATTCGGCATTGACAAATGCTTGTTAGTAGAAAATGGGTTGAACCCACTGACTTCCCCCAAAAAACACCTTATTACTTCTGCCTCTCCAGTGTCATGTTCTGCAAGGCCAGAATTCTGCTGGGGTTGAGGTACTGAAGTTTGTAGAACTGTTTCCCCCTCTTGCTGCTGTCCTTGGCTTGTGCTTGGGCTGGTATCTTGATCCGCCATGCTTGTTAGGTTAGTGGGAGATACAGATTTCAATTTAAATACTACGTTGTTGTTTTTCTTCATCTTTTTCAACTTCTAATGTTCTTTTCACTCCTTGCTGGACCTCATCATCTACTTCTATAACAAGGTTTTGCTGTTTAGATTTTGTTACATTCCATTTGGGCTTATATTTTCCAGTTTCAGGCAGTAATTCAAGTTTTTCTAATTTATTTAATTTATGTTTTTGCTTCTCGGGCACTTTTCTAAAAAAATCCTTCATCTCTTTTTGTTCTTTTTGCTCTCCTTTGTTCATTTTCTATGAACCTACAGGTAAATTATTTTACTTCTTACAGTTCACGCCCACATTCACAGTAGCCCAGCTGTATTTGTCAAGTTTCAGCTTGTAGAAGCATATTCCTTGGATACATAAAGGCAGAGACCAGCTTTCATTAATTAAGCAAGTGCTCACACTGAAAAGACTCCATCTTACAGAGCTGCTCTCTCCTTTCAATCTTACTGTATACAGATATTTCCAGCAGGTGAAAAAAAAGATCAAACGGGATTTAGAGCTTCTTTTACTTCTTCTGTTCTCTTCCCCCTCTCCCCCTTTATGTTTATACTCATTCAGCCCAACACTGACTTACAGAGCTAGCATTTTACTATGCTTTAATTCAATTAATAGAAAAGAGAAGGGCACCTTGCCTGATTGAGAACTATTTACTGCTCTCAATTTACTTGTAGCTCCAACTTTGTTCTTCTTTTCATTTCAGTTTCAGCAAATGCTGAAATTTCTTAACTTGAGCGGTTGCTCACACGGAGAAGATTCTGTCTTATAGAGCTGCTCTCTCCTTAAATCTTTTTTCAAACATATGTAGTCAGTCAGCCCACTGGTGCAGCGATAGGATTTCCACTTGCGATGCCAGCAACCTGGGTTCGGGAATGCATCCGGGTCGTCAGAGGGCGGGCTGGAGGGAGAAGGATCGAGCGTCCTGTAGACTGCTCTCCTTCTTCAGGGGGGAGGATGGTGAGTGCTTGGTGCAAGACCGACACCCGGCAGAGGCTGGGTATGTCGCATAGCACCGACGCCTACTGAACTCAGGGGTGAGGCAGACGTTAGACGTCATTGCACGTCCCCGCCCACTGCTTACAGGGGGAGAAAATCTGCTGACAGCGGTCTCCGTGAAGCCCTACCCCTGGGCTTCAATTAGCCTCCTAGCCAGCTCTCCTGACCAGTACCAGTGTTGTGTCACTGAATAACGGGGATTTAATTACAGTTCAAGCAAGTGCCAAAATGTCTTAATTTGAGCAGTTGCTCGTGCAGAGAGGAATGTGTCTTACGCAGCTGCTGTCTAATTTAAATCTTATTACAGACATATACAGTATAATTCAAAATATAAAGAGAAGGCAACTTGCAGCCTTGAGGGTTTTTCACTGCTCACGGTTTAGCTATAGCTCTGACTTAATTCTTTGGATTCTCTGCAGGGATATGAACCTGGTGTCAGGGAACTCCATATTCCAAATAGGAGGCGGGACATTCTTAGACATCTGTCGATTCACTCACCTGACATTTAAAAAAAAAAGGAGAAAAGGGGACAAGAGATGGAAAGGAAACTGCATAAAGCCATCAGAAATACTGTAGCAATTCAGTTTGTCTAATCCGAAGGTTTTCATCTTTTGCTGCGGGAAAGTTAGTTTCTGAGCTCCACGCTTTCTTCCTCCTCTCACTTTCCTCATATTTGCACCATCTTGCCTACCCTCAATAGATCCCATTAGTCACTTCAGCATCTTTATCTGTAACATGGGGCAGCAATCTAGAGCAAAATATACATCTTTGCAGATGACACCAAGATCTGTGAACAGGTGGCTAATGATCATGTGGCTGCCTCATGCACTGGAGCCCCGACTTCAAAATGAGCAAAATGCTGAAATAAACAAACACCTCCCTGACTGCAGAATAGGCAGCAGGGCTAGGGCAACACTGAATCAGCCCGGGACAGCTTAAAGTAATGCAGCAGCAAGCTGCTAAAGGCTGTACATCGAATGTAAACAAAACATGGCTATGCTGATGTCTCTTCTCAGCTCTCTGACCCCTGCTAAGACTGTTGGGAAGAGGTTGGAGGTCAGCGCCCACAATGCCTGTGAATTTCAGCCAATCAGAAGCTTGCTTTGCTTCTCAGACTGCATGCAAGCCCATCACCGCTGCACCAACATTACAAAGACTGCTTGCCTGGGATGCTGACTGACTAGTAGGGAGCTGAGTTTCATCCCCTATAACAGAGTCATTTCTCAGGAGTCTGAGCCAGTTCTGCCAGTGTGATAGAGATAAAGGAGCTGTGAGCCAGTGAGCCACTGTCTGCCAGGCATTGTTACAAATGAGGTGGCCACATGGCCTCCACAGGTCTTCAGCCTGGGCCTATCAAAGTGGCGAAGTTCCAGAGTTTCTCCCTCAGTCCGTGGCACAATCACAATGTTTCCAGTTGCAAGGCTGAAACCTCAGTGGTTACTCGTGGCCTTGTAGCTTCACAGATTCCTCTGTTGTCTGATGATAGAACAGGCAAGATGGCTGGATAAGCTTCCTTCTGGAAAGGAGGCTTCCCCGGGCTGGTCTCGTGTTCCCTCATCCGGTCTCAGTCTTATACAGTCCGTATGTTGCTGCAGGTGCAGGGGGGTCCCGGCACCCTGAAGCAGGCAATGGCTTTCTCTGTCTGATGATATTGAAGGAGCTCATCTCCCAGAGAGAAAGTGACTGGTGGGGCAGGAAAAACTCAGCTCCACACCTCACCTTCAAACTGTTAGTTTTAATAAAAACTGTTGTTTTCTTCACAAAACAGTTGGCTGCTGGGATCCCCAACTTCTTTTGTCTCCCAGGCCAGCAGTGCCTGGCAGACAGAAGCTCAGTGACTCACAGCTCCTTTCTCTCTGTCACACTGACAGAACTGGCTCAGACCCCTGAAAACAGAACCACCCTGTTATAGGGGATGAAACTTGATGCTCTGTTGGTCAGCCTCTCAGGCAAGCAGTCTTTGGAATGTTGGTTCAGTGGTGCTGGACTTGCATGCAGACTAAGAAGCAAAGCAAGCTTCTGGTTGGTCGAAATTCACAGGCATTGTGGGTGCTGACCTTCAACTCCTTTCCAGCAGTTTTTGTAGGAGTCAGATGGGTGAGGAGAGACATGATCGATGCCATGTTTGTTTACATTTGAGGTGCAGTCTTCAGCAGCTTGCTGCTGCATTTCTTTAAGCTATTCAGGGGGGCCCGCTGCCTGTTCAGGGGTTAGGGAAGTGTTTCTTTATTTGGGCACACATTCCCTTTTTTGAAGTCAGGGCTCTAGTGTAGGAGGGAGCCTTGTAAGCCCCCAGATATTGGGGGGGGCTTACATTAATAAAACTGCGCTGGTTGCATGTTGTTCCTGACATCCGGTGTCTGTCTTCATTATGCTAATCTACTACCCTCCATCAAGGAGGGAGCAGCAGAAAGCAGTACTGAAAAAAAGGACTTGGGAATATTGAGTTCAGACAGTCGGAAGACATTGGCACAATGCAATAATGTGGTGGGTAGGGCAAACTTGATGTTGGGGTACATAGAGTGGGGAATCGGCAGCCAAAGAAGGGAGAGTCTCCTACCACTGTATAGGTCACTGGTGTATCCTCATGTAACCCCCCTTTGGGGGTTTACCTTCATTGCCCCACAGTTCTCCCGTTTGTCCCAGTTTTCCTGTGCCAGCTGGTTCCCCTCCGTCTTCTTCCCACTTGCTGGCTGGTTTCCCCGTCACTCTCTCAGTCCCCAGAACAGCTCTGCATTTAAATTTTAGCCCCATCTGGGCTTAAAAACAAATAGCGAGCCACTGGCATTCCCTCGATGCTGCTTGCACTCATGCATGTGCATAGTGAGCGCCTTTGATGTTTCTAACCACTGCCGTGTGGTCTAATGGAGGAGTGTGTCTCAGTCCTGGTGCCCCTGGTGTAATAAATGGGAACCGGTGACCACAAGGGAGGCGGCAAGAAGCTGCGGAGGGGGAATAGAAAAAAGTAGGAACTTGGGCACAACAAGGGCTCGTGAATAAGTCATGAGCCCTCAAGCATATTAATTAGATGCTGCCTGCTGCTTGGGGGACAGCATTTCAGTGGCAGCGACAGCGAAACTACTGGGGGTACTGAGACAAGAGTAGGCTCGTTTGAGAGGGCACACCAGGGGCTACGATCCAGTGGGGTGTTTGGCTAAATAAAGTAATGTGTTGGGCTGCACTTGCCCTATAAGGTTAGGGAAACTGTATGGACTCCTTTGAACTGACTTGGAGCTGACATGTTTGTGACACTTGACCCCATTATTGCAGCCAATCAGAGATCTAGGCGCCCAAAACTTGGACAGAGGGAGTCCTGGGAAAAGGAGGCGACTAATTCTGGTGCCTAGATCATGCCCCAATAAATGAGTTTGAAATATTGATCATTATGGTTATCCATTATTGATAGGCTCCATCAGCCAATCAGAACGCTGGGTTTTCAGCTGAAACAGTGTGGACTTTCTGGGATTTCTTCAGTCTGTTCCCGGGCTCTGTATGAGTCAGAACTGTGCTGTGAAAGTGGACCTTGAGTTTCAGTGGTATACCCAGGCTCTAATCTGAGGATTGCTGTTGCCAGAATTGGATTGAGAGAGGAAAGCAACTGAATTGTAATTCTGATTCCCCAGGTTCTTGCTACAGGACTGAGTTATGAAGGGGAAAGGAAGGAAGGAAGGAAGGGAGGGAAGGAAAACTGTGATTATGTTTTTTCTAGGTAATGAGAAGTTGCTCTGCTGAGTTTGGGGGAAAACAAAGTATTGCAGAAACCCTGCACTGGGAAACTGGACTAGCTGAGAAGACTTTTCGGATTATCAGTAGTGCTACAGTTATTGCTGAGAGGTTGTTTGCTTGAGTGGGACTGTAATTGCAATTTCTGAAAAGGCACAGTGTCTCTCGTCATCGGGGTGCTAGCCAGGAGCTGTGTATGTCCTGAATGAACTGGTTCAAGCGGCTGAGAGCTGAGATCTTGCTGCAGCCAAAGAAAAGAGTGTGCGCACTGCTAAACTGGAAAATGTGGACTAGTGTGAAGGGATTGTTGTTACTGAGTTTCCCCCTGCTGAACTGCACTTGCACTTATTGAAATAGAGGTTAGTACCCACTCAGTTTGGCACTGGACTTGATTTGGAGCAACTGCCTGAAAGTCTTGCTCTTTGATAACTCAGTGCAGGGACTGCAGGAGGACCCCCACCATTTGGAAGTCCTCACCCAGAGCCAGGAAGGGAACTTGCAATGCTAACCCCTTCCAAGTGGGACTCACTGCCTCAGGAGGTCACCGGCACTTGCTGGGGTGCTAGGGCATCTGCAACCCATTGTGGGACCCAGGCTGAGGAGCCACTCCTGGGTCTGAGCCTTCTGGGGCTGGTGATGTTCTGCCACAGTGCTCTGCAATGGGCCAGAAGCGGCTGAAGGTGACAAGTGGCCAGAACTACAATCACGGTGGCCAACTGTCAGATCCTTGAGCAAGTTCCAGCCAGACGGAGGAATCCTGGCTGGCCTGTTTCTGCTTTGCTGCACTGATTCAAGGAGCTCCATTTCCCCTGGTGCTGAGATCACCTAACCATGAGTACCCAGGACCTGGCTTCTGGGAGGGGAAAAGGGGAATTGTTTGTTATTCATTCTACAAGTTTTCTAAAAATATTTCAGGGCCCCAACAGCCAGCTAACCCGTGGCACCAACCAGGCCTGCACCTAGTGGGTACACCTAGAGACCATTTTGGAGACACTGGCACCAGTGGGGGAGGGCTTGGCCTGTGGGCCCACAAGTTTTCATTATTGCCTATTTTCGCTAACCAGTTTTTTTATTCCACAGTCATCCTTTGTCCTGGTACACCTTCTCTAGTCCTTTCCCCGAAATAAAGCTATGGTTTACTGTTTGAAATCGTGTGTGCAGGAATTCCTGAGTCTGTCCAAGCATTACTGTTAATGGTTTATGGTGGTACTGAATTGTTGGGTATCCAGTGTGTAGGGTGGTTGGTAGGGGAGGTGGGTAGGTGCAGCATCCCAGGGGGCCGTACCAGCCAGTCACCTGACCCACTTCAAATTCTCTCTGGGTGGAGGCACCACACTATTTTTATTATCTTTAGGATAGGACCCCTGAACACCACTGTAGCAGGACCCAGGCCCCTTAACTTGTTAGACGGCCAACAGGCAGGGGTAGTAGTCCACTGGCACACGGCACCTAGGCTACACTCACATGCAAGACTGAGTACACCTTTGGTGCCTACATTTAAAGAAGGATAGGGACAGAGTGGAGGCAGTGCAGACATGGGAACCACAATGGTCCAGGGGTAGCAGGGTAGGACTTACAAAGAGAGACTGGCAGATCTAAACATGTTCACACTGGAGGCAAGAAGGAATAGACTAAAACATGGCTGAAATGTACAAACACCTCCATGGGGTAAATAAAGGGGGATACCAGGTGTAATGTATACAGAATCAGCAACAAGATGCAGAATGCCATCTAGTGGAAAAAGTAAGACCGCGGCATACAATAATAAGTGCTAGTCTGACGCCTTGGATAAAAAGAAAGTTTCCTATTAGTTGATGGATTAGAGATGCAGCCTCTGAGATCAGGAATGCAAGGACCAATCCCCAGGTGTGGCACTGAAATGTACAAACCTGTAATTCAGTTTGCAGAACATGTCCTCCCCACCCAAAGTTGGTGATAGACATTACCACAGGGAATTGTTCAGAATAGGCCTTATTCACAAAGGTGTGGATTGCCTACACATATCTGAGGTGTGTAGGAAACCCTAGTTGGAATACCGCGTGTCGGGGTCGAGTGGACTAGCATGTCAGCATGCAAATCCCTTGCACGCATGATCCCCAGCCGATCCCGCAGCTACGTGCCACAGGTGGTCTAGGAGCATGTCAGGGGGTGTGCATGCACTCCGTGCCATTCACTACAAGTGGAATGCTGGGTGAGGGGGGCGCAAGTTATGTGAGGGGAGACTGTCATAACTGTTATGTGCCCTCACCAATGACACCCGCCAGCTCCGTTGGGTCATGGATTCCCCCCACTGTGCTGAACCAGCCCATCTAGCTGCATGGTAGGGCTGGGGGTAACCATTCGGGCACTCGCCCGCATGTATGAAAGTCTTGGGACCCGTGCTTGCCCAGAATCCCCTGGTCGCACAGAGCAGTGGATCCACTACAGCACCCAGGATGGGCATCCCATTGGATGCTTACCCAAGTTCCGCAATCTGCCCCCGTGCACCTACATGTGGGGGGGGCACAGACGGGTGCCCAGCAGATGCTCATAGTTGTGAATACCATGCACCCTGCACCTGTCCAGGGCCAGATAGCCATGCAGCTGGTATATGTGCATTTCATGCATACAACCTGCACCTTTGTGAATAGGCCCCATTGAGTGAAAAACCATACACCAGGATCAAGTTTTTGCCTGGCAGTATTTATTTATTTAAAAATTGTTAACTAGGAAAAGCACACTGAGCCAAGGCACATTTCCAGGTGCGACAAGGGGGAAGAGGAAGGTGGCTACAGAGAGACAAAGTTACCTCAAACAGAATAAAATAGATACAATGCCAGTGATGTACAAAGACAAAATTACAAAGTGCAATTACAGAAGGCAGAGCAAGCAGGTAACAAAACCATGGCAAAATGATGGGATCAGGAAGTTAACTTGTAGTGCTGCAGCAATGCCAACTAAAAGTTAGATAAAGTGCATAATGCCTGTTGTAGAACAATACGTGTACACCAGGCTGATGCAGCCCATGGGTAAAGCCAACATCATAAGAAGGGGAGGGGGAGAAGGCATGATGAAGAGGCAGAGGAAAGAGGAGGGACAGGTGGCAGATTGGCAGGAACAAGAAGGGGCATGGAGGCCCCTTAGATGGTGTCTAAGTGCTTGGAGTGAGGGGGAGAGGTGGAGGAAGGGGAGGAGAGGAGCAGTTCCAGAGGGAGGGGAAGCAGAAGGAGAAAGCAGACTGCCCAGCAGAGGAGTGAAGGTGGGGAAGGGAGAAGATATGAGGGTCTCTGGATGGAAGGAGTAGGAGAAGGAAGGGATGAGAAAGAGCAGTCAGGACAGGTAGGAGGGGTGGGACCCAAACCAGTATTCTGAAATGAAGAAATCACAGTGGAACCGGTGATGTGATGGGAGAGGGAGGACTGGGGGAGGAGTAGAGGGAGCAATGATGAGTACAAGATGGTGCGTTGGTAGCAAACTGTCAGAAAGCATTGCAGAGGGTATCTAGTCTGGCAAGGGATGAGGAGGGGAGTGCCATAGACTACATCTGCATAGTCAAAGACCAGGAGAACCACTGTGGTGACCAGGTCCTGGCAGACCTGAAGAGAGAGGCAGTACTTCTTGCAGTACGAGGCGCTGAGTTTGGGGTGGAGCTTGGCATGGATGGCATCAATGTGGACAGAGAAGTGCAGCTTACACTCAAGCCACACATTGAGGTACTTGAAGGCAGGAACTACTTTGGGGGTTGTGCCATAGACTGTGGAGAAGACAGGGTAACGGAAACAGCCTTGCCAGTTTCTGGCTGGTGACTGTTTTCTTAGTGTTGACACAGACTTGGTTGACATGGAATCAGTTCAAAATATTGTGGAAGTCTTGCTGAAACAGACCTCCTGCAGCCACGGACGAGGAGCTGGAGGTGTAAATGACGGTGTCATCTGCATACATGTAGGTATGTGAGGTGGTGACACAGGTGGAGGGCAGGCCATTTAGGAAAACTGAGAAAAGGATAGGACCCAGGATGGAGCCCTGTGGGACTCCAGCTAGGATATGAAGGGGAGGGGCAGGGCACATTCAACCTATACTGACTATTGGCAGCCTGTGAGACAGGAGTGGAGCCAGTTAACAGCAGGAGCTGAGAGGCTGACAGAGCTCAGCTTATCTAGGAAAAGATGGTGGGAAACCGAGTCAAAGGCTTTTGCCTCTGTGATGTGTACCTGATCCATCCCAGTGAGGATGGAGTCAGTGACATGCAGCAGTCGAAGTCTTTCGCCTCTGTGATGTGTACCTGATTCATCCCAGTGAGGATGGAGTCAGTGACATGTAGCAGGGAGGAGATGATTGAGTGATGCTTCAGAAAATCAGACTGGAAGGGTGAGAGGAAGTTGGAGGATTGAAGGAAGTCAGCAAGCCTAGAGTAGATGATCTTCTGCAATTTTGCAAGACAGGGTAGGAGGGAGATTGGCTGGTAGCTGCTGGGGGAGGAGGGGTCACCTCTTTTGTGCAGAGGCAGAACCTTTGTAATCTTCCAGACCAGAGGGACAGCACTGAGCAAGAAGGGGAGGTTCAGAAGGTGAAAGAGTGAGGAAGCAATGTCAAGAGCTGAGAGACAGAGGAGTTTAGAGTTTAGCCCATCAGGGCTGGATTTGGCAGGATTTAGAGAGGTAAGGGCAAGCAAGGTTTCCTGAGGAGAGATAGGAGGGAAGAGGAAGTCCTCAGATGAGTGGGGTGAAGGAGAGATGGGAGGGAAGAGGAGAGGACAGGGTCCAGGAGAGGGGAGTGCAGAGGTGGTAAACAATGTTGTTAAAGTGAGCAGTAATGGGGGGGGGTAGACTGGTGAGCAATTCACCAGGAGGACAGGGGAGGTAGACTGGGCATGGATTAGTAGAGAGAGTGGATAACCTTGCAGAATTTTGCTGGGGACTTAAGGTTACACTGAAGGTGAGCCAGCCCAGTGGCATGGAGGGCTTAGGCATCAGTGCCTTACCTCCTGCCACACCAGCGACCCGTGTTCGCGGTGTGAGCGGATCGCTGGGGGTCGGCCGGGTAGAGAGAGAGGATTGAGTGTCCAGAGGACAGCTCTCCTCTCCTGGGGAGGGATCCTGGCAGTCCCGCCGAATGACTGCCCCCAGGTGGAGGCCTGAGGGCAAAATGGGTTGGGGACTCCAGCATCGGGAGGGTGCTGTGGGACTCCGCAGCATGCGTACGCCTCCACGTACGCTGCTGATATGTCATGCCCCAGCAACAAGGGGAGGACCAAAAAAATGAAAAAAGAAGCAGCAGCTGACAGGCAGGTGAATCGGTCTCCTCGGGGCACCACGTCCAGCCAGCCAGACACCTCTGAGCCGAGAGGTGTGTTATCTGGTGGATGGCGGACGATGGGGCTGGGGGGACCGATAGTAGTATGCCACCAGGGGAGAAACAGAATATTAAAAAAAAAAAGGTTACACTGAAGGTTGGACTTGAAGTAGAGAGCCTTAGCAGTACAGACAACCTTTGTACAGTAGTTCCTGAGTGACCTATAGGATAAGAGGTCAGGCAGGGAATGGGAGAATTTGAAACATGTCCAGGCTTGGCCTCAGGACTTGCACAGGTCAATAAGATCTGGCAAAATCAATGGGTGGTGGGAACTTTTAACACTGGGTTTTCTAAGAGGGGCATGATTGTCCCAGGTGTGAATAAATTTAGAGTGGAAAAGGGAAAGGGCCATATCCGTGTCGGGGCAGAGCAGCTATGGGACCAATCAGTGGTAGCAAGGTTGTTTAGAAGGGCACTAATGTCAAGCAACTGGACAGACCTTGACCAAATGCACTTAGGGCCTTACCTTCCTAATACAGTAGGTTATACAATATTCACTGAAGGCATCCAGCAGAGTTCCTGTTGCAGTGATGGTGTGAGGAAAGTAGGGCTGGGAGAACTCGGTGAAGTTCTGACCCTTATTAAATAAGAACCAGAACACAGTGAAGTCCTGATTTAAGCTGATTAGGTCTGATTTATTGACCAGTATTTGAAAAAATGTGAAAAAATGCATGAACGTGGCCAAAGTCGCTCACAACCAAAGGAAATCATTTACTGGATTATTTGTATAAAAATTAAGGTAAAACAGCTAAATAAAAAAGCAATCAATCACTACTAGCCCCTTCATGGTTGGCCTATAATGGAGGCGTATCTGAAAGGGCGCAGAAGTCCCCTTGCTTGTAGGTGAGCTTCGGGTGGCTTCGCCTTAGGCAGATTTTAAAACTGCAAATGCAGTTTGCTTGAGAGGAGCAGCCCGAAAGGGCACAGAAGTCCCCTTGCTTGTAGGGTAAGCTTCGGGCTGCTTTACCTTAGGCAGGTTTTCAAACTGCAAATGCAATTTGCTTGAGAGGAGCAGCCCAAAAGGGCACAGAAGTCCCCTGTATGTGGGGGGCAGCCTGACTGGTCGATGGCTGACCCTAGGAGGACTCCAAGCAGACTTCTCTAAGTCCTTTGTGCTCAGTTCTTCATGTGAGAACCACAGCGCAGAAGGACAGCTTGAGCTGAATGGCTGAAAAAAGGAGGAGGCTGCCCCGCCCATGAAACTACCCAATTGGTGGAAATCCTCAGCTGGAGTGTAACTGCAACAAAGGGGGTCTCAGCAGGCAAGGAAACATCCAGCAAGGGGGGGTGGGGAGAGACAGGCTGAAGATGGCGACTAGCTCATTCACTGCCCTGAGCAGGTCTTGAAGTCCTCTGGCTCAGATAAGGAAGTAGTACAGCATAGAGGTTAGAGTAATGAGCTACAAATTAGATTAGTACATCCAGCAGACCTGGTTTGATTCCTCCAACCTCCACTTACATACTATGGGGCTCCGAGTAAGTCACTTAACCTCCCCAGTTTGCTCCCGGGTCACACCTGAAAACAGGCACTTGTGCCTAGTAGACCTTACCTAGTTACCAAAGAATTAAAAATAAATCCATGAAACTGGCAAAAGGAAAAGTTAGGAGGGATGTAAGGAAGTACTTTTTTTACAGAAAGGGTGGTGGGGTATGGCATAAGCTGCCAAAAGAGGTTGTCTGTGTGAAAGAGTGGGGGAGTCAGACATGAATGGGACAGATAGTGGGGCTTAGTAAAGTCTAGATTAGAGAGAAATGGGGGAAAGAGGGAGGGAAGAGTCATACTAACATACTAAAAAGCCAGCCGAATAGGCCTAATGGTCTCTCGAGTCTGCTCAATTTTCAGCACCTGCACTGAGGGCCGATTTTGGTGTCCCCCCCCTTCCCCTTGGGTTATGCTGTCCCCAGTCCCAGATGTTCCACCTGTATTGGGCCTGGTCAGATTTACCCTCCTCCTGTACCTGCCCCATCCCCTCTTAAACCCGTCCACAGTCTCCACCTCTACCAGCTCCCTGGGCAGTGCATTCAATGGCTCAACCACCCTTTCAGTGAAATAACATCTCCTCCTCTCCCCTCTGAGCCTGCCCCCTTCCAGCTTACACCCGTGACCTCTTGTTGCCCCACCCTCCTTCCTTTGGAGCACCCTGACTGGGTCTCCTTTATTGTTCCCTTTCATGTACTTAAAGACCTCTATCATATCCCCCCGTCCCTCCTCTCCTCCAGGCTGTACATGTCAAGCTCCTTGAGCCTCTCCTCATAGGTCCTCTCCCCCAGGCCCCAGATAATTTTAGTTGCCCTCCTTTGGACCCTCTCTAGGAGTGTAATGTCCTTCTTTAAATGTAGTCTCCAAAACTGTACACAATACTCGAGGTGTGGCCTAACCAAGCAGTTGTACAGTGGAAGGATCACGTCTGCCTTTCTGGAGGTAATACCCCTGGCGATGCATCCCAGCATCCTATTTGCCCTTGCCGCTGCCCTCCTACAAGTCTCTGAGCTGTTCATTTTGACATCTACCACTGCCCCCAGGTCCCTCTCACCCTCCGTGACTTATCATGTCTCCTCCCAGGGTATACCCCTGGCCTGGATTTCTGATTCACAGGTGCAGAACCTTGCACTTCCTTGCATTAAATTTTAGTTTCCATTTTCCCAGCCACCTTTCCAGAGCCTCCAGGTCCTCCTGCAAGGCCACCCTCCCCTCCTCCCCATCCATCACTGCACCCAACTTTGAGTCATCTGCAAAGAGACTCATTTCACTCCTGATCTCCCTCCTGATGTCTGAGATATAGGCATTGAAAAGGAGTGGCTCCAGCACTGACCCCTGGGGAACCCCACTAGTAACCCACCTTGGGGCTGAGGCAAACCCTCCAACCACTACCTTCTGAGTACGCTCAGAGAGCCAATTTCCTATCCATCTTAACAACTGTCTCCCTACCCCCATTTTCTTCCATATTGCCAGCATGCCACTGTGGAGTACTGAATCAAATGCTTTGCTAAAGTCCAGAAAGAGGACGTCCACTGGCCTACCCTGGGCCAGGACCCTCGTCACCCAGTCATAGAACTCAACAAGGTTTGTCTGGCACAATCTTCCCGTGACAAAGTCATGCTGCCTATCGTCCAAGTACCCAGTTTGCTCCAGTAACCTCCCTAGCCTTTCCTTGACAATACCCTCCATCACTTTGCCGACCACCAATGTCAGGCTAACGGGTCTGTAATTTCCCACCTCCTCTCTTGATCCCCCCTTGTGGATCAGTATGACATGGGCTACCCTCCAGTCTTGGGGCACCCATCCAGTCCTCAGAGAGATGTTGAAAATCTCCATTAGAGGGATTGCCAGGACATCCGCCAGTTCCCTCAGCACCCTGGGGTGTATCTCATCTGGCCCAGGTGCTTTCTCTGTCCGAAGGACCGGAGGGCTTCCCTTACTCTCTCTACCAGGATTTCAGCCTCTACGTCCTCCCCTTTTCACCCTGCACTGCTGGGTCCCCACCTGTCTGTGGTAGCCACTCCCTTTCTCCAGACCCATCAGGACCCCTGGTCTCTACTGGTCCCACCCCTTGCTCTGGTTTACCCCTGCTCCCCTCGCAAGACATAGCCCCTCCATCCCCTCCTGGTAAAAACTGAGGCAAAGTACTCATTTTGGACTTCTGCCTGTTCCCCCGCCTCCTGTGCCCAACCATCCCCTATCTTTATCTTGCTGATCTGCCCCCTTACTTTCCTTTTTTTCTCTATCTTTCTGAAGAACCCCTTGTCCCCCCTCAGGATCCCACTGGCCAAGGACTGCTCCTTTTTTGCCTTAGCTGCTCTCACCACCCTGGTGACTCTCAGCTCATATTACTCCTGATCCCTTTCACTCCTTGAGCACGTCAAGTGCCTATAGGCAAAAGGCTGCCTTCTTTTCCCTCACCACCTCCTGTACCTCCTGGGTCCACCAGCAGGGTTTTCTGGCCTAAACGATCTTACAGTTTTCCCTTGTGCAGAATCTGGTAACCTCCTGTATTCCCCTCCTAATGATCCCCCACCTGCTGTCAGCATCCATATCCAGCCTTATCCTGTCCAGACGATCTTTAAGGATCTTTCCCATCTCCCTGAAGTCTGCACCCCTAAAGTCGGTTACTACCATTCTTGTTCAGCTTTCCTCCCCCCTCAAGGTCCAGGAAGTACCAGACTGTGACGTGATCACTCCCCGCCAACTGGTCCCTCACTTCTAGGCCCCTAATCTGAACACTGTCTGCCAGGACTACATCCAGTGTCCGGGCCACCCTAGTTGGCTTACCCACCTGTTGTGTCAAAAACGCATCCTGGAAGACATTCAGCAGCCTCTGCTCTCTGGTCACTGGTGACGTCATAGTCCCTCAGTCTGTTCCTGGCATGTTGAGGTCCCCCATTACCACTACCTTTCCCTTTCCCAATCTACAGTGTCCCTCGAGATTTGCCACCAAACTTTCTTCCAGGACCTCCACCAGTGCTGGTGGTCTATATAACACTCCGACCTTTACTCTCTTACCCCCTGTGACAGCAAGGTGATCCAAATATCCCCCATGTTCCCCTCTGCCTCCTCTACCCCTTCAATACCCATGCCATTTCTGACTAACAGTGCTACACCACCCCCTTCCCTCCCACCTATCTTTTCTGAACATAGTGTAGCCCTCCAGATTTAGGTCCCACTCGTGCCCTTGAGTGGCCCAGGTCTCAGTGACTGCTGCCACATCTACCTCCCCCTCAACTAGCATTGCCTGGAGCTCAGGCATTTTATTTCTTAATCCTGGCATTTATCAGGACTACTCTCCACCCCTTTTCCCTCCTCTCCTTTCTGCCCCTTGAGCTCCCATTTCTCAGCTCCTGCACCCCACCTGGTGAACAATTTCCATCTCTCCCTAGCCCCCTAGAGGAGTGGAGACCCTGTCCCTCAATTATTGTACTTACTGGCACTGTCCCTTTTTTGATTCCCCCCTTCACAATTTTAAACCCCACCTTTCGTTGATAAGCACAGCTAGTTTGAGCTTAAAGATTTCCTTCCCCTCCAAATTAAGGTGGAGCCTGTCCCTAGCGTACAGCCCCTTATCCTCCCAGGTCTCCCCCCAGTCCCCCACCAGGCCAAACCCCAATTCCCCACACCACTCCCTAAGCCACTGATTTATCTCCCTAATCTTCATCTTGTTTTCCCCACTAGCCCGTGGCACCAGCAGGATTTCCAAAAAGGAGATCTTACAGCCTATGGAAAGACATACCCTGGCCAACTCCCGGAACCTTGCCTGAATTTCTAGTTCACTATTACCATTTATGTTGTTTGCCTCCAATTGCACTAGAATGTCTGGGATCCCCCTGCATTCTCTTGCCAGTGAATACAATTCATACTTGACCTTGTGCACCGTCAGGACTGGGTGGTATTTGGTTCTGATCAGACAGGTTTCACCCTCCTCCTGCCCCTCCCACTGGATGCCTCTGATCATCGAGTCCCCCAACAGCAGTACTCTAACCTCCCCTTTGCCTCCCTGTTCACCCCTCGGGTTCCCCCTCCTTTCATGCCCCTCCTCATCCCTTCGTCCGGGTTCTCCCCTCAACCAGCTCCTCGCACCTCCCACAATCTGGATGTTGAAGATAGCCCCTTCACTATTGTCCCTGGTCACCTCCTCTACCCATGTCCTGGCCTTCTTTACCCCCCCACCCGAGCATCTTTCACTGTATCTCTTTCCCCACTCCTTACTAATCCATCCATCCTATGTGTTTGCCTACTTGGCTTTCTGCTCGCTATCATCCCATTTACGTCCTGTACCTTCCTGCCTGCCTGTCATGCTCCCCGTTCCATACCATCAACCTCCTCCTTGTTCCCCTGATCCTCCTTTTTCTTCTCCCTCCTGCCCCTCTTCCCCCATCCTGTCAAGAACCCCCTCTATTGCGCCCTTGCCTCTTGCCCCCTTCACCCTTTCTATCCATCCCTGCCCCAGCTTCACCAGCAGCAGCATCATCATCATCCTCCTCCTCCCCCACACACCCCTCTTCTACCAATGGGCATAGAGGGTTAAAACAATTTGTGAGCCTTAGCCCATCCCCCAGTGCCCCCGTCCCTACTGCCCCTCTCGGTTTCCTTTGGATACCCCCAGACTCTTGCCTACTGCTGTGGAAATTTCCACCTTTTGGACCCCACCTGCCAGGGTCTCCTAGAGCCCCCTGTGTACCCCCCTTTCCTCCTCTTCTAGTGTGAGCACCTCTCTTCACTCCTCCCCCAGCTTGGGAGGCCCCAGCACCTAGTGCTTCCATGTAGGTCACTAGGGCGCTTTCATTTTACATTAGATCGATAGGAATGAGCAGACACAATGTGCACACAGGCCTTTTTCTGTTAACAGAGTCTATGTTTCTATGTTTCCTTTGAAAAGGGAACTGCACTGGGAATTCAAAGTGACCAAAACCTCCTCACACAGCACAATTAAAAACAAGCATTTGTCAATGCCGAATGTTTGCTTGCTGGCATTGGCATTGGTAGTGTAGGAGTTACAGAGCTGCATAATAGGAATGGCAGTGAAGTATTGAAGCCAACCCCATTACCACCCTGCAGAGACTGACAGGCATTGGGGTGTGCCTTTGGGTCATCAGGCATAACGGCCACACCATTTCACCACACCCTACCCTGCAGACACCAACAAGTGTCACAATGTGCCTTGGGGTCTTTGGGCCTTATGCTCACCCCATCCCATCAGGAAATATGGTGAGACCTGTGCGGTATAGGAGAATGGGGTGAACTTTCAGGCCGAGGAGTCCAAGGCACACCTCGATGCCTGTCACTGGCTGCAGGGTGTGGGTGTGGGTGGAATGGCATGAGCATTACAGGCGGCAATCCCAAGTCACACCCCAGATGCCTGTCAGTCTCTACAGGGTGGGGCGTTATGGTCGTAAACCCTAACGCCCCAGGCGTTCATTGGTATTTTCACTCCAAATTTTCAACATGGGTTTTTTGTGACCCCCATCTCATGAACATTGGCAATATCAGTTCGTTAGGCAAAAGCTGATTTTGCACAGTGACTACGCCATTTGGCACCACAGGTGCAAAAACACATTTCGAACAGGATGTGAAAAGTGACAGCTGTACTGTTCATGGGGAGGTGTAAAAAAATGGCAATGTTGAAAATCTGGAGTGAAAATATAAAAAAAGTGAAGTCATGAGCGTGCGTAGAAACTGCACAATGCACACCCATGATGTAATTAGTTTGGGGATATTTTACAGCAGATTGTCAATGCAGGCATTTTGGGACCTCCGCTCATGAACAGTGTCACAGTGATTTTCTTAATCTGTCCCGAACACTGATTTCCCACAGCGAACACGCATTTCTGTGCTGGAAGTGTGAAAACACATTTCGGCCAGGGTGTGAAAAATGACAGCTGTACTGTTCATAAGGAGGTGTGGAAAAATGCCAGTGTTGAAAATCTAGACTGAAATTTATGACCTCTGCTCATGAACAGTGTCACTGTGATTTTATTAATCTGTCCCCAACATTGATTTCGCACACTGACCGGGCCATTGGGCGCTACATGCGCAAAAACACATTTTGGGCAAGATATGAATAATGACAACTGTACTGCTCATAAGGAGGTGTGGTAAAATGTTGAAAATCTGAGTGAAAATATTAAACTTTATAGTTACGAGTGCAGCGAGGGACCTGATGCACACACGCCTCGTAAAAAGTTATTTTTAGAATTTTTCACCAAATTTTCAACATGGGGTTTCGGAGGGACTACCTCATGAAATGTGACACTGTCGTTTTAGTTACTGGGTCTCGAGGTAGTTCCTTGCACACCGACCAAGAAATCACCTTTTGGGACCAATAACAAAATGACAGTGACTGAGTTCATGAGGTAGCAACCAAAACCCCATGTTGAAAATTTGGTGAAAAAAATCCCCAAATGACCGAGATATGCACCAAAGTTGAAAAAAAAAAAAACATTTATGCCATTATGCAGCTTATCAGCATTTCTTCAGTTCGCGGACGGCTTTGAAGAGTGCAGACGTGTTCCCGGTCCACCAAAGATCGTCGTGCCAAACTCCGGAGGCAAGTATGGGGTCGGGGGTGTGTGGAGAGTGGATGCGCAGAGGGTGGGTGCAGGTTGGGGGAGGGTGCAAGACAATCAACGAGGGACCGTTTTTTGTTTTCAGATGTGGTTTTTATTTTTAGAAAGATGACGCGGGACTTGTGCCATGTTGGGGTGGGCTCCCAGTGTGGCAGCTGAAAGTTTTTTTGGAGGGGGGATCAGTGGAGCCAATGGGGGATTGGGCACCTCGTCGGCCATACAGACATTTGCCACGCTGGGGTGGGCTCCCAGTGTGGCAACTGGAAATCGTTTTTTTGGGGGGGAGGTGTTGAGTGGAGTCAACAGGGGATTGGGCACCCCCCATCACCATTCTGACTTTTGCCAAGCTGGGGTGGGCTCCCAGCATCTCACCTAGAAGTCTGTGGGGGGGCGTGGAGCCGACGGGGGATTGGGCACCGCCATCAGCCATACTGTGTGCGGCAGGGGCGAGCGCATGAGCATGCTGGGGTGGGCTCCTAGCGTGCTACTTGAGTGTTTGGGGAGGAGGGAACTTGAAGGGAGCTGTCTATGACAGCTGCATTCAGGATGCAGTGATGAGCGTAGGCACTCTGCATACTGCCGTCGGCAGTATGCAAATTGCCTACACGTTACAACCGCTGATTGCGGTGGTTTTTAGCTTTCAACTGTACACCACTGCATCTTAACGGCTGTCACAGACAGCTCGGACATTCATTGGCACGGTGCAGCCACATCTGCAAAAGGGAGCAGGGCACTGGAAGTGGGGGAGGCACACCTATGAAAACTCGTATGGTCACTATGTTTCTTGCACATGCATGCAAGCAAACATAAAAAAAAAAAAGCACTAAAAAGTTAGCCAATCAGATGGTAGTTACAAAGTAACATCTATTTGTATTTGCAAGTTTTCTAGTGATTTGAAATAAAATTCTCAGACTGTGTGTGTGTGTGTGTTGGGGGGTAGGGGGTGGTAATCCCTTAACACACTATCTTCTGAGTGACATTTTCCTGTGTTTAAGTACTCTGTACCAGTGCAGGGGGCCTCTTGCTTGTGCGTTTTAGTCCCAGCCTATTGATATGAAGCCAGTGCACATCAGCACTCACCACTGTCAGAATTACATGTTATGAGCTTGGGAGCTGCTAGTATCTGGAACCAGCTGGGGACTACATGCTTCAAACTGAGGTTTAAAGCTTTAAACAGGTTCCTTTCCTTCCAGAGGGCAATGACCTATGGAACAGCCTACTAGCACAGACAGTGGATGTGAAGGCATTACCGGCCTTCAGGGTAAGCTTGGACAGCTTTCTGCTTACTAAGGGAATTGCCACACACCCTGGGCAGTAGAATGGAGTACTTCTATGTAGTAACTAGACTCCAATAAAGTGAAGAAGAGAAGAGTTGCAGTGTACAGGGTAGGAGAAGTGGTTGAACATTTGTGGTGGGGGTTGAAGGGGGAGCTGTACTAGTGTAAGTGCAGGGTGGAGGGGGAAGCAGGGGTTGGAAAGCGGAGGACAATAGCCTAGGGCCCGGTATTACTAGGGGTAATGCTAGGAAGAACTTCTTCTCCAAAAAGGTGATGACCTATGGAACAACCTACCTGCAGAGACAGTGGTTCTGAAGACAGTACAGGCCTTCAAGGTAAGCATGGACAGCTTTTTGCTTACTAAGGGAATCACCAGCTTCCCTGGGTGGTAGAATTGGTAGGGAATCACCAGCTTCCCTGGGTGGTAGAGTGGGTAGGGAATCACCAACTTTCCTGGGTGGCGGAGTGGGTAGGGAATCACCAGCTTCCCTGGGTGGTAGAGTGGGTAGAGAATCACCAACTTTCCTGGGTGGCAGGGTGGGTAGGGAATCACCAGCTTCCCTGGGTGGTAGAGTGGGTAGGGAATTACCAGGTTCCTTAGGTGGTAGAGTGGGTAGGGAATCCCTATAAACTGGTACATGTTTACACAGTATCCTAATTCATCACTGCTTATAAAGTCACTGGGTGGGGGGCATGATGGACCTAGTGTCCCTTCTGACCTTAAATTACTAGTATGTTGCTATCCCCCTTTCCCATTATAAATACATTTCAGTACAGGTGGTCACTTCTGAGGTATTGGGCTAAGTCCCTCTGGGTACCTCCCTAATTTCAGCATTGGCATTTCCCATAACATCCATCCACAGCTTAGCAATAGTAGTGGTCATGGATATAGCAATTTGAAACAAAACAGTGAGGTAGGGCAGGTGATAGCCCAGTAGAAAAGCTTTCTGGGATGTGTAGCTTCCACAGTCTCATAGGCTGAGCTCTAGAGAAAACATTGACAAGGAGGTAGGCAGAGGCCATTTCTGACCTTTACAATGTTAAACTGTGGGGAGGGGAGTTTAATTTTCCTTTAAACATTAGGCTAGCTGTAAACAGTGCTGGTGTCTGAAGTCCCTACCACTCAGTGCCACAAAGTTGACTTCAGAATTTGGGATTTTTAATGATGTAACCCCACCCCCACACGGTGGTGGGGCTTACCTGTGGCCCAGAGAGCCCGTTCTTGCTCCTGTTCTCTGCTGCCAGTCCAGGGCTTGTATGGTTCTTAAGGTCTCCGGCTGGCCCCAGAATGTCTGAATTCCAAAAGGGGCCAGAGGAGTTGCAGTCATGGGACCACCACCACTTCTGGTATGTTAAATGTGCCTGTGAGGTCCACGCATGCGCCGTGCCACTCTTCTGTTTTCTTGCTGCTGTGGCGGCTAAGCTATCACCTCTCCGGTAGTCTCACCCTCCAGAATGGCTTAATCAGGGGCTGGACACATGGAGAAGGCACCTAAGAAGCAGCCAGAGTTGTTATTTTAAAAGCACCAAAGAGCGCTTAGGAAGCGTGACTCTAGCTGCTGCCCGAAAACAACAGCAAGTGCAAAACACTGATCAACCCATAGCTGGCTATGCTATTACAGAAGCCAGAGGGTGATAACTCAGATAATGAATCAGAGGATGACATCTGTTTCTACCCTACATATGTTTACCCAACTCCTGAACTGGCTTGGTTATTACAAGGGGCACCAAAGGCACCGGAAGCTTGACGAATGCACTTCCTGCCGAGATACCTGTCCCAAGTCAACATGCGGATATTTTAGAGGATTCTGAGCAAGAAATTGAGACTGCACCCTTAGAGGAGGGGCCTATATCTGGAGAGAGTATGGTTCAAGACAGTTGAAATGGGTCCCACTGAGCCTTCTGAATGGACCACCAAAAGGGAAACTGTCCCGACTGCCTCTTGAAAGGACCTCATCAAACTTGAACACTAGTCTGACTGAGCCTTTTGAGTGGCCCCAGAACAGCTCCCCTGAACAGAGTGGCAGTGAAGAAGTTGTAACTGGGGTTTTGGAAGTGGAAGAATTAATAGCAACTAAAGAAACAGAGGCAATAGACACTAACCAAACTTCAGAGGAGAGCGGGGTGCCCACTTTGCCCGCAGAGGTTGCAGTGCCAGACAATGCACAGGAGGTGACTAACTCTGAAGCTAGGGCAGAAGTGCAAGTACCCTTAAGATGTTCTGAGAGAACTGTTGAACCTTTGCTTAAATTTACATATGACTCTCCTGGGGCTTTCACTGATTTGCCCCTGTTCATAGTTCACAAAGTTATCTATGTCAACCCCAGATCACTGCCAAAAATATGTATGTGTCCTGTTAACGCTAAACCACCCAGACCCCAGGAAAAGGTGGCAAAATGCAAAAAGGGAGGGTGAAAGCCTGCACTGGTGGTAAAGGAAAGGTTTAAAAAGTATATACTTGATGTGCATGTGTTTTACTGACAAAAGGTAAATGCAACAAGTATACATGGTTATGGGTGCACCAATCTAAACTGTGATAGCTGTCTATATATAGTTTGTTTGCCTATTCCAAAGGTACATAACTGTCTGTAATAGGTAGGAATCAGGTTATCTAGACAGAAATGTGTAAGGTGTGTTCAATGTTGAGGTTTAATGTTTAATATTTACAAGTCCCTTCTAATGGACTTGGTGCAGACGCCAAGCATTTAAGACACAGGGGGAGTGTAACCCCCCCCCCCGTGGGTGGGGCTTACCTGTGGCCCCGAGGGAGCTTGTTCTTGCTCCTGTTCTCTGCTGTCTCTCTGCTGCATGTCCCTGGCCTGTATGGTCCTTATGGTCTCCATCTGGCCCCCGCAATGTCTGAATCCCAAAAGGAGCCAGAGGAGTTGCAGTCGCGGGACTGTTGCTGCTTCTGGCAATTTAAATGTGCCTGCGGGGTCGGCACATGCACCGTGGCACTCTTCTGTTTTCTTGCCACTGTGGTAGCTAAGCTATTGCCTATCTGGTAATCTTGACCCCCAGAATGGCTTAATCGGGAGTCGGACACATGGAGGAGGAACCTAACAAGTGGCCAGAGTTGTTAGTTTAAAAGCGCCTATGAGTGCTTAGGGAATTGGTGTATTTGGAGATGTATGAGGGCTGCATTAATATTAATGAGCTGCCCTGTGGGCTGGGGGGACTGTTCATATCAGAGGCAGTGACAGGCACACCAAAATGTTTTAAAATGTAGTTCAGCAGCTGCTTTGCAGGAGACAAGGGCTGCTATCAGACAATGGGGCAACTGTGTTCAAAATCTGTGTATTTGGCTGCAGAAACTTTATAAAGTTGGGACTGCTGTTAAAACTGAAGGGATCAGTGCACTAAGCAGCCATCTTTATCACTTTGACCCCCATGGACATCCAATCAACAGCTTACGTGCCCAGAGACTGATGAAATGTCTTTTGGGAGAGGTGGAAACATTATTCCAGGTGCCAAAAGCCATTTATCAATTAATAATCGAACCATATTAATGTTTATTAATATTTGTGAAGGGCAGCAAGATTTAACCAATCAGAAGCTGGGATTTGAGTGAGAACTCCCATGAATTTTGGCAGTTTGGGGCAGTCTGATCTGGGCTCTGAGCGAGTCAACAAGGGTTCATACTGCGTGTTGGGAAAGATTGGAAACCTTTCCAGGACTTGAGCTGGTCAATCAGTCAATCTTCTGAGATTTGGGAAAAGGGATCTATTCTGCCTGAAGGAACTGTGTTGCAGTTGAATGTCCAAGGCATTTGGTGAAAGCTCCTGGTTGTTTGGAAATCAAGATTTTGCAGGAGAGCCTGCAGCAGCGTGGTAAAAACCAGAGCCTGTTAAAAGGGTTATTTGGAACTGTATGTGCCAGAGCCTGAAGTTGGCCCTCAATCTGAAAAGGAGGACATTTGTGGAAAATGTTTGTAGGTATCTAGAGCTCAGGAACCTGCTGGTCTTGCTGAAATCCAGCTGTGAAATGGTGGAGATCCACTCTAGAGACTGTACATTGCTAGCCAATAGCCACTGGCCAGGTGGAAATCAGAGAACTTACTGCTGCACACCAGAGATGGCTATTTCTGTTCAGGCAAAAGACAAAAATTGCAATCTTCCCAGCTGCAACTTGAAGCCAGGTAGGGAAGCTGCTAACCCCTATCGAGTGAGATGGACTGGGCTACAGGGGGCCACGGGCATGTGTCTGAGCGCTAGAGTACTCTGGACCCGGTTGGGGAGCCAGACCGTGGGGTCACTCCTGGGTCTGGGTTCCCTTGCATTGGTGCTCTGTGATCTGACCTGTCCGGTGGGCTGAAGGTGACAAGCTGCAAGACTCTTCAAGCAAGCCCAAGGTCGACCATCTGCCCACATTTGTTTCATCCTCCAGTCCCGTGGTTGCTGTTCGTCTGCTTGTTGCTCCACAGAGCAGTTGATTCCTGCTTGTTCGTTCCCACTGTGCCAGTACCTAAAGTTCAGTGTCTGCAGAACTGTGAGTAACCCACGGCTTGCTCTGCCAAGAGGGCTAAATTTAAAACTGTTAACACTTCAAGATAACGTTTACTCCAAGGGCCCCAACACCGGCCAACCCACGGCAACTAGCAGGCCTGTGTTAAAATCTGGGTACCCAGTTAGGACAGACAGAAGAAAAGGGAGTTCACACTTGTACCAGTGGGGGTGGGCACTGTTAATGTTTTGGCCTATGGGCCTTGCCAATTTGAACCAAAACCTTTCATTCCAAACAGCATTCCCCTGTCCAGGTACCCCTTCCCTAGCCCTACCCCTAAAAATAAAGCTGTGTTTTATTCTTTGCAATTCCTGTGCTGTGAGCATATTTTTAGCTGTAGCCATTAAGTGTATGTATTTTATCGTATTACCAAACAAAGTAGTTTTCAGTGTGTGGGGTGACTGGAAGGGGAGGTGGGTAGGTACAGCATCCTAGGTGGTTGTACTAATCCAACATCTGGCCCGCTGTCATCTTACTCTAGGTGGAGGCACCGTGATATTTTATTTCTTTTTTGGGAAAGAACCCCCAGTCACCATCGAACCAGAACCCAGACCTCTTAACTCGTATAGTAGTTAGCAGGCAGGGTTAGTAGCTCACTGACATACGGCACCTGGACTTCAATGATCTGCAAGCTTTTCTTATGAATGATTTAACAGGTGTTATGTCTTCTTACCCCCTGATGAAGAGGGATTGTTCCCTGAAAGCGCCGGGGAGTTTTTTGTCTGGAAGCAGCTTAAGAAATGCGATAATTTTGGAGCCTTGTCTGTGTAGCGCTGCATTTTTCATGTGGTTCCCTGTTACTTTCTTCTTAACCAGATTTTAAAAAGAAAATAAAGGATGATTTTTTTATTGATTTCAAGACTAAACAGATGAACAACAGCATAACAAATATTATGATTTACAGGCTTGGTGGTGAGAGCTCTCCTTCTGTTGTGTGAGACTGGTATTGACACACTTTGCTGCATGTTACATTCAGAGCTGGTTGGTGGCTCACCTGTTTGAAAAGACCCATAACCTCTGGTTCTGGTGGTGAGAGCACCATTTTCCTGTTTCCACAGTCTCATTCCTGCTAACTGTTTACTGCTAAGACATAGGCAGTGGTGAGAGCGCTGCTGTGTTTCCCTCTATTTACTGCTTGGTACCTACTGTGGTCACAGAGTTATCATCTGCTGTTATACAATGACTATTTCTGGATGGTATCCTCTAGTAGCCCACTGCATGAATTCTCTTTTAGCTGTAGTTTAAATTAAAGTTGTGAATTATTTTTGGACTATTTGGGGAGGGGGTGGGATTGGGAGGAGGGTTTTGTATGAATGGTGTAGATCAGTGGTTGAATGCTGGCTGTATGTGTTAAGAATGTGTTTGTATTAAACTGGTTGATTGAGTTGCTGGATGTGTAGGGAATAGGGTGAGTGGGGGGTTTCCTGTGTATTTAATATTGGAAGTTGTTTTAGTTTATTTATATTTGATTGAAGGGTGGGTTGGGTAATTTAAGTTTGGTGATCTTAAATTTGGAATCAGCAGTAGGAAGATGTGCCTTGGCATCAGACCCCTGCGAGTCACCTACTCCACATCACTGCTGCTGGACCTCCATCCTTTCTCCAACCCCTCCTTTACCAGCTGAGGTGATTAGGCACTGTAGGGAGGTTGGGATGGGAGCGGGCAGGATGTTAGGCAGCAGGGTGTTGGGGATGTAGTGGGGGTAAGCCCTATTGAGGTGGTTAGGACCAGGAGGTGCCCTGGGGGTAAAATAGGGCCCTGAGAGGCCAGATGTGTTGGGTATCCATTCCTAGGGCTCCCACCAGGTCAAGTGGGCAAGTAGTTGTTGGGTCAGCAACCTCCACTAGTCCCCTTTGGGTGGTTTTGTGCAATGCTGTATTGATTAGGAAGAAGACCGCAATTATCACGGACTTGATTTCCTTAGTCAGTCTGGCTTGCACTATGGAGACCTGGTTGGGGGACAACGCAGGTTTAGTCCTGGAGGCGTCTCTCCTAGCTGGGTTCTCTGCAGTGCACTGACGAAGAGGGAATGCAGGCATGGGGGAGTGGCCATCTGTTTTAGATCTGACCTGAACTTCTCCATGTTCCCAGTGGGTTCCACTTCGTCATTTGAATGTGTGGCTGTATGCAGGGGTTCAGGTGCAGGGTGCAGGCTGCAGGATCCTCTTCATGTACCGACCACTAGAGTGCAAAGGGGAATTTCTGCAGGAAGTCGTGGTCTTTATTGCCAACATGGTGTTAGAGTCACTCGGATGGCTGATTCTCAGGGACTTCAATGCCTGGATAGATGACAAACTCTCGGTTCTATGTGATAACGGTGATCACGGAAAGGCGATCGCCCTTGGGACAAATGTATGTTGGCAAAAATCAGTTTCACCGATGTACACTCCCGGCACATGGCAAAAGGGCGCAGAGGGCTTGTTTTGGTTTTTTTTGTTCACCACCCATGCCCCCCTACTAAAGGATTCTCAACTCCAGGGTGGTGCAAAACCAGACGGAAAAAAATTTTAAGCAGGGCTCACAACAAAACAAATGCGGGCCCAGAACCAAACCCGGCACCCTCGCAACCCTAGCCTGCCGCCCACCCACCACACTACAAGGCCACCTCGCAAACCCTCCCTCCCCTTCCACCCGTCGCACAGCATGCTCCTCCCCACACACATGTAAGTACATATAGCGACAGGATGTCGCTATATTCATATTTGCCCCTGCATTCAGTAGCTCCGTAATGGTGCCGCTATTAGTCGCCTTTTTGTAAACGCTCAATAGCGGACGCCCTTATCACAGGATATGGTAGGCGAGGTAGAAGACTTGGTTTGCTGGCCAAGGCACCTAGCTTCACCTGAGCTCTTTCCTTCTAAGACTGCTTGAAAGGCAGAGTAGAGAAACTTACCAGAGCAAGGGAAAAGGATTAAGACTTAGTTTGACTAAGCAGATTTACTGTGTGGTGGTGTTTTTATTTTTTACTCACAGGGACTGCTACTGTTTGTTGCTAACATTTCATTGCTTTATTTTTTCTCTGATTCAAATTGTTGTTGCTGGTATACCTTCTTCTGCATTATTACAAGGTGTGCCTACAGGTGTGTGCCAACAGATTACTGCTGTAATCTTCTGATTCAAATGGTCTTTTGCAAGATATATCTTCTGTTACTGCTTTATTTTTCTCTGGAGCAAAGTGTTTCTTACAGCGTATATCTTCTCTGAAATTATTACAGGTGGTGCTTTACAGGTTTTACAGTTTTATCTAACATTAGGATAAGTTTTCAGGGTTACTGCATTTGTTGTTGACTGATTGTTTCTGCTCTTACCTCCTTGTTCCTTCGTCCGTGGTTGTTCTTTTTAGGCAGGGGAAGGGCCCAGCCACCCACCCCCATCCCCAACCACCCCACGCTACACTCCTTTTATAGGGTACCACAGTTGTGACATTTCCTGTGGCAGAGTAGGAAGGGGCGGATCAGTGGGGCCTCCACAAGGTGATCTCATTTACAGGGGCACTAGTAATTTAACTTGTTATAACAAGTTAAACAAAGCACAATTAAACCATTACTTGCATTTTTTCCTTCTAATTACTCTGACTAGGTTACAAACCCAGCAACTTATTTGGAATGGATTTCATTAACTGCAGGTACTGTGGAACAATTTTCAGAAGGACAGTCTTACAGGATTTAGGACACTGTCCCACATGCTGGGCCTTTGGAGATCTTAGGGCTCAGCTCCGGGCAGCATGGGCAGAGATTGCATGCCTCAAATTTCATATTGAAGAGGAAATACATTATAAGAACCACCCGCCATTTCCCCAGCATCCAACAGAAAAACTGACCGCAGAGGGTAGTTGGTCCAGGAGGTTGGCAGGTGGTTAGGAGGAGCAAATCAGGTGCCCCATCACTCTGCCTCCAAGACATTACCTCCAAAACCATATAAACACTACAAACAGGTATCTGCCTCTATCTCTGAAATCAAATAAAGAGGCAGAAGACACTGCAGAGCAGGACACTGGGCACAGGAGCTAGCACAACAAAACTCACCCAAATCAGGAACCAAAACAAAACAAGCACAAAATCCAAAAACTTCTGATCATAGGAGACTCCATGATTCGGGAGTTGATACCCATCTCCAGCCAGGGGTGATGGTCAGATGTCTCCCAGGTACATCAGCATGGAGAGACACTGACCGCATTGCTAAAATTGTTCACAAAGCAGGAGAAAACATTGATGTCCTAGTACACATAGGGACTAATGATCTCGCCAGCCAGTCAGTTGTGGAGACCAAGGAACACCTGACTAGGCTGGGTGACAAACTATCATCTATTTCGTCTGGCATCTCCTTCTCTGAGATCCTGCCAGTCTGGGAGAGGGGAGCAGATGGACGGAAGGTCAGAGAAGGGGAGATAGGGGAGCTAAACACGTGGCTCAAGGGCTGGTGCCAGGAAAAGGACACAGATTTGTAGGAACTGGTAACAGTTCTGGGAGCAAAGTTCTTTAAATTTGATGGACTGCATCTGACTAAAGAGGAGTTAGCGCATTGGGGCAGAAGTTTGACGCCTTTGCAGAATATTTAAACTAGCAATGGGGAGAGGGGTGGCACCTCATACGCTTAATGGGAAGAACACCCTCCCCTTAGCTAGTGGTCAAACAGGAATTCAGCATGTTTGCCGCTCATTTGCATCACCAGGTAAGAAAAAGGTTTGTCTCCCCATCGGCGCACAGGGTAATGCCAAACTCACGAACAACTAACACACCAAAATCTGGCCAATGGAATATCATGTACACAAATGCTCACAGCAAATAAGATCCCAGACCTGCAGGCAATAATGTCAGAGGCTAAACTGGACATAGTAGCAATTAGTGAGGCGTGGTTTACCAGTAACCACACTTGGGAGACTTCAGTACCTGGCTATGTATTGTTCAGAGACTGAGGTGCAAAAGGGGAGGGTGGCCCTATGTTAATAAAAATATCAAAGCTACAGAATTCAGAATACACATAAGGAGCCAGAAGAACTGTGGGTCACCCTGGAAACAGGAAATGGGACAGCCATAAGAACTGGGGTTGTCTACAGGCCCCCAGACCAGAGGGAGGACATAGACACATTACTGTTAGAAGATATACAAAACATGACAGCTAAAGGGAGGTTCTGATAATGGGAGACTCAACATGCCGGATACAGATTGGTCAATACCAGCAGGAACATCTGCCAGAACTAGACTCATAGTGGATTCCCTGCAGGGAGGGCCTCAAACAACTGGTACAGCAACCCACAAGAGACAGGGCTATCTTAGATCTAGTACTGACTAACAAAGAAGGGATCACAGATCTCCAGGTAGAAGGTCACCTGGGAGCCAGTGACCATCACATGGTATGGTTCAATTGGCTACTACATCTAAATCATCCCATTCCAAGGCAAAAAATATGGGACTTCAGAGGAGCTGACTTTGATAAGATGGCCAACAGAGTTAAGCTAGCCCTGGCAAAAAGAAACACAGGTGAGGGGACACAGGCAAAGTGGGCAAGCACTAAGGATGCAATACTTGAAGCAACATCCCATTGTGTTAGACAGAAAAGGAAGTGCAAAAGAAGAAGGAAACCACTTTGGTTCTCAAATACAGTAGCAGAAAAGGTCAGAGCCAAAAGGCTGGCCTTCAGGAAATATAAGGGAACACAGCGGGATGAAGATAGGAGGCATACCAAACTGCCCTAAGGGAAGCAGGTAAGGCAGTAAGGCAGGCAAAGTCCCAAACTGAGAAAAACACTAGCACTAACAGCAAAGAAGGTGACAAGACTTTCTATAGATACATTAGTGAAAGGAGAAAGTCCAGAGGGGTATTGCTAGCTTAATGGAGAAAAGGGAGCATGTGAGGAGGACCCTGTAAAGGCATCTATCCTAAATAGATACTTTGCTCAGTATTTACTGAAGAGAAGGTAGGGCAGGGCCCACAGCTCAGCATCATGGACACGGGGAGGGAGGTGAGCACTACTCCCTTCACAAAAGAAAGGGTCCACAAGATTACAAGCTCAGGGTGGATAAGGCAATGGGACCTGATGGCATACATCCCAGGGTACTTAAGGAGCTAAAGGAGGAACTAGCAGAGCCATTAGCTGAATTGTTTAGTGAGTCTCTGAGCACAGGAGAGGTCCCAGAAGACTGGAGAAGGGCTCATATGATCCCGCTCCACAAGAGTGGTAGCAGGGAGGAGGCGGGAACTACAGACGGTCAGTCTTCACCTCAGTAGTGGGCAAGATTATGGAGGCACTCCTTAAGGAAAGGATAGTGCAACACCTGGAATCCATAGGGGCACAGGATCCAAGACAGCATGGGTTTACAAAGGAAGGTCCTGTCAAACTAATCTCATAGATTTCTTTGACTGGGTAACCAGAGTGGTGGACAAGGGGAGCAGTTGATGTCACCTACCTTGACTTCAGCAAAGCTTTTGACACTGTTCCACATAGAAGATTGATAAATAAGCTGGGTAGGCTCGGGTGGGTCAGAAGTTGGTCAACTGGGTGGCAAACTGGTTGACGGCAGAAACAGAGAGTGGTGGTATATGGTATACAGTCAGAAGAGATGCAAGTCACAAGTGGGGTACTCAGGGATCAGTCCTGGGGCCAGTCCTCTTCAACATCTTCATTAGTGACCTTGCAGATGGACTAGAGGGTAAGGCTTGTCTGTTTGCAGATGACACCAAGATCTGCAACAGAGTAGATGATCCAGATGGGGTGGGCAGAATGAGAAGAGATCTGGATAAACTAGCAGAATGGCTGAAGAGTGGCAACTGGGATTTAATGCAAAGAAGTGCAAAATCATGCACATAGGGAAGAGAAACCCTGAAGCCACCTATAGGCTGGGAGGAGTTGCTAGCAGTCACAAAGGAAGAAAGAGGCGTGGGCATCATCATCACTGATGGCCTAAAATCATCAAGCAGACCTCTAAAGCAGTAGGTAAGGCTAGGGGGTGTTAGGGTGTATTAGTAGAGGTATCACAAGTCGTGAGAGGGAGGTAATAATCCCTCTGTACAAGACACTGTTAGGCCCCATCTGGGTACTACGTGCAGTATTGGAGGCCACACCTTCACAAGGACATTAACCAAATTGAGGCAGTCCGGAGAAGGGCAACCAAAATGGTGCAGGGACTGCATCAGAAGACATATGAGGACAGATTAACGAGCTCAATATGTATACCCTTGAGCAAAGGAGGGAGAGAGGTGATATGATCGAGGCATTCAAACACCTTAAGGGCATAAACAAGGTGAAAGAGTCTGACATGTTTAAATATAAGAAAATAGCAGGACAAGAGGACACAGCATGAGATTAGAGGGCGATTAAAGGGAATGTGAGGAAATTCTTTTTCACAGAAAGGGTGGTGGATGCATGGAATGGCTTACCACAAGAAGTGGTGGCTATGAATACAGTGCAGGGCTTCAAACAGGCATGGGATAGGCATAAGGGAGCAATACAAATGACTATGAATAGATAGGCCACTGACAGAGCAAAGGCCGATGGCACATTTATAAGGTAGAAAAAGAAATGGGCAGACTGGATGGGCCTTGCGGTCCTTATCTGCCATCAACTTCTATGTTTCTATGATATCCAAACTCTCACATTTTGGTTCTGAATTCCTCCAAATTCCTCCAAATGGTGACTGCACTGGGCCTTGCACAAGCTGTTTCTTCTGTGACTCCCATCCACGACAACACCTTGGATTGAGTGTTCTCACTAGGTCTTGAGGTCATCAACCTCAAGATTGATCCAGTCATTTGATCCAATCATTGCATGGTGGAGTTCTCATTCGGGGCCCTTCCTGTTAGTCCCTCCCCTTTTGAGATGGTCCACTACCACTCTTTAAAGGGGTTGTCCCCAGAGGGACTGATGGTGGTAATGGACCTTTCTGGCATGAATGTTACTTGTGCAATGGATCAGTTCAAGGTGGTGACAGCTTATAATAGTGCTTTCTCCATGGTGCTTGACTCTGTCGCACCGGTCCATATATGGCCCAGGTCTTCTTGCTTGAGATCCCCGTGGTTTGATGGCGCTCTAAAGAAGATAAAGATGAGGGGTCGGAGACTGGAGCATTGTTAGCGGAGGACAGACTGGCTTTGAGAATTCACTACACTGAATACCAAAGAGCAATCAGCCATAAGAAGGCAGTGTTCCTGACCAGGGAGATTGCTGCAGGGAGGAACAGACTGACTCAGCTGTTTTGGACTGTAGATAAGCTACTTCATCCGGCCTATCTACAGCCAAAAAGAGCAGTTTCAGTCGCTCAGTGCAAGATGTTCGCTCTGTTCTTCTCTGACAGGGTGTCCTCCATTAGGACTAGGATCTCGCCAATGGGGTGGATGTGTCCCCGCAGTGGTGAGCCATGCATGTTCAGAGGCACTCCTATTGTCTGGGGTGAGTTTCAGCTGGTGGGGGGCAGAGGTTTGCAAGGTGATTTTGAAGCTGTGGCCCACATATTATGAACTGCACCCAGGCCTGACTCATCTCTTATTGGGGTGTGTTGAGCCCATTGGTCCAGTGTTTGTTGAGATCATCTGGTGTTCACATCTGGAGGGACTTTTCCCCAGTGCCCTGAAAGAGGAGCTGGTGAGGCCCCTCCTAAAGAAACCATCCTTTGACCCTGATGTCTTAGTAGATTATAGACCAATTTCCAACCTCCCGTTTTTGGGTAAGGTTGTTGAGAAAGTAGTGGCTCTGCAGCTTAAGGCACACCTTGCAGCCTATGACATCTATGAGCCATTCCAGTCTGGATTTAGGTCAAGGTATAGCATTGAAATAGCATTAGTCAGTGTGCAAAATGATCTCCTCAGGGCGAGAGATAGAGGGGATTGATCGGTACTTGTTCTCATCGATCTCTCCTCAGCATTTGACACTGTGGACCATGCAGTATTGTTGGATTGTCTTAGGGAGCTTTGTGGACTCACCAGTACAGTCATAAACTGGTTTGAGTCCTTATTCACAGGCAAGACCCCGAAGGTAATGATGGAGAATTTTCCTCCTGCCCGAAGCCCCAGCCTTGTGGAGTTCCAAAGGGTTCAAACCTGTCGCCTATGTTCTTCACAGTGTACATATTTCCCTTGGGTGAGATCACTAGACAGTACAGCTTGGGCTTTCACTGTTATGCAGATGACACCCAGTTGTATGTGCCATTTGCTCCCAGGACAGGTGACACTGTGGAGGTGCTAAATAAATGTCTGGCCAAGAACCAAGACTGGATGTCTTTAGCTAGCAGAGACTGAACCCTGAGAAGACAGAGGTGCTAGTGGTTAAGCCTGGCCACCGGCATGATGTGGGTGCTGCTGGGGTGGGAACAGGGTCCTTCCTTGTCCCTATCCCTTTGGCGGCTGGAGCTAAGGTGAAGAATCTGGGCATCATCCTTGATGATGGGTTGACACTTGAGTTTCAGGTGCCATCCGCCATCTGTAGTGGTTTTTACCACCCAAGGAATGTTGCCCGTATCAAAGCCTTAATCTTTCCTGGTTTGTGCCTTTGTAATGTCTAGACTCAATCACTGTAGCACTCAGTACCTCAGGGTCAGTGACAGGATTCTTTGTTGCCTGCAGCTAGTGAAGAACACAGCGGTCAGGTTGCTGATGGGCCTTCTGAGGTCTTGTCATGTGACCCTGGTCCTGCATGACCTGCACTGGCTGCCAGTGAGATGGAGAATTACCTTCAGTGTGTTTGCTCACCTATAAGGCCCTACACAGCTCAGGCCCTGGCTATCTGAGTGACCTCCTGACTCCTGTCTGCCCCAGACACTTGCTCCGCTCCTCCACCAAGGGCCTCCTAGTGGTTCCTAGGGCCCAGCTGAAGACCTCTGGAGATCATTCATTTGAGGTTGCAGGCCCTGCCCTATGGAACTTGCTTACAAGATCTTTGAGGGAGACCCATCAGTGGAGGTTTTTAAGCGGGGTCTGAAGGCACATCTATTTAGAGAAGCTTTTGAGACCTATTTATAATTTAAGAATTAGCCAACTGCTATACTGTTTTATTGAGGATTTTATTTTATTTACTGATGCCCTGATACTGTTGTATGTTATTTATTTCCCTTCGCCTGCCTGTTCAGTGCCCACAGCCTCCAGGATTGGGCATTAAACAAATTTTTACTTACTTGTAACCCCCCTACAAATGGGGGTTCCCAAAAAGTCTTCCTTGAGCTTGCCTAAATGCTCACTGCCAGGCTGGTGTCCTGTGTTTTAGCAGTTTAAATGTGATTACCAGAGCCTGTATAGCCTCTGTGTACTGTCTCTTTAAGAGCTGCCTGATTGCAGCTTAAGTAATCTGAGATGGAGCTCTGTTGAAAGATGTAACTATTTACTGAAAATCATTTAGAGTGATAATGATAATGTAGTTTGTCTAACCTGCTTTCTTTGTAGCAAGGACTGTTTTGTTTGTCTCCACTATCTTGGTCCTGGACTGCAAATTGGACCAAACAATACTGGTGGGACCTAAAATGTAGCCAGTCTACAGGAGCTATCTGAATTCAAAATCTGTAGGAACTGTAATTTGGAGCTTTTTTGCGCCTTTTTTGCAACTGAAGGGGGAGCTCTTGCTTTGACAGCCAGCCAAATCAGCCAACCAAATCTTTTGGATCTTGGGGAAGTCCTAGGCTGCTTGCAGTTTTCAGTTAGATCTAAGCTGGAAGCTGAACAAGAAGGAGCTAAAGGATTCTGAGCAGCAATCCTGAGTGGATTCGTATGGGAGAACTCTGAAAAGGCTAAGTTTTTGGCCTGCATGTCGGCGTACTGCTCCTGAGAGGGAGAGAAGAGAATTATTTTGGACTAAATCCAAGTTTGTGTGACTAAAGTAAGCTACTGAAGTGGGCCAGGCTCAACCTGAAGAAGACCGAAGATTTTGCTGAATGAGGTCAGCCTGTCAGGAGTTCCAGCTACCCCATAGCTCCGGTGTGTGCAGAGACATTGGGTGTGACTGGGGAGCGCTCTGCCTCTCACAGTGATGAATTCCTTACATGTAAAATGTGCTATGAGCTGCTAGTGGTTCGTGAGTTAGTCCCCCACTGTGTGAACTGTGTTCTGCTTGCTGGAAGCTGTATCCAGCCCAAAATGGACTGCATCCGAATTTGTCTCCATGCGGTCTGGGCATTGCCAGACTGGCCTAGCCAGACTACTCACTGCACAGAGAAGCCATCGATGAGAGACCTGCCTGGGGATCAGCCCCCTGCTCCATGCTTGAACAGGAACGATGCAACTCGTGTGGGCCCTGCTTCTTCTGGCATTCCAGATCAGCCACCTGTAGTCTCGATTGTCGTCCAGCCTGTGTCCAGTTTTGGGTATCATGAGTAAATACCAGGGTAGCTCCCTGCAACAACAGCTTAATCTGAGTGTGTCATCTGATTGTCTTGTTGTTTCATTTCCTTTACAAACTGAGCCCTCTGGCTCCGGATTACAAATATTGTATACTGTGCATGTTGTGTTTTCCATCACAGGGCCCCAAAAAGCTGCGATGCTGGCCAACCCCGGGCGACAGTCCTGGCTAGCCCATCTCTTCTCCACCTGGGTACCCAAAGGTGTGACTGTGTGGGGGGACTCAAAGCGCATCCATAACTGCTTGATTGATATAACCTTTAAGTTAATTAACCTGATTTTGCCCTTCCCTTGTTCAAGTCCCCTGAATAAATCAGATCTAACTTTTTCTGCATGTAATCTGACTGTGGTTCCAGTTTGTGCTCAAAGTACTGTACTCTTGCTATTTGCTGTGCATAACCTTGTTTTACAGGGGGTCCCCAGGGTCGAGACAGAGGAACCAGCCCTGGTGGTAAGTGCAAACAGTGTGGGTACTTGTGTGGTGTACCAGGGGTATTGTGAAAGTGATTATTGTACAGTGTTCAGGCCACTAGAGGGGAAAGAGAGGGACTACAGTGTCCCGGAGGGCTGTGCCCAGGTTAGCTTGACCACTACCAACCCTGATCTCTGGGTGGAGGTACCCATTTCAGAACTCAGGCCCCTTAACCTGCTACTAGCCAAGCAGGCAGGGGTAGTAGCCCTTGGGATAGTGACACCTAGGGGTTACATACTTATAAAAGTCAGCTGACCCCTCTGTGCAGCAGCAGGGTTGCTACTTGTGACACTGGTGACCCATGTCCAGGAGTGGATGTAGGCTGCAATAGAGCTGTAGCGAGGAAGGGCGCTTGAGTATCCCAGAGGGCACTTGACTCCTATGGGTGGGACGGTGTTCAAGACACTCCGGCAGTGCCACCTGGGGTTTCTTGGCTGGAACAACAAGTCAGGCTCAGCAGTGGGAGCGAGGATGTTCCTGCATGATGTGTACTACACCTAGAGGGTAGCCCGTGATGATAGTGCTTATAAATAAGCGACTGTAGAAACGGTGACTCATTTATAGCACTATCATGATCCGCCACCCTGCAAAGGTAGCGATAGAATAGTGTATAGAGTGACTGGAAGGTGAAGGAGGGATGGGGAGCTGTATGGGAGGGATAGCTGAGCCTACTGCAACCGAGCCAGCCCTGTGGTGTGGTGATGAGAGGGGCTGGCTACAGTGAGGTAGGCACTGGGTTCAGGACTTGCTGGGGGTAATAATTTTGCCGCTGCTTGTGGCTGTGTAATTTCTTTTTTGAAGAATTTTGCTCCCTCCTTGAGTGTACCCCCCTGGAGTTAAGAATCCTTAGTAAGGGGGGTAAAGCCCCCATGTGGGTGGGTGTGATGGGGCGTAGCCTCCTCACAAAAACATATTAGTTTTCCGGATGTCGGTTCGCTCAGGAATGTATATCACTGAAATGCTTTTCCGCAATATACATTCAAGATGATAGTGGTCGCTGTTTTTTTATCGCTATCATCACATGTAACCCTCATAGAGTGACTTCTAGTGGTGGCCTGGAAACTCGGAGAGCAAAAAAAAATGGTGCAGGGGCTGCACCAAAAGCTCTATGAGGAGAGACTGATGGATCTCAGTATGTATGCCATGGAAGACAGGAGGGGGGGGGGATATCATAGAGACCAATAAATGCCTGACAGCAGTGAAGAAGGTACAGGAAGGGAGTATCTTTCACATGAGAAGGTGCACAAGAACAAGGGGACATGCTATTAAGCTGGAAGGGGAGAAATTTAAGAGGGATGAGAGGAAGTAATTTTTCACTGAAAGAGTGGTGGACACCTGGAACAGTCTTCCAGTGGAGGTGGAAGGGGCAAAATCAGTGGCAGACTTCAAGCATGCATGGGATAAGCCTAAGGTTATCTTGGTGGAAAGTGAGAGGGGAGCTTGAGATCAAGTAGGGTCTGCAGTGACAGTATAGACAGGGAAAAAATGGGCAGACTAGGTGGGCCAAGCAGTCCTTATCTGTGACAAATTTTATGTTTCCATGTTTCTTGCACAGGTGTGCTTGGAGGTATGGGTGATGGCACTTTGCCATGCACCCCCCCAAGGACTCTGCAATGAACAAGTTCCTGTGGGTGGTGGTGCAGGGAGGGATTAAAAAGTGAAAACCACACCCTCTCTGGAATATGAGATAATGGTCCTTGCAACCCCCCCAACACCACCTGACCATTTAACATGACAACTTTTCCTACCTTTCCTAATGTCCCAAGGTGCTTTCTCCTTGGTGGCGGGGGGGGGGGCACTGCAACAGAGATGAGCTGAAAACCTAGGGATGATGGAGAAACTAGGCAGCCTGGGGTGAAAGCTCGGAAGCTGAGGCATGAGCGTTTTGCATACAGCCACATATTTTTGCATCCAAATTTACCCATCGCTCCACGGAGATATACTGTATTTATGTTCCACATAATGGAGCTATTTCTGGACTTGAAACTAAACACGAAACTGACATGACAGAAACATTTCTTAACATCAAACATATGTTGCCCACTATTATGAAATGTATTATTCTTTAAACTAAGAATGCACTACACATTCTGACAATTTTCTCCGCATTCAAAATTCTAGTTCTACCCATTTCAATGGTACCAGGTTGGGTGCTGTGAAGGTAAGTCTGGCCGACAGCAGTGGTGATGAGTTGTGAGAAGCTGGAAGGGACAGTACGGGGGCCTATGATTAGCAAAACAAGTCATGTTCCCATCTTTATTCAGTCTTCATCTATCAGTAGTTAAGTTGCCTTCTTTAACCTGTAGTCATTTCCAAGCAACCAAAGTCCTGCAACACCCATATTATTGAAGCGCCCTCTGCTGGGCAGTGTTATCTGCATACTTTTCTACATGTTTCAGATAAACTATTTGCATTGCAGCATGTTTTCTTTTATTCTGTACTGAGTCTTTTCTTGTCTTATGCATCTGATGTAATCACGTACCAGGAAGTGCTTCCATATTAGACATTGGTCTTAATAAACCTATTCTGTTTAAAACTTTTTAATTAATTAATTAAATAATGTTTCACTTTACCCCTTTAACTCTTCCCCCATATCACTCCTGGAAATGAGCCTCAGCTTAGTGTGTGTCTCCCGGTTACCTATTTTCACATACATACATAAATGACATTTTTTTTAGATGTTTGGCTGGCATTATAGCCTAGAGGTTAGACTAATGAGCTTTAGAGTGAGCTGGGTACATGTAACAGACCTGTGTTTGATTCCCACAACCTCCACTTGCATACTGTGTGACTCTGAGCAAATCATTTAACCTTGCCAGTGCTCCAGGGTCATCCCTGAAAACAGGCCTTGTGCCCAGTGGGCCTTATTGGTCGCAGATGATTAATAAAAAAAACTTTTCACCAGCATCCAGCGATCCGAAGAATAAAATCATCAATGCCCATCCAATAGTGTGCACTACCCACCCACCCCAGTATCCAGGGATCACCAGATTAACATCTCATCTAAAGATGGCGTGTCATTCCCCTGCAAGGAGTTACTTCCTCCACTCAAGCTTGCCTTTGAGCACTTTGCTGTTGTATTTTTTTCTATCTCCTAACAAACTCCCTTCTCCAATATATTTACTATTCTAACTCAACACCACCATGGGTCAACATTCAAGTAAAAAAGCAACCAAAACAATCACCAGGAGGTGGGAGGAGCAATCATGCTAAGATTCATGCCTTGCTGTTTTGATAAAGATAGAGAGAGATGCATTCCCATCTATCTGGAAAACAGCTCACGTCATTCCCCTATTCAAATCTGGTGACTCCAGTGATCTAAACAACTACCAGCCAATATCCCTCCTATCCACCCTATCGAAGCTACTTGAGAAGATTGTCAACGCTCAACTCAGGCATTACCTGGAATCCCTCAATCTGCTAAATGAAGTGCAGTCTGGCTTTAGACCCCGCCACAGTACCATATCCGCACTTGCAAAAGTCACAAATGACTGGCAGATAGCACTGGATGCTAAGAACTACGTTTGTGCATTGTTCCTTGACTTGAGCAAAGCCTTTGATACTGTGGACCATGACCTGTTTCTGACTGAGCTGGAATGCATTGGGATTGGCGAACCAGCTCTAAAATGGTTTAATAACTACTTGATAGATCGCAAACAAATGGTCAAGGCCAATGGGGTATTCTCCTCACCGAAACACCTACTGAGAGGTGTACCCCAAGGGTCTTTTCTAGGCCCTCTACTATTTGCCATTTATATCAAAAACATTAATAAGGGCCTTAAATCTGCAAACATTCACTTATTTGCTGATGATATGGTTTTGTACATTGACAGACCCATGCCAGAACTAGCTTGCAGGGACCTGCAACATAGCTTTGACCAACTTCAAGCAAATCTGCTGCATTTGAAGTTACTGTTAAATGCAAAAAAAAAAACAAAGCTATGCTGTTTCCCCATCTACCAGTACCTCCAAGTCCTATGCTTCTGGCACTTCCCCGCAAGTAAACACACTCTTGGATGAACCTCTGGAGTTCGTAACTAAATTTAAATACCTCGGCTTCTGGATAGATATCAACCTGTCCTTCACTGATCACATCGAGGAGCTATCCAAAAAGTTAAAGCAAAGACTCAGTATCTTCTTTCGAATCAGGAATCTTCTTACTCAGGAAGCAAAAACCAGGTTAGTCCTTATTACTTTCATGCCCCTACTGGATTACACTGACCTCATCTATGGCCAAGGACCAACCACTGTCTTGTCCAAACTGGACACTCTTTATCACCATGCTATTAGATTCATTACCAGATTACCGAACGTTACCCACCATTGCACTCTCTATGCCAAGGTAGGCTGAAGCTCTTTAAGTGCCAGAAGACAAAGAAATGCTGTCTATTGGATATACAGATCAATCATTAACACGCTCACCTAGTACATTTCAGATTGCTTGCCTGTCTGCAGGGCCAGCAACTACCCACTGAGAAGCCTCTCATATCTCTCTCTATCGGTCCCTAAGATCAGGACACGTTTTGGTAAAGCTGGTATAAGCCACACTCTCCCAGTGCTATGGAACTCTATACAGAAAGCTCTGAGGCTTATGAGCCTGCTGAAGTTGTCCGCTTTCAAAACTCTTTACTTGCGCACCTTCAAGGAGGTCTGCGATTGTTTCCATTGACAATGCTCTAATCTCCACCCTACTCTTATCTTCTGAGTTCCCCCTACCTCTCTGTATACCTCCACCCCCCACTACCTCCCCTTTCAGTCTTGCATGATCTCCCCCCTCAGATCTGCATGGCCTCTAGAGCCTCACTCACCTTGAGGTGAGGCTATACTTGGATAGGGTAAATCCTATCTCTTTCATGAAACACTGCAACAGTACTGTACTAGGAAACTGTTGATTTGGTCTCTGAGAGCAGTTGTTTCATTAGCACAGAATATGTTAGACTACTGTATCATAGTTGCAATATTACCCTATATGCACTCTGTACATATATATTGACAACCTATTTTTTTTTTCTCTCTGTATATATATTTTATTGTCTTTCATATATTGTTTTCTCCTTTGATGTAAATTCCTTTTATGACCTCCCAGGTCCACCTTGCAAATGAGTTCTCCTCAATGGTGTTTTGCCTGGTAAAATAAAGAAATTGATGGATTGATTGATTCTGACATGGAATCAAACCACAGATCATTTGCTTATAAAGTCAAGACACATCCAATGAACCACCTGAGCCCACTGAAGTGAATTGCAGTTCATGTAGTCTAGAGGTTATATCACAGACCCTGGCAATAGATAGCCCAAACTACCTAGATTTGAACCCAGGTTAGTTCTTTCCAGGTAAAACAGCATTCCTGCTTCAGAGGTAACACTAGTTGGAAGAAATAGATACTACTCACTCACCCCAAGTACTGCCGTGCGAGGTCATCAAGGGGTGGTATTATTTATTTATTGAGGGTTTTTCAGAGAGTACTTTTGAACACAAGTACTCATTTACAGAGGGTCCACGTCTTTGGCAGAGTAACAAGAAAAACAATAAAAGTGCTTATAAGCAATTCCATGGCAATGTAGCTGAGGCAGGCACAAAACATGCAGTTCAAAACAATATCAAACATATACAGAATTGTGCAAATCATGGCATATCGCTGTGGAAAACAGTCACAAAATAAGTACAGTTAGAAAACAAATTTAGAAGTTTAACACATTGGTATTAGCCATGTCCCCCAGAGTGGGGCCTGAACCCATGACTTTCTAATCCAGAGGTGAAAGTGCTGCCTACTAACCCACACCAGCAATATCATTCTTATTGAGATTTATATACTTCCTCAAATATACAGCATAATTTGCATTAAATTGTTACACAAAAGATCTGGTTTTGCATGGTTTTTGTGGGTTGGTAATGCATTAGCAACTCATATTGTATGTCAACCTTAACCAGCTCAAGAGCAACTTTTATAAAATGGTTTTGCAGCACAGCTGGAATGCATCTGTAGTTCTATCACAATACAGTGCACAACTGAGCTGTAGCTCTTAAGCCTTTTTGTAAGGCTTTGTGCTGGATCAAGCAACATGTAAGCAACTCATTGGTGAGAGTTTAATGAGAACTGTACTGCACTGCTTGTACACATTTTGACAAATAATGTTTATTAAAGTAAGTTTGTCCCCTTTTGGGACAACATTGAAAAACATGCTATTTAGACACAATTAGGTTCAAACTTTATAGACTTTCTGTGTTTTTCTTTTTCATTTTGTCCTTCATAATCAGGTGCATTTGCTTGGAAATGGGATCCCTGTACCCTATATTTAACCTACCCCTGCTATTTAATCCTTTACTGAAAACGAAACATCCTCTGTGACATCATAACCATTTCCACAGCAGCAAACTATGATATCACAGGCAGATGATTGACTTCAGCAAAGGGTCAGGCAGCAGCAGCGGATGAACTCTAGGGGACAAGGATCCTGTTTCCATGCAAACCAAGCTAGGAATGCAAAACAAAGGGAAGAGAAATGCAGAAATAATACTGTAGAACTAGATATTTTCATGTAACAAGATTTCCACTGTCAACTTGCATGTACCTCATTTTCATAAATCAATATTTACACTTTACTGCTTTCACTTCTCATAAATCAAGCATTAATTATGGGTGACTGCTCATAAGCAGTCGTGTCAGTTAACAATTTGCAGTCTCCTCCTCACACAGGTTCTTCAATAGAGTCTTACATACTGTAGGCACCTGATGAGTTGGTCAGCTTGTCGTTGCGCAGATTAGCTCCCATGTTTCCTGTTCCATGATAAGTTACCTGGACTGGACTTTAATATATTACGTGTTGGTTCTCCTCCTTGCTATGTGCAATTGCATGTTTCACTCCTACAGAGGGTTATAGCCATATATGTATTTTTAAGTTGTATACTTCTGTATTCTAGTCCATGCTTGTTACATGACTTCATTGTTTATCATTTGTAAGTTGTACCCTGCCTGCTATCTGTATCATGTACTGCTCTTGTGTGATTGCACCCTGATGTAAGGGATCAAAGGTCTACAAGCCTAGTGATAACTAAAAAAATAAATTGCACCCTTATGTACTCTCTGGGGACATACCTGAAAATAGGCATTTACTTGTCTGGTGTACCTTAACCAGTAAACAAAAACTAAACAAATAAAAATAAATAAACCTCAAATCCCAAAAGGAGAGACTGCACCACAGTTATACACAGTGTACACCATGGGGGGGACTAGCCCCTGAACAATTTCAAGCATACCAACAGACTGACCACTGCTGCTTTGATTATCTTTTTATTCTGCGCAGGTCCAGGCTTGAAAGTAATAGCACCATATTTCTAGTGTAAGTCGGTACCTAGTTGGTATGTCTGTGTCAGTTAACTCCACCTAATGACAGACGCTGCCTCTTCCTGTTTCTCTGTGATCTGAAGCTGCCTGCTGCTAAGCTGCTTCCATCTCTTCTTGCTGCCAGGATGTCATTGTTCAAGTTTATTACCTCATTACATCACAAAGGTGTAATCAAAGTACCAATGGTGCTAAATGTGCCAAATAAGGTCTTTGAAGTGTGAAATAATTATGAATTAAAATGCAATATACTGTCCCTAATTCAAACCAATGATCTTTTCTTTTTTTTTTTCCCTCTCCTACGTCCCTCCGGAGTCACATCCTCAGGATGCGCCAGCACTAAGCTCGACCCTATCGCCGCTTTACCTGACCGCGCTGATCCCCATCCTGTTGTGGATAGCCCTCTACACGGGTCGGGTGGGGCCACCCTTGAACCTTTCAGTTCTTGCTCAGGCCCAGAGACAGCTGGGCAGGCAGTGGCAAATTGAACTCGGTTTGGCACTCCATCCCCGACTCCAGAGGGTGTTTTTCCCATTTTCCTGTAGGACGCCACTCACCAGGATGTCAAGGCGCAAGCGCCGACATCATGACATCCCCCACAGTCTATGCACAGTAGCTGCTATGCCCCTGCCTCCGCCTGGGCCAGTCAAGGCCGGGCTCTGCCCCTCCTCCTCCAGAAAGGCGAGCTGTCCATAGGACTCTCAACCCTCCCCCCAGCCGCCCTCCAGCTCCTGGCCTATTCCTGAATCCAGGTCGCTGGCGTCGCAAGCGGAAATCCAACTGCTCCACCAGCGGGCTGGCTAAAAATCACTGATCTTTTGCCTGTTTAGTGAATCACATTCTGTGGGCTACTGAGCTGCATGTAACAGAACAGCAGTTCCTGTGGTGTAGAGGTTAAGTCACAACCTGCAAAACAGTTGAATCGGGATCTAATCCCAGCAGGCGATATATCGTCACAAAAAATGTTGTTCTTAGATAAATGCACTTTTCATAAAATTTATTGTACCACTCCACACCACCATGAATTGCCACTCAAGGGAAGATATTGTTGATGGGGGACCTGAATATGCCAGATATTAACTGGAGCACCTTTGCTGCAGCCACATCCAAGAGCAGGGTCATTCTCGATGCCCTACAGGGGGCATGCCTCAGGCAGCTAGTGTAGGAACCCACTTGGGAGGGAGCAATCTTAGACCTGGTACTCTCAAATGGGGACAGAAAGAGGAACTCAAATTTAGAAGTGGGTAGCCATCTGGGAACAAGTGACCACCAAACAATGTGGTTCATGATAAACACAGCCGTAGAGTCAAGCTATACAGAAGTGAGGGTACTGGACTTTAGGAAGGCTGACTTTGCCAAAATGGGACAGCACTAGCAAATGGGCAAGAAGGAAGGGTGGAGGAACAATGGGAAAACACCAAAACTGCCATCACAGAAGCAACAAGCTTTTGTGTAAAGCAAATAAACAAATCAAAACAAAGGAAAAAACACTATGGTTCTCAAAAGAGGTAGCGGGGAAGGTTAGGGAGAAAAAGATAGCATTCAGGAAGTATAAGGAAACACAGAAGGAGCAGGACAGAGAACTGAACCAGTTAAAACAGATGGAAGCGGGGAATGCAGTCAGAAGAGAAGAGGCCCAGACTGAGGAAGATATAGCCAACTCAGTTAAGAAGGAGGATAAAACCTTTTATAGGTACATTAGGGAGCAAAGAAAGACCAAGGGAGGGATAGTGAGGCTTAATAAAGGGGAGAGTGGGTGGGCAGAGGGTGACAGTGAAAAAGAAGGGATACTGAATGAATACTTCTGCTCAGTATTCACAAAGGAAGAGGAGGTGGAGGTACCTAATCCAATCAATAGAAGCACTCTGGATAGGGGAGTCGATACCAGTCCATTCACAGAAGAAAAGGATCTGAAAGAATTCCTAAAACTGAAGGTGGACAAAGCAATGGGCCCTGATGGGATTCACCTCAGAATTCTAAAATAACTAAGGGGAGAACTAGTGACACCACTGACTACCCTTTTTAACACATCATGGGAGGATGATGTGGTACCTAAGGACTGGAGGAGGGCGGATGTGATTCCCCATCACAAAAGTGAGCAAAGCAGAGGCAAGAAACTACAGACCTGTTAGTTTGACCTCAGTGGCAGAGAAAATAATAATAATAATATTGTTATTTGTATAGCGCAATTCAAACAGCAAAGCACTTTACATACAGGACATAGAAACATAGAAACATAGACTTTGACGGCAGATAAGGACCGCTGGCCCATCTAGTCTGCCCATATCCCTACCTACAGGATAGGCCGCAGATCCTAGTTAACCAACAGCCTATTTCCTCCTACTCCCACAAGAATTGCCTTATGTCTGTCCCATGCATTGTTGAATTCTCCACAGTTTTAGACCCACAACCTCCTCAGGAAGGCTGTTCCATGCATCTACTACCCTCTCTGTGAAATAATACTTCCTCACATTGCCCCTGAACTGCCCTCCTTCTATCTTTAAATTGTGTCCCCTTGTTCTTGCATGTCTCTTTTTCTGAAAGGTGCTACCCTCTTGGACTTTGTTGATTCCACTGAGGTACTTAAAAGTTTCTATCATGTTCCCCCTCTTCCTTCTTTCCTCAAGGGTCCACATATTAAGATCCTTTAGTCTCTCCTCATACGGCTTCTCTTGCAGACCCTGCACCATTTTAGTTGCCCTCCTCTGGACTACCTCTATCCTGTCTATGTCCTTGCAGAGATGGGGTCTCCAGAACTGGACACAGTACTCCAGATTTGGTCTCACCAACTGTCTGTACAGAGGGATAACAACTTCCTGTTTTCTGCTGCTGATGCCGCTCCCTATACATCCCAGTATACACCCAGCCCTCCCTACTGCCTTCTCACATTGCTTGCTAACCTTAAGGTCATCTGATATGATTATCCCCCAGGTCCCTTTCCTTTTTTGTTGTTGTTACTACCTCCCCACCCATTGTGTATTCTTCCCCAGGTTCTTGTTTCCCAGGTGTATTATTTTGCACTTCTTTGCATTGAATCCTAGCTGCCATACTATTCATAGTGGGAAGGTCATATCAGATGAATCTAATAGATTTCTTTGACTGGGTGACCAAAGTAGTAGACCAGGGAGGGGCTGTGGACATGGCCTACCTAGACTTTAGCAAGGCATTTGACACAGTCCCACAAAAAAGATTAATAAACAAATTAGCCAGCCTGGAGTGGGTCCCAGGGTGGTAGTCTGGAGTAAAAATTGGCTGGACAACAGGACACAGAGGATAATAGTAAATGGAGTCCACCCAAAGAAAGGGGTTACTAGTGGAGTCACCGCAGGGTTCAGTACTGTCTGGTCCTTTTAATGTCTTTATAAGTGACATTGCAGAGGGACTGAAGGAAAAGTATGCCTCTTTGCAGATGACACAAAGATCTGCAACAGGGTTGATACAAGGGGGTGGAAAGGATGAGAAGGGACTTGGCAAGGTTGGAGGAATGGTCAAAAGTATGGCAGCTTAGATTCAATGCAAAAAAGTGCAAAGTAATGCATCTGGGAAACAAAAACCCAGGGGAAGAGTACACAATGGGGGGGGGGGGTACTAACAACAGAAAAAATGGAAAGGGACCTGGAGGTAGTCATATCAGATGACCTGAAGATAAGCAAGCAATGTGAGAAGGCAGTAAGGAGGGCTGGGAGGATACTGGAATGTATAGGAAGAGGCATCACCAGTAGAAAACGGTATCACATCAAAAGGGCAATCACAGATGAGCGACTCGCAAATGAGCGAGTCATATCGAGTGAAATGGTTAACAGCTTCCCTGCAAGGGTAGTGACCTGGTCGATGGCGACCATGCAGATGGGCGACCGGAAGGCAGGAATAGCCAGGGGAAGGGCAGGGATAGGAGAGAAGGTTTCTATGGGGCAATGTTCCTGGTGATACAGAGCCAGCCCATGTGGTGTGGTGATGAGGGTGGCTGGCTCCGGCATAGGAGGTTCTGGGTTTGGAGATAGGACAGGGAGAAATATTTTGCCACTGCCTGCGGCTCTTGTGGTTTTTTTTTTTTTTTTTTTCTTTGGGGAGTCTCGCCCCCTCCCTGACATGCACCCCCCTGGAGTTGAGAATCCTTCAGTAGAGGGGTGTGGGTGGCACAGGGGAGTGCAGCCCACCTACATAAACATTGAAAACTACTGGCCAGATGTACTGTCACCATTTGTGTATATCACGAATTGCTTTTTGGCGATATACACCGCCATAATAGCAATCTCTTTATGGCTCGCCTATGTACATGGAACCAGAAAACAGGAAGTTGTTATCCTCTGTACAGAAGTTGGTGAGACCCCATCTGGAGTACTGCATGCAGTTCTGGAGACCCCATCTCTGCAAGGACGTAGATAGGGTGGAGGCAGTCCAGAGGAGGGCAACTAAAATGGTGCAGGGTCTACACCAGAAGCCATATGCAGAGAGACTAAAGAAGGTTGATATGTATACCCTTGAGGAAAGGAGAGGAAGGGGGGGACATGATAGAAACTTTCAAGTACCTCAAGGGAATCAACAAAGTTCAGGAGGGTAGCATCTTTCAGAAAAAGAGGTGTGCAAGAACAAGGGGGCACAATTTGAAGACAGAGGGGGGACAACTCAAGGGCAACGTGAAGAAGTATTTTTTCACAGAGAGGGTGGTGGACGCATGGAATGGCCTTCCTGAGGAGGTCGTGGGGTCAAAAACAGTGAGGGAATTCAAGAATACATGGGACAGACATAAGATAATTTTGGTGGGGGAGAGGAAGAAGTAGGCTGTAGGTTAACTACGATCTGCAGCTTATGTACTAGATAGATAGATAGATAGATAGATAGATAGATAGATAGATATTGTATTTATATAGCACCCATCTCTGGAGACTCTGGGTGCTGTACAATACAATAAACATAACATATAAAGCATCTTTAAAAATAGAATAGAACAAATTTAAAACAACAAGAACAACAACATAAAATACAACTGGGAGCAACAGTTTAGCAAACAATTAAGCAAATACTGCTATTTTTAAAACACCGTTAGTTGAAGGCTTGACTGAATAAATAAATCTTAAAGTCCTTCTTAAAGGCTTCCAGTGAGGGGGCCTTCCTAAGATAACCAGGCATGGAGTTCCACAGGGTAGGCACAGCTGCCACAAATGCTCTATCACCTGAATGCCGAATGCTTGGGAACTCAAAGGAGGCCACCCCCGACAGAACGGAGAGCCCAGGTTGGGCAGTACGGCACAAGGAGCTCTTGCAGATAGACTGTGCCCCTCTCGTGCAGGGTCTTATAGGTCAACAGCCCTATCTTGAAGACAACCCTCCACCGGACTGGCAGCTAGTGCAGTTTGCGGAGTGCTGGGGTGATATGTTCACATCTTTTCACCCCATCAGTAATCTCGCTGCCATGTTCTGCACCAGCTGCAGTCTGAGGAGGTTGCCTCCAGATATCCCCAGGTACAGGGCATTGCAGTAGTCCAACCTGGAAGTGATGAAAGCATGTACCAGTGTGGGCAGGTCATCAGGCGGGATCAGGGCTCAAATTCGGGCAATATTCCTGAGATTATAAAACCCACTTCTCACCATGGCCAGGTAGGGAAATGGGCAGACTGGGTGGGCCAAGCAGTCCCTATCTCCTGTCAAAGTCTATGTTTCAAGTAAATTTCCATTTTACAAAAAAAACAGTTAAAATAAATGTTTAAGTCTCTGCCAGGATTTAAACTGTTGATCCTTTGCCTAGTATGCAAACACACATTCAGTGTGCCACTGAGTTGCAGGTAAGCAAGTTGCAGTTCATATGGCGTAAACGTTATGTCACAACCTTCAATGGAGGAAACTAGGGATCTTATCACCGGTGGCCCACAGTAGAGTGACAACAAAACCGTGAAAGATGAAAAAAGAACATTACAGCGAAAGTTGCTGTAATGATCTGAGGTTCACCGACGCGGCTTCTCCCAGTGTTTTGCCCCCTCCCGAAACAACTCTGACCTAGAGTTGATTATATTTAAATACAAGAGGGGTGTGGGGGAAGCAGCCCCACAAAAACATTAACAGACGACGCACAATACCGGTGTCGGCATTGTGCCGCTTGTTGTATTAGGATGTTGGCAGCTTTACTGCTGACGAAATGGGGTGCTTCCTCTTATCATAGCAGTCAATCTACTTTTCCCAAATTGTTGTTCTTAGATAAATTTACTTCTCATAAAATGTATTATTCCAACTCCACACCACCATGAATCACCACTCAAGTGAGTTTTCATCTTACAAAGAGAATTGTAAAAGATGCTTACATCATTGCTTAAATCTGAACCACTAATCCTTTGGCTACAAAGCAAACACACATTCTGTGTTCCACTGAACAGCAAGTAAGTGAGTTGCAGTTCCTATTATATAGAGGTTATGTCACACCTGCAAAACAGGTGACTGGGGAACTAATCCCAGCAGGCAATGCACCTTCACAAATTGTTATTCTTAGCTAAATTTACTTTTCATATAATTTACTATTCCACTTCATACCACCATGAATCGCTACCCAACTGAGTTTGCATCTTACAAAAAAAGTTGAAAAACGTGTTTAAGTCCCTGCCAGGATTCAAAGTATGTCTACCTAAATTTAAGCCACTGATGCTTTGCCTGTTTAATGAACACACACTCAGTGTGCAGCTGAGCTGCAGGTAAATCAGTTGAATTTTCTATGGTGTAGAGGTTATGTCAGAACTTGCAAATCTGAGCTTAAAATTTACCTTCACAAATTGTTGTTCTTCGCTAAATTTACTTCTTGTATAATTTACTATTCCACTCCACACCACTATGAATTGCTACTCAAGTGAGTCTCCATCTTAATTTTTTTTAAATGCCTAAGTCCCTGCCCAGATTTGAACCACTGATCCTTTGCTCATATAAGCAGACATTCAGTGTGCCACTGAACTGCAGATAAGTGAGTTGTAGTTCCTATGATATAGAGGTTATGTCACACCTGCAAAGCAGCAACTGGGGTCTAATCCCAGCAAGCAATATACCTTCACAAATTGTTGTTCTAAGCTAAATGTACTTCTCATATAATTTACTATTCCACTTCACACCACCACGAATTGACACTCAGCTAAGTTTCTATCTTACAAAAAAAAAGTGTTTAAGTCCCTGCCAGGATTTAAACTATGTCTACCTGAATTTAAACCACTAATCTTTTACCTGTTTAGTAAACACACATTCAGTGTGCCAGTGAGCTGCAAGTAAGTGAGTCTTACTTTCTATGGTGTAGAGGTTGTGTCTACCTTTGGTGTAGAGGAATTCAAAAAAATGCATGGGATAGGCATAAGGGAATACTAATAATAGAGAGGAGAGGGTAAGCCACAGGTCAGTTAGGGACTGCAGTATATGCACTGGGTAGGTAAAATGAACAGACTAGATTTGCCAGGTGGTCCTTATCTGCCATCAAATTCTATGTTCCTACTGTATGTCACAACCTGCAAAAGAGGCGACTGGGTAGCTAATCCCAGCAGGCGATTTACCTTCACAAATTGTTGCTCCTAACTAAATTTACTTCTCATGTAATTTAACATTCCACTGCACACCACAGAAACAGAATCTGTTGGCAGATAAGGGCTGCTTGACCCACCCAGTCCACCCATCTTTTCTACCTGCATTCTTGCCGCAGACCCTCACCACTACGAAGTGTTACTTAAGTGAGTTTCTGTCTTAAAAAGATGCTTAATACCCCATCCAGATTTGAACCACTAATCTCTGCCTGCTAAACAAACACAAATTCAGTGTACCACTGAGGTACAGGTAAGTGAGTTGCAGCTTATGTTGGCGAGGTTATGTCACAACCTGCAAAACAGGTGACTCGAAATGTATTCAAACCTAGGCAAGCATCAGCTGGGATTAATTTGACTATGACATACTGAGGAACTAAGTTCAATTACCTAAACATCTGCTACAAGTGCTCCCTCTCTATAGTGAACACCTTGGGAGCCAGCTGAGGTGTTCACTATAGCTAGGTGTTCACTATAGTGAGGTGCTAATATGCCTACTTAGCGAACAATGGGAGCCATCAAAGGTGTTCGCTATAAAAGGGAGTTTGTTATAGAAGAGTTCTTTCTAGATAAGGAGCATTGTATTTAGCTGTGCTGAAACTGCCCATTACATCAGCAATGACATCTAACAATTTCTCTCATTTAACAAAAATTGTTGTAAGAAAGAAAAACATGCAATACATGGGATTAAACTCCAGCTTGTGTAGGTCTGAACCCCTATGCCAAGCCCTAAAAGCCTTATCACTGACATCATGCAGTCAAATCACTCATACCTAATGTAACCTTAAACCTGAATAAGTACACAAAAGAGTGCGCATGACCACAGTAGGTGCTAACAGCCATGCTGTTGGCACCTAAAAAGGGACCTTTCCTTTGTTGACACTGGGAATGTTGAGCCAGATATGATAAATAAAAAAGGGACCTTTCCTTTGTTGACACTGGGAATGTTGAGCCAGATGTGATAAATAAAAAAGGGACCTTTCCTTTCCTTTGTTGACACTGAGAATGTTGAGCCAGATGTGATAAATGAAAAAGGGACCTTTCCTTTCCTTTGTTGACACTGAGAATGTTGAGCCAGATGTGATAAATAAAAAAGGGACCTTTCCTTTGTTGACACTGGGAATGTTGAGCCAGATGTGATAAATAAAGTGCTGGTATTTCAGTAAATCTGGCTGAGTCAATAGTAAGCAAACTTTGTGCCACTGCTACTCCCCCATTAAAAAAAACACAAACGCAAAAAACAAAAGATGAGCAGAGCATGCCTCCTGCTCTTCCCCGACCTGTTTTGAGATTGGGCATTATGCATATAGAAATGGGATTATGAACATGGTTTTGCTTTTTGAAATAAAGTACACACAGTTAACTGAGGACAGTACTGTGAGCAAGTTTAAGGAGGACTACTTGCTCAAATTAAAAGAAATCTGAATCCCAGTGTTTTTCCCATGAACTGCCCCCCCCCAAAAAAAATGACGACATCCTCCTTTGATGGTTTTTTTTTTTTTTTTCAAATAAAGGTTTTTGTCATCCCTAGCTGAACTGGACGGTTATCAGCCCTGCCTCCACACTTGTTGGTCATCCTCTACCTCACTCCTGGTCCAAGTGCTAGTTCCCCATAGATTCCCCCCATTGTGGGGTGGGGGGGAGGCCCATCCTCCTCCCTGACACACACAGCCAGATCATTCCAGACCCAGAGTGGCAGGGTGGACTGCCAAGACACAGGTAGGGTTTCATATAGCCCAGGCCCCTAGATCATCCTCCTGATTTTCTCCTTCCCTGTTGCTGAAACACACATGACAATGCATGCATGTAGAGGCAAACACATGCCACAGATGTCCTGCCACTCCCTCCTGTTCTTGCTGCTACGTAACCATCCTAACACTAGGCCTCTACCTGGTTGCCGTCACGTGGTGGATCCAGCATTCTCCCCCCTCCCCGAGAGAGGAGAGTAATCCATCGGATGCTCTATCATCCCCCAACCAGCACCCAGCAGCCCAAGACTGCTCCCAATCCTGGGCTGCCAGCATGGCAGGCAGTAGCGCAGCTGACATGGCGGGCAATAGCGCTACCGCTGCACCACTGGGCTAGCCCGACATCCTCCCTTGTTGTTAAAGGAGGCTGACAGAGCGATCACTAATATTCGATAACACAGAGATTAATGTAAAGTGACCAAAGAAAGCATTTGTTTAAGTCCTTTTTCTACTTTTTCATATTTTTGAAATGAATGAATGCATGAAATACAAACATTTTGAACTAAGGCAATTTGTCAATCCACTCTGCATTACTCAAGCTACACAGTAAATGTTACACAGTATACAAAATTCTGTATCTGGCTGAGTGCTTTAAAACCCGCCACATGGCAAACCCAAAGCAGTCAACAATATTCTCAGTAAAACATTTTCTCACATCATAGGACAAGTGCAAGAATACTGTTTTTTCAATGGATTTTATTCAAATATTTCTCATAAGACAGTTACACTTGTGCGTTACAGCAACAAGATATATAACAAAAATCTAGGATAGGGTACAGACTCAACTGGGGTACAAATTACACTAACACAAACAAAATACACATAACAATATTATAACAATAACCCAGTGATTACTAATTGTACAGTACAGAAACTAGCAGCTGAATTGAGTCTATATATTTTAGGCACAATTCACAGTTTCTAGCTTGTGCAGTCCCAAAATGGGGTACAAATGGGTGCCTCATTGCAAACACACATGGATATATGAACATATAAACATATTGTTTTGTATTTATTTGATTTAAACTACAGTCAAACCCCATTTACCTGACCCCCAAAATACTGAACCTCCCTATCTAGCGAACCCGACCTGTGTCCCCCACTATTACTAGTTTCCTTGGCATGTTTTGCTTGTCAGTTCAACTTTGCTTCAGAAGTTTGTGGGTAACAAACTGTCAAAATGCTGTAATTAACATGTAATTAACCCGAACTCTGTGCAGCTTGTGACCTGGTGACCTTGCTGAGCATTTAACGAGGTGTGGCATTATAAGTGAGTTAAGTGCTTAGCAAGTGTCATGCTGTGTTACAGTACTACCTAACAACGGATTCTCCCTCTGACAAAAGGAAAATAGTTGTTCTTACCATCTTACAGAAGCTTTGCATCATTGTAAGGCTTAAATGCGGTGAGCTTGCTGTTGCCTTAGCTCAGGAATATGGAGTTGGGAAGTCGACAATTAGCGACATTAAATCAGCTAAGGAGAAGTTATGGGACTTTGCCATCGGCATGGAGATGGCCGCAGGCTCAGATGAGAGCAAAAACACCAGAATGTGAAAGAAGGAGCAGCGAGATGCTGCAATTTACAGATGGTTCCAGCAGTAGACACACAGAGAGAGAGAGAGAGAGAGAGAGAGAGAGAGGGGATCCTGATATCTGGTTTGCTCCCGAAAGAAAAGGCGTTACAGTTCCATGACCAGCTTGCCATTTCAGGTCTATTTTCAGCAAGTGAGGGATGACTGGATCGATTCAAAAAGCGGCATGGGATCCGCCAGCATCGTCTTTGTGGTGAGAGGCTAAGCGCTGCAGATCAGGGCACAGAGCCTTGTTGTGACTGGCAAATATTGAATGCCGAGATGTTTTAAACATTTTAACATGCCATCCCTCCCTGTGCAGTTCAAGGCACAGAGGAGTGCTTGGGAGACTGCTGACATTTTTTCATTGTGGTTTGTCAATCAGTTCGTCCCTCAGGTCAAGCACTACTCAAGAGGGAAAGGACTGCCTATGACAGCGTTGCTTCTTGTAGACAAGTCACCAGCCCACTTGAACATCACTGATGTTCGCACAAGAGATGGTACAATTTGCTGCATTTTCTTACCCCCACAACACAACATCTAAGTTACAGCCCTGTGATCAGGGTGTCCTTGAGATTTTTAAGCGAGCATATCAGAAGAAACTGCTCCAGACTGTGTTCGCCATTGATAATCATGATACACCTTTGGCCAAGATCATTAAAACCATAAACCTTAAGGATGTTGCTTATGTGGCTGCCGAGGCATGGGAGAGTTTGTGCCCTGAATCCGTACAGAAGGCTTGGCGAAAGTCAGGCCTAAAAACGAGTCAGGCTGAGATCAATGCAATGAATGATCCCACTGAGCAAGCTGACCTCCCTAACCTGCCAAATACTGATGTCACCTCAGCAGAACTTGAAAGCCTTGCTGCAGACCTCCCTGATCCTCCATCTGTAGAAGAAGTGCAGCAGTGGTTGTTGTGCGATGCCAACGAGCAAGAACATGAGGTCCTGTCTGATGATGGCATTGTGGAAACGGTGACGCAAACACAGCCTGAACCACAAGAGGATCCAGACGAAAATGAATCGGAGACAGAAGAGTCTCTGATTCTGCCCACTCATGCCGAGGCAGTGCAGCACCTGGAAAAAGTAATCCTGTACCAGGAAGTACAGCCGGACTGTGACCCGATCCAAATCATTCTACTCCGAAGCCTAAAGCAGCGCACAGCTAGGAAGCAGCACGATGTGCTGAAACAAAAGTCAATTAATGACTATTTTAAAAGCTGATTCCCTTCCTTCCAAAAGTATTTTTTTTAACCATGCACCATGCACTATTCTAATAATTATTTTGCACATGTTGCACATTTAATAAAGCATTTAATATTATTTGACAGTTTGTGTATTCCTGAGAGTGTTCCCGAGTGTAGAATGTCTATAACAATTCTGCTCTACTGGAATTGCATTTATTCGACTCCCCAGTTATCCAACCATATTAGATGTCCCCCAAGCAGGTCAGATAAATAAGGTTCAACTGTATCTGTACAGCATCCTGAACCTTCAGGAAAGGGCACTTTATAAATAAAACTAGCCTTGCCTTGCCTAAAGGCCTAATTTGTTTCTGTAATGGGTGCAACCTAACGGGTGCAGTGCTAGCATAGGGGAGCAGAACACCATTTACTCTTACTGAGTTGTGGCCACCCACCACCCATACAGGAAAACAGAACACAAAATGAGACTAATGCCCAGAATGCAATAAATAACTGAGGAAGTTTATTTAGGGGTTGGGGACAAATGTAAGGCTAAAGGAGCACTTTACCAAAGATAAAACACTTTAAAAGTATTCTTATAACCCCAAGCAATATTTCTATAACTTAGCAATTATGAAAACTGAAGTACTGCAACAGTTAAGAGAAACTGTGACTCTTACCTTAAGCGAGGGGCACTTAAACGTTTATAACTCTAAGCATTATTTCTGTAACTTAGCAAGCATGAAAACTGAATTACTGTAATGGTTATGAGAAACTGCAACTCATACTTTAAGCAAAGGGGCTATTAAACTCTATGATTACTACTTAGGTACAAGGGCAATACCCCAGAGAATAAACAGAGAGGAAGAGATACTACTTAAAGATCAATGGCAACTGTAAAAGCTTGTTTAGTTGCTTACTCTAGGGAGCACCGCCCATCCCCATTCACCTCAACCATAGTCTCAACTGAGAAAGGGTACTTAGCTGTAGGTAGTCCATGATGCTGCAAAGTTTGCCTGGAAGTAAGTCAGTGGGCACACTGTGGATCTGCTGGAGCTGGGCACCTCTGAAGCTGGTGAAGCTGGACACCAACAAAGCTGACACTGGAAACCACTGGAGCTGCTGACTGGGCACCACTGAAGCTGATACTGGAAACCAATGGAGCTGCTGGCTGGACACCACTGAAACTGACATTAGAAACCAATGGAGCTGTTGGCTGGACACCACTGAAGCTGATGATGGAAACCAACAGAGCTGTTGGCTGGACACCACCAAAGCTGATCCTGGAAATCAATGGAGCTGCTGGCTGGACACCACTGAAGCTGATTATGGAAACCAACAGAGCTGCTGGCTGGACAGCACTGAAGCTGATGACGGAAACCAATGTAGCTGTTAGCTGGACACCACTGAAGCCGATACTGGAAACCAGTGGAGCTGCTGGCTGAACACCACTGAAACTGACATTAGAAACCAATGGAGCTGCTGGCTGGACACCACCGAAGCTGATGCTGGAAACCAATGGAGCTGCTGGCTGGACACCACGGAAGCTGATGCTGGAAACCAATGGAGCTGCTGGCTGGACACCACCGAAGCTGATGCTGGAAACCAATGGAGCTGCTGGCTGGACACCACCGAAGCTGATGCTGGAAACCAATGGAGCTGCTGGCTGGACACCACCGAAGCTGATGCTGGAAACCAATGGAGCTGCTGGCTGGACACCACTGAAACTGATGATGGAAACCAATGGAGCTGTTGGCTGGACACCACTGAAGCTGATGATGGAAACCAACGGAGCTGCTGACTGGACACCACTGAAGCGGATGACGGAAACCAATGTAGCTGTTGGCTGGACACCACTGAAGCTGATACTGGAAACCAGTGGAGCTGCTGGCTGAACACCATTGAAACTGACATTAGAAACCAATGGAGCTGCTGGCTGGACACCACCAAAGCTGATGCTGGAAACCAATGGAGCTGCTGACTGGACACCACCACAGCTGATGACGGAAACCAATGTAGCTACTGGCTGGACACCACGGAAGCGGACCCTGGAAACCAATGGAGCTGCTGGCTGTACATGACTGAAACTGACACTGGAATCCAGTGGAGCTGCTAGCTGGACACCACTGAATCTGATGCTGGAAACCAATGGAGCTACTGGCTGGACACCACTGAAACTGATACTGGAAACCAATATAGTTGCTGGCTGGACACCACTGAAGCTGACATTGGAAACCAGTGGAGCTTCTGACTGGATACCACTGAAGCTGATGCTGGAAACCAATGGAGCTGTTGGTTGTATACAACTGAAGCTGACATTAGAAATCAATGGAGCTGCTGGCTGGACACCATTGAAGCCGACACTGGAAACCAATGGTGCTGCTCGCTGGACACCACTGAAGCTGACATTAGAAATCAATGAAGTTGCTGGCTGGACACCATTGAAGCTGACAGTGGAAACCAATGGTGCTGCTGCTGGACACCACTGAAGCTGATGCTGGAAACCATTGGAGCTGCTGACTGGACACCACTGGAACTGATACTGGAAAAGCATGGAGCTGCTGGTTGGACACCACTGGAGCTTCTGGCTGAAGACTGCTAAAGCTAATGCTGGAAACAACAGAGTTGCTGGGTGGACACCACTGAAGCTCATACTGCAAACCAGTGGAGCTACTGACTGGACACAACTGAAGCTTATGCTGGACACCACTAAAACTGCTGGCTGAACACCACTGAAGCTGACACTGGAAACAAATGGAGCTCCTGGCTGGACACCACTGAACCTGCTGGCTGAACAACACCAAAGCTGATGCTGCAAACCCACGGAGCTGCTGGCTGGGCACCACTGAAGCTGATTCTGCAAACCACCACAGCTGTTGGCACTGGACTCTGCTGGAACTGCTGAAGCTGGGTGCCACTGGAACTGTGGACACTGTACACCCTGTGGAACAGCTTCTCCCAGAAGGCAAAATCTGCTGGCAGGCTCTGGCCCCTAACTCTACTCTTTAAAACAACTCTGAACCCCACACAGTCTTGGATCTCTGGAGGGACCACTGGGTTTCCTTCATGTCCACTGTGTTCAGATCCCAACAACACACAATCTCCTCTTGGGCACCACAGGTAACTGTTACACTTCTCAGACCATCCCCTAGCTCATACCCTCAAGCATACTTAGGTTACAACCTGTCTGACCACTGTGGGGCTAACCTCCAATGGCCTAGACTGGTGAAAAAGAATTTGTAATTGGAGTGCCTAGAGCCACATGGCTCTCACCTGACAGTACTCATGTGTCTTCATGACCTCTCGCTAATACCATCCTTCAGGTCCTCCTCCTTTCTTCATCTCCTTGACTGCCCCTTTCAGCTCCACGTCTTCTGTCATCTGCTCTTCGGGATCTTTGTTGGTGTCTCGCTCGAAAATGCCCCCAGTAGCGAGAATGTGCAAGTAACTGTTCAATGGGCTCCTTTATTTGGTGTCTAGTTGCCATTGTCAGTCTCTCACTCTGTTTTTTTTTTTTTTGGGGGGGAGTGACTGGCTCTGTCCATGACACCCCTCTGCTGTGTAGTATACCGTTGTAAGAGTACGCAGAAATTGTAGTAAGGAAGCTGATTATGTACAGAACAGTGAGGAAATGTGCACTAGGTTCCTAAGTAGAGGTTATGCTGCCAGCATTGTGCACCTGACATCAAATTTGCTAGTATTGACAAAGCCCAGAGAGAGGCCGAGAGAGAGGTGAACAACTTAGACAGGGACAGCCTTATGGTAGAGAAGGAGACTAGAGAAATGGGCCCTACAAGCTGAATTTTGTAACCACTTTCACCAGACATTCTAGTGAAATACAGAGAATAATAAATGCAAACTGGAGTATATCAGAAGGGGATCCACAGTTGAGTGAATGTGTGGTCATAAACCAAGAATGGTATATAAATGGGGTCATAACATTAAGGATAGGCTGGGTCACAGTTTTTTGCCAGTTCAGTGTACTACCTTGGGCAGCAGAAACCCCCTACCTAAATGAATGTATCAGTGTGGTAGCTGCAAGTTTTGTAGCTCAATTTTGAAATGCCATACATTTACCAGTTGCAATAGTGTGGAGGAATATGTGATTAAGGATTTTATTAATTGCACAACTGAAAATGTTGTATATCTGTCCACATGCCAGTGCAGGACCTTTTATGTGGGTAAAACCACTAGGGCACTAAAACTAAGAACTGGGAAACATCTAAGGTCTGTTGCCAATAATTTATTTATTATTTATTTATTTGAGTTTTGGTGACCGGGTGAGTCTACTGAGACAATACAGTCCTTTTTTCATGGGGTGACCCGGGTATGGATTACATACAGTATCAGTGCAAAATTAACAGAGTGGTAATAAATTGGACATTAATAGTGCAAATTGACAGAGGTGTAATATTTGACATTTAGAACAAACAAAAAGACAAAGCAATGATTAAAGGCTTGAACAAGGTTCGTCAGGGTAAGAGATAAGTAGAAAACAGGGATTAGGCAGTTGGCATATGAAAATAGTTCATCACAACAATAAGTAGTGAAGTGCACATCAGGAGTACATTTGGAAAGGAGGGGGAGAAGGGGGAACCTATTCAGGAGAAGCAAGAACAGGGTGAAGCGGGGGATAATGAGGCAGATAACTTGGATTGGAACAGAGTGAGAGAGGAGCAGGACAAAATTGTCTGGGAAAGAGAGTTCCAATCCGAGAGAGCAGTGAATGAGAAGGATCTCCTGGAAGTGGTCAAACATAGTTTCGGTAGGACAAGGAGGAGAAGTGAGGCGGAGTGAAGGGTGTGCAGTGCATGCCAGAGGTGCATGAGTTCGTTAAGGCAAGGAAGTGTAAAGTCATGGACGAGCTTGAATATGAGGCTCAAGGAGGAGTACCTTAATTTATCAATGTAAGTAAACCAGCCCAGCGAGAAGAGGACATCACAGTGGTGCGAGCTGGATTTGACCCCCAGGGCAAACCTTCCAATCCTGTGGTAAACCTGAGAGAGGAGGGACATGGTGGTAGAGTTGGCAGAGAGGAGCAAGGGAGCACAGTAGGTTAGGAGAGGTATAAGGGAGGAGGAGGCAATTTTCTGGCAGGAGGCAGATGTGAGAAGCGGGCAAATATGGGAGATGAGACCTAGTTTCTGATTAAGAGATTTGGCAATGATTGAGGCATGGGAGCTGAAGGAGAGCATGGGATCCAAAGTGAATCCCAGATATTTAAATGAGTGAACTACCTCCAGGGTCTCACCCTTTAGGGTAGAGATGTGAAGGGGTGAGGGGTGAAGATTTGGAATAGGACGATGTGAGAAGAGCATACACTTAGTTTTATTAGCATTAAGGACAAGATGATTGCAAAGGAACCAGCTTTCTAGGGAAGCGAAGTCAGAGGCAAGGTCACGGTTAATAATGTTAGTGTGACAGGAGGAGCGGTAAAGTATAGCATCATCCGCATAAAGATGTACAGAGGCACCACCACCACAATACTGAGGAAGTTCATTAACGAAGAGTGAAAATAGGATGGGACCCAGGATGGATCCTTGTAATACCCCATGAGTTACTGGGTGGAGGTCGGAGAGGAAGCCATCCCACTTCACTGTCTGGGAACTCCCAGTCAGATAACTTTTGACCCAGTGGAGGGCACTGTTGTCCATACTAATATGAAGAAGCTGGTGGAGAAGGAGATCATGACTCACTAGGTCAAATGCTTGGTGAGGTCCACAGAGATGGCGCCTGTAGTGAGACCTTTGTCCATGGCATGAAATATGTTGGATGTAACCTTTAACAGGGCAGTAAGAGTACTGATGCCCATAGTGCATTATCTAACCATACTAGGAATACTAGATGTAACTCCCCTACAAATGGGGGTTCCAGAAAAGTCTTCCTTGAGCTTGCCTAAATACTCACTGCCAGGCTGGTATCTGCGTTTTAGCAGTTTAAATGTGATTGCCAGAGAGTGCCTGTATAGCCTCTGTGTACTGTATCTTTAAGAGCTGCCTGGATTGCAGTCATAAGTAATCTGAGAGGGAGCCCTGTTGAAAGATGTAACTATTTGCTGAAAATCATTTAGAGTGATATTGATAATGTAGTTTGTTTAACCTGCCTTCTTTGCAGCAAGGACTGTCTTGTTTATCTCCACTATCTAGATCCTGGACTGCCAAATTGGACCAATCAGTACAGGTGGGACCTAAAATAGAGCTGGACTACAGGAGCTGTCTGGAGTCAAAATCTGTAGCAATTGTAGTTTTGGGCTTTCGGTACCTTTTTGCACCTGAAAGGGGAGCCTTTGTTGTGACTGACAGACAGATCAGCCAACCAGACCTTTTGGATTCTGGGGAAAGTCCCAGGCTTGCTGGAAGTTGAGTTAGATCTAAGTTGGGAGGTGAAGAAGCAACAGCTTGAGACAGTCAAGCAGCCGTCGGAGTAGTTTTGCACGTGAGAACTGTGGAAAGGCCTGAGTTGTGGCCTGCATGTCTGCCTGCTGCCCCTGAGAGGGAGAGAAGAGAATTATTTGGGACTAAATCCAAGTTTGTGAGAATGAAGTAAGCCATTGATTTTTTACCAGGCTCATACATGAAGAAGACCGAAGATTTTGCTGAATGCGATCGGCCTGTCAGGATTTCCAGCTGCTTTTGAATCCCTGGTTTGTGCAGAGACTTTGCGATCATGACCAGAGAGCGGTTTGCCTGGTACAGTAGAATTTCCTTACATGTAAATGTGCTGTGAGTTGTTAGTGGGTCATGATTTGGTTCCCCACTGTGTGAACTGTGTTTTGCTTGCTGGAAGCTGTATCCAGCACAAAACGGACTGTATCCGAATTTGTCTCCATTTGGCCTGGGCCTTGCCACACTGGCCCAGCCAAACTACCCGCTGCACAGAGAATGCCATCGACAAGAGACCTGCCTGGGGATCAGCCCCCTGCTCCATGCTTGAACAGAAATGACACCTCGGTGAATTGTGTGGGCCCTGCTTCTCCTGGCACTCCAGATCAACCACCTGCAGTCTCAATTTTCATCCAGCCTGTGTCCAGTCTTGGGTATCATAAGTAATCATCAGGGTAGCTCCCTGCAACAACAGCCTAATCTAAAAGTGTGTCATCTGATTGTCTTGTTGTTTTCTTTTCACGAACTGAGCCCTCCAGTTCCGGATTACAATTAGTGTGTGTGGTGCATGTTGTTTTCTTTCATCACAGGGCCCCAACAAGCTGCAATGTTCCTGGCTAGCCCACTGTTCTCCATCGGGGTACCCAGAGTGTGTGACTGTTTATGGACCCTGAAGTGCATGCATAACTGTTTGATTGATAGAGCCATTGAGTAAATTAACCTGATTATGCCCCTCCCTTGTTTAAGTCCCTTAAATAAATCAGATCTAACTCTTTTTTTGCATTTACCTTGACTGTGGTTCCAGTCTGTGCAAGAGTACTGTACTGCTGTTATTTGTTGTGTATAACCTTGCGTGTACAGGGGGTCCCCAGGGTGGGGCCAGAGAAAAGCCCTGGTGGTAAGTGCAAACAGTGTGGGTACTTGTGTGGTGTATCAGGAGTATTGTGAAAGTGATTATTGTGTATTGTTCCAGCCACTAGTAAGGAAAGAGGGGGTTACAGTGTCCTGGAGGGCTGTGCCCAGCTTAGCTTGACCACTACCAACCCTGACCTCTGAGTGGAGGCACCCATTTCAGAATTTAGGCCCCTTAACCTGCTACTAGCCAAGCAGGCAGGGGTAGTAGCCCTTGGGATAGTGCCACCTAGGGGTTACATAGACAAAGGGACATGTACCATATTTTTAAATTCTGTGGCCTGGAGGTTGTTAAATTGGGACCACGAGGTAGAACTGTGGATGACTTACTACAAGTGGAGGAGTCATATTGGATTCACACTCTTGGTGCCCTTACGTCACCAGGCCTGAATGAACACATTGACTTGATGCCCTGTATTAGAAAGCGAATGGAAAGATAATCTGGTACCCTATAGGGATAGATGCTAGAGGTACAACTGCCTGACCCATATTCCATTTAGCACCCCTTGTACTGCTTATGTTTAATAAGTGTTTCTGATTCTGTTTTATTTACAGGTGATAGGAAGGCCCTGATGCCCAGCTCCAATATGGGAATGTTATTCTAAATAGGCCCCTGGAGTTGGTATTTATTGTTTTGGATCGCTACCTTTATGTACAATATAAATGGATTATATCTGCATATTAAATGTATCATTGCTGCTAATGACAATAAGTATGTGTTTTTTTAGGCTCACATGTCACATTATAAACTTTGGCACATGTTATAAAAGATTTTTTACAGATGATGATCTGAGGGTTTATAAGTTGTTACACTGATGTAGTTAATATATGCACTGACACTTTAAGAAACTTCACTATGTAAGCCTAACAATCAACAGGAAATGTTATCCTTCTGATGACGTACTAAGCTGTATGAAACCGGTCGAGGTGTTTGTTTGTTCTTGTATGCACCTGCTTGTGAGCGTGGCTTTTAAGTAAAGTATTTTGCACTTTAGTTTTTGGCTGAGAAGTGCGGCCTTTTGCCTCTGCATCTTGATGAACTTAATACTCACACCCTCCTAGGCTGTGGAGCTGTATTGCCATTTGTATGTTTACAAAGTTACAGTTTAAAGTGTATTCTGTGTGGGTGGTGACTGGAAGGGTAGGCGGGTAGGTACAGCATCCCAGGAGGTTGTACTACTCAAACATCTGGCCCACTACAATTTTACTCTGGGTGGGGGCACCGTGCAATTTATTTATACATTTGGGAAAGAACCCCTGATTGTCACCAGAATATAATCCAGGCCACTTATCCTGTATTATGAGCATCAGGCAGGGGTAGCAGCCTGCTGGTACATGGCGTGGGGCTACACGTCTTTTGTTAAATAAAAGGTTTGACAGTCTTCTCAGCATTTTTTTTTTATGTAAATGTAGTACTAGTGTGAGTATTAAGTTCATCAAGATGCAGAGGCAAGGTTGCAAATCCGATTGTTCAAATAAATAAATAAAGTATATTCCTGTAGCAGAGTAGCTCGAGTCCCATGGTGAAAACCTCTAGTTTCAAACCTCAGGAATCCCTCACTTATGTTTAACAACAGCAGTCATTCCCCTGGAATGAGCAACCCTGGAGATTCAGATCTTTATGCAAGTGATGGAACTTTGGAATGAAATTCAAACTCTGCTGTGTGGTCACCCTCACCTTCTTATTTATTTATTTATTTAATTTTGTTGACCGGGTAAACCCACTGGGACCTTGACAGTCCCTTTTTCAGGGGTGACCCAGGATTAATCACAAGTAAAAACAATCCATTACAGTACATTGCAATAACACGTTGACATTTTGTAAGTTGTACAGTGAACAATAGGTGGGAGAAAAACAAATATGGTAATCTTTACAATACAAATTCTAGAATACCAATATGGCAAGTTTTGGACAGTAGCACCTAACGTAGGTCAAATAAATAATTGTCATGCATGTTTATAGACAAAGTTGCAGTAGGGGAGTTACCTATCCCAGAGGAGAATAACTGTTTCAGCGATAGCAAGTGCATTGGTTAAGTTCTAGAAGATGAACCTTAACTAATTTTTTTTAACCTCCCCCAAGAGAATTACGTGCCTGTACCCTAGCAGGAAGAGTGTTCCAGAGGGGTGAGATGCTGGCAGAGAATGACCTCTGAGGCTCTGTCCCAGGGAGGACCGAACTTTGGGCACAGTGAGGAGTTGACAGCTCGAGGATCAAAGGGACCTACTGTTTTGTTTGGCAGATAATGTTATAGCTAGACTTGGTAGAGCATTATCCGACTGTAGCTTGTAGGCTAAGTATAAGGATGGGTACTCAAGGCAACCTTTCAATGAGGCCAGGACAGGGCTTGAAGCACCTGACAATGGTGCTCCCTTGGCAGAGCCTCAATAGTAAAACAGCACGCCCTGTGGTAAAGGGTACTGAATTTTTGCATTTCACTACCTTTTACAGTGAGTAGCACTGGTGACCCATACAGTAGGGTGGGTAGTAGGGTTCCTGTATCAATCCTTAGCTGTGATTGTCGTGTGAGGAAAGGGCTGAGGTGGTACAGTAGTCCAAGTTTCTGATTTAGAGCCTTTGAAAGTTGTTCGATATGTGGCCAGAAAGCACAGTTGTGGTCTAATGTTACACCTATGTACTTTATCGTGTCAGCTACCTCAATACTTGTGCCATTTGCAAGGTTTGGAGTTAGAATTGAGGTTCTGTCTCTTCTTGCACTAGCTGGGCCGAATAAAATAGCCTTTGTTTTTTTTACTATTTAACAAGAGTAGGTTGCTAGCCAGCCAACCCTCAAGGAGTTTCAGGTGATTTGTCAATGCACTGTCCAGTGGGCTCAGGTCCTTGGAGGATCGGTAGAGCACTGCATCATCTGCATATAGGAGTATGTTCACCTCACCACAGTGCTTTGGCATGTCATTAATGAATATAGAAAATAATAATGGCCCCAGGATGGAACCCCATCTTGAATTAGGCAGTTCCCTGATTACGCACCTTGCCATCTGATGAATTGGGACCTTCCCAGAAGGTAGTCAGTGAACCATTGAACTGTAAGGCAGTCTAAGCCAATGAGTTTAAGTTTCTCTAGGAGCAGCTGATGGTCCACCAGGTCGAAGGCCTTGGTGAGGTCTATGAAGATTGACCCAGTGGACTGGCCTTTACCTAGGGCTGAGAAAATGTGATTGGTGAGGCAGACAAGGGCTGTGTCTGTACCATGGTTTTTTCTAAAGACATGTTGTCTGGGCATAAATATGCCATTCCTTTCAATATACTCCAATAGTTTGTTATAGACAGCCCTCTCCAGTATCTTGCTTAGGATGGAGAGGATCGAAATGGACTGATAGTTTTCCACATGTTCGCGTGAACTTTCTTTATGGATGGGTGTGACCAGGGCAACTTTCCACAGTGAGGGGATTTTCTCTTCTAAGAGAGATCTATTAAGCAGTCACAAGACTGGAGCAGCTATGGCTGGTGCTGCAATCTTCAGCAGTCTTGGTTCCAGTTTGTCATGCCCTGCTGAACCATGTGGTTTTATGTTCTTAAGTAGTTTGAAGACCTCATTTTTTGCTAGCAACTTAAAGTGGAAGTTAGGGAAGGGGGGAACTGTTGGAGTCGGGTATGGTGGGCATGGGAGAACCTGCATGGGGAGTCTTGAAGATATTTAGGTAAGTGAAGAAGGAGTTAATTGCAGTGGCAGCATCCGATGGGTTCTCTAGGTGTGTGCCATTAGCTATTATAGAGCATTGTCCCTGGGTTGGACTGCCCTTGATGAGGGTATTGATCTGCAACCAGAATTTTCTTTGGTCAGGGAGGTTTTTATTCTGGAGATCTGTAATGTAGCTGCTTTTTGCTGCTTTGAGCTCCTTCTTACATTTGTTCCATAGTTCCCTGTAGTTCTGCCAGGCCTTGGGTTGATGGGTGTTTTTATATGTCCCCCAGGCCTTATCTCTCTCCTTCATGAGTTTTTTCAGGTCACGGGACAGTCACCTAGCACCCTGACCTTTTGCCCTGATTTTTTTCAGTGGGACATGCTTATTAGCAGCAGATGAGAAATTATTTATGAAGAATTTTAGAGTGGCATCAAAGCTTGGGGCATGCTCAATGTAGGCCCAATTTACCTCGGGTAATGTATCTAGGAAGGATCCTGTAACAAAACGAGAGAAATTTTGGGTCCAGAGTATCCTGGGTGGTGGGACTTGATAGTTATTTTTCCATACCTCGAACACTGGTGAGTGGTCTCTTAGATCATCAGCAGAAGTGCCTGCCAGCTTACAGCTCTCAGGCTTTGAGACCAGGATACAGTCTAGTGTGGAGCAATTTCCTGTTTTCATGTTTAGTCTGGTGTGTTTGTGAATTAACTGAGTTAGGTCAGCCTCAAGTAGTAGGTTCTTCAATTCACCCTTTGCATGAGGCCCTCAATGTAGGTTGAAGTCACCCAATATGATCTTCTCACCCTTAGGGAGGTCAGGCAGTACCACGAGAAGCGAGTTTAGGGCAGCTTCAGCTGCTTTGGAGGGGTTGTATACGTACCCAACTGTAGAGGGTTTTATGCCTCCCAACAGCAGTGTTGTGAATATTGTTTCACAGCTGGTGTTTTTTTTTTGGGTTGAATAACACCATGGAAGCAGTTAGGAAGGATCTTACATAGATCAGGACCCAACCTCCCTTTTTTCCCCAGTCTGTCTTGTCTGAAATTCTTGAAGCCCTTAAGCTCAACCTCATGGTCCAGTATATGTTGTTTGTGTCAGGTTTCTGAGATTGCACCCACGTCAGGAGAGTAAAGGTTCACCCAAGCTTCCAATTCGAGCATCTTTGGCCTGAGACTATTTATATTCATGTGGGCTATTCTTAACCTGTTTGAATCAACCCATGCGGACTGGGAAGAGGAGGTGATGCAAGCATTTGTGCCAGGGGGGCCGGGGTTTATCTCTATATCACCTTCAAGTAGTAGTTTCAGCTTGGTCAGGAAACTGGTCAGGGACCATGGTAAGAGGAGTGGGGCTGTTTTCCTTGAAACACAGAGAGAGGATATTATATAGCATAGGTTGCCTTTTTGTCTGAGTCCTTGCAAGTATATATGGTGGGTGTTAATCCCAGATTCGGGGTATGCATCAGGGCTGTTGTGATGTGGGACGTCAAAGCCAGGTGCTGGAATGTGGAGAATATGGTGTAGTAGGATGTCAGAGCCCAACCTACCCAACAATGGTTACCATCCCAACCCAAGGGCTACTTTACATGTGGCCAATGTAAGTTTTGCGTGGTTATGTCTAAAAGCTTCCAGTTTTCATCTATAAATACTACTAGAAGCTATGATATCAGACAGTTTATTAATTGTTTCATGATGGAAGTGATTTACCTCACAACATATACTTGCCATGCTTTCTATATACTGTAGGTAAGATGACCAGGTCCTGGTAACTAAGGGTAGGAGAGCACTTCAGTGACATAAGATGCCACAATGAGAAAAATCTCATAGTGAGACATCTGATTCAGGCTGGGAATGACAATTCTCTTAAGTTCAAGTTTTGTGGCATTGAAAAAGTTACTGTAGACCCAAGGGGTGGTGACTTGGACAACAAGTTACTGTGTAAATAGGCATTCTGGATTTACCATCTTGATGCATTGAGACATCCTGGTCTTAATGACACCTTTGACATTTCCCCTTTCCTAAAAAAAAAATGTAAATAAATAATAATTTCCTTGTACTCTAGATTTGGTTAATGTTACCTTAGAGTCAGGAACATCTTACAATTGTGGTATTGATTCTATTGGTGTGCTGTTATTATTGTGTCCTAAATTCCTGTGTGCTCCCTCTTTTACAGACTGAAGCCCTAAGTGCTTTAAATATGTTGCCATGACGACATTTGGTACTAAGAGGCATCGAGAAGTGGTTTAAATTCGGTCTTCACTTCTTGCAGTTTCAGGCACCTATTCATGGTTTCAACACTTAGATTTTATATTTATAAAATTTATATATATATATATATATATATATATATATATACTTTCAAATAAGTGCTATTGTATACATAAGCGTGTTGTACCCATGTTTTAAATCACTTTTTTCCATTCATTATCGAAGTGCACTGTCACTTTAAATACTTCATACTGTTTGAGTTTTGTTGTGAATGGGGAAGGCGATCCCTGAGGAAGTGTGCAAGCATGAAATCAGTTGGGCCTTTTGTGTACAAGGGAAATGTTGTTCACCTACATGGCGCTGGTGTTTCTATTCAGCTCTACTAACTGTGAGTAAATAAACCTTGCATTCTGCAACTGGTGGATGGTGCTGTTTTCGATTCCTTTGGAAGAAACAACATTACTGTGGTGAGTATTTTTTTCTGCCCTGCTTCCTCTCTCAGGTCTGTAATAAGCCATAAGCAGAGTGGCAGAAATAAAGGGGGATGGGAACAAGAGCCTTAAAGGGGGGGGAGGAGAGGAGGGAGGTCAAGAAGGAAAAAGGAGATAACAGGCAGAGTGGTGGTAAAATATGGAAGGTCTTGTATGCAAATGCAAGAAGTCTAGGAAATAAAATTCCAAAACAAGAGGCCAACATGGCAGAGGCAGGCCTGGATATTCTGGTTATAACCAAGTCATGCTGCACTGGAAGCCATGACTGGGACATGGCCATACCAAGCTATACTCAGTTCAGAAAGGAGCGGGTGGGAAGAAAAGGAGAGAGAGAGAGCGGTATTTTACAGTATGTAAGGGAAGGCATAAAAGTGATAGAGATACAGGGAATCCAGGGAGGGAAGAGGCACTGTGGGTCACCCTGGAGACGGAAAAAGAAGTCACGATTCACACTAGCATGATCTGCAGACCTACAGCACAGGGGAGGATTTAGATAAAGCACTGGTGGAAGCCATTGGCAAAATGGCAGGAAATGGAGGTGGGGACTTCAATCTGCCAGATGTAGATTGGAGCCTCCCAGCTGCAGCTTCAGCTAGGAGCAGGGACATTCTGGACTCCCTGAAGGGAGCTTTTCTCAAAGGGAGCCCACTCATGGTGAGGCACTAACGAAGCTGGTGCTCAATAACTGGGACAGCATTGCAGACGTCAAGGTGGGAGACCACATGGGGACCAGTGATCACTGTACAGTGTGGTTCAACATAAGGACAGCTGCAGAATCAAACCACACAAGGGCGAGGGTCCTGGACTTCAGGAAAGCAGATTTTAAAAAGATGGGTGAATGCCTCAGAGATGACCTGGCAGGGGGATAACTTAGGTGGGATGGAGGAACAGTGGGCAAAGCTAATGGAGGGCATAGTGAAGACACAAAAATTTTGCACAAAGCTAATAAACAAAAGCAAGAGGAAAAAGAGGAAGCTATGGTTCTCATAAGAGGTGGCTGAAAAGGTAAAGGCCAGAAGGGTAGCATTCAGAAGACATAAGGAGATGCAGAGAGAGGAGAAAAGGGAGATGTATCAGGAGACACAGAGGGAGACAGGGAAAGCAGTAAAGAGCATGAAGGCGTAAACTGTGGAGAGAATAGCTCTGGGGAAATGAAAGGGAAGACCACCTTTTTTTAGGTATATAGGTGAGAAGAGGAAGACAAGGGGAGGGACTGTAAAGGTAAGAAAGGAAGGTGGGGACTGTGCAGAGACGGACCAGGAAAAGGCAGACATCCTGAACAAATACTTCCATTCAGTGTTCACACAGGAAGGAAAAGGAGAGGGGCCACACAAAAGTAAAAGCAGCATTGGAAGGAGAGAGGTAGATACTGGTCCTTTTTCAGAGGAGAGTGTCCTGAAGGGAGACAGAAGGTGGTGGTAAATGGAGTTCACTCCAGAGAGGGTAGGGTGATCAGTGAGGTACATCAGGGCTCTGTACTGGGACAGGTACTTTTTAATGTCTTTGTTAGTGACATTGCAGAGGAGTTGGAAGGGAAGTTCAATTTCTCTGCAGATGACACCAAAATCTGCAATAGAGTGGACTCTTAGGGGGTGGAAAGTATCTGCAGAGACCTGGGAAAACTTGAGGAATGGTCAAGGGTATGGCAGCTAGGTTTCAATGTGAAAAAGTGCAAAATCGTGCACTTAACGCTCAGAAACCCAAGGGCAGAGTACAAAATGGGAAAAGAGGTAGTGACAACCAACAAACTGGAAGAGACCTGGGCATAATCATATCTGATGACCTGAAGGTGACCAGGTAGTGCGACAAGGCAATTGGGAGGGCCAGTAGGATGCTGAGGTGCATAGGAAGGGGTATCATCAGCAGAAGGAGGGAGGGAGGTGGTGTTGCCTCCATATAGATTGCTGGTATGTGGCCACTAAGAGTACTGTATCCAGTTCTGGAGATCACATCTCTGGAAGGACATAGACAGAGTGGAAGTGGTCCAGAAGACAGTAACTAAAATGATGCAGGGTCTGCATCAGAAGCCCTAAGAGGACAGACTAAAGGACCTCAATATATACACCCTAGAAGAGTGGAAGAGTATGGGGATAAGACAGAGACCTTTGAATACCTCACGGTGGTAAATAAGGTACAAGAGGGAAGTACTTTTCAGAAAAAAAAGATGCTCAAGTACAGGGGGACATGCAGTGAAGCTGGGAGGGTATATTCAGGAGAGATGTAAGGAAGTACTTCTTCATAGAAAGAGTGGTGGATGCCTGGAACAGTCTTCCAGTGGAGGTGGTGGGGACAAAAACAGTAGTGGGGTTCAAGAATGCACTGGATAGGCATAAGAGTATCTTAGTGGAAAGGAATGGGAGGGACAGAGTAGGGTCTGCGGTGACACTGTAGGAAGAGAAAAATGGACTGGCTGTGTGGGCCAAGCTGTCCTTATCTGCCATCAAATTCTATGTTTCTTTGTTCTCCCTCCATTACAGTGCCACACATACAAGATGAGAGCCAGCAAACCTCACTAACCACATATGTCTGCTGCTTCATTTGCCTTACTACTGGATTTGCAAAATGCTGCCTCAGCCTGCCAGCTCCCATGCAATACACTGAATACACTTGCCTCTGTCCCAGCCTGCCAGCTCCCGTGACTCCACCATCCACCAGCTGAAAGCTCACAATGTTACCACTTGTTTATATAAGTAGCACTAGAGTGTATAAAGGTCTTCACTTTAAAGGTGCATCTTTTGCCCCACTTTTGTCTGCAGGACTGTCCTGTCCAGGGGTCCCAAAAACTAATGGGATAACAAAAACAGCATAAAGCACGCTATCCAAATTTTAAGCTCTGCCTTGTTTATCCCAAGTTGCCTGCTTAGCAGCAATACATGTAATCCACCTTCTCCCTGGTCCAGGGGATTTCAAGAATGGTACATGATTCTCAGTGAGAGGTGCATGCCATGAACATTCACTGTATATTTCAGCATTAGTGGGTCTGAGAGTGTGGGGACTTATGGAGTGCTGCACTGTGCCTTGGGTTATCTACCCTCTCTTCCTCAGAGGCCCCGTCATAATTTTCTCAGGGGGTGTCTGGCATCCATCTAACCCCTAGACAATCTTTGTACTCCAGATTTTTGCTGCTCCGGGGAAACTGGGTTAGCTTTCATATATCAGCCTGGAGTTGTGGATGAGGTGCATCAAACGTAATCTTTACTGATAACTGCTCTCATGCACTACTTACAGTCATTGCTTTGTGGTGCAATGGCACTCACTTCAGTACATATGGTCCAGTTATTTTACTTTCCTGTGCTATGGCACCTGGTTCACACTCTAAACACCACCTTCCAATCTGGTGCTACGGCACTCGTCTCTCTGTCACCCTCAGGCCAGACTAGCTATTGCCAAAGGTATGTTTCTATCTAAACTCTTTTATGGTGCTCCTGTCTTTCTACAGCTTCCCAAATTACCCTCATTGAATGGGATGTTGTATGCAACAATATCTGCTGATTTGCTCTGGCATCTTATAAACTGGCTCACCATTGCTCACTCTACAATAGGCTTGGCTCTCTTCCCCCATCCCAAGCTCATGATATTGCACTTGGGGGTGTCACATCTTACAAAACTGTATGCCCCAGACCCTTGCCTCACTTCTCAAACCAGTACACAGCAATTATCCACTGTGGTCTGGAATCAATGTCCTGCTTGAAATTCCAAAACTCAGAACAAGGGTGGGGGAGTCCTCCTTTGGTTACTCAGCTCCAGCCTTATGGAATACCATTCTTACAGAGATTAGACATAGTCTCTTGGCTTCCTCATTTCTTAAAAGGTGCTGTGACCATCTTCTCAGGGTATCTAAGTGTGCCTGTCCCTAATCTGTCTCCTGTTGATTGCTGACACTTATAACTATCTTGTCAATATTTTTTATTTAATTTAGCTTTTGTTGACCGGGTAAGTGCACTAGACAAATCCTGCCTATTTTCAGGCACGACCCGGGGGAGGGGGATACAGATGAATGCCAACTGACCTTGAACCAGATTAAGCTGTTGGTGGTATTTTACTGAATGAGGGAAATTTGGCCAGGACACCGGAAATCCTACTCTTTCGATAAGTGCTATGGAATCTTTAACATCCACCTGAACTACCACCAATCCAGGCAGATGGGACCTCGGTTTAACGTCTCATCCGAAAGGCGGCATCTCAGAAGTGCAGCACCCCTCTCATGCTGCACTACAGTGTCAGTACTGGGATATTAACCCAAGTGCCAGATGTGGGAACTGAACCCACAGCCCACTGATCTCCCGGCCTCAGAGGCGAGTGTGCTACCTACTGAGCCACTGACACTGACGAGATGTAAGATGTATACAGTATGTATTTATTGGTATTTGTATCTGCTGTTATGTATTACTTTTCTCCTAATCATACAGTGTTCTTTATGTACTGATTTATTGTCATTTTTTGTCTTAACTTGATACTTTTTTATCATTGTCTTGAAAACACTCTCTACGATGTTTAGTATACTGTATTCTCCTGGGTTGTGCCTGAAAATAGGCATTTGTTTGCCTAGTGCACCTGCCCGGTCAACAAAAACTAAATAAAAAGAAAATGGAGTCCCATCACACTTCAGACATCCAGGGTTTACATTTTCCACATCTGGAAAGTTTTGGGTGCAAGCACTTCCACAAGGGCAAGAAGGAAACCCTTGGATCACTGCCATGGTCCCCCACCTGTTCCTTCAGATACAAAGGTGTGGACAACACAGAAGATCCCATGGATCAATTGATTTGTTACAACTCTGGCACCGAATTTCGGTTTCTCTTGAGTCCCTGGAACTAGCCGCTCACTCTGAGTCTCACCCTCAAGGGTCCAGGCACTCAGCACCCTGATCCTTGAGTCCAGGGTCCCCAAGGGAAACCAACTCTCATGAGGCTCAAACCACCAAAATGGCAGCTGCTTCACTTTTTATAGTCATAAGTCTTCCCACAAGCTTACTGGAAACCTTAACCCTATGGCAGTCCGCCGGCGCAGAGGCAAGGTGTTCATCTGTGATGTCAATGACCAGGGTTCGAGAATGGACTTGAGTTATTGGGAGGCCAGCCGGGGGAGAAGGATTAAGTGTCCCACGACAGCTCTTCTTCTCTGGTGGGAGGGAGGGGTAGAATGATTGTCACCTTGCTGGCCTCTGGTGGAGGCCTGGAGATCAGCCTCGCTCAACACCATCACTGTTAGGGGGTGGGACAGATATTGGCACTCCACCCTGATGTCACTGCATGTCCCACCTCCTCAGGGTTCACTATCTGGGAAAAAAAAACAACACAAAACTGTCTGCCGACGAATGATGTTGGCACCAGTCCCATCTCGTGGATTGGGTCCCCTCTCCACCTGGCACCATTGCAGCACCACCAGGAACCCGGCGGTCCTGCCCCAGGGAGGTAATCCAGAGTACAGGAAACCCTCCTCGCCCAGTACCACTGAAGCCTTGCTGGGAAGCGGCAGCAGCCCACCCGGGGAGTAATCAGGGGGTGTGTGCTTGGGGTTAGGGGTTGGAGGAGAGGTCTGAGAAAGTTGGAACAGGGGCAGTGACTGGCGGTGGGGTCATGTCAGGATTAGCAAAAAGCATAGTGTGTGTATATATATATATATATATATATATATATATATATATATATATAAAACTTAACCCTTTGTTCACGCTGCACTGTCTACATTGTTCTATTACCTATCTGCTTTACAGAACTTAATAACAACAGCCTCCCTCCTAATGGGGGTAAGGGGGAATTAGATACACAGTACCACAGATTCATTAGGGTTGCTAGCTTCAACCATTTGGCAATACATGTGACACTGTAGTTCTGGTAGGTACACGTGCTTACATGTCCAATGAGAAGCAATGTTATGGTTAAACATGTGTCTCATTGTTTATTCTTATGGTGGGGAAACTGCAAACTGAGGGCAACTATTGCAACACTCTAAGTATGAAAGAGGTGGCAGTTTTACAGCCACGTAAATGGGGGATATGTGATGGACAGCAATGAGATATCAGTTTTACCTTCATGACTGGTCTGTGAGCTCTTGTACTGTCACAAGTGGCGAACCATGAGTGAGGGTACAATTGGTCACTGACCACAAATAATAAAATTGATATCTCATTGCTGCACATCATGTTGTGGTTTATTCAAGTTACATTAGTGCTTTAAAAAGTGCTTTAAAACAAGACTGTTTTGTTTTCTCCTGCTTAGTTTGAATTAACCGATGCTGCCACGCAATTCATTAAAAGCTGTCCTCATGCTGATCTGCAGTTCAGCAGCGTGTGAGGCGCTGGCGCTGCACTCAGTACATGGAGTGACATACCCCACTGAGCAGAGTTGTGGATGAGGTGCATCAAACGTGAGCAGATAAACAGCAGTAATGAAGCTTACTAGCGAGATCAAAAATGTATGTAGCTAGCTAGGATTCTATGTGTTATATAGTGCTTTTATCTTACGGAAAAAGTGCTCATCTACATTGTATAAACAAGTATACCGATTTCAAGCACTACCTCACAAGAATCAGTTGGAGTTTGCTGGACTCATGCTCCAATGTAGACACTGCCCTTGAGTTCCTCATCAAACACTTCAACACAGCAGCAGACAAGTTGACGCCATTCCCTTGTTCACGACTCCCTTAATAAATCTGTTGGTTGTTTCATGTTTAACCTGTCTTATGAGCATATTATTAGTGGGGTTACAGTACTGAAAGTGTGTACCTGTTTTGCTAACCTTGCCTTTACATGGGGTTCCAGGGAAGTTGCTGAAGGCCAGACCCTAGTGGTAAGTGTAAAGGATTTGTGCATATCATTAATGTTAATTGTTGACTATGTATTAACTGCTGCCAAAGGTTCAAGGTCACTAGGTCACTAGCTATTCTGATTATTGGATATTTTACTGATTTATTTATTGTATTGTTTTATCTGTTTTTATTGTTCAGCACCTTGACATTGGAAAGGCGCTTTATAAATAAAGATTATTGTTATTATTAAATTCAGGTTACTTTGCATGCACTCTTAGTCCCAAATGATCAAGTCTTACAACACTGGGTACCGAGGATGTTATACTGGCTAGCCAGAGGCATTTCTCGGGGGTGGCCAGCATTGCAGTTGTGGTTGGGGCCCTTGATAAAAGGAAAAGGCAGTTAGCATGCACAAACAGAGCTTTGATTATTTGTAATCCTGTCCGGTTGGCTCAGTCTCTTGTAACTCAGACAATCACTGAAGCAATTAGATGGTACCACAGATAAGTAATTAATTTTTGCAGGGAGATACCCTGGATTTACTCACACTACCAGTTGGCTGTGATGAGTCTGACAATATGGAGACCTCATGTAGAGGTTTGCTCAGCAGTCGATTTGCTGAGCAAACCTCTCGGACATCAATTCAGTCTCTCACAACCTCTGAGACGGACGCTTCACAAGAGCTTTCTCTCGGTGCAAATCTCAGGTTGTACCTTGAAATATCTTGGAGCTTTCTACCACAAGTAAAAGTTCCTTTTCAGGTTATTTCAATTACTGCAATCAGGAGAACAGTAGCAGAGAGGCAAGTCAGGCCTTTCCCCGCCAAATCTCCTAGGCTCCTTCCTGGAGCAGTTTCTCAATAGCTCGAGCTGCTCATTGTTCAAGCTATAACGCCAGCTGATTTACTGTCTCTAACAGTCCTGGGACGTTCCCTGGGTTTCCTGTGTTCTGGTTGGCTGGGGGAGCTGTCAGTCACAGTTTGAATGCCACCTTCAGTTTAGTTTAGGCACCAACCTAAAGACTACAAAAACTACAGTTTTCCTTCCCACGAGGCACTTAAGCTAAGGACCCTTCAAGGCCCCCCTAAGTCCCATTGATCCAACTCCTGGAAGTCCTGCACCAAATATGGTGGCTTCCATCCAGATAAACAAAGCTGGAAGAAGGCAGGTTAGAACAAACACTCTGTTTCAAATATAACAGCAAGTTAGCAGTAAATAATTACAGTACTAGTTCAGGCTTCCTCTGCTTTACAATCGACAGCAGAGTGGAGCAGATTAAAGCAGCGTCTAGCTGGTCGCAAGCTTTGATGCACTTGGACCAAGCCCAGACCATTCACTATACACATACTGGCTAAGAACTGAAAGGGACAGGCGCGGAGGCACAGCATGGCACTCTCACATAAATTAACAGGACCAAACAAATAACCTTGGATTCACTATAAAGGACGTCTGCCTGGCAGTGGACATGGATGGAGCCCAGGAAGACATTAAGGTAAACCCCAAATTAGTGTTGAGGGGGGTGGTGGCTACATGAACAACCTCCCAGGTACCTGCCCAACAACCAAAACACTGCTCAATGCAGATGGCACTGTGCTGTTTTCCCAAGACTCCTGCCAGGAAGCATGCACCAGGAATCTGTAATGCAACTTCGACCAGCTACAGGATTGGTTTAAAAATAACCAACTAGTTCTCAACAGCAAAAAAAAAAAAAAAGACGATGCTCTTCGCAGGATGTCAAAGGAGGAAAGACACGTTCCCATTCATAACAACAGACAGCTCTGGCACCACTCTAGAGCAGGTGAGCTCCTTCAAACACTTAGGTGTCACAATGGACAAGGCTCTAACATTCGAGGAACAAATTGGCAATATTACCTCGGCTGCTAACAGGAAGGTAGGGATGCTTTACGGGCTTCAGTTCTGCCTCGCACTGGAGGCCAGGCTTATGGCTGTCAGTGGCACAATTCTCTCAGTCCTCAACTATGGCAATGTGGTTTATGGTGTAGCCTCTGAATCCATCCTTCACCGAGTCCCGACAACTCTCAACAAGGCATGTAGATTTGTGCCTGATGTCGATCATCTCTCACACACATGCAATCTTTACTCTGGGACCAAACGGCTTCCCCTCCATGACCGAATCAAGCTCCAGACCTGCCTGCTAGGGAAGAAGGCACTACTAGGTCTCGCACCTCTGTCCATACAGGCATTGTTCCAGCCTGTCCCCCCCTCCCCCGCATATCACCAGGAGAGTAACAAAGCATGCTTTGACAGTGCCTTTCCAGAAGACATCACTGGGCAGGCGAGCCTTCACAGTTAGGGCCCCTACCTGACTAAATGATCTTCCTTATGCCATCACAAGCCTTGCATGCCACGGCCACTTCAAAAACAGCACTCAGGAATTCCCTCACACCACCAGAACACTGCAACTGCCAGATTTGACCCCCACCTACTGTTCTCACAGGTCCTGACATGACTTGTCCTAGGCCTCTGTGGACCAGCTCTGTCACTCCAGATGGTGCTCACCACTGTAGCCCTCCCATCGACACCTGCCCTCCCATTTCCCCTCCCCGTTTACTCCCCTCTTCTACCCACTACCTCCCCTTCCCCTTTGTTGAGAATACATCAGATATAGCTGTGGGTGTTATATTTTAATCTGTTTGACTTCTACTAGTAATGAATGTACTTACATATTGTCTATGCTGTGTTTGCAGAAAATGAATATATTTGCATATTGCACTTGCCTTATGTTCTCCTGACAATGCTTGTTAGCTGCAAATGTCTTCCAATATATGTTACTAGTTGTCTTCCCTTGACTTTTGGATCTGTCATATTATCTATTATTGTATTTGCTGTTTGTGTTATTGTGGTTTTAATTTTTGTACAGGATCTTGGTACCTCAAAAGGCGCTTAATAAATAAAGTTTATTATTATTATTTTGTCTGATGAGGAACCTTTGTAAATGAGCTTTGAGCCCAAAGATGTATGTCTGAATTGTAGCTAAATAAATCAAAACATAAATAATACCTATCAGAGACAAAATAAGTGAAAATGGCATCACAAATACTACTGTACTTTTTGGTTGGTTTGCTTACAGTTTATTTACACAGGGTAGCCCAGCTGATATGCAGTATCTTATTTCCAATAGATTCCTGCTTTTACCCATTTCTGTAGTTGGGTGGATTTTGGGGATTGGTTAACCAGGAAAGGCACACTAAGCCAAAACTCGTTTCCAGGTGCAACCTGGGAGCACAAGGAAGTTAAGTGACTTGGCAGGGTCACACAGTATGCAAGTGGGAGCTGTGAGATTCAAACCCAAGTCTCCTTGTGTGTAGCTTAGTGGCCCAAACCCCAGTGCTACACTGCCTCCAACAGCAGTGGAACACTCAGAAGCTAGATGACCTGTCCAAGTTTACACTGAGTGTTTGACTTTAGCTACTGAAATGCCGGGAGGCTGTGTAAAGCTTGTATTGAGCTGTTAAGGCTTGCACCAACAGCAAGTTTATATTCCCCATGAGTAAGAATGAGCAGAATACTAGATGCAACCAATGGCAAGTACCTCAGGGAACTTGATATTTACGCACCATGTGAATTAGGGTGTATCCTGTCTTCTCTGATGAAGTCCAATATGGGGGAACACATTGGATACAGAGAGATGATTCCTGTGTGGTATTTTAATAAATCAAGTTTGAAATAAAGAGAAGATTGTCTTGTGTGGCGGCTTTTCCTGTTGATACAAGTCCAGCAGGGTTTGAACTTGCAATCTCACAGTCCCTGGCCCGTGCACTAAGCACTGGACTCACACAACCTCTTGTTTTTTCTTCATTTGTTTGCATCCCCAGACCTAGCAGCATCCCCCAGCCCCATCATCGACCTATCTCATGGACTTACAGGTTAACCACCATTTACACAGAGCCGCATTGGCGGGTGGCCAGCCATGTAGAGTCGCACAGCACCTGCCGGGGATGCTGAGAGAGCCGAACAGTTTCCTCCATTTTCTCCCCTGGGACATGTGCAAATGATGCATGAACACGTGCGCGCATAGAGATGCACATGCATGCTGTATCAGCGCATGTCCCCTCACATCTGCTGGTCCCACTGATGCTGCCACCAAGCCTCCAACAGGTGGCAGACAAGCTGTAGAGATTAGAGTCCCCCTTCCCCAAGGGAGGAAAGCCATCCTGGGATACTCAATCCTCCGTCACCCGGCTGGCCCCAGAGCAACCCTGGTCCATTCCTGAACCTGGGTGACTTGTATGGCTGAATGTAAGGAACCAGTGTCTCAGCCCTCTGCACTACTGGGCTGGCTTAGACTGCACACCGTTGTAAAGGTTTGATTGGACAAATCTTGTCATCTGCTGTGCCTATATATACACTCATGGCTCATGACACAGTGTTGCATTTTCTATACCAAAGCTTGTGATACTTTACAGGTGCAATAACACACTGCAGGGTGGTGCGTTCGCTGGGACATATATCCTCCTCATGCCTCAGCACACAATGAAGGAGTGTCTATATCAATCAACAAACACACACCGTCTCATTCACACATATCGTAAGCAGAGTCACTGGTTTATGGTGACTAGAAAATGTCAAAATCCATTGTGAAAGCATGTGATTCAGGGACTTTTTACCAATGTTGCCTGCATTTTCCTGCATCCTCCCATGTTGCTAACATCCCTTTTGTATTCCCTACCCCTGTGTTGTTGAGTTCCCCCTTGTCTCCCTTCCCCTGCTGTGAACAACTTCCTCCCACCCACACCCCTAGGCTAGCTGTGCCTTAAAATCTATACCTCCAGCCCTGCCTAGTTAGACACACCTTGCAGTCTGGGTGGTATTATCCTCCTACTATCTGCAATGCTTCCTTCACTGTTTAGCACTTGTTTCTCAGTGTGCATTACATCTCATAACTGTCACTGTACACAGATATATATATATATATATATATATATGTATTTACTTTTAATACATAATGCGCATTTACTGTACTTATTAGTATGCATTTTACTGTACTTATTTTATTACCACTGCGCCTTACACATCATATTTTTACTGCTCATCTTGTACTATTTACTCCACTTTCTTCACCCCCGCCCCCACCCCGAACATATCTGGAAATGAGCTGTTTACAAGCTCAGTAAGTAAGTAACACGTATTTATTTAGCGCCCCATCCCAGAGGCTCTGTGTGGGTAGAAGCAACATACATCAGTACATAAGCATAAAACAAACGGTAATGGCAAAAACAATTGAACAAATAATTCTGAATTAAGATAAAATAAAGCAGCGGCTGACTAGTTTTAAACTATAAAACAGTTTTCAAATGCTTTTTTAAAGAGATGCACCTTCAGGCCCTGCTTAATAACCTCCACTGATTGGTCCTCCCTGAAGAGTCTTGGTAGCGAGTTCCACAACACCAGGCCCACCACCTCGAACGAACAATGACAGGACTTCAGGCAGGCCCTGAGAACTGCTAAGAGGCCCTCGGTAGAGGAGCAAAATGAGCGCATGGGACAGGCATGAATCAGGGGGTCATTCAGGTAGCCTCTCATGTAAGGCCTTGTACGTGAGCAAGCCCACCTTAAAAGTGACTCTCCACCTTATTAGCAGCCAGTGCAGTTCGTGCAGAACTTGGGTCAAATGACAGAACCTCAGAAGGCCCATCAGCAACCTGACCACTGCATTCCACACCAGCTGGAGGTGCCGGAGAACCCCTCCATTGACCCCGAGGTACAGAGCATTGTAGTAGTCGAGCCGTGACGTCACAAATGCATGTACAAGCGAGGGCAGGTAGTTAGGTGGAATCAAAGCTTTAATCTGTACAACATTCCTCAAGTGGTGAAAACCATTTTTGACAGTACGTCTTTCCAAATGTTTGAATAAATAAATACATTTCGAATCACCAAGAGCCAGATGGGCATATGCTATTCTGGTGATTTGTTTGATTTTGTTTTCTATTCCATCTTTTGCTGGTAATCACCATAAACCACTGTCCATTACAAATCATGAACCTTATAATTCATTGGTAAAAAAAATTGGTCAAAAACATTTGTTATAGAAGAAGCATTTCCATCGTTTTGGAAATCAGGACATTCCATTTTTTCAACTTTTGCGACAGAGGCCTTCTTCTAAGATCTAATGTACAAGGGAATCATTAAATCTGGTTGGCTAATGAGCACTGGTGATTTCTAAATAGTGTATAAACAGGCCTGCAGTATGTGGTACAGTTGACCATCTGCGGAAACATTTTCTCCCACAGGTGACTGTAAAATGGTAACTTTGCCCCAACTTGTGACATTATCTTGTAATGTTGTACCAATCTGCAGTATCCAAATGGGTGCAATATCTGGTCCCTTACAAAATCTAGACCCCAGTGTACCCACCCCTCAAAGCAAAAGTCTATAGTCACAGAGAGTGTGAGGCTAGCTCTACTACCAGTATCTGGTCTTGACAGCAGGGATGGAGAACCACAAAGGTTCTAATGTTCAAAAGGTTCTGATAATTATTAGAACCTTATCAAAACATTCAGAACCTTTCAGTTTAAAGTAACAATCATGTTTCCATCATTTTCCACCCTTAGGCTATTGTCAGCGAAGGGAAAGGAATCTTGGAGTGGTACTGCAGTACCGGTATCCTGTGATATGAGGCACTAGCGAGTGGGCTCCTGCTGAAACGGCAACCCACTTTCGGCTAGTGCCCCGACGGCGGGGGTGTGGGTTACGGGACCCGATGGAGGTTGTCGTGAAAAGGTGACAGGATATCGTGCAGGTATATGCGTACGGGGGGATGTGGAAATGTGCCCAACAGACATGGGGCAGGAGGGTATGTGAGGGGTGTTGCCGCAAGGTTCCAGCAAGCTGGCGTCATGGCGTGGTGGGATGGGTGCTGGCTTAAGGTGGTGGAGATACTGGGTTTGGGACCGGGCGCCGGTGTTTTTTGTTGCGCCCGACCAGAGACAGTGTTTTTTTACATGTGCTCCCCGACATGCACCCCCCTGAGTTGAGAATCCTAAAGTGGGAGAGTGGGGACAAAACAAACAAAAAGGTTTTTATGCACCGTGGTTTTCTTTTGCTAGGATCCTACATCACCGAAATTCAATTTTGGTGATGTGGGGTTGCCATAAGGGTGTTTGGCATGCCAAATTCACCCTTATGACATAAAACCTGCAGTACCTCCAGCCTGCTTTTGTGTCTACCACCACCTCCAGCCTTCTTACTAGAAAAAAACCTGCTGGGAAATATATTAAGCTACAAAATCAATATTTTAAACATTATCAGAACTTTATTAGAACCTGAAAAAAGGTTCAGATAGGATTCTTTTACTAAAAATGGCATAGATTCTGAGTGGTTCTGAACTTATCTGAATCGGTTCTCCCATGATCCCCACTCAACAATCAGCTGTAGATACAATGACATTTTTGGTGCCATTCTCCTCGGTGCCTGCTGCTGGGGTTGCACCTTACTTTCCCTTTTTGTGTCCCTTTATGTTCCCTCTGCACCTGACCCAGTCGATGGTGTCACCCTCCATCAGGCTCTAAATGCTAGGGAACAGACCAGCATCAGCTTTCCAGTAGCTCCTGCAGCAGTCTAATCAAGAGCTAAGCTATACCTCCTCCCGAACTTCCTGGCCAATCAGGTGCTGCCTTCTCAAACCCTTGCAGCTTGGACACCCTTCTTTATACAATCTCATAAGCAGTCCTCTGTGCTGCAGTCCAGAGTGCTAAGTATTGCAGGGGCAAAGGACATTACACTGAAGGACTCAGGACCACAGTGCAAAGGACATCACACTGCAGGAGTCTCCCTGGAGTCCACCTACAGTTGGCCAGACACACTGCCCTCTCGCAGTGTCTACTGCTCGTTTCTCCACTCAGCTGCCCACCACTCCACAGCTTTGTTGCTGTAGCTGTTTGTATCCCCTCACCACCGAAATGCCAGTTTCTTAACAACGCCCTCTGTGGGTCACCCTAGACTCTACATTTTTGCCTTGATAATTTTTGCCATTTGACTGCAGTTACCCGTTTCTTGTCACCCAGGTACTTTGTAGATCTAGGTCACTTTTGTCATTTCTGCCACCCTGCTTACCTGCATAGCTTTTAATCTCTCAGCCCTACCTGTCACTGCTTATCTGCCAGACCAGGTAACCTGTGGCTTCATGTAGCTTATCCTATCATGTTTGTTTGAATGCACCCTAACTAGCTACCATTCAACTAAGTGTTTATACTAATTTTTGTAGTTCTGCTCTCTTGATTTTTCATATTGTTTAGTTAGCCTGCATTAGCTTTATTAGTCACTGCTGCTGCTTTTTGTAAGTAAAGTTTTATAGTTCTGCCCTCTAGATTGTAGTTCTGTCCTCTAGATTGTAGTTCTGCTCTCTAAACTGCAGTTCTACCTTCTAGATTGTTGTGAACAAGACTGCCATTGTAGCACACTTGGTCGGCACAGCAGACCTGACCTGCATCACCGAAACCTGGCTGGATAGTAATGCTGGCCCGGTACTCAAGGCAGCAGTTCCAGCTGGGTATTCGGTGATACACCACCTGAGATTGGATTGCAGAAGTGGGGGTTCGCGGTCTGTTTCAAGACTAAATTGGATCTCACTAGTGTTTCAGTTGAGGAGACCAGATCCTTTGAATGTGTCGTAGTGGCAGGTGGGGGCTATAGGATGGTGCTCATTTATCATCCACCCGGTGACGAGAAGCTATTCCTTAAGGAAGTGGTGGACTTCGTCATCGACCTGGTATTTGAGTCGCCCAGGTTGATGGTGCTGGGTGACTTTAATGCCTGGATCGACGACGAACTCTCGCACTTTGGTCAGCACTTCCTCCAATTGATGTGTTCATTGGGCCTCTCACAGGTGGTTACCTCTGCCACTCATAAACACGGCCATTCTCTGGATCTGATCTTCCTGCTGGGGATGGAGGCCTCCAATGTGGGGGTGGAACCTGTCAGATGGTCTAACCACCACACTGTGAGATTTAATTTTCGCACCCCCCCCTGCATAGGCCTACCCCTGTAGAGATGGTCAAGTACCGCCCTTTACGGGATGTAACTCCTGAAGGCCTAATTCCGGTTCTTGACCTATCAGAACTTCCTGGGATGAGGTCTAATCTTGAAGTGTTGGTGCTAGCCTATAATAAGGCTGTTACCACTGCTTTGGATTTAATTGCTCCCACCTGTGCGCGTCCTCTCTTCCTTCACCCTCGATCCCCTTGGTTTGATCGGGATCTGAGGGAGATGCAGCGACTAGGACGCAGGCTGGAGAGGTGCTGGCAAAAATCTGGCTTAGATACTGACCATCTTAGACTCCGAGAGCATTATAAACTTTATCAGTCAGCAATTACTCATAAGAAGGCAGTATTCCTGTCCAGAGAAATTGCTGCTGCTCAGAACCGAAAAGCCCAGCTCTTTTGAACCATAGACAGGCTGTGCAACCCAGCCTGTCTACAGGTTCATCGAGCCTTTCCACAAATGCAGTGTGAGGAGCTTACTTGATTCTTTGCAGATAAGGTGGTCGACATCAGGGCTGAGACTCGCACCGCACTCTCCATGGGAGTTGCGGTGGTCCAGCCTGCGGTTACAAGCACCCCGTTTGCCTGGAGTTCCTTCGAAAGGATGGAAATAGAAGATGTTATGAGGATTGTCCAGGGTATGCATACCACAAGCTCTAGTTTAGACCTGGGCCCCACTGGCCTGATCATGGGCGAGGTTATCATCCCGGTTCTAGCTAGGATAGTCTGGTGCTCCTTAGACTCTGGTGAATATCCCTGCTCCCTAAAGGAAGCGGTGGTGACACCAGTGTTGAAAAAGGCTTCTCTGGACCCAGACTCCCTAGCTAACTACAGACCTATCTCGAACCTCCCCTTTGTGGGGAAGGTAATCGAGAAAGTGGTGGCAGCCCAGTTAGACAACCATTTATCCATCCATAACATCTATGACCCTCTTCAATCAGGTTTTCAAAAGAGGCATAACACTGAGACTGCGCTGGTTCAGGTGCTCAATGATCTCCTGATGGCGAGAGATCAGAAAAAACAGTCCATTTTGGTCCTTCTGGACTTGTCAACAGCATTTGACACTGTAGACCATGGGGTGTTGCTTGAGCGCCTGAAATGCATCTGTGGGTTGTTGGGTTTGGTACACAGATGGTTTACCTCCTTCCTCACAGGTAGAACTCAGAGGGTGGTATCGGAGATATTTTCCACTGATCCTACCTCTCTGTCCTGTGGGGTGCCTCAGGGCTCTGTGCTGTCCCCCATGTTGTTTGCGGTGTATATGCTTCCCCTCGGAGACATTGTAAGATGATATGGGCTGGAGTTTCATTGCTATGCTGATGACACCCAGCTCTATCTGTCTTTTGCACCTGACCAGAATAGAGCACTCTCAGTGTTCAACATCTGTCTCAGCGAGATTCAGGGTTGGATGAGGTCCAGCTGGTTGAAGTTGAATTCTGGGAAGACGGAGGTGATGGTTGTGGATCCCGGCAGCCAGATTGAGGGGCTGGGGGCAAATAAAACCTCAGGTTTATTCCTGGGGGATGTGGAGCTCCCTGCCTCTGAATGGGTGCGTGACCTGGGGGTGATCCTTGACGATCAGCCAACATTGCATGCGCAGGTGTCGTCGGTTGTTAAGGTATCCTTTTACCATCTAAGGAACATCGCTAGGATCAAGCACCTTGCTCCATCTGGCGACCTGCCCACGCTGATCCACGCCCTTGTGACCTCCTGTTTGGACTACTGCAATTCCCTTTACTTTGGGCTTCCTGGGGTTGATATCCACCGCTTGCAGCTAGTGCAGAACTCAGCAGCCCGGTTGTTAATGGGGACTTCACGTTCTTCCCATATTACACCGGTGCTGCGGGATCTGCACTGGCTGCCGGTTCAGTGGCGGATCACCTTTAAAGTCGGATTACTGACATATAAAGCCCTACATGGCCTGGGCCCTGACTACCTGAAAGATCTTCTGGTGCCTTGCCTTCCGATGCGACCACTCCGCTCAGCCAATGAGGGGTTGCTAGAGACTCCGAGGGTAGTTTTAAAATCTTCTGGCGCCTGAGCTTTTATGTTCGTGGCGCCGACCCTCTGGAATTCTCTACCCTATTGGATTAGAGAGTGCATGATGGTGGAGGGTTTTAAAAAAGGCTTAAAATCCTTTTTATGGAAAAAGGCATTTGGAGGTGATATGGATATTGACTAGTGTTGTGTATTTTAATCTTGATTTTAATTTGTTTTATGATGTTTTTATGATTATTTTATTGTAATGCACCTTGATTTTAGAAAGGCGCAAATGAAATAAAGCTTATTATTATTATAGATTGTAGTTCTTCCCTCTAGACTGTAGTTCTACCCTCTAGATTGTAGTTCTACTCTCTAAACTGCAGTTCTACCCTCTAGATTGTAGTCCTGCCCTCTAGACTGTTACCCTCTAGACTGTACTTCTACCCTCTAGACTGTAGTCTGCTCTCCAGACTGTAGTTCTCTGAACTGCAGTTCTACCCTCTAGATTGTAGTTCTGCCCTCTAGACTGTAGTTCTGCCCTCTAGACTGTAGTTCTGCCCTCTAGACTGCTCAGATTGCTTAGCTAGCCTGCATCAGCCTTATTGACACAATTACTGCTGCTGCATTATTTAGGCAGTCGCTTGTTATTGGTCTTGGCCTTACTTCAGCTGCCTGTAAATCATGTGCCATACCCCCTTCTTATGCCTCCTCCTTCTTCTCCCTCACTTACCCTGTCCCATCTCCTTCCTTCTCCTTCCACTCCTTTGTCTCCATTCCCTTCCTTCCCTTCCCCTCTCTTCCCCTGGACCTAGTCCCTCCCTAACGCTCCCCTTCCCTTGTCCCCACTCTTCTGTTCTCCCCACCACTAGCTCTCTTCTGTTCCTTCCCTTCCTCGTCTCCACCCACCTCCACTATTCACCCTGGTCTCCTCTCCTCTCCTCCCCCTCTAGGTGCATACTGTGTGACCCTGAGCAAGTCACTTAACTTCCTTGTGCTCTCAGGTTGCACCTGCAAACAAGCTTTCAGCTTAGTGTGTCTCACCTGGTAAAATAATTGGTAAAATAAAAACCTCAAACCCTTTCACTGAGCCTTCCCCTTCCTCTCCCTCCCTCTCTTTCCCCCATTCTAGGGGGCGCTATTCCATTCCAACTTTCTATTCTTCTTCCTGCTCCTCATTCTATCTGGCAACATGGAATCTAACCCAGGCCCCCAGCATCATCCCCCTCCTTCACTCAAAAAGGCCTCAGCATCTTCCATCTCAATGCTTGGAGCCTCCTCCCTAACAGTAGCGTAGCAAATTCCCAGAGGGCCTGGATGCAAGGGTCTATAATCGGGCCCCTCTGGTTTTGAATAAACATCAAAATTATGATTTGGGCCCCTCAAACCTCATGGGCCCGGGTGTGACTGTACCCCTGCACCCTTGTAGCTATGCCCCTGCTCCCTAAACTTGACCTTCTCAATGACTGGATCTCTCAACACTCTTCTGACCTGCTGTGTATTTCTGAATCTTGGCTCTGCTCTGTGATATCTAGTTTGGCTCTCTCCGACTATCACCTCTTTAGGCAGGACCATGGTAAAAGGGTTGGTGGTTTCACTGTTTATGTCTGTCAGAACCTATCCTGTTCCGTCACACTCAGAGTCAGTGCCATCCATTCTATAACAAGTTCCTCCTAGCAAAGCTCTCCATCCCTAAACAGTTCCCATCTTCATTAGTGTTTACCATGCCGCCTCTAAAATCTCTCTTTCCTCTCTAGAAACATAGAAGCATAGACTTTGTTGGCAGATAAGGATCGTCTGGCCCACCCAGTCTGCCCATTTCCCTACCTATTGGATAAGCTGCAGATCCTTGTTAACCAACAGCTTACTGCCTCCTAACCCCCCCCACAAGAATTGTTTTATATCTGTCCCATGCATTTTTGAATTCCCCCACTGTTTTTGACCCCACAACCTCCTCAGGAAGGCTGTTCCATGCATCCACTAACCTCTCTGTGAAAAAATACTTCCTTACATTGTCCCAGAGCCGTCCCCCCCTTATCTTCAAATTGTGCCCCCTTGTTCTTACACATCTCTTTTTCTGAAAGATCCTACCCTCTTGGACTTTATTGATTCCCTCTCTGGCTGACTTTCTCTCAGACCTTGCCTCTCTTGCCTCCTCCAGCAAACTCCTCCTCCTCTTTGGACATTTCAACATCAATTGGCTGTCCCTTCTCACTGGGCCCACCTCCCACAGGACTGAGTCCCTAAACCTTACCCAACTTATTATTGAACCCACTCAGCACAATCCTCATTTCCCCAACTACTCCCTTCTGGACTCGGTGTTTTCCTCACACCCCTACTGGATCATTGCAGCAGGTACTCTGCTGGATGCCTTCAGCAACCATAGCATAACCTTGTGTATCAGGAAAGGTAGGCCCCCTGCATCTCCTCAAAAGTACATTTGGTCTTGGACCATCTGGAAGCTTGACATTAGTGCCCTTCAAAATGGTCTTGCTGCTACTGATTAGTAGGGCTGGGTGGACTGTTCCGCCTGAAATCCGGACCCCCGGATCAAACCCTAAATCTACAGACCCAGGTAAATATGGATTTCACTGCAGAAGACCGGTTCCGGGTCCGTGAAAAGCAGGGCTTTTTTTCTGCATGCCTGGTGCCCCACGGAGATGATAAGGAGGAACAGATGGTGCCAGGTGGACCAAAAAGACTGAGGAGAGGAGTGGAGCCAAGCCCAAAAGCAGGAGGATCACACATCAGTCACGTGTAGTGTGATGGAGATCTGAGTATGGGCAGCAGCTGCTGTGGTCAGTCGGTGACTCTTGGGTCGGCTGTTGGTCTTGTTCTTTGAGTGGAGATCGGTAAGTAGTATCTCACAAACTGCCTAGTTCTGTAGCCTATCCTATCCTATGTGGGTTTGTAACATATTGAATACCAGAAAGAAGGGAGAGGAGAATTGTGTGTACAGGCCCAGGCAAGGGCAGGCTGGCAAAATAAATGGTTGACTTGTGCCAGAGGAAAAAGTGAGAGAGAGACTACTGGGGCCAAAAGAGAAATGGTATAGTTACAGAAATCACAAATACAGTTTATTCTTAAGAGCAGGCTGGCAAAATAAGTCTTTGACTTGTGCCATCCAGACAAGAGAGTGAGAGAGAGATAGAGATAGAGAGAGATTGACTGACTGCCTACTGGGGTCCAAAGAGAAATTTTACAGTCACAGATATCACAAATAAAGAAATCAATATTGGCCTCAGTGTGGCTGTGCAGTGTGTGTACACTGTACAGGGCAGGCAGGCAGGCAAACTAGTACTTGTGTCTGTCTGTCTGTTTCTCTCCCTCCCTCTGTCTCTCTCTCTCCCAGCACACTCACGGCACAGGCCTAAGCAGGATATGCCACCACTATAGTCCAGTCTTGAAGGAGCTAGCAGTTATTGCTTTTATTTAGCAGTTTTACTGTAATTTTTATACAAATCATACATTAAATTATTTCCCTTTGGCCTCTGTGTTGAATATGACAACGTTGGCCACTTTTATGCATTTTATCACATTGTTTTCAAATATTTATAAATAATCAGAACTAATCAGAACAAACTGGAACTTGACCGTGTTCCAGTTCCTATTTAATAGTAACAGGTGAGCAACCAGACTGTAGCCCGGGACCCACTCATGAGCCGATTGGAGCATTCGGAGGCAGCCCCCCTTGCGCATACCTCGCTCATAGAGACTGACGTGGCTCGTGATATGAGCCCCCGACCCTGCAAGGAGCTCCAGCTGCCGCTGTTGCCTCCAGTAACAGGCAGCCCCCCCTCGGGCATACCTCGCCCAGACGGACTGACACAGCTCATGATACGAGCCCCTGACCCTGCAAGGAGCTCCACCTACTGGTGTTGCCTCCAGTAACAGGCAGCCCCCCTCGGGTATATCTCACCCAGCCAGACTGACGTGGCTCATATGAGCCCCTGACCCTGCAAGGAGCTCCAGCCACCGGTGTTGCCTCCAGTAACAGGTCAGCAGCCAGACTATAGCCCGGGACTCTCTCGTGAGATGATTGGAGCATTCGGAGGTACTGCAGCCCCCCCCCCCATTGGATGCCGCTTGCTGCTCCTTCAACCCCATTGGCTCTGGGCTAATTCTCTGGACAAGACTGACTCAGCTAGCACTGGAAGTTCTTTCGGAACCTGTTTTTCAGCCCCACCCTCTCCCACCTCCTTCATTGATTAAATACACTTTTGTCCCCACCCCAAACCCTGGCACCTCCCTCATTGGCCACCTGAGCACCTCTGTTCATTGGGCTGCTGAAGCTCAACCTGCAGCCAATCATTTTTACTGGCTGCCAATCCTTCAGATCTTTTGCTAAACACTACAGTGCTCCCAGAGTTGCTACTCCACTGTTACTCCCAGATACCAAGAATCATGTCTCCCCTGCCCAGACACATGCTCTTTCTTACTATCCTATGCACTTGCCTCCCACCACTCCTGTCTAACAAGCCACCAACTCTCCATAAACTGCCTCCCCCATCCTACTGCACCTTGGCATTCCCCATTACCCCTCTAACTCGGTGACCATCCCATCACCCAGCCATATTTGGTCCCACTACACCTTGCGTTCCTGCCCCTTTCTCCTGGCTCCCTTGCACTTTTGGGTAATTCTGCAACTAACTACCTCCCGACCTGCTGCCCCTAGTCACTCAAGTCCACTACCAAGACGTCGCTCGACAGTGTTACGGTACTTGCAAGTGTTTGCACACTACCTCACTATTGGCCTCCTGCTCCTTGCAGCAGGGGATATACACACAAACCCAGGCCCCCTAAACACCCCATCTTACCAAATGCAGTGGGATTCTCCCATAACACAACCACAAGCCCCACTGGAGTCCACCTCCCATGTGGCCTGCATCTCTTACCCCTCAAACTTGACTCCTTCCAGTTACTCGCAGCTCACTATGCCCCCGATGTCCTCACCCTCTCTGAAACGTGGCTAAATAAGAATATCTCTTATCCCTTGCTTACTGTCCCAGGCTATGCACTGGCCCACCAGGACAGGCCATCTAGAGGAGGCAGCGTGGCCATCTATGTAAACTTAGAATTGCACTTCTCAATAGTCCTAGCCAAGGCCAAACCCCAAGCCTATGAACTACTACTGCTACAATTGTCTCTCCCCTTCTCTCTCCTGATCTACATAGCTACCATTTACTGCCGGCCTGGCATGCCAGCAACATGTGTCACTGACCTCCTAGCGCAAATCTCCTCCTCAACCCTTATTGGAGAACTATATATTTTGGGAGACTTCAACCACAATTGCCTAGCTCCATCCTTCAATAAAACCCGGACAGATATATCTGCACTAAACCTATCACAAATCATCACCAAGCCCACATGTCTAAACCTCAAAACTGGCAACCACTCACTAATAGACTGGGCTCTCACCAACCACCCCCACCAGGTCATCAATGCAGGACTATTAACTGATTCCCTAAGTAATCACCATATTATTCACCTCGTCCGGAAAATTCACCGCCCCAAATCCACCCCAAAGTACCTAGTCCAATGCACCTTCAGATCCCTAAACCTCACTCCTGTGCTTGATGACCTTGTGCTTGCAAACTAGGAACCATCCAATATATTCTGCTCCATAGACAAGGTTTAACACACTTCCAAAGTACGTTCCTCAAAGTCTGGGACATGCACACCCCTCTGCGTCGTACTAGAGTACATGGCAACCACTTGCCTTGGATCACCCAAGAACTTTTAGCATGCCAAAATGCACAGGACAAAGCATGGAGGATACACTAAGCCTCATGCTTCCCACACAATTTCACCATCTATTGGACTCTTCGCAACAAGTGTACCAGAGCAACCTGTCTAGCTAAAGTGGATTACTTCAGCTCCTCCCTCCACTCAAACTTAAATAGTCCATCAAAATTCTGGAAGGTCATTCATTCCCTCTTCACCCCACTAGACACTTACCCCTCCCCATTCCTAATCGTGAATAACACCCTCCTCTTAGAGCCACGTGCTGTTGCCACAGAATTCAGCACATATTTCTCCTTCTGCACCTCTGCTCTCCTCTCCTCCTCCCCCACTCCCGTAACGCACATTCCTCCCACTGGATTTAAGAACACACACAAGCCATTCACCTTCTGCTTCCAAGATATCTCGCCAGCTGACACCCTCAAAGCCCTATGGGCTATCAACCCATCAAAAGGTAAATCCCCCAATGGCTCAGACAACAAACTCCTCTACCTCTCTGCTGCTGCCATCGCAACTCCCCTTGCCAACCTCCTAAACCTCTCCTTTTCCACTGCATCTGTCCCCCAGATATGGAAGCATGCTGTCGTCATCCCCTTCCCTAAAGGGGGTGCCCCCACCTCCCTCTCAAATTACCACCCTATCTCTCTTCTCCCAGCTCTTGCTAAACTACAAGAACACCTAGTGCTCAACCAACTCACCTCATTTCTCTCTGAATCAAATTTCTTCATGCCATTCCAGTCTGGGTTCAGGAAGGGACACTCCACTGCCTCCTCCCTGATCAGGCTCACAGACACCATCCTCTCTGGAATGGACAGAGGGCTGATTACCTCAGCTATCTTCGTCGACCTTGCCAAAGCTTTCGACACTGTCTTTAACCCCCTGCTGTTATTGTGCCTCTTGGAAGCTGGCCTCCCTGACTCAGCCACAAAATGGTTCAATGCCTACCTCTCAGGCAGAACACAATCAGTTAGAATTACAGACGCCAATTCCTCCCTCCCTCCTCCCCATGCATACCGGTGTTCCCCAAAGATCAGTACTCAGTCCCCTTCTGTTCTCCATCTTTTTCAATAACCTCTCTTTGGAGTGCTCAACTGCATCTATTCATATGTACGCAGACGATACTGTCCTATTTGCCTCTGGCTTCTCTCCGGATGAAGTAACAGCCAACCTCCAGTCTGATTTCAACAAAGTTCAGCTTTGGTTCGGCTCTCACCAGCTCTCACTCAACACAAAAAAACTGTCATCATGACTTTCGGCACTCGTCAACGTTTGTTGAGGCTCCCCTCCCTCCCAGCCTTCCACACCCTTGATGGGACAATACTAGAGGACGCCACTTCCTTCCGGTACCTAGGGGTATGGATCAACCGTCATCTTTCCTACTCTAACCACATTGATGCAATCATAAAAAAACTTTGCCCTAAGCGCGGTGCCCTCTACAGGAATCACCATAGCCTCTCCTTACTGCTAGGCATGAACTAGTGCAGAAGATGATCCTTCCCTCCTTCGATTACTGTGACATAGTCTACAATGCTGTTCCCAAATCCACCCTAGCCAGACTGGACCCCCTTTTCCACTCCTTCTGTCACTTCGCTCTTGATGTCACCCCCCGCACCCATCACTGCGACCTCTACCATTCCCTTGCATTCCCATCCCTCGAAAACCGCCGCCTGCAGCACTGTGCTAAATCTGTCTCAAAATTTTGGCTCGATGCCCTCCCGTCCTATATCTCTTCACTACTTTCCCCAGCTCCCACCCCTACTCATGCCCTTAGATCCCTCAACTACCGTCATCTACTAATCCCAAGTTGGAGGATCACTATCAGGCAAGCAGCCTTCTCGCATTGCTTCCCTAAACTCTAGAAAGAGCTCCCTCCTCAAATTCGCCACTCCTCCTCTAACCACTCCCTATCTACAGTGCTGGCAAATTACCTCATGGTAAACTGCTCCTGCACTGGATTCTTTCTAGTGCCTCCCGCCGGTCTGTCCACCCCCTTGTCTGACCAGTGGCACCTAGCACACGCTATGGAAGCTGGCTTATTCAAAACTAACTATAACACTACTTGGCTTGTGTTTTTCTTGTCCCGTCCTATAGTGCACTTATTACTCTGTCTGTTCACCTCAGCGGTATCAAATTCTATTGTGCTTCTTGCTAAACCATAACCAATGTATTTTATGTACTTCAAGCCAAACTGCATCCAATGTTTACTGTCAATCATTATACTGTAATCTACATCCTTGTACTACTAGTTTGACTATAACAATTCCTGTTTTCCTTTGTAACTTGTATAACTATAATCTCACCCTATTGTATACCTGTCTAAATGTAATTCTCTTGATAACCTGTTTGTTATCTCCCTCTGTACCCCCTCCCAGGTCGCACTGGGAGATGAGCATCTTCTTGCTCAGTGTGCCTTTCCTAGTGAAACAATTTCAATAAATAAATAAATAATAAGGGTCAGAACTTCACCGGGTTCTCCCAGCCCTACTGATTGGTCCCCATCAACTCCACCCCCTGTTATTGATGTGGCCCTCTCCCTAGTCCACTCCAAATTTATTCTCATCTGGGACAAGCATGCCCCCCGCTCTATAAAATCCAGGATAAAATGTTCCCGCCGCCCCTGAATTATGCCAGACCTTATGGACCTATGCAAATCCCAAGACCAAGCTTGGGCCCGTTTCAAATTCATCCGCTCCCTGCCTGACCTCTTGTCCTATAGATCACTCAGAAACTATTGTACAAAAGTTGTTTGTGCTGTTAAGGCTCATTACTTCAAATCCAAACTCCAGACTAATCTTAATTCCCCTGCAAAATTCTTGAAGGTACTCAAGTCCCTCTTTGACCCATTTTCAGTCTGCTCCCTGAGTCCCCCTGGTGGAGAACTCACTGGTCTCTGTCCTTCCCTCTGTTGCTGCTCACTTTAGTGAGTTTTTTATCAGTTGTACCCTCCACTGTCCTACCCTCCTAGTCCCTGTCCCTCCTCCCTTCTCCTCCTGTCTCTTCTATGCCCCACCCTCCCACCCCAGGGCCTCCACTTTTCTCCCATCACTCATCAGGAAACCCTGCTTACCTTTTCCTCACTTAACCATGCTAAATTGAATACTGATGGGCTGGATCCCAAACTCTTCTGTTTCTCAGCTCCTGCCATTATCTCTCCACTCACTCACTTTTGACTCTTTCCTTCACACTGTGTTGTCCCTTAGTCCTGGAAGATTGTCAAGGTTTTACCTCTCCACAAAGAGTGTGACCCCTCCACCCCACCCCCCACAACTTCTGGCCTATTTCCCACCTCCTCTCTTTTCCAGAGCTACAGGAGACACTTGTCTACTCTCAATGTGCTGACTTCCTCTTCTTCTCCAACTACCTCTCCCCTTCCAGTCTGGTTTTCAGAAGCACCACTCCACCGTCTCCTCCCTGTTGTGTGTCACTGACTCAATCCTCACTGGGATGGATCAGGGACACATCACAGCAGCTATCGTCATCGATCTGGCCAAAGCCTTTGACTCAGTACCCCACCCACTCCTTCTGGACAAGCTGACCTCTGCCAGCCTCTCAGCTCCCACTGTTGACTGGTTCTATTCCTACCTTACGGGCTGCCAACAGTTGGAACAGGTAGGAGGTGCCCTGTCCTCTCCCTTCCCTATTCTAGCTGGGATCCCATAGGGCTCCATGCTGGGTCCAATCCTCTTCTAAATTTTCCTGAACAACCTGCCCTCTGCCTGTGCCACCTCACATATCCATATGTATGGAGATGACACAGTCATTTACACCTCTGTCCCCTCGGCTGTGGCTGTGGAAGGTATCCTCTGTGATTCAGGGTTGTTTTCCCTGTTCTTCCCCAGACCCTGTGACATCAATGGCACTTGCAATGGGAACACTTATGCACAAGCACACACACTGATGTTCACCCTCCCTAAGCCTGGGCTCTGGCTGGCCTTCACCTGTGGTTACCCAGGTGGCAGTACTGTGCTGAGTACACAACTTTCCTTTCCCCAAAGTGGACAGCATCCCAAGGAAACACTCAACCCACCTCTCCTGGCTGACCCTCTGAAATCCCAGGCTCATTCCTGAACCCAAGTTGTCAGTGTCACAAGCGGTAGCACTACCGCTGCACTAGTGGGATGGAGCATCCATTTCTTTAATCTTTAATGCCAATCAGAGTTTGCATATTTGCCTGCAGATTGAAATATCAAGACTTCCAAATGAACTACACATCTGACGGCATGTGTGATGGTGACGCCATCACTAAAAGTCTTTGTTTTAGCAACCACTCCACTCTCCAAAAGGGCTATAGGGATAAGATGGAAACAGTTACTTCCTTTAATTATCAAGTTACTACATTCAAGTTTCAGATCCATGACATCCTACACACATTCATTTTGTAAGGTGAAGGGACTTTTTCAGAGACTTGTATACAGGAGTGGCTGGAAATCTATGTTAACACTGTGGCCACAGGGTTTCAGATTATTTAGACATCAAAATCCACTGTGACTCTTTTTCCAAGAGTCACTGTAGGCGATCCCTCCGCATGGTTAACTTTTACACATTCAAGTTCTGCAAAAGAAATTTGTTTTGGGGCCCAAATTATGACACATTTTGAATCCCAATTAGTGTTGTTTCATTCGTATTTGTCATGCTTCTGATGTGCTTCTGCACACACTTTTTAAGTGGGCGAATGGTTCGCCCCACATACAGCTGTCTGCAGGGGCACATCAAACAATACACTACATAGTCTGTCACAGTTAAACTCATTTATAGAAAAAGTTTGCCCTGTTACGTGGATGAATGAATTGTTTATTTGGAGTTCCGAATCAACAAATATAACATCTCTTACAGGCGTAGAAGCCTTTTATAAACATTGGGAAGCCACAAGATGCCACTGTCCAGTGGTCAATGTTGGAACCCACTGTGTACAAGTTTGCCATGTAAATTTGGTGGCCTTCTAAATGAAATATGTAGAACCGTATCCCAAGGACAATAGGTCGATATTTGCATAAAGTGGCTCCTATTTGGCTGCAACTGGGTTAAATTCTATGGAAAACATAACTGTGCCTCTCTGATTGTGCTGAATACTCAAATGTGAAAAGACAGCCTCTCACTATTTGTTGCTAGATGGCAAGACTCATTGTGTATGCACTAAGCATTTTATACTTTCTAAAGCCAGTCAGAGTGAAAAATAAGTTTTTATTTACATCTTGTATTATTTGAAGCCCTGGGACCTACCGGAAGCAGGAAGAGAGGCTGTAGTTTGTTGGTAAAAGGAACGAACTACAAACTATCCATTTTTTTTTAGCTATTTTTAACTTTAAAAACACAGAGGCATGTCCAGACATTTGTAAGGTTGCTGTAATACTTTTGGTAACAGATATTTCACATTTGGCAACTAAATGTCATGAGTGACACACGGGCTATTTCCGGGGTACACACTTTAAAACTAGCTCCTCCGGCGAGTGGAGCGACATGAAATACATCATATGAAACTGTTTACTGTGAAGTAATTTGTGTGCAATACTGAGAGCAAATTAATGAAAATAAGCCAGTCAGAGTGAAAAATAAGTTTTTATTTACATCTTGTATTATTTGGAGCCCTGGGACCTACAGGAAGCAGGAAGAGAGGCTGTAGTTCTTTGGTAAAAGCAATGAACTAAAAACGATATGTTTTTTAGCTATTTTTAACTTTAAAAACACTGAGAGGCATTTCCAGACCTTTGTAAGGTTGCTGGAATACTTTTGGTAATGGATATTTCACATTTGGCAACTAAGTGTCACGAGTGACACACGGGCTATTTCAGGGGTACACACTTTAAAATTAGCTCCTCTGGCGAGCGGAGCGAGCCATCGCATGCGGAGATGCGCGCAGAGACACACGTGTCATGTTTGCTGTGACTGCTGGGGACACTGGGAATCACTGGGACACTAGCCACTTCACTAGGCAGGCAACATATTAAACCAATATCTACTGAAATATATTGGTTAATCGGGTCGGTGGGTAAGTCTAAACGTGGATATGGCTCAGACTAGACATAGAAAGTTGAAAGGTAAAAAACCATGTCGGGAACACCTTATGTACATGGAGGAAGTTATAAATATAGATTTTACATGTTGCAAATGTATTAAAAACTCTGCTTTATTAAAGGAGGTACTAGATCTAGAACTCAGACTACAAACATATAAAGATATATCTAAGTAAGAGGAATACATAAATGAGGCAGTGCGCGATATTAGTAGTAGACAATCTATGGTCTTAAATAAAACGGAGCACCAAGAATATTTAAACGGTACAAATGAAAACATTGGTGCAACCCTTCATGATATGAATGTAGTTCTTCAGTCTAATCTGCCACTGGAAATAACCAACAGATTTGAGTGCCTTAATATGGTTGCACCTGATACCTTGGATGTATCAAGTAATTGTGAGTTAATCGACGGCCCCCATACATCACCAAATAAATCTGTAACATATAGAAAAATGGAACAGCCACAAGACCCCCCCCCCCAAGACATCTGAAAATAATGGGAAAGCAAGGAAAAATAACAGCATTTCCACAAGAGGATTGGAAGTACACAAGAAACAAGGGGATTTTAATAACCTTGAAGATACTAATTCAATCAGTACCACTCACCCAGTTAAATTAAAGACACTTGGGGAAAATAAACTTATGGAAAGGGACATCCTGATAACTGGAGATTAAATAATTTAAGGCATTGATACCCAAGTATGCTTTAATTATAATGAACACACTACGGTTAGCTTCTTACCTGGAGCTAAAATACATGATATAATGGGATTATTGCATGGACTATTTGAAAATACAGTCACCCCCTTGGTTCTCCTACATGTGGGGGCTAATGATGTGGGGAAAACTAATTGGAATTATATGCACAGGGATTTTAAGTACATTGTTGATACAGTCAGAAATCAGGGAGGTGAAATCATTATTTCTGGAATACTTCCTATGCAGGGACATAAAGCGTACAGAAATAAACAAATAATAATAATTAATGGAAGGCTTAGACAATTCTGTGTCGAAGAAGGGATTGGCTTTATGGACTATGCAAGAACAATTAACAGAATACCCCTATATAGAAATGACGGTATCCTTCTAAATTATGCTGGTGTAAGGATTTTGGGTAAAAAAGTTCAGGAGGTTACTAAGTTCCATTTATACTGGCTTGGGGGGGGGGCACAGTCAACAATAGCTTAAATGGATCCACATCTTTCCCTCTAAATACCTTGGGATGGAATGCAATTCTCCTTAATGCCTGTAGCTTGCAGAACAAACATGATGAGCTTAATATTATTTTGAATAAGAACAAAATACATATTGCTTTAATTACTGAAACATGGTGGGATGTAAATGATAAATGGGAAAAAGAAACTGAGGGATATAAACTATATTCCCATTGCAGAAAATATACAAAGGGTGGAGGATTGGCAATATATATTCATGAGGATATTGTTTCTGAAGAAATTAAATGGAATACAGGTCCACTTGAACTTTTATTTGTCAAATTACTTCCCATTAATAGACCCAAAATGATTCTGAGTCTCTTATCTAGGCCTCCGTCTATGTCACGAGATGATGATAAGGCTTTATTGTGTATTCTTGGAGATCTGGAACCTACTAATGGGCTACTGATAACTGGTGATTTTAACTTACCCAATATAGATTGGGGCAAAGGTACAGGCACATGCACCTTTGAGAGACAGTATATAGACATCATGGATCATGGGGGACTAGAGCAGATGGTCTTAGAAAATACAAGGGGTAATAATGTTCTTGATTTAATATTTACTAATATGGGGGACATAGTTAATTCAGTGGAAATAGGTACTCCCTTGGGAAATAGTGACCATAGTACTGTTTTATTTAATATAAGTGAAACACAATTTTCTAAACCTACTGGAGCTACCACCGAGCTAAATTTTGGGAAAGCTGAGTTTCATAAAATGAAAATGAAATTAGGAAGTTGGAATTGGAGATCAGAACTTGTTAACAAACTCTTACAAACCATGTGGGATTCCCTAAAAACCAAGACCTGAGAATCTAACCACCGAATTTATACCTGTCACTAATAAATATCATAGGGATAGGACTAAAAAAAACCTGTTTGGCTCTCTGCATCAATTAAAAAATTAATCAACAAAAAAAAATAGGTTATATAAGAAGCTAAAAGTTTTCAAATCAACAAAAACAATACTGAATATAAGGAATGTCTTAAAAAAGTAAAAGTAAATATTAGAAAAGCCAAAGTTCAATGTGAGGTTAATCTTGCCGACAGGGTACAGGATAATAAAAAGCTTTTTTTTCATATATTAATAATCAGAGAAAGAGCCCAAGCAGTATAGGTCCTTTTATTACTGAGGCAGGACTCACAGCCACTAACCAACAAATGGCCAATATCCAGAATAAATATTTTTGTTCAGTTTATAATACAAATGATACAGGTACATATAACATTAGTAGACCTTCTGAACATGGGACAATAATATTAAACCCTGATAATATATATAAACATTTAGTTGGACTTAATGTTAATAAATCCCCTGGTCCAGATGGTATACATCCTAGGATTCTGAAGGAATTGGCAGATGGGTTGGCACAACTAATAACATATATTCTCCAAGCATCTATAAATATGGGTTTGGTTCCTCACGATTGGAAACTAGTTAATATCGTGCCTATTTTAAAGAAATGACCCAGTACTCTACCTGAAAACTTTCGACCCATTAGTTTGACTTCAACAATAGGAAAAATTATGGAGGGAATAATCAAAGATATACTAATGGAACATCTGGAGGGACAGGATATGATTGATCCCCTACAACATGGATTTACAAAAAGTAGATCATGCCAGACCAATCTACTGTCCTTTTATGAAAAAGTGAATAGGGAAATGGATGCTGGAAATTCTGTGGACGTAGTTTTCCTCGATTTTGCTAAAGCATTTGATAAATTGCCACATAGGGAATTATTGTCAGTACTGGAAGGCATTAAACTGTCTAGTAATATTTGCAAATGGGTCTCGAACTGGCTACAGGACAAAAGGCAGAGGGTGGTCATCAATGGGGAATATTCTGCTTGGGCTCCCATTTCTAGTGGAGTCCCTCAGTGTTTGGTGCTGGGACCTAGATTATTCAATATATACATTGCCTCGTTAAAAATTAGAAATAATAACATCCGGATGTACAAATTTGCAGATGATTGTAGGCTGGGGTTAGTTGTTAATAATGCTGAACAAAGAGCAGCCCTACAGCACACATTGGACTCAATATATGAATGGACCAGCTTAAACAAACTTGTACTAAAAAAAACCAAGTGTAAGATCATGCACCTAGGTAAGAACAATAAGGAAGAAATTTACCTTTTGGATAATTCCGCCCTGGGGGTAGTTACTGAGGAGAGAGATTTGGGGATTACAGTTATGAATGACTTAAAATTTAGAGCACATTGCAGGATCCAACTTAAGAAAGCAATCCAAAATTTAAACTGTATACTCAAGCATATAGCGAGTAGAGACAGGAAAGTGCTGATCCCACTCTATGGTGCATTGGTTAGGCCTCACTTGGAGCACTGCATCCAGGTTTGGTCACCCCAAAATAGGGAAGACATACTATCTATTGAGGGGGTTCAGAGAAAGCTAACTAAACAAACAAAGGGATTAAAAAATAAAAGTTATCATGACAGACTAGTAAACTTAAATCTTTATTCTTTATATTATCACAGATTAAGGGGAGATCTGTGTTTTCTCTTCAAGAGCATGAAGGATGAAGTGTTGCTAGAGAAACTGGGTTTTATGCATAATCATGGTAGAACTAGTGCAAGAAAACATATGAAACAACTATGTCAACAAGCTTGGGATCACAATTTTTGTAAACATTGGTATAGTTTAAGAGTGGTTAGAGTTTGGAACAACTTACCGACCAAACTTGTAAATAGTTCCACGATGAACGAGTTCAAGAATGGGATAGAACTGCATTTTGAAATTAACAAATTTACTTTTTAAAAATTAGTTGGCAAGCCTTTTAGGGTAGAATCTCTATCTTCTGGCTTGAATATACCTATGATAAATAAATTATGAAGCTCCATTTAAATGAGTTTATGATGATATTTTAAGCGTTCCTAGTCAAGCTGCAGAACAGCAAGGATATGTTTATCCTAGCCCTACGTGCACACCAACCTTTTATTATCTGCCTGTCTGTGTAACTTACCCAGTTCGTAGCTGGGTCATACGTGTGATTCTGGGATTCATATGTAAATGCTGGTCTTCCAGCACATCAGCCACAGCACTATGCTGGCCATTGGCAACTTTTTTTTCCCTGCACATTGGGGCACCTTTTCCAGCTACTGCCAGGAAACCCCTCAGTTTCATTGGCCAGTTTCTTTCTTAACTTCCAATTACCCAACAGTTTGTTACCTGCGGCGAGGTCCCAGAAAGGAGGGTCATTCTCCTCCCCCAGTGTAAAAACTTCCTTCAGATGGCAAGCTTCATGTGGTAAGGTCCGAGTGTGCTGGTGGCCATGCAGCCATCACACTGATGGCGGTTTTATTCCAGGATCCTCCTTCCACTCTAACATCAGCTGTAGCCTCCACCGTCTCTCACACATCACTGCATAATGTTGTCATGTACAACCCCTCACAAGAAAGCAGGCACCATGGTCCACTGTGTCAGCAGGTGCTGACATCTCCTTCCCTGAGCTGACTTTGTCATGGCCGGCAGCAGTCCCTAACTTGGGCTGCAAACAATCCAGGCCTACTTCAGATCACAGATCACTGTCATTGAAGTGCAATGCCCTTCTGCTGGGCCCTCAATTAGACCCCACTGCAACCTTTTAACTCTACTACACTTTCAGGAAACACATAATGGTGACTTCAAGATGTTGACCCTTGTAGTTATAGAATCAGTCCCTGTACTAGATAGGGGTGGCGACAGACTAAACACTGTTGAGGAAAGAAACTTTTTGGATTCTCTTCTTAAAAAGTCTCAAGACTCAAACCCTCGAGACTTAATGAAGAATGGGATATGAAACCTTTCTACTTGAGTCAGCTGAAGTACAGTACATCCATCACTTTTACGTTAGAGTTCAGTGGTTATCTAGACCTAGAACAGGATCCTTTGGTACTGTAAAAAAAACAAGAATTTCCTTAATAAGCTTTGCAATAATCTTTTATATGTAATTAATTCTGCTGCTGACTAATAATTAATGTGTATATTTTTTTCTTCCCCCTTTTTTCAGGCTGCTCAACCTGGAAGGGCTGTCCACAGCTGCTGATCCCCTAAACTGAAAAATGATTCCTTGGAACTGAACTGAGTGATTGCATTTGAGGCTTGGTTCCTCCCTAGGAATTGTGTAAAACTCTTTGTGGTAATTTTAATCAAAGGAAAAAGAAAGAGTGTATCCTTTGCAAAGAGTACAAATTTTGTTTTAAGCTTTACCTAAATAAATTGTTGTTTTTCCTGGGAGCCTGTCTTCCCTCTCCCGTCGCACTCGTAAATGTAGGGCCATGCCCATAGTTAGGTGGGGGAAGAGCTCCTCCCCCACATCCTATTTAAGTCAGCAGACTGCACACTGCCCTGCTTAGAGCGAGTCACACTCACTGCCATGCCGTTGCTGGTCCGTGGCTGCTCTCTCCTGGTGCCCCCCCGCCCGTTTTTCTGTCTGTCCTGCCTTTGTTTCATGTTTTTGTGGGTTTTCCAGCTCCCTTTCCTCTGTCTACCTGTTTCTTTTCATCCATGTGCCTTTTTTTTTTGTTTGGCTGCTCGTTCTGCCCACTGCCTCCCTCCTGCTTGTCCATACCTTCTGTCTCTGCTCGCTCTCTTGCTGTGCTTCTGCTTTTCCTGTCTCTCTTCTCACTTTCCTTGAGCAGCCCGGCTCCATGCCCAGTCCTTCACTGCTTTATTTCTTTCTCCTACTACCGGCTCGGGGCTTCTTCTGGTCCTGCCACTGCCAGCTGGGTTCCATTCACCCCGCTGCTGCTGCGCCTACCGTATTTGCCTCGGTGCCTTCCACCTGCCTAAATCATCTGCTGCCCCGTCTGCTTGCTCCGCCACTCATGGATTTTGGCGGCTTGGCTTACAGTCTACTGAGGGGACCACGCACTGTATACTTCTATTTTTACCCTTATCACTGTGCAGCTGCTTGTCTTTCACTTGCTGCTCTGCTCACCCTTGCTCAAACATGCTTTACTTGATCGGCATACTGGCTCATTCCGAGCAGCATCTCCATGGACCTGCATGTCTGTATGCCGTCTACCCTTCTTTCTCCTTGAGGAGAACATGACTCATGTTTTATTTCATTAAAGCATTCCTGGCTCTGTACTGCTGCACCTGACCTGGATTCCTACTTTGCACTCCTCCTGCTTAACTGTGACAGACTGGTTGCACTTATGTTACTGACTACCTTTTTGCTTGTCCTGCTCATAATTTACTTCTCTGTTGCAGCCTTTGGAACCTGTGGTTTGCCCCGGTCTTCTGTTGCCGCTCATGAGACTATTCCTGCTGTTCTTGGCTATGATGCCTCTGGACCACTGTTTTTCGTGGAACTCCATTGCCCCTTTCTTTGGAAGCTTGGCTACTTTACTTGGCTTTTGGGAGGGTACCACATAAACCAGAGTGTTTGTGCTACCTTTCATTTGGATAAGGCACTTATTTCGTGCAGCTTGTGGATCCCTATGGAGCCCTGGACTTTGAAAGGAACTTACTCCTCGCCAGCTTGCTGCTTTGACAGCTTTTTAAACACTGCACTTCCTGCTCAGCCTGATTGCATTGCCCATATTTTAGTCCCTCAAGTGGGGAATTTCCTTGTCTTCACCTATGTTGGTGACGCTGCCATCCTTACAACATCAGACACGTTCATAACCTAAGGCATGTACTGACTCATTTATTGAGGATTAGCGGCGAGCATCACTTTAATGCTAATGCCTACTGGCAACTTTAAATTGTTCTCAGCTGTATTTAGGCCGCTCTCAGCTTGTCTGGTCGCAATACTTCTGCACTGTTACTCCATTGCCTTGCCTGGCACCTCTCCCACCCGTGGAACCTATAGGGGTCTGGCTTTTGCCTCCCTTTTTGTGCTGGCACCTACATGTGGGTTTGAGGTTTGCTTGCCTTCATGGGGCCTAGCTGCTGCCCTCTACTCCTTCCTCAGGCTGACGTACGTGTGGTCCAGCCATACTAGCTTACCTTTATGGGGCTGCATTGCCTCTCTTTACTTACCTCAGCAGCTGACCTATGTGAGGTCCAGCTGTGCATGCTAGCTTGTGGAATGGCTGCCACTTCCTTACCTTACCAGCTGACCTTGCATGGTCTAGCTGCATGCTTGCCTTCTTAGGTTTAGCTACTAATTCTGTTTACTCACTGGCTGACATACTCATTCAACCATACCAACTATGGTTCATCAGCTGACCTATACATGATCTAGATGCATTTCCCTATCTCACTGGGCTAGCTCCCCTTCATTCCCATGGATGCTTCCTACAGAGTTGCTTTATTCATTCAGACCTACCTTTCCAAAATGTGCTCCCTAAAGCTTCTGCCTTCCATTGGATTATTTCTGAAGTACATCAAGCTATTCACTTCAATTCTATTGGATGCTAATCGCCATGCTACTTCAACTCCCCCAGAGTTGCTGCTACCATCTCCGCCAGGGCTCCCTGCTGACCTTTATTCCATGCTGTCTTCATTAGTTTAACTGATGCCTTAGACATTGATTTACTACAGTTTCAGGATGCTTATTTCCTCTCGTCGAGTTGCCAACTCTTCCGCCAAGGTCTTTTCACTGCAATCCTTACCATCCTCGATCTTCTGGATACAACAGTCTACAGCTCTAGTCTGCTCTCATAAGTCTGCCTTAAATCTACAGTACTACTCTGCACTAACTGACTCAGGATATGCTGCCATTATGATACCATCTACAATTTATTCCTCACTACTTCACTGCTATTTCTGAATTGCATGCAGTTTGTCAATTCCATTATGTTATCTGCCACTGCTCTGCAACCTGCCTCGCCCCACAGGGTCGGAGGTTCACCATCGCATTTCACCAGACATGCACCCCTATGGTCCCAGAGGTCTTTTGCTCCAATATTACTGCACCATAATTGCCTACTTCTATGACCTGCTTTCACCCATCGAGCCAGGGGGTTTAACTACTTCTACTCTACACCTGCCTCACCCAGCTCAGGGCCTGGAGATTCGCATATTCTACTATACGCCTACCTGCTGTCGTGTCAGACAGCCCTAGGAGCTCCTTTAACTATGGACTCACATCTGGATTGTTTAGCCATTTGTCATCTATTCTTTAGATGCTTCTGCCCTGCCGCTTCAGTCATAGGAAATTACTACTACTACACTCTTACCAGGACACTTAGTTGAACTTATCCAGAAGACTTTCAATCCTGATTTATGCTCTAAGGCTTCTTGGACCCTGTGACAATGCTACTTCATTTGACTCAGTCTCTTCGTTTTTCACCATCTATGACTCATAAGCTCAACTATTCAGGACTCGTCAGAATATTCTTACCAAGTCAATTCTAGCTAATGTACCATTCTGTCTTTGAAACGTGGATATCAACATTGTTATGCAACCATTTGGATCCACATGAAGCTCTTCGATTCCTGTGCTATTATCATTCTTCATACCCCTCGCTGTATACCGTACATAAGCTATGCAATATTACTTCCCTGCTACTACGTCTACATCATGCAACTTTACTTACTATTACAACTGACCTATGTACAGGTCCACTTATTTACATTACTTGCTCATACTACCTGCTTCGCCCTTACAGGGCGTAGAGGTCATCAAGACTAACTCACCATTTTACAACCTACTTTGTTACTCGTGAGCTGGAAATACGTCTGACTTATATCTACTTATTCACACTACGACCCCTACCTGCTTCCCACACTTGCTTCCACACTCCAGATTGAAGGTTCCTACTGCTCCATTCTCCCAATCACGCAGAATACACCAGTTCCTGTGCTTCATTGCCACAGCCTTCATTTGCTAAGCTTGCCAAGTGGAACATGACCCCAACAGTCCTCTTTCTCTGGATGTGGATGCTGAGCCTTTGATTCCTGGTTCTCCTCTGAGAAGTCATCCTCACCTGCTAGAGTGCTTCACCACTGCAACTTGTCGCTTCGAATTCATATCAACCATGGATTCCATTCTACTATTATTCCAGCCTGCTCATGGATTCTCGAACTTGGAGTTCACTAGGTGGATACTTGTGCTGTTCACCTGACATGTCATGATGCAATACTTCTTCAGTTCTCCGTTTCTCTGGATCAGGTTCGACAACTTTGGGGGGTTCGGATTAGCCGATTAATTAAATTTTTAGGATTACTCTCCTTTAGTATGCCCAGAAGGACGGGCAGGTCAGTATCCATGGGTCCTCAGAGGTTCCCCCCCCCCCAAGGGTTTTTTTCCTCTCCTGCGTGTTACTGGTCATACTGTCTGGAGTTGGAGGAGGTGATCATATTGCTACTCAGTTTTCTTGGGGGTGTCACCCTACTCGACTCCTTCAACAGTCGGATACAGAACAATCATTGATATCATTATTTTTTTGGGGATCTCATAATACTGGACTAAGCATCCTTCCATGGTGGGATACAGAGAAAGGCCAAAACTATAAAATCATAACAAGGGACTCATCAGTTCAAGCATCTAAGCACCTTGCATATACTATCCAGTTCATATGTACTATAATCACTGACTTGCTCATGTCTATGCTAAAGTATCTAAGCATGAATCATTTCATACTATTAGTACCTTGTAAGCATTATCCTACTACTGGTCTGGCCTCTGTATCCAAGCACAACCAACAGCATCCAGCTACAGTATGCAACATAAGCACTGAGCTCTGAACCACAGTTCATTGATATTTGTATGAGCTCTGTATTTGTTTGTGTAGAACATTTTACGACACTGTTTAGCACTTGTGGTAATACATGATGTTCTATGTATTCGTGTAAAGCTTATAAATGCAACCAATAGAGGAGCATCTTATGATGTTATCCTGACATCACATGTCTGTAGTCAGCATGTATGGATGGAATATACAAGCAGACCCAGCTCCCTGAGGAAGACCTAAACAGTCCAAGTGCCAGGGTGTCTCTAAGTGTTGTTTGAGATCGTTTGCCTGCTAATAAATGTTTTGCCAGACAGCATTTACATTTGGATTTACCATTCTTTTAGCAGAGCATTAATTTGTAGTGATCCAGAGGCATCTTTTGGACACACTAGACGACCTCATGGGAGCTAGCAGTTACAGCTTTAGCCATATCTGTTTGGTGTGCACTGACTCAGGACTGTTAAGCAATTTCAGGGGTAGTTAGCCTCTGCAGCTGCACCAGATTCTGCACCACAGAGTGTGGTTCTCCCTCCAGACCTGCTGTACATATTTAGGTCCCTGAGTCTTTTCTCTTAGGGCTTCTGACATAGACCCTGCACCATTTTAGTTGACAGCCTCTGTACTGCCTCCACCCTGTCGATGTCATTCCAGAAATGTGGTTTCCAGAACTGGACACAGTACTCTAGATGCGATCTTACCAGTGATCTATACAGAGACTCCTGGAGCCAGCTTCTCCTGCCCTCTGAATTGTACTAACTATATCTCCCTTCCCTCCCCAGCCTCTCCTCCTCACTATCACGGCTGGTGCTGCTAGGGTCACAAGAGCCAACTTGCTGCTCTCCTCACCCCCACCTCTACCCACCTCGAGGACTGGATGCCACTCCAGGTACAGGACCATGCTTCAATTGGCGTTCAGCGCCATCTTTGCAGTCCCTCAGCAACTGAACGACGGGTGCTGCTGATTGTTTTTTCTCAGCACCTGTGCACGTGGCATCGCTTGATATTGGAATAACCCTCCCTCCGTCCCTCCCACAGTGGCTAGTTCTCCTTTTAAACCCTGCATTCACTAGCTAATGGGCCACACCTGTCTATCATCTCCCCTCAAATTTATGCTGCCTTGAACCTGCTTCTTATCTTAGCAGACTACACTGGTTAGTCCTGTACATACCCTACTCTCCTCTGATAACTGTTCTGTTCACCTTATCCTCGCCTCCTTGTGATCTCAGCTTTACCTCCCACTGCTCCTCCAGTTGCTCTGCAAGTCCAACAAGTCTCATCTACTACTACTGCATACCTGCTTCCTTCTCCTCCAACTATTTATGTACTTTCCTCTGTTACTGTACCTCCCCCCAACCCACTAGTCCCTCTCATTGTTCTATTCCATTCCAAGTCCTGTATCTGCCCATTTCTATTCCTCTAACTGCCATTTTGCCCTTTTACCTCCATCCACTCCTCTAGGCTGTCATATCCTCCTACCTACTCCCTATCATGTACCTTACCCAGCTTTCTTCTTTTATCCATCTACTTTTCTACTGCCAGCTTCCCACTACCCCGTCCCACCTGCCACTGTCCCAGCCTACCCCTGCTCTTCTCTCCCTTCTCTCCCCCTTTCCCCTCCCTCTATCCCCTACCCTCTCCAACTCCTGCCTCCCCCCAACTCCCCTTGGCATCCAGGCACCTTCCTTCTTCCATCTGTCTCCTCCTGGCTTCATTTTGTGCACTTCGCACTCTCCCTTTCCCTTCCTCACTGCCTCCTCGACACCTCTTATGCCCCAAATTCTCTGTCAGACTCTTACTTCTCTTCCTACTGCTAATGGCTGGAGATGTCAAGCTTAACTCTGGCCCTGTCCATGCCCTTCCCTCTGACCTTCCCAAAGGTCTCCAAGTTGCCCATATCAACATCTGCAGCCTCCTCCCCAAAATCGACCTCCTCCAACCTCTCGTCATCTCATTGTGACCTGACGTTCTAATTATTTCTGATTCTTGGATCTCTCCCAAATTCCTGACTCTGCCATCACAGTCCCTGGGTTCACCCTCACCTGACAAGACCACCCCTCTAAGGGTGGTGGTATCATCATTTACCTCTCCTCCTCCTCCTGTATCCAATCTCCCATTATACTATCAGTCTCCTCTCCTGTTGCATACAAACTCCTTGTCCTTAAACTCTTTCTCTCTCCTTATTTATGTCACAGGAGTCTACTGCTGCCCTGGCTTATCTGCCACCCTGGTCTCTGAACTCCTGACTATCACATCTTCTCTCGCCCCCTCTGGAGATCTTGTCATCCTGGGCTACTTCAGTATCAACTTGCTTTCCCACTCTAAATTTTTTCAAAATATAAGATCCCTGAATCTTACCCAACTCATTTCTACCCTTACCCGACTAAACTCAAAAACACTGAATCCCTCACTCCGGGATCGGGTCCTCACCAACCACCCTCACCGCATCATTGATGCTGCCACCCAGCCCGACACACTCAGTGATCACCATTTGGTATACTGTGTGTGAAATATTCACCGCCTAAAGCACCCCCTAGAATTCTCACCATCTGTTTCTTCTGGTCATTAGACCTATCCTCACTCCATGCTGATCTATTATCTACAGACTGGTCTCCTATCTCCAATGCCACTGACATTTATATAGCCCTTGAATACTTCCACTCCATATTTACACAGATCTGGGATCAGCCCTACACAAAACCAGAGTTAGAGGCTTCCACCTCCCCTGGATCTCTGCTGAATTACTGGCTTGCCATTGCACCTGTGACCAAGCATGGAAATGCTACAAGTCCTCCAGATCCCTTACTGACCTTCATAGGTACCACACCCTGAGGAATTATTGCACCAGAGCCACTCGACTAACCAAAGCTGAGTTTTTCTCCTCATCCTTCCAGAGGAATTTAAGTCACCCTTCCTAATTCAGGAAAGTTATTCATGACCTTTTCTTCCCACAACCCAGTCCGCCCCCCCATAATAAAAATAGGTGCCTTCACAACCTCTGACCCTCCCTCTGTGGCCTCTGCCTTCAACACTTACTTCACCACTTGTGCTTCTGCTCTCCTCCCTCTCTCCAGCCCCTCCCCCACCCCTACCCCATCCTTCTCCTCCCCTACCCCTCCTTTCTTCTTCTTCTTCTCTCGGATTTCCCCATCCTCCTCTCTAAAAGCCCTTCTTGCCCTCAACCCCTTGCAAAGCAGCAGCAGCCCTGATGGGCTTGACCCCAAGCTCCTGCACCTCTCTGCCTCTGCCATTGCCTCTCCTATCTCATCCTTACTTAATCTTTCTCTCTCTCTCTCTTGCTTCTGTCCCTACTACTTGGAAGCACACAACTGTCAGTCCCTTGCATAAAGGTGGCGACTCCTCCCCTGGAAATTACTGCCCTATATCCCTCCGCCCTACCCTCTCCAAACTCTGAGAGCACATAGTTCTATCCCAACTCTCCCCCTTCCTCTACTCCTCTTCCTTTTTCATCCCCTTTTGGTCTGGGTTTTGTAAACTTCACGACTTCCTCTCTCCTCAGACTCATGGATTCCATCCACACAATAGTCTTCTTCTCACTGCCACCATCTTCGTCAATTTAGCTAAAGATTTCAACACCGTCTCCCATCCCCTCCTGCTGCATAAACTGAGGACAGCAGGCCTCTCAGTCCTGGCTACTAAGTGGTTCAACTCATACCTCTCAGGTAGATCACAATCTGTGAAACCTGGTGATGCCTTATCCCCTCCCCTCCCCATAACCACTGGTGTCCCCCAAGGTTCCATACTTGGGCCACTCCTGTTCTCCATCTTTTTAAATGACCTCCCATCTGCCTGCTCATCTGCGTCCATCCACATGCGCAGATGACATGGCCCTGTTTGTCTCTGGTTCCTCTCCAGCTGAGTTGGGATCCAAACTTCAACCTGATTTCAACTCAGTCCAGAAATGGTTCAGCTCCAATCAGTTATCACTAAATGGCAACAAGACAGTCTCCGTGTGTTTTGGCACTAGACCAAGGCTTTCTAAATTCACATCCCTCCCTTCCTTCCACACCCTAGATGGAGACCCAATTGATGATGTGTCTTCTTTCAAATACCTCAGTGTATGGCTTGAACATCACCTCCATTTCTCCCAGCACATAGACGCCATATACAAAAAACTCCACCCTAAACTTGGTGCCCTCTATAGGCACAAAAGTTGCATCCCCCTACCTGCCTGCCAAGACATCTCAACCAAGATGATTCTCCCTATGTTTGTGTAACCCCCTCCCTCTGCTCCCTTGTCTAGGGGCACACTTTCAATTTGCAGATGGTCCAGGGAGCATGGGGAGACCATTCTCTCAGCGTAACCTGATCCAGTGCACCCTTAAAGAAGATAGGAAAAGAGCTGTCCTACCTTTCGGTGGCTTCACTTTCAAGTGCACTCTCGATCTCACCACAGCAAATCTGGAGTCTCCCCAAATGCTGTCCACCAGACCAGGATCTCATGCTGCAACCTCCTGTCTCCTATGAGCCCCAGAGCCCCATGGTCCCGATACAGCTCAATGGAACCCTTCTGGAATAAAAAACTTGTGAAATAAATTAGACACATGAAGGGGGGGTTCTATTTCATTTGTCCCCCGTCTAACTTCAATAAGGAGAACATCACTACCAATTTCTTTCCCAAACCAGCATCACCCCCACATGGTGCAGGGTCTGCAAGAGAAGCTGTATGAGGAGAGACTAAAGGAGCTTAATATGTATACCCTTGAGGAAAGAAGGGAGAGGGGGGACATGATAGAAACTTTCAAGTACCTCAGTGAAATCAACAAAGTCCAAGAGGGTAGCATCTTTCAGAAAAAGAGACTTGCAAGAACAAGAGGACACAATTTAAAGACAGAAGGAGGGCGGTTCAGGGGCAATGTGAGGAAGTATTATTTCACAGAGAGGGTAGTGGATGCATGGAACAGCCTTCCTGAGGAGGTTGTGGGGTCTAAAACTGTGGGAGAATTCAAGAATGCATGAGACAGACATAAGGCAATTCTTGTGGGGGGTAGGAAGAAATAGGCTGTTGGTTAACTAGGATCTACGGCCTATCCTGTAGGTAGGGAAATGGGCAGACTAGATGGGCCAAGCGGTCCTTATCTGTCATCAAAGTCTATGTTTCTATGATTCCAGGAATGCAGGGGTCTCATCTTCCACCAAGTAAACAAAGCAGCTCCGTGGGGCAATCTGAACTTTGTACAATTTTACCCTAGCTGGACATTCTGAGCAACACAAATGGATTACAGGCAGTACAAGCAGGATTTCATCTCTCTAACAGCTTGGATGATTTACCCAAGGACCCACTTAACTAGAAGAAACCCAGGCTCCTGGCTCCCTGGTACTGGTAAGCCAAACTCTCTCTCTCTCTCTCTCTCTTTCTTTCTTTCCTGGGTTACCCACACGACCTTCCTTAAACTGGTCTGACACTGGTCAACTGCCCATCTCCAGCACAAAAAAGCGGGTTGATTCCCCCACCTGGCCTCTGGATCTTGGCCCAAATCTACTAAGAGTGCCAGGATTTTTTCCTCTGACTCAGGCCCTGTAATCCAACCTCCCTGGCTTCACATTGAACCTGAATCTGTCTGGTGCTACCAAACTCATGGCACCAGTCCCACTCCGCAGCTCAGCTCTCTTTCTTTCTGGTGCAGCAGCCCCAAAACCCAGCCCTGCTCCAGCACTCAAGCTACCTCACCTGGGCTACCCTGCCACAGGAGGGACCCAGGCCCTCTGAGCAGCCCACTTCTCTCAGTGCTCCCTGATGGCAAAATTTGGAAGGAGGGGTACACAGCTCCTTGCCTCACATCTCTGGCCACACACCCTGGGCTTGCATTAAACCCCCACCAGAGGCAGCCTCCAAGGCCTGTCCTAAGACCTGTGACCCATCTGACCCTTTAATGCTGGTGCCCCAGGACCTGCCCCTCCACACAGTCCCTACAAGTTGGGTGAAAGGCCCCCTGGCTCCATCTAAACTCAGGCCATCCTGCCACACTGGGTATGGAGAAGAACCACTGTCACTGATCTTCTCCCTGTGGGGACCCTGCCACTTCCCCCACAGCCCTGGTGGCCTGAGTAACCACTACCAACCACCATCACCTACACCGACCCTATCCCAACGATGCAGGCATACTGGCTCACCATCCTCCCCATGGAGCTTTCTCCTCTACCCCTCGGTGCTACATCACTGCCAAAGCCGTCCCTATCTGCACTTTGGGGGGGTCCCACTGGCCCACCCAACCCACTGAGCTCCCTTCTTGCCTGCCATCCCTGCTCCTCCAGCCACCCCCCGCCCGCCCCAGGCCTACTGTCCAGGCTGGAAAAGGCCCTGAAACTTCCTGTCTCCAGCCTTCTATACCTTCCTAAAACTGCCCTGTGCTGCCACCTTGAGGCATCCAGCAGGTATTAACCCCCAGAGCACTAATAAAATCCATAGCTCTAGCTCGGGGGGGTGGGGTGTTAGGAAAGGGAAAGGGGGTACTAATGGGAGCAATGAGCCCCTCCTTTAAGGGGCGCTTACACTCTTCACCCACCCACAAAATCATTCCCTCCTGGGAATGATAGCAAGGGTCAAGTGATGGTCTCCTCCCATCAAACTGGGTATGTGCACTTCCCAGCATTTTGAAAGGAAAACACACCATACCTGACCATAGGCACCACCCAACCTGCCTCTCTAAACCTAACACACCCTATAAACTAAAACCTACCTGTGCCAGGAGATAATCTTACATGTTTAGAAAAACCCTTCATTGTTTCTTTATCAAAAGATAACCATAATCATTGTTCCATAATGATTGGACTTTAGTCTTAAAATACTGAACACACGAATGAGGTAGTTTTCTAAAACTGTAACTATGCCCCAATATACCTACCACCAAGCAAAACAAGTTACTCTGCATACAGTCCCCAAACCACTCATTCGCACATTCACTCACCAGTCTTTTCCAACTTCCATGCCAACAGTTTTATCATGATTATTACAATCTGTTATTAGCAACATAATTGTAAATCTCAACATTTTCCCTTTTTAGGAATAAGAACTGCATGCAGTCAATGTATCTCTGCTCTGTAGAGCAATTGTTCTGGCACAGTTCACAAGTCTGAAATCCAGGAGGCCTAAGTTGCAGGCCCCACTCCTGGAGGGATATAATACTCCAGGTCTGGCTCAGTAGTCACATCCCCAAAGGAATCCTGGTCCAATATGTAGTACTTGGTCCATGTCCCAGCCAAGTCCTGGACAAGGGCGAAATGTTTGAACAAGGTCAGGCCAGACCAAGTCCCTGTGCAACACATTGACCGTGCCTGCTACATTAACTGCTGAGGTGGGGCATCTCCTCCTCCATGGCGATTCTTTACACACAATCCGTCTGCTCCTTAAAGCTCCATTCCTCCCTCATCTCCTCGTTGATGTCCCATAGCCTCTCAGGCATGTATGGATAGTTCATATGGAGATATTCCACATGTAGCCTCCTACGGACCCACCTCTCTGCCTGGCTCCATTCTGGCAGGTCTCTGACACTGGTTCTCCTGGCTTGCCCAACTGGTAGCCATATCCCCTGTCAATACTTGAGATTTGGCAGGTCACTAGCATTCAACCTGTCCATCTGGGTCTGGGGAGTCTTAGCCTGGACTGGGAGCTGTGGGGTGCTGTCCACCAAGGTGATCACTGGGCGATGGTAAGGTCTGGGGATTGCCCTAATCACCTGGTAATCCTGAAACCGAAATGTGCCACCAACATACTTCTCCTCATCCAACTCTTCCAGCTCTCTTTGATCAGTACTCTCCCTGGATACTGTCTGTGCAGGAACAGACTTGGAGCCAAGCCTGCTGAGCTTTATTCTGAACTTGGTTTCTGAGGTAGGCTCTGAGTTAGACGACAGGACCTGTGGGCTACCACCAGGCAGGGGCCAAGGCAGAGACCCCCGGGTCCTGGAGGATCTCCTGCTGGTTGTCTGAGACCCCTGCCCCTCCCTCTGTTACTGGGCTAGCTCGTAGCTGGTGGCGGGGAGCGGGGCAGATGGCCATGCTCCCTGTTGCCTTCTCTCTTTACTTTTTTCCCTGCACCTTCCTCTTTCTCGGCCTCTACAATAACATCTGGGGACACACTCCTGGTCTCTTCCACTTGGGCTTGAGTGCTTTGCCCTAGGGAGAGTCTTTCAAAGGTTCCCGAATCCCCACTGGCGGGTGACCACTGTACATAGGAGCTTACAGTGGAACTGGGAGAGAACCCCAAATTTGGAACTGGTGGCATGCCTGTATAACGTTGGCACACAGGCAACACCTTCCCCCCACTACCCACACTTCACACATCATTCATTTTCTTGTCCTTTTCCACTAGCTTTCCATCACCAGGAGAGCAGTGAGGCAGGAACCATGGCCAGTGGTTCCCTCTGGGGGTCACCTCAGCTCCACCTTCCTCCCTGCCAGACAGTTACACCACCAATCCATGAGGCTTTCTGTTCAAATCTTTTCTCTGTGCCTTCCAGTACCCACAATGAGAAACCAGCTTACTTGTTTGGTTTTGATCTTTCTCTTTTGCTTTTTCTTGGCGGCACAACCCTTTTGCGCTGGTGTGAATGTGCAAATTTACTTTCACTGTTTGGACCTCTGACTTTCTTTCTCCTCACCTTCTTGGCTCTGCCCCCTCTGATCTCTTTTCCCAAGATAGCGCTTCTGCTTGTATCTGCTATAGCTCCTCACTGGCCATCATCCAATTGGACTCCTCCTAAGGGTCACATGATCAGCTGGTCATGTGCGCACACCACACCAGGCATGCTAAGGCCTACACTCGCTTCAGGCCTACCTCACAGCTAATTTTTTCTGTGCCATAGGGCCCAAACAGGCCAGGAAGCCTGCCAATGCATTTAACCTCAAAGCTCGGGTCTGGTGGTGTTTTGGGGTTCAAGAAGCATCCCAGACGAGACCCCATGTGTAACCCTCCCTCCGCCCCCCTCGTCTAGGGGCATACTTTCAATTCACAGATGGTCCAGAAGCATGGAGGGGGACACAGCTGAAGTGCTAACCCGAGCCAGTGCACCCTTAAATAAGATAGGAAAAGATCTGTAGGTACCTTTCGGCGGCTTCACTTTTAAGTGCACTCTCGATCTCACCACAGCAAAACAGCTGTCATTTTCAAAACATGGCCAAAATGTGTTTTCACACTTTCAGCACAGAAATGTGTGGTCACTGTGGGAAATCATTGTTCGGGACAGATAAAGAAAATCACACTGACACTGTTCATGATCAGGGTCTCAAATGCCTATGTTAACAATCTGCTGTAAAAATCCCCAAACTAGTTACATTACGGTGTGCGTTGCAGTTTCTCTGCTTGCCTTGTGACTCACCAGTTTTTAAGATTTTCTGACAGATTTTCAACTTATCGCCATTTTTACACCTCCCACGAACAGTATCACTGTCATTTTCACATCCTGTTCGAATGTGTTTTGCACCTGTGGTGTCAAATGCCATAGTCGCTGTGCAAAAGCAGTTTTACTGACAAACTAATATTGCCACTGTTCATGAGGTGGGAGTCACAAAAAAACATGTTGAAAATTTGGAGTGAAAATGCCAGAATGCCTGGGCGTTAGAGTTTCCGACTATAACGCTCCACCCTGTAGAGAATGACAGGCATCAGGGGTGTGACTTGGGATTCTTACCCGTCATGCTCATACCATTCCACCCCCACCCACACCCTGCAGCCAGTGAGAGGCATCAAGGTGTGCCTTGAACTCTTCAGGCCCAAACTTCACCCCATTCTCCTATACCGCACCCATTTCACCGTATTTCCTGATGGAATGGGGTGCGCATAAGAGCCAAAGACCCCAAGGCACACTGTGACACTTGTCTGTGTCTGCAGGGTAGGGTGTGGTGAAATGGCATGGCCGTTATGCCTGACGACCCAAAGGCACACCCCAAAGGCTGTCACTCTAAGCAGGGTGGTGGTGGGGTTGGCTTCAGTTCAATACTTCACTGCCACTTCTATTATGCAGCTCTGTAACTTCTACACTACCAATGCCAATGCCAGCAAGCAAACATTCAGCACTGACAAATGCTTGTTCCTGTTCCTTCACCATTATCCCCTGCCTTGTTCTCACTTTTAGCATATTGTACTCTGAAGGAAAAAAAAAAAAAAAATTACTCCACAGCGGCAGTCACCCTCACTGAAGGTCAGTTATTCCCCTCTCCCCAGTAAGTAATAGCAATGGGCACCACAGCTATCACACTTAGTCTACTCATGGTTACCTTTCTTGCTCTGCCCATGTCCCATCCTGCCCCCTACCCTCCACCCTGAGCCCCACCCCTCTACCACCCCACAGCCACCCCCACCCTAGACACCCCTATTTCTCACAGCACCACCTCTAACCAATTCCCCCTCCCTACCGTGACACCCTGGTCCCACCCCTTTCTGGCCATACCTACCTCCACGCCCTAACCATCCCTTGTACCCCCACTAGTAGGACCTCGCATCGGTACCTGGCTAAGGATCCTGGTTGCCAGACCGCTCATCAGATTACTTGCTCTACTCTTTCTGCTCTCTGGGGACATACACCCCAACCCCAGGCAGTTGTCAACTAACCACCCCACCCCACTCTGGTACTGGCCTCAGCATTGCATCCATGAATATTTGCAGCCTTCTAAAAAAAATCCGCTGCTCTCCAGTGCTGGGCTGTACAACACCATCCTGATGTTATAGCACTAGTCGAAACCTGGCCCTCAAGAAAAACTCCCGACTCAGTTATCACCCTCCCTGGCTACACTCTGTTCAGGGAAGACCATATAGGCAAACGTGGTGGCGGGTGTGCAGTCTTTATGCGTGACACACTTTTAGGCCATGCTTTCCCTGCCCCCAAGCTTGGTTTTAGTGCCCAAGCTCTCACCCTTAAGGTTACCCCTGACCCTGCCAGGGGCCCTCTTTTTCTCAGTCTCTTACATACCCCCCCCGAGGGACCAGGGACCAGCTGTCCACTCCCTCATTGATTACCTCACCACACTCCCACACAAGGCAGAGCAGCTCATTCTAGATGACCTTAATATCAATAGGCTGAGTACCACTGCCCCCCATATCAGGGACTCCTTCACTGCCCTAGATATGATCTAACTAGTTACCTCACCCACTAGATTTAACTGGTCAGGCGGCTCCAGCACCCTCCTAGATGTAATTCTGCCAAACCACCCCCGTAAAATCAGGGATATCAATGTACTACCAGACTCTCTTAGTGACCACTCTCCTGTCCTCTGTCACTGGTCATCCCCCACACCAAAACCAGTGTCAAAGGTCACCTCGCTCTGGTGCTTTCACCTTGGGGTTCTCAGAAAGCTAAAAACGCACCTAGCCCAACTTGACTGGTCACCAGTCCTACTCGCAATGGATATTGACTCTGCCCTAGCCTATTTCTCCAGTGCCTTCAGAAAGACCTGCAACCTTTTCACCCCGACCAGAATCCGTGCCAAAAACCTAACGCCCCATGGATCTCCATCCCTCATCCAAACACTGAAACAAAGAGATAATCTCTGGCATATTGCTGTTGAGACAGGCAAACTGGCTGACAGACAAGCCTATAATGCAGCACATAACAAGTACACCTGGGCTATAAAGGCAGGCTAAGGCCAAATATTATCAAGCCACCCTTGAATCTGCTTGGGGCTCATCCTGTGCCTTCTGGGACAATATGAAAGAGCTCAATGGAAAGACCCGCTCCCCCCACCATCACTACTCTCCATAGATGGTACCATCACTACTGATCCTCCCTGCATAGCTGAGTGCCTCAATATGGCTTTCTCAGATCTAAACTCTGTCCTCCCCAACTACTTTTCCGACCCCATCCCTGCCTCCACCCCGCCACCTCGGATCACCCCCCCTTTCTATCTGCATGCCATATCACCCCTTGAAGCCAGGCCTCATCTGTAAAAAGCCTTAGCTAGCAACAACCCCAGCTGTGATCCCCTGGACTCCAGGATTCTCCGATTAGTCTTAGATACTGTACTAGCCCTCTCACCAAACTTTTAAACTGGTCACTATGCCTTGGTCAATTTCCCAGTGCCTGGAAAATTGCAGAAATCACCCCTATCCATAAGAGTGGCGATAGAACCTCCCCTAACAATTTTAGGCCCATCTCCATTCTCCCCCCCTCTCCAAAGCACTAGAAAAAATAGTGGCCATTCAGCTCTCCGAGTATCTGGCCAAATACAACCTGCTGTGCCCAGAACATGGATTCTGCCCTGGACACAGCACCACTACAGCCCTCCTGGAGTTCTCCCAGCACCTCCACTTTGCTCTCAACTCTGATCATGTTGCGGATGCAGAGTTCATTGACCTCTCCAAGGCCTTTGACACTGTCTGTCACCCCCTTCTACTTGACTCCCTCCACCAACTTGGCTTCTCCTTGGCCCACTAGCTTGGTTCACCAGTTACCTCTCTACCAGATCACAGTGTGTGAAGGTAAATGGCACCCTGTCCAGTACTCTGCCCGTTTGCTCAGGGTTCCCCCAGGGTTCCATCCTGGGCCCCGTTCTGTTCAGCCTGTTTCTCAACACCCTCCCCATCTCCTGCTTGGGCAATTTGGTACCCTATGCCGATGATGCAGTTATCATTGCCTCCCACCCTGACCCCGTATCTCTACAGGAATCCCTGCAGCACACATTCAACCAAGCCGAAAAGTGGTTCCTTGACCACGGCTGGTCATTAACCTAAAAAACAAATCTATGCTTTTTCCATCACCAGAATAAGGCCAAAATTGCCCCTCATTCTCCCCAGTAATATTTCACCCTCTCGAGCAGGTGTTGTCCCAGTACCTGGGCATCACCTTGACTCATCTCTTACATTCCACACCCACATCAATACCCTGTCCGCAGCCATAAACTCTCAGATTGGCCTTCTCTATCACCACAGAGATTGCCTCCCCCAAACCGATCTCCGACTGGCCATCAGCTCCTCTGTCCTGTTCCTAGTGGACTACGGCCTATCTATCTATGCTCCGGCCAACAATACCACCCTCACCAGAATCCAGACCTTGATAAACAAGGCCTGCAGGCTTCTGACCAGTGCATCCCTCTGCAACCATACTTGCCTGCTTTATTCCACCGCCAACCTGCTCACCTTGGAGAAGCACCTGCGCTACCAAACCTGTTTACTTGACAAAAATCCCTGCTAGGACTCTCCCCCAGGGGTCACTGCATTCCTGCAGCTTGCATCCCATCTGTGCCACCTGTTGCTCAGTTAAGACCACCTCTCTGGTGCCCCATACCAGAACTCCCTAGCCCAAGGTCCCCCCACTACTACGCCCCCATGGTTCAACTTCCTCCCACCCTCTGTCACTAAGTCTGCCAAAAATTGGTCCCTTTAAAGTTGTCTCATAACCACCTCTTTGGCACCAAGTGATAATTGCCATAATCAACCTAATGTTGGGGTCCCTCTCTGTTTCTGGCCCATGGCTAGACAATGTCCGTTGGACTGCTTCTGTCCCCCGCTTTTTTTTCCCTTTTCCTCACCCTGTTCTCCACCCCACCCCTTCCATAAGTATTTCCCCAGTACGACCAGGGTTGCAACTTCTACTATTGTTCTACTTTATACGATTGCTATTTACTGCATGTAACTTTATTCCATAAACCACTGTTGTATTGTGTTCTTTTGTTATCTATATTGCACCTGTATGTTACCACTGTTGTATCTCACACTGTAACCATGTCTACCCTCCCTGCAACAAGGTGCCTTTGTAAATAAGTCCCTGACTCAAAGTTTGTAAATCTGACTTTCAAAAATAAATAAAATAAATAAAATTCACCTCACCCCACCTGCAGACACCGACAAGTGTCGGGGGCGTACCTTAGGGTGTTCAGGCATAAACACTCACCCCACTCCATAAGAAACATGTTGAAATGGGTGCAGTATAGGAGAACGGGGTGAACTTTGGGGCTGAAGAGTCCAAGGCACACCTCAATGTCTGTCACTGGCTGCAGGGTTGGGGTGGGGTGGAATGGTGTGAGCATTACTGTCGACAATTCCGAGTCACACCCCTGACACATGTCAGTCCCTACAGGGTAGGGCGTTGTGGTGGGAAACCCTAATGCCCTGGATGTTTCTTGGTATTTTCACTCCAAGTTTTCAACGTGGGCTTTTTGTGAGCCCACCGCATGAACAGTGACACTATCAGTTCATTGCGAAGGCGATTTTGTACAGCAACTGCGCCATTTAGTGCCACAGGTGTGAAAACACATTTCAGGCAGGATGTGAAAAATGACAGCTGTACTGTTCATGAGGAGGTGTAAAAAAATGGTAATGTTGAAAATCTGGAGTGAAAATATAAAAAAAATAGGTGACGTCACGAGTGTGCATGGCAACTGCGCAATGCACACCATAATGCAAATATTCTGGGAATTTTTTTACAGCACCTTTTCAACATAGACATTTTGAGACCTCTACTCATGAACAGTGGCACTGTGATTTTCTTAATCTGTCCCGAATGTTGATTTCGCACAGTGACTGTGCCCATTGTGGACGCAGGTGCGAAAACATGTTTCAGGCAGGATGTGAAAATGACAGCTGTGCCGCTCATAAGACAGTATGCAAAAATTACAATGTTGAAAATCTGGAGTAAAATATATAAAATTGGAGAAGTTACAGGCGTGCATAGAAGCGGTGCAATGCCGCTGGTAAGCAGATTATTTTTGGAATTTGTTCACCAAATTTGCAACATGGGCTTTTGAGACCTCTGTTTATGAGCACTGTCACTGTGATTTTCTTAATCTGTCCTGAACATTGATTTCGCTGTGGCCGCGCAAATTGTAAGCCACATGTGCAAAAACACTTGTAGGCAGGACATGAAAATGACATCTGTACTGTTCATAAGGAATTGAAAAATGGCAATGTTGAAAATCTGGAGTGAAAATATTAAAAATTCTCAAAGTTATGAGCGTGCATAGAAACTGTGCAACGCACGCTGATAACAGTCATTTTTTGGAATCTTTTCACCAAATTTGCAACATAGGCTTTCTGGGAGCCTACCTCATGAATAGCGACACTGTAATTTTTGTCAATTGGTCCCGGAAGGTGATTCTGTGCAGTGACCGCAAAATCACCTTTCGGGACCGAATAACAACATAACAGTGACTTGAATTCATGAGGTGGGGTCCTAAGAATCCCATGTTGAAAATTTGGGGTCAAAAGTCACAAAAATGGCTGATATCTCCACCTAAGTTGAAAACCCCCATTTATGCAATTATACAGCTTACTTGCATTTCTTCAGTTCACAGTCGGCTTTGAAGAGTGCAGACGTGTTCCCACTCCACCAAAGACTGTTTCGCTCAGACTCCAGAGGTAAAGTATGGGGTGATGGGTTGTGGAAGGTGGGTACACAGAGGGTGGGTGTGGGTTGAGGAGGGATCCGACAGCGAGGACGGTTTCTGTGTTTCAGGTTATAAAATAAAATAAAAAGCACCATGGACCATTTTCTGTTTTTTTACAGGTGTAAGTTTGAGAGTCATTTAGCCACACTGGGGTGGGCTCCCATTGTGGCACACAATGGGGGTGATGTAGAGGCAGTAAAATGCCGACACAATGGGGGTTAAACTTGCCGACAGGAGATTGGGCACCCTGTCGTAAAGCATGTCTGTGTTTGGGGGATGATGCTGGGGGCATTGAGCACAATTGGGGACAGGGCACTGAAGCCGACAGGGACTGGACTTCCCATTGGCAAGCATGTCTGTGTTTGGGGATGATGTTGAGGGGATTGGGCACCCCTCTCAGCAGACAAAACACAGCAAATGGGCACATATGCAGATGGAGATTGGACTCCCCGAGTTGGCTTGCTGGGGACTGTGAGAGGCAGATGGCAACAACCGCATGTTTTGTGAAATGTTACGCAGGCAGGCACACTCGTGCAATAGAGGATGCTCCTCATTGCAGCAGTGAAATCGCTCTTGCTGGTGGCACGCCACAGACCTACTGTCGTAACCAGAGTGCTCCTTCATTGGTGACACACAGATGAGCCCCAAAAATAGTGATGGCATTGACCATAACACTGCCACACCTCCACAACCTGCTTCACCAGCAAGCTGTCACAACATGTTTCTTGTGCATGCATAACAAACATAAAATTACAACTTCATGTTCTGAGGTAGTGTAAAAAAGGTCTGCGTTGAAAAATTGGGATCAAATATTTAAAATTGCCAAAGTTTTTGAGTGAGCATATTAAATTTCAATGTATGTGCATAGCTTTGCCATTTTTACTTATTTTGATCCCACATTTTTAACAGAGTCTTCTTATGATCCCACCTTATGAAAATTTTAAAATTTTGCCTAAAAGGTCATTTCACCAGTCAACCACGAAATCACCTTTTGGATTGATTTGCATAATTTAACCGCCATTGATCATGAGGAGGGGTCCAAAAAAGCCATGTTGAAAATTTGGGGTGAAAATATGCAAAAATTACAAAGTTAAGCATCAAAACCGAAAACCCCATTGAAATACATTAAACTGCACTTACCTTAGTTTCTCACATTGCAGTCGGCAATTCCGGCAACAAGACATGTTATGGATTGGTTCATGTGAGTGTGGGGGTGTGGAGGGTGTGGGGGGGTATGGGCTGGGGGTGCTGAGTGAGAGGTCAGGGTGGGGAGGAACGGACCGGCAAGGGACCATTTTCTTTTTTACAGGTTTAAGGAAAATAAACATTGAGGGACAGTTTTCTTTATTACAGGGAATATTAATGTGAGAATGGTGATCGGAGTGTGGGGGGGCCACCAGACACCAGGAAATGTTATATAAACATGGGGACAGTGACTGAGGTGGGTGTCACTAGATACCAGAGAAACATAATATAAATAAGGAGATGGCAATCAGAGGGTGGGGGTGCCACTAGACACCAGGAAAACATAATATAAAGAAGGGATGGCAATCAGAGGGTGGGAGTGCCACTAGATACCAGAGAAATATAATATAAATAAGGGAATGTCAATCAGAGGGTGGGGGATGCCACTAGACACCAGGGAAACATAATATAAATATGGGGACAGCAATTGAAGGGTGGGAGTGCCACTAGATATCAGAGAAACATAATATAAATAAGGGGATGGCAATCGGAGGGTGGGGGGGTACCACTAGACACCAGGGAAACTTAGTGTAAATAAGGGGATGGCAATCAGAGGGTGGGAGGTGCCACTAGACACTAGGAAAACATAATATAAATATGGGGATGGCAGTCGGAGGGTGGGTGCCACTAGACACCAAGAAACATAATATAAATAAGGAATGGCAATCGGAGGGTGGGGAGTGCCACTAGACACCAGAGAAACATAATATAAATAGGGGGCAGCGATTGGAGGTTGGGGGGGCACTAGATACCAGGGAAACATAATATAAATATAGGGACAGCAATCAGAGGGTGGGGGTGCCACTAGACACCAGGGAAACATAATATAAATAAGGGAACAGCAATTGGAGGGTGAGGGGTACCACTAGATACCAGGGAAACATAATATAAATAAGGGAATGGCAATCGGAGGGTGGGGGATGCCACTAGATACCAGGGAAACATAATATAAATATGGGGGTGCCACTAGATACCAGGGAAACATAATATAAATACAGGGACAGCAATCGGAGGGTGAGGGGTGCCACTAGATACCAGGGAAACATAATATAAATATAGGGACAGCAATCGGAGGGTGGGGAGGTACCACTAGATACCAGGGAAATATAATATAAGTAAGGGGATGGAAACTGGAGGGTGGGGGTGCCACTAGATACCAGGGAAACATAATATAAATATGGGGACAGCAATAAGAGGGTGGGAGGGGTGCCACTAGATACCAGGGAAACATAATATAAATATGGGGGTGCCACTATATACAAGGGAAACCTAATATAAATATAGGGACAGCAATCAGAGGGTGAGGGGTGCCACTAGATACCAGGGAAACATAATATAAACAAGGGGATGGATATTCAAGGGTGGGGGTGCCACTAGATACCACGGAGGCATAATGTACTTACTGGAATGGTGATCAGAGGGTGGGGGTGCCACAAAATACCAGGGAAGCAAGACACATAAGGGGATGGCAATCAGAGGGTGTGACTAGGCACCAGGGAAACCACACACTTAAGGGGACCATGATCAGAGTGTGGGGGTGCTACTAGACACCAGGCAAACATAAGGGGACAGTGATCAGAGGGTAGGGGTACCACTAGTCACCAGGGAAACATTACATACTTAAGGGGAAGGGTTATGGGAGGGGGGCACCACTAGACACCAGGGAAATGTTACATACATAAGGGGAGGGTGATGGGAGACTGAGGGGTGCCACTAGACACCAGGGAAAGAGCATCTCACTGCTCTCAGAGCAGTCTGCAGCATGAGTTACAGCTGCAGCTGCAGCTGCAGAACTCAAGAAAGTCCAACTGTTCTCACCTTGGATTTTGGGGTGCCCAGAAAAGGTACTTCTGAGTCATTTTGAAAAATGCAAGCAGCAGAAGCTAGCTAAATGGGTCACATTCAGCTATGTTCAGGTGTTTATCTTTTTAAAAAGATATTATTTTTATACATTTTAATGTTTGTGACTTTAAAATGAGGAAAAAATGGCGCCAACATGATTGGTATTTCTGCCAACATTAGAGGAACATCCTGAAAATAAGCAGTTGCAATTGTTTTTTCTTTACTGTTCGCAAGGTAAATAATGAAAATGAGCAATCACAATCTTTTTTTTTTTTTTACTGTTTGCATCATGATGTTAACTCTAAAATCATAATAACTCTAGAACCATATAATATTTTTTCATGAAACATTCCGAAGGCACACCCTGGGCATGGCCCCCTTCAACCCTGAAAATTTCATGAAAAACTTCTACACCATCTAGACTGTAGGTGATGGCAGAAAATACACAATGTTAAGTATAGGGAAACCAAATGTTTTTTTTTTTTCATTTTTGGGTGCTTTGTATCTTGAAAACCAAACCAGATGGCTTCACAAAGAAATCACATCTTAAGACTCTTGAAGCCTCTTCCCACATGCCAAATATTGGGCTATTTTGTTAAATGATGCCAAAGTTATTAGGTGCACACTCCTCCCACCCTGCATGCAACAACAGGAAAAAATATTGCACAGTTTGACCTCTCCTGTCTTCACAAATCAGGCGTGGGGTGTGCCTTGGGTTATCAACCTAATGCTCACCCCATTCCATCAGTAAATAAGCGGAGATGTGTAGAGTATATGAGAATGGGGTTACGTAGGGCAGTAACCCCCAAGACATACCACACCTGATCTGTGAAGACACATAAGAGATCAAACTGTAATCTTTTTCTTGTTGCTGCCTGCAGGGTGGAGGGTGTTAGCTGGGAACCCAACACCACATTCTCCATTTTTGTCATTTTAACCTTAGCTAGTGCATTAATAATTTTTTGCAATTCATTTCCTTACTTTTTGAGGTAGTATAATTATATCCTCATTTAACTGAGAGTGCAGGGCCCTTTTGGCCCTGCACTTCCCATCTCCATAGATGCATCCATGTATGTTGGTGTGGAGCGTCAAGCTCAGAGGGCCCTAACTCATTTCTGGCAAAACAACAATCTCTTTCCTTCGTTTATATGGCTTGTTAAAGTTGGGAAGGATTATGTGTTATCTTTCTAGTACTCATTAAGACCTTTGTTTTGGTATTTTAGATTGTCCTTAAGTCAAATATTGAGTGAGTTATGGTTGTTGAAGCTGAAATGTGTGTTGGGGGATCCAAAATCTTCTTTTTTGTGTGAAAGGATCCTTTTTTGCATGAACAAAAAAGCCACATAAAAATGATTCCTTCATACAAAAAATAACTGAGAAAAATCTAAGTCCAAAATATTTTTTCATATGAAGGCATCCTTTTTCATATGAACAAAAAACCCATTTGAAAAAGGATATTTTCATATGAAAAAAAGTCCAAATTATTTTTTGTATGAAGGCATCCTTTTTCATATGAATAAAAAAAAATATGAAAAAGGATTCCTTCATATAAAAAAAGAACTGAAAAAAAAAAAATAAGTCCAGAATCTTTTTTTTTGTATGAAGGGCCTTTCATAGAAAGCGAAACAAGCATATGAAAAGGGTTCCTTCATATGAAAAAACTCCAAAAAACTAAGCCAAAATCTTTTTTTAATACAAGGGTATCCTTTTTGTATGAATTAAAAAGCACTCTGAAAAAGGATCCATTCATATGAAAAAAATTGGGACTTAGTTTTTCTTTATAATTCTTTTCTTATGAATGGATCCTTTTTATGCTTTTCTTGTTCATAAGAAAAATAATTTCTTCATACAATATAAAATTGAGGAAAAACGAAGTCAAATTCTTTTTCATATGAAGGTATCTTTTTGTGTGGACAAATTACTTTCTTGTATGACCATATAGAAAAAACAGAAGCAAGTCATGAAAAAGGATTTTAAAATAAAAATAAATAAAAAAAAAAAAAAAAAAAAAAAAAAAAAAAAACATTTCAGGGTCTTTTTTTTCCAAAAATTAAGTGTACAATCTACCTAAGGGGGTCCCTATGACCAAGATGCATGAACTGGTGTCTGTCCAGGGTGTCATTTGTGTGGGTTTTGAAAATGTATTTTTTGAAACAAATAGAAACAAGATGGTGGCTGTACAAAAAAGGATTTTTTTCCCCTCACAAAAGAGGATTACCCTCATACAAAAAAGGATACTTTTTTGTATGGACCAAATCCTTTTTCCATTCCACACAACTATCCAAAAGACTCTACTGAGTGAGATCAGAGCCAACATTTTCAAATTTAATAACTTTGTCACTGATTAATATTTTTCTACCATACCAGTGAAAAGCACAACCGTGGGTCATGCTCTTTCTACCCTGAAAATTTTGGACCAAACTTCTAAACACTCTGGGCCCTAGGTGATGACAAAAAATATATCACTATCCACATCTTGGAATCCGCACATCCAACTGGAACGAAACTTGGCATGCCAAGAGATCTGCCTCCTCCCCCAAGGCCACACATGCTAAATTGTGTGCAAATCCATTGAACAGTTGTAAAGCTATTAAAGTGCAAAGTTTGAGGTTTAACATAGAAACCCCTGCTCAACCCTATAGTGTTTATATATATATATATATATATATATATATATATATATATATATATACACATATATACATACACATATATACATACACACACACACACACATATGGCAAAAAACTCCATTTAATGCACCAATTAGGGTTGTTCCACAGTGACAAAAGTGAGGAAATTCGATGTTAGGTTCCCATTCCTCACACCCCACCCCGCTCCCACCAACAGGTATCAGGGTGTGCATTGGGTTATCGGTCTAACTCTTACTCCCATCCCTGTGTAAACAAGTTGAGGTGGTGTAGTACAGGAGAATAGGGTGAGAGTTAGGACCGATGACTCCAACGCACACCCCGATGCCTGTTGGTGGGAGCAGGGTGGGTGTGGGGTGCAAGGAATGGGAACCCTAACATCGAATTTCCTCACTTTTGTCACTGTGGAACAACACTAACAGATGTATTAAACTGAGTATTTTGCCATGAATTTCCCTTCTTTTTGAGAATGTGCACTATAAAAAGTGAAGTATCGGTAACGCAAACACAAGCACAAACGGTAAAGCACATGGTGACGCAAAGGTAAACAGTAATGCAAACGGTAATAGAAACACAAGGGCAAATGTTAATGAAAACAGAAACACAAATGCAAGTGTACGCGCAAATGCAAATCGTTACATGCACATTCACGGTAATGGAATTGGAAACGCAAATGCTGACAGTAACACCAACGATGACACCAAAGAAAACACAAACAGAAACGCAAATGGAAGCGCGTATGCAAACACAAATGTCAATGCACATGGTGACACAAAAGGAAACGCAAACAAAACCAGTAATGGAAATGCAAATGTTAACAGTAATACAACGCCAAGCACAAAAGCAAAGAGTAATGCACACAGTGGCATAGACGGAAAGCTAATGCAAACGGTTACTGATATGCAAGTGGGAAAGCTATGTAACAGTAACAGAAATGCACAACCTTTTTTTCCCCAAAAGCTGCATTGAGAAACACAGTGAATACAAAGAATGTATGCATAATAATGGGCCTCGAGCAGAAAATGAACACTTGGAATACTAAGTTGCTTATATCTCAGGAACCGTACAACATAGAAAAAAAAATAAAATCTCATATTATTTATCACTTTCCTGGCTAGTTTTGTACTTAGCCCCTAGCAGAGGACTAAGCATTTTCAATGAAAAGTCAGTATCTCAAGAAGTGTTCGAATACGAGCTCCAAAAAAAACGTGGCCGAGATGCGTACTGTTAGCCTATGGGAAAAATCTTCAACTTCAGAGTACTTTAACTTGCAACCTTGTAATATTTTGTCACCAACCACCAACAGGCACATCTATGGGATCTTGGCTTTCTTCCTCAATTTTCAGCCTAAAAGACCAAACTGTTCTTTTGCAGCAGGGTGGCAAAAATGTCCTATGTTTGGGCATAGTGTCTCAAAGTAATAGTGTGATTTGCGACACTTTCATAAAAAAAGCACAAAAGTGTCAAATGTGTGATACTACATTTAAAAAAATGCAAAAACATATTTCTGGGGTGTTTAACCACCCAAAAAAGACATGGTTATCATCCTCAGGGCTCGACTAGGTGAACGTAGAAGAACTGTATCCCTAGATGGTCCCAAATTTAAGTGGCAAGCATTTCTGTGACCACTAATTGAAAATAAAATGGCAGATTTGCAACACTACGGGGGTCATTTGCGACACTAAAAACTGCATTTGCGACACTGTGAACTTTTGTTAACTTTTCCCATTGACTATAATGGGAAACTTGTTTTGAATAACTTTTGAACTGTTTAATATTTTTTCATGAAATCTTTGAAAGACATATCAGGAACCCTATTGCATATTCCCTGAAGGTCTTGGACCAGCCACACAGACCGTGCGACCTGTAGGCGTGAGCAAAGAATGCACAAAAAAGTGTAAATATGACATTCTACAGTGTTATGTCGCTCCACAACCGTATATCTGACCATTACGAAACTTAGCAATTCCAGAGATCTAAGGTACCACTCTGTTCATGCCAAAGTTCAGGCAAAGCCATCGCAGTCAGGTCATTTGGCTCTCGAACAAAAAATATCGACAGTATTCCCAGTAGAGGGTTGCATGCATATATTATATTTAAATTAATGTTTCAGTGTCTCCAGAAAAAGCCATTTCCAGCAAAATGTCAGTGTTGTTAAAATAAACACATAAGTACTTAAGACATTTATGTAGTAGCTAGTTTTGGGGTTCAGAACAGCCTGCCACTGGCTATTTGGTTGGGATTCTTTGTAACTGGGTGTACTGCACAAAACAATGCAGTAGTAGAAGTGATTACCTGCAGGAAACCAGACAGAGTTATCATTCATTCACATATCTGAACCAAAAATGAGCACAAGCTGCTCCTCTATGAGACCACATTTGCCTCAGGCAGCTAGTCTGTCACCCAACTCAATGGTATTTGTTCCTTTTTGGGGGGGGGCTGGCTGGGAGTTGGAAAGTGGTAGCTAGTAGGTGTGTTGGGTGGGGGTGCTTGAGTGAACGGGGGTGTGAGGGACAGTGGCTTGTGCAGAATGGAGGAAGGGCTCCTGATTTAGCGTGGGTGGGGGATGGGTTTTTATTACAAGGAGCTGCCTGTGGAGTTGGTACCAAAATAAATAGGATAAGGAATTGAATGTGTTACTTATTTATGAACAGTCAGGTTCACTTACTGTATGGGCTGTTTCATGGGCTTGAGGGGGAGGAGAGAGGTTGAGGCTTATCGGGTGATTTTGGTAGGAGGTGTAGAGTTGTAGGGTGGGGGCATGTTATTTAGGAGTTTAGGATAGTCAAATGATAGGATATCTGAATATGACATCAGATGGCATCAGAGGTTAGGATTGGATGTCAGTTTCGGATATGATTATTCCAATATCTGACAATCCTAACTTGGATCACATTTTATAGTATTTGAGCAACTTAGGTTGAGGTGTACATGCACCCAGTCAGTAAGCCCTTTTTTAATTAAAGAAATAAGACAGAAAACATGGTGTGTTTGTTCGGCCTTCTCTATATAGGACACATCCAACCAGCCTCGTTTCCAATTGCTGCCTTACTTCCTGTGGCCTGCTAGAAATGCTGAAGAAAGAAAGAAAGAAAGAAAGACGGAAGGAAGGGGAGTGAGTCAGTCAGTCAGTTGACTCACAGCAAAAGTGCTTCAGACTCCCACAGGCAGTAGTTGGAAATTTTATCCCCCAGTTGACCAATAAAAGAAAAGCAGCAGCAAACATTGCCCCAGGCCATGATCCATGGCTGAGGACAGAATCTGAAGAAATATTGCTGTCTCCTGGAGGAAGCTGAGAACAGCACAACAGTGCAAGGGGAAAAAAAAGGGGAAAGCATTTCCAGCACCAGCAGTGGGGTGCACCTCTAATAATTGCAACACACTACATCACCTAGCAAAATAGCACCTTGCAGGCAGGTACCAGAATTTCAGGAATCTCATGAGCACTTTGATATGTACATCGAAAGGTCTGAGTACTGGTTTTAACTGAAGAAAATTTTGGAGCAGGACAATGATCGATGTGACCTCTTCCCGCCCATCCTTCTAGCACCCATGTTCACTTTGCCTAACAGTCTGATGCATCAGATCTGTTAAGTGTGCATAATTAGAAGTCCAGAAAGGAAAAGCAGCTCAGAGATGTTGAATGTTGCAGCTGGTACTTGTCTCAGGAAACAGGGAAAACCTTCGCACTATCTCACCAGAACCCACACTTGATGCAATAAATGCAGTGATAAGGTGCTTTATTTAATATGCAGGCCATGGGGCAACAGCCATCTCCAACAACTACAGCCAACTTAAGGGCACACTCTTAAAGCACTACAAGCCAAAACCCATTGTGATAGTAGAACACTATCAAATCCAACACCACCTCCAAAGAGAGGGGAATCCATTGTGGACTTTATCATCGCCCTGAAAAATTTAGCAATCTCCTGTGACTACATGGACAGTTCCTCAATGATGCCTTAAGGGACCAGCTCATCTGCAGTCTTCATGGAGATCACTACTACATGAAGCTCACTACATGAAACCCCTTCTTATGGAACCAGATCTAACTTTCAAGTTTGCATGCAACATCATGTTAGCACTTGAACCTGCCCAGAAAGACACCAAGGAGCTCACAGGTCACACTAACCCATCCAAGAAGCCCATCCACAGAGTCATCCCTGCCCAACCTCACAGGGATAAACCTCAAACAAGGGGAGGCCCAAGCAACATCACAACCTTCTCACCAAGCTCCTTGGAAACCACCAGCACATGACAAGGCAAAGCAACCTTGCTACTAATGTAGAGACCACCATATGCAAGAGATGTGCTGATTCTGCCAAAGAATGCACCACAATTGCAAAAGAATTGGGAGATCTGGTGTAGTTCTATGGAATGAACCATGTATGACATGGGCACAGTATGTAACAGATAATCTGTCAGAGACTCCTTGGATCTCTTCACTGTCTACACCATACAAGACTAAGGAGATGGAATCTACCTGAGTCTGGAGTTAGTGTGCATGCTGTGAGCATGTAGCTTAACACCAGAGCATCAGTATCACTGATACCCATACACATCCACACTGCCTGTTTCAACAAGTACCCACTGCAACCATTTCCTATCCAACTGCCATCCTACACAGGTGATCGGATTCCCGTGTTGGGGGACACACAAAATTAGCTAGTTGCTGTATTGGTCCTTTGTAAGAACAGAACCAGAAACAAATGGTTTGACACCTTATATTGGACCAACATAGATGTAACAAAAGAAAACAGTGCCTAAGCTTTCGGACCAACCAAGTCCTTCCTTGGAAGCTTATGACAATTGTTTGAAAAATCTCAATCTAGTAACACCTAGATCATACATAAAAAAAAAACAGAAAGAATTCTCATTGGTTTAAAATACCTGTTTTAAAAAAATGACCGAAGTTTAAATGTAGCTGGCATCAGTGAAGCACTCCAAGGTCAAATGTCAACAGAGGCAGATAAGAGGAATCCTTCAAGAGGCCAGACAGTTTCACTTACAAATGAATGAGTGATTGTATTATGAGAATACACTCTTAATTAAATGCAAGACCTTTAGACTTAGTACCCATTTAAGTACATGTTAAAAATGTGATAGCATTCAAAGTTAAAATATAAAATAGAAATGTTCTATCTATGGCAATAGGTGGTAAAAGAAAAGTTCCCTAGATGAGCACTATTTTCATACATTCATACAGTATTATACCTATCTGGAGACAATTTACCAGGTATATACTCAACAAGATAATAAATTCCATAAACATTAAAACCTTAGGTGCTGTAACAAGATTTTTTTTTACAAGAAATATCCATTGTCAGAATTAGAGCCCAATAAAAAACTACCAAGCACCCCCTAGTAAATGAGACGATGCATCCTAATACATTTTGTGTTAAATAATGTGTCAGTATATAATCAATCTACTATATGTACAGTAACAGTCTTAGGAATCTGAATCAAAAACTAAAGGAATTAAATCCTCCCCCCCGCCCCACACACACACGGGTAACATCATAATATGGATAACTAGTTGGAAGGAAGTAAAAATTTAATATGTATGTGAACCCAGAGTCCTAACCCACTGTAACATCATGTCATGTGCCTGAATATAATCCTTACCTCATAAAACCCCAACCCCAGCCCTCCACCTACACACACAACCCCCCAAAACTAACACACTATCCCCTACCCCTCCCACAAAATGTTTATGTAGAGAAACCAACATATTGATTGCTGGGAAGAAACAAACTCCAGTAATCAATGAGAGAAGGAGAGTGGACCCTGCCTCTCATCATGTTACAAAGGAAGAAGCCCACATTGCTTGACAGGAAAGGGTTAAAAAATAAAGCTCAATGGAAAAGACTTTCCTACTGGACACTGTGTGATGCCACAGAAGGCGATCATATGACTGAAAGTCAAGTATGGCCCCAAATTCCAAGATGGAACCTGCAGCATTTGGGACTTAAAGGTAAGGATCCAAGGTATGAGAAGGTACCACCCCCATCTTCAACATACCTCGACTTGTATCCTATGCATTGAAATAAAAGTACAGTAGTTGAACAAGAGTTGGATAGGCTGGCACAACATGGCAAGGTGTCCAGAGTGGAGAGAAGGGACTGAATTGCCCCAGTTGTCACAGTCTTGAAGTGTGACAAGGCAGTACGGCTGTGCAGTGATGACAAGGTCACAATAAACCAATGTGTGGATGCAGTCCCCTATCCCTTGCCTAATACAGAGGACCTATTTGCCACAGTGGCTGGCAGCAAAATCTTCAGTAAAATGGATCTTGTTTGCCTACTAGCAGCCAGAACTCAACCCTGACTCAGAACCATTCTTGTCATCCAGTCAAGGACTATACCAGTACAGCTGACTGGCCTATGAGTGTCAACAACACCAGCTTTGCATGGACCTGATTTTACATGGCCTTGACTGGGTTGTCTGCTTCATGGACAATATTCTGGTTACGCCCACGATGCAGGGAGCACCAACAAGTCCTTGATCAGTTCATGTCCAGGCTGCAAAATATGGGATGAGAATCAAAACAGAGAAGTTTCAATTCCTGCAGGACTCTGTGGAGTGTCTGCTATACTGCATTGATGCCTATGGCCTGCATTCTACCGAGGAAAAACAGCAGCCATCATCACCGCATCCAACACCAAAAAGCCGCTACAGAACTTTGCTAATTTCTGGGACTGCTGAACTATTACAGGAGGTTCATGGCAAACTTGTCCTCATTACTTCAGCTGCTGCATGATCTGCTGTAGAAGGACACAAGATGGAACTCATCACGCAATGTGAGACAGCATTCCAAGCTTGTAAGAAATAGCTCTTCTATAGGAAGTGGCTAGTCTCTAATTGTGATCCTCAAAAGCCTTTAAAGTATGCATGCATAACACCCCATATGGAATGGATGTAGTCATTTCCCATCTTGCTTTATTAATTATGTGGCTAAAATATTCTATGAAATCATTTTAATATGCTTAGAAAGACATAATAAAGAGAAAGTATTTTTTTTCCAAAGGCATGAACGGCAGGGTATTGTTATGCTCTTCTATGTTGTAGGAAGGTATACTCAATTAGGAAAAGGAAACTGTATGTTAGCTTTGTGGACCTTCACTCCGCATTTGATGCATTATTAAGAAACTTCCTATAGAATAATGTCAAAGATATCAAACTGAATAATTGGCTTATTGATATTATAATGAGTCTGCATATTGGCTCCTCTTACCAAATCAGATACAGTCTCTTAACTCTTATTATGGGCCACTTTGAGGTAAATTCAGATGTCAAACAAGGATGCTCCCTACAGCCAACCTTATTTAATGTAGCTATAGAAAGAATCTCAAATCTTTCTCAACCCCATCATTTCTTGCACCTCAATTATTAATATTTAGTACCTGATCACGGCATATACTGATAATCTGATATTAATGTTTGTTTCACCAACTGGCCTGAAGAGACAATTATCTCATTAAATACTATGACCAAGGACCTAAATCTTATTATTAATTACCAAAAACAAGGGTGGTGGTCTTTGGGAGATGAAAAAGACATGACCAGCATATGAAAGATCAGGCACTCAAACAAGTGTAAGAATATACCTGTATAGGCTGGTTATTACCCCAATGAAAATGGATTCCCCACTGGAAATATTTTTAATGCAAAGGGTACAAACTATAAAGCAGGCATTGCTTAAATTTAATAATACATTTGGAGGCAACTCTGTCCTTCCCTTACTCATAGTGATAGTGATAGTGATAGTGATAGAGACTAAGCTTTGCCCCATTCTTTCACTGGGGCAGAAATCTAGGGATATAATATCAGTGATGCCTTTGAAACAATTCTAGTAAGTTTTATTTATTTATTTAAGAGTTTCACCAGGAAGGGCACACTGAACAACAAGTTGCTCATTTCAGAGTTGGAAGGCACACAATAAAACATAATGAACGTAACAGTATACATTGCCAATGTATGGGAATTGAAAGACATACAAATAAGTCATGGGCAAACAACAAAACAGTATATAGTGCCAGTTATGCATAGGGTACATTACCAAGTGGAGAACAGTTAACAAGCATTAACAGGCAGCAAGAAATTACAGTTGGTATGTATATTCCATTACATCATAGTGAACAGAAGGCTCACAAGTGCTGTAATAGGAAAACTATTACAGCCCATTTAGATGCCACATGGTCTGCTCAGTTGCAGTTCACAGATAGGTAATTGTGTAAGGCTGAGGAGATAGAGGAAGGGGAAAAAGAAAGGTGAATCTGGGGGGGGGGGAGGATTTCCACAGTTTAGGGAAGCGATACGAGAAGACTGCCTGGCCAACAGTAGTCATACAGCATGGGACACCTAAAGTATGGGAAACTGAGGACCTAAGTGAATGGGTGGATGGTGGGAGGATTGTTAGGGAAGAGTTGAGATAAGTAGGAAGGGAGGGAGCCAAACCAAAATTTGGAGATGAATTTAGCACAGTGGAGGAGACGTCTGTTATCAAGAGATGGGAAAGCCAGAGTGTAAAAGTTGACAGTGATGAGTAACGGTAGAGCATTGGAGTGTGAAGCCAGAAGGAGTTAAAGAAGGTGTCCAATCTGGCTTGGGAGGTCTTAGGCGTGGCACTGTAGACTACATTACAGTAGTCAAAGATGGGGAGGACTCATCTTCTGGACAAGTTCACACCTAGCCGGGAGAGGGAGGCAGTTCCAGTTCCTAAATAGTGCACCTAACTTGGGATGCAGCTTTTTAAGGATGGCATCCACATGACCAGAGAAGGTGAGGTGTTCGTCAATACAAACCCCCAGATATCTGAATGAGGAGGTGTCCTCGAGGACTGTCCCATTGAGGATGTGGAAAGTGGGTAGGGAGGAGAGCCTTGAAAGTCTCTGCCTAGTGCCGAAGGTCACGGAAACAGTCTACTTGGCATTTAGGAAAAGCTGATGTGAGCAAAACCAGTGCTGAATATTGCTGAAATCATTCTGAAGTCTGGTTGTAACATCGGTGGGGGAGTGGCCGGAGGTGTAAAGGATCGTGTTGTCAGCATACATATGAATAGAGGTAGATGTGCAGACAGACAGCAAGTTATTGAGAAAGATGGAGAAGAGTATGGGGCCCAACACTGATCCCTGTGGAACCCTATGTCGATAGGGAGGGGTGAGGATATAGAATCCACTATTCTAACTGACTAAGTCCGACCTACCAGGCAGGCATGGAACCAGTTTGTGGTAGCAGCTGACAAGCCTGCAATGGAGAGAGAGTGTAACAGGATAGAGTGGGAGACAGTGTCAAAAGCCTTGGCTAGGTCGACAAAGATGGCAGATGTGATTTGACCACTGTCCATCCCAGTGAGGATGGAGTCAGTGAGCCTAATCACGGAGGTTGTGGTGGAGTGGTTTTTATGAAAGCCAGATTGGAAAGGGGTGAAAAAGTTAGAGTGAGAGAAACAGACAGAGAGTTGGGTAAGAACTAGGTGTTCTTGCAGCTTAGCGAGGGTGGGAAGTAGGGATATGGGGTGATAGTTCCCAAGGAAGGATGGGTCACTGCCCTTAGGAAGGGGAAGAACAATGCACATTTCCAGACAGAGGGGATAGCTTCCAATGTGAATGAGAGGTTGAGTAGCTCTGTCAGTGGGGCAGAGATAGCCATAGTAGAAAGGTAAAGCAGCCTGGGGTCCAGCCCATCAGGCAAACTGCCTTTAGAAGGGTTTAGGGTAAGCAGGGTATCCAAAGGTGTCAGTGGGTGTTATGTTAGTGAATGAGAACGGAAGGGGCTGGGGATAGGTGTGTGGTGAGTTGGAGGAGGATCAGACTGAGAAAATGGTAAGGAGGATAGAAGGGCAGAGGCACAGGACTTGGAAGGTGAAAAAATAATTAAATTCAGAGGCGGCACTCAAGTGGTCAGAGGTAATAGTGTTGTTTATAGTGAGAAGAGGGTAGGAGGAGAATAAGGGAGGGAGAAGAGAGAGTGAATTACTTTCCAAAATTTTGAGGGGCCATTTATGTTAGATTGAAAGATTGAGGTAGTCGGCCTTAGCCAAACGAATGACTTTGGTGCATTTGTTGCGAAGCTGATGCTAGATGTCGTAGTCTTTCTGGAACTTGGAGATTTTGTGTTGCTTCCAGGATTGGTCCCTTGCTCTTTGGCATGCTATGAGTTCCAGTGTGACCCAAGGAAAGTGGCTCCCACGGACTCTGACTTTGCGTAGAGTGGCATGCCAGTTCCAAACTTCGAGAAATTTACCTTTGAAATATTTTGCAGCTGCATTAATCGTGTTCACTAAGGTTGTAGTGGACCAGATTGTGCATTATAGGTAAAGTAAGAGTGGCCAAAGGTGCATGGATTTGTAAGAGCGAGTCAGTAAGGTTTTGTGGGAGACTTTGGTACAGTGGATTTTGATACTAGGAAGGCTGTGCGACTAAGTATGTATATATATATATATATATATATATATATATATATATATATATATATATATATATATATATATATATATATATATATATATATATATAATAGAGCAAAACTCCATTTAATGCATCAGTTAGAGTTGTTCCACAGTGACAAAAGCAAGGAAATTTGATGTTAGGGTTGAAACTCCCTTTGCACCCCTCCAGCCCACCCAACTGGAATCGGGGTGCGCATTGGGGTCATCAGCCCTGTCACCCCATCACATGTGGAAAAAAGCTGAGGAATAGGAGAATGGGGTGACAGCTAGGACCGATGACCCCAATGTGCATCCCGATTCCAGTTGGTGATAATGAGAAATAGTGAATGTAATGCGGTGGCGGGAGCTCGGGGCTCTTTGGGCCCCACACTCCCACCACATAATGCAGCGGCGGAAGCGCGGGGCTCACCCGCAACGCAAATCGTAATGCATGGTGACGCAAAGCGAAACAGAAAGAGAAACAGTACTGTAGACAGAAATGTTAAAAACAATGGAAACACAACCGCAAATGAAAATGCAAAGGGTAACGCACATGGTGGCGTAAACGTTGAACGTAAGTGAAACGGCAATGAACTGCAAGCAGAAATGGTAATGGTAACAGTAATGTAAGCGCAACAGGCTGGTTTTCCCAAAAGCTGTAGAGAGAAAGACAGTGAGTAGAAAGAATGTATGCAAAATAATGACTCTTGGAACACAAAAATCAGGAGTTGGAATAGTAAATTGCTTATATCTCAGTAACCCGACAGACAAAAAATGTAAAAAGTCATATGTATTATCACTTTCCTGCTAAGAATTGTTTGACAAAACTCCGGTAACTCGCACCATTTTCGTAGATACGGCTCTCAAGGCTAACTCGTAATGTTATCCTATGGGAAAACAAACAGAAGTTCGAGTGCCATAACATTTCCTCCCTGTAATATTTTTTCACCAAACCACTGAAAGGCACATCTGTGGGATATTGGCTATATCTCCTGCAAATTTCAGCCCAAAAGACCAAACCATTATTTTGCAGCAGGGTGCCAAACGATTGCTGCAATCGCGCCGCTGCCGTAATGTTATCCTATGGAAAAAGTGTCAACTTTGGAGTGCCATAACTTACTGTCATGTAATGTTTTTCAACACAACACTGAAAAGCACATCTGTGAGATGTCGGCTGCGTTCCCTCAAATTTCAGCCCAAAACTCCAAACCGTTATTTTGCAGGGGTGCCAAAGAATGTGCTGTCATTTCCACAGCCTAGAAAAGTACTGTCGCAATTAGTAAAAGCTTTTGCAAAATTTACACTTATGAGCACAAAAGTACTTTGGCGAAAAGTACTTTTCCAGAAATTTGAAAACAGATTTCTGGGTGTTTTACCCAAAATAAAGACATGGCTATCATCCTCAGGTCTACTAGGTGAATACAAAAAGAATTAGGTTGCTAGAGGGTCTCAATTTTAAATGCCAAGCATTTTTCTGATCACTAACTGAAAACAAGATGGCGGATTTGCAAAAGTAAGAGGGCCATTTACGAAAGTAAAAATGCATTTGCGACACTGTCAAACTTTTTGTTAACTTTTCCCATTGACTTATAATGGGAAATTGTTTTTGAATAACTTTTGAACCGTTTAATATTTTTTCACGAAATCTTTGAAAGGCACATTGGGGACCCCAGCCGCACGTTCCCTGAAGATTTTGGGCCGGTCGCTCAAACCGTGCGACCTGTAGGCGAGACCGTAGAATTCCAGAAAAAGTGGAAATGCACGTGCAGATCATGCTTAATAACTCCGCAGCCATGTATCCGACCAGTACAAAACTTGGCAGATCCCAAGGCATATGGGTCTTGATTATGTTTTCAAAATTTCAGACAAATCTGTCAAACAGTTGCAAAGTTATTAAGGTGCAAAATTTTGGGTTTAACATGTAAATGGCTCCTCAACCCTAACTATGGTAGCACTACCGTGCTACTATATATATATATATATATAGATAGATATATATACACACACACACACACACACACACATATACATACATTATATATATATACATACATATACACACACACACATACATACTTGGAGTAAGTTCTTCAACTCCCCGGTCATTCATTAAGGCTGAATGAGAAGGCTTTAGACTGACTGTGACAGAGTGACCTCTGTCAGGAGAAGATGCCTGGTGATAGGCTAGGTCCCTCGTTCCCTTGTATACCTCTTCCAATTAAAGAATAAGAAGAGGGTGAAGAAAGACTGGCAAAGTGCCAGCCTTTTTCCTTTAGGACCACTGTATGTCTAAGTTTAAAAATTCTTGGGACCTGCCTTATAGGACAGACCCATGTGATCTAAACTGTAAATATGAGCTGCAAAAAGTAGATTAATTTGTGAAGCAAAAACATGCTCCGTAGCCACCCAGGAAGAAGTGTCACCAAGAAAGCACAAACCTATAAAAAAAGCAAACTGTAGCCAATGGGATGAAATGCCAGCCATCGGATATACAAGAAACAAAAAGAGTTATGGTGCCCTAAGGTTCCGGTGCCCAAATAGTGTGGGTTCCTGTTACGAGCACAAGAGAGCTCTGAATTCGATGCTACCAGTGCAGCTTCTATTTTAAAAGATAGAGATTGTACCAGAAGTAGTTCCACCTGGTCGCAGGGGTGACTCAGTATTAAAACAAAAGATCGAGCAGGATGCTCCAAAAAGCAAAAGTGCTCCTCGTCGAGCAGAAAAGCTGTTGCTTCAGGCGAAAAGACATGCTCTGGAGCTCTAATCAAACATTGCATGTTGTGATGTTGCTGCTACTATCCAAGGAGCATTCCAGAGAGAGCTTTCGTTTTGTTTTTATAAGGGGGATGTGTCACGGCAGGAGCGAGTGGCTGGCATGGGGCCAATATACCTGACTTTTTATTTTTCTGTATATATTATCATTTTAAAGAATAAATAAAATAAGTGCCATCTAGGTGCTTTTTATGCACCCAGTCTCAGTGTTTGCCTAATTAATTGCATCCTGTTATCCCAGCCCCGCTACATTAATGGTTTCTGTCATATCAACAGTCTTAGATTACTGAATTAGATTTCTAGTATGGGGCCTTGAAGGCTACCAGCCTATTGACTAAAGGAAAAAGCGATTTTTGAAACAAAAGTTTTCACTTCTGTATTGCTGGAAATAATTTCATCTCTAAATCTTATGAACTTATCTACAGAATCCACAACAAAAAGATATAGTTATTAGCAGTAAATAGTCCGAACTTTTCAAGATGAAACTTAAAGATACTGACATGCAATTTGACATTTATAACATTAAAAGATCAAAAATATATGTACGGTTTCCTAGGATAAAAACTACTCATAGATGTGAAGAACATTTACTAGTCATCCAAAACCACTGCTCAGACATGCTATGACAATGTACTAAATGGGCCTCTTTAAATCTAAAATATCAGATCTGTGATATGGCAAAAATCCTACAAGAAATATAGAATGTGAGAGTGAGAAAAAACAAATGGAGGATCTTGTACGCATTTTAATTAACTTTACTTGGTATAATGAAATCAGTAAAAAAATACTTATCTAACATTATTGCTTATTCTAATATCTCTGATGGGGAGCTGGTCCAAATTTTTCCAACTACAGAAGACAATATTACTATATTTGATATAGAAAAGTTTTTCTGTTCCTGTAATCTGATAAGATTGAAAACGGGAGTTGACATTTTGAAACATATGGTTGTGAATATCATAGAGGGCAGTATATTAACATTTTGCACATTTTCTAAATGTATATTGTAGAAGCAATCTGTTACTGGATGTACAGTATCTATGAAATAAAAGCCTTTGTGTAATTTGATCATTTTATATTCCTCTATTTGTATCTGTTTTTAAACTGTAAAGACTGAAATAGACTGAAAATGTTAATCAAATAAAACTGAACTGTACTGTACTGAAAGTCTTGCCATCAGGAGATGAACAGCCAGTTGCTGTTGCTTCCAGAACCCTGTCTTCCAGCAAAATGAATTATGCACAGATTGAAAAGGAAGCACAAAGTGTTATTTTTGGTGTCAAAAAGTTCCCTAAATACTTGTTGGCCTGTGAGTAGAATATAGAATATTGAAGGTCTAGGATCACACCAATTTAGATGCACTGTCTAGACTGCCATTTCAACACCAAACTAGAGAAAGATGATGATGGAAACATTTTCAAGTCTCCTACCTTGAGGAGCTACTGTTGCCTGCTGAGACATGGTGGAAGGAAATGACAGGATCAGTCCTTTCAAAGGTTCTTGATCTCACTCTAAATGCATGGCCTGCCTTCATGAAGGATCTGACCCTTTAGCCCTTCTTCAGCAAGAGAGATCAGCCATCCACAGAAGAAGGCTGTGTCCTGTGGGTGCAAGAGTGGTGATTCATCCAAAGCTCCAGAAATGACCGCTGGATGACCTCCATGAGAGCCATCTCAGAATTGCATGAATGAAGGAACTGGCAAGAGGATACCTCTGGTGGCCAGGACTAGATCACAAAGTTTTGTGAAGACATCCAAAATCAACCTGCCACAGCACCCCTCCATCCCTGGTCCTGAACAATAACCTTGGGAGCATATCCACATTGGTTATGAGGAAATTGACAAGCAACATTTCCTCATTGTAATTGATATTCACACAAAATGGATTGAAGTGCTCCCCACACAGGTGACAGCTATGGAGAAAACAATGAACCTGTTGAGACACTTTATGAATATGGACTGCCTAAAGAGTTGGTGTCAGGCAATGGTCCTTAGTTCTCATCTCAGGATTTCACACTCTTGAAAACGAGATGGGGTTTTCATATCCTGGCTCCACCATAACACCTGGCCTCAAATTGAGCAACAGAATGAGCAAGTAATAAGCCATGACAGGGTGTGCCTTATAGGATTTTAATGCACACCCAGGAGTGTAGTAAGGCACAAGGCTGAAGGCTGGTGTCTTTATGCCTTAAGTGCATTAAAATCCTATGAGCCACACTCGGAAGGTGCTTATTAAACTTATAAAATGGCTGTATTTTTTTGCACAGAATCACAGAATCATGGAAATCTGATGGCAGAAAAGGACCTCATCAGCCCATTGAGTCTATCCCTTTCCTGTCCCTTACTCATCTCCACTTTTACGGGCCTCTCTTTCCCCACATCCTAGCCCCATGTGTCTGTCCCATGCCCTTTTGAATCCCTCCACCGTTTGGCTCCACCACCTCTTCTGGTAGTTTATTCTAGGCCTCCACCACTCTCTCCATAAAGAATCGCCTCACATTGCCTCTATCTTCCTCCTTCCAATCTTAGGCAAAGCCTTCTAGTTTTAGCCCCTCCTTCCTTCTGAACAAGCTCCCCTCCTTCACTTTGTTGATCCCCTTCACGTATTTAAAAGTTTCAGTCATGTCCCCTCGCTCCCTTCTAGTCTCCAATGGGTAGATGGGTTTTGGGTGAGGAAAATGAGATTCAGCATCTGACCGTACATTTATAGAGATTTAATGTATGGTCATGTGACATCTCTCGACCAGTGAAATGTCTAGATTTTTTTCTTGCCATTTTACAAAAACTTTTAAGAAAGCCTGGATGAAACAAGGCAATCAAGGCACTCCCACAACAACCCAATGGCTGACAAACTTTTCTTTTGCATACCAGATCACCCCACATATGGTTACAGAGAGACACCAGGGAATTTTTTTTTTAAAAAGGTCACCCATGAACTGGACTGTCTCTTAAAGCAGACTTTTCCCCACCAAGTGCACAAGCACCAGCTACAATAGGAGAAGGGATATAATGAAGTGCTACACATTCCCCACATTTTTCATTCAGGAGAGAGGGTGATGATCTGAGACTTCTGACACAACAAGCAACTTGGGAATCCAGGGACAGTGCAAGAGACTCAGGGACCTTTACCCTATGGGGCACATGTAGGTTAGTGGACCATATCCATCAGGATGGTACCGGGTCAATATGCCATTTCAGATATGGTGAAGACAAAACCATGCAACGGGTAGCGTGCTGGGGAATATAGCTACAGGGACGCAAACACCACAATGATGAAATAGTGTAGGGTGCTGTTTTGCACCCTATAGCTAATGGCAGGGAGGTAGTGACACAGAGGATAAGTCCTCTGCTGGGAGGGTGGTCCATTGAGCAGCTGCCGTGGCTCACAGGGGTGAGTTGTTTGCAGTGGAGGGAAGCGGTGCATCTGTGGGCCGGGTCTCGAATCCTGGTCCCAGACTAGTAGAGTGCTTATTGTATTTTATATATTTTTTTAAGTGTTGTGCTGGTCGTTTTTCCTCCCACCCATGTTTCTCCACATCCCGGTGTTGGCTACCCCCGGAGTTGATTATATTAATGGGGGGAGTGTGGGGGGGGCTGATCACCCCCACAAAAATAAAGGACTTTTGTGTTTTTTTAGCTGTTGTTGACTTTCTTCATTATGTCCCGGTGCTTGCAATGTATCCGTGGTATTGACAGCGTGGTACATTGCTGCGCTGTTTTTGGGTACAACATGATGGCCCCATGCCCATCAGGACCACCTCCTACCATCACGTGTCTCACACACACACACACACACACACACACACACACACACACACACACACACACACCCATATCAGCATAAGACCTTCCTTGGGAACAAGAGAATGACAAGGATTTTGCTCCTGCCCTTGCTTGAGTGCCATCATCAGGTCCAGCAGTAGCTGTTCCCAAAACATCCGTTGCACCCACAGCTGCTGCAGCAGACCAAAGATTTATTTATTTATTTGGATTTTGATGACCGGGTAAACCCACTGAGACCACTGGTCCCTTTTTCAGGGGTGACCCAGGGTTAAATTACATTCACTAATATTACATACATCAGACAGTAGTACAGGGAGTAGAGGTGAGACAGCATCAACTGGAGACACAGTAATTACAGGTAGGCAAATCTGGGGGAACAATTGTAACAATACAGAGTTAGTAGAGGTCATAGTTCAGCCATTTGACAACAGGGCATGAGAGAAACATTTGGTCTGGTAGGAGAAAGGAGGACTAGCGAGTGCAGCCACATAGGCTAAGTTCCAGCAAGTAGATATCTGACAAGGCAGTGAAAAGCACCACAAAGAATTTATGAATGAGCCATTCATGGTGCCACTGAACTGCACAGTTGTTAGGTAGAGCAAGTTGTAACCAACAGAGCAGAATAATCACCAGAAGTTATCACGGCCTGAATAGTCTACTTCAGCCCTGAAGACAGAATATCATTTTTTGTAGACTAGTTTCATCTAAGGGGGAGAAGTTTAGTAGACATGGTACTGATCTTAAGGAAGTGCCTGGCAGCCATCTTACTTGTAATCCTGTAGTGGGTAGTTTGTAGTCCTATAGTTACCTGTTACTGAAGCCCTTTATTTTTTTATTTTTTTATTTTTTTTAATTTTGTTTCACTCCGGTCGCGGCTCATGGGGTCATGTCTCAGGCATCCGGTCCTTATCCTGCCCACCTGTGGATCTCTCGGACTGAGCCTCCCCCGCAGCGGCTTCCCCAGTTCACCCACCCAGGGAGGTAGCCCGTTGCCTCTTTGGGCTCTCTTACAAGGCAGACTCCAACTGCAGGTGGGCCCCTGAGGGAGGAACTAGAAGGCCAGCCGAGGAAAACCGGCGGAGGGCATGGGGACTGGTGCCGTCCACCTACCTGAGCCAGTTGTTTCCTTTGTTCTTCTGTGCTTCCCCACCTCCCTCGTTGTGCCGCTAACGCAATGATGCAAGACAACTCTGCCAGCGTTGGCCATGCTATACATGCAGCCCAGTGCTCTGCAGTGCCCCGGTCTCCACCAGGGGCAGCTGGAGTGCGGATTCCCAGTACCCACCCCTGGGATAGGAGAGCAGCCCTGCAGGCGCTCAATCCAATCCCTTCCCTGCTGACCCCGGCGCACCCGACTCCGCCGGGCTGGTCGCCCGGCATGGCATGAGTGTGGCATCCAGCGCCTCAACCCTCAGCACCACCGGGCCAGTCTGAAGCCCTTTAACTTTTTGTCTCTGTGTAATGTATTGTTTTCAGTCAGAATAAATGGTGATCTGCTCTCCTTAAGTCTGTGTCAGTCTGTTCTTCAGCTCAAGAATACTACAGTTTAGCCTGGTGACATTGGGGGCTGAGGCACTGTTAAACATCTTACTTTGCTCCACCCTGGCGACCTGAGTTCGGGAATGAGCTCAGATCTCTGGGGGTTGGCAGGGGGAGGGCTGGGAGTGGATCCAGCATCTCTCCTGAATCATGGAGGCTTGCTGACTTGGTTCTTGACTGCCATCAGGTGGAGGACTGTTTTGGCAGTGCAAATGCCCAAGCAACAGATGCACATGCATCACTGGGGGGCAGCGGGTTCTGGGTTGCATGCACTGATGCACACCTCCACATGCATGTGTGACCTGCATTGCTTCGGCTCATTCAAGGGAAGCCAGGAAATGGGAAAAGGGACCCACGAGTTGGCTGCTGCACAGCACAGCTCTATGGACCCGCATCACCACCCGGGCACCTCAGGCGCTATCTGGATATACTTTCTGGGAAAAACAGCCCTAGCTTCTCAGCACTGCCATGGGGGGGGAGGATCTGTGAGGGATCTCATGCAGGAGACAAGCCCAGGGGAGGTGTTAGCCAGTCTGGGGGAGGTGGGGTTGGAGCAGTCAGCAACCTGAGGGGTAAAAATCTCCATGGATAAAAAAGAAATACTACACTTTTAATTTCAGGACCTTTTATTTTTATTACTGAAGACATTTTCATTAAAGCAGGATCTTTTCTCCCTCAGACTTCACCTGTTCCTGTTGCTTATTCCTGTGGTGAAGTTATACTCTTCTGCTCATGACATCATAACTCGCTGTCAGGGTAATGATCTCCTTAGCAGAAGCAGAGAGTTAGGATTTCAGAACAGGAAAAGCAGCAGAAACTGGTGAAGTTTAAGGTGGCACAAAGCTTGTTTTCTTTTTTTTTTCCCTCACTCCTCCCCTGGTCATCCCTCCTTCCAAGGAGTGCTCCAGCCCCATCACCCTGACATCTGCTGGAACCTACCTGCCGCCATCTTCCCACACAGCTGTCCCTTAAGCCCCACCACAGAACAGATCTGGTTCTGCTGGTGTGCTCAGCAATGGTTGGGTGTGAGGGCCTCACGGATACCCTCAGTCAACCTGCTGCCAGTGTTTTCCTCTGTTTTTTGCCCCCAGAGATGTGACATGTGATGGGGCCATGCTGCATACCATGCACTCCTGTGTGATGTACACCGACATCTGCCACATCCCTCAATCATCCTCACTTCGAGCTGCCTTTCCCCAAACTTCCGTCAGGGCCTAGACGAGCTGCAGGCTCTGCCCACTCCTCCCTCCAGAGGAGGAGAGCAGTCCTGTGGATGCTCAACTCTCCTCCCCAGCAGGCCCTCTGACAGCCTGGATTTGCTCCAAACCCAGGCCATCAGTGTCACAAATGGTAATGCTACTGCTACACCAGCAGGTCTGCCACAAAGTCTGTTTTCATGCAGTTGTCTTCAATAATAAAGACTGCAATGTTCAGAAATTCAAACATCTTCAGGGTTATGAACACTATTTAATATTTCAGGATATCTTTGAGGAGCAGTGCATCAAGGACTTATTGAGCCTGTGTATGGTACTATCTGAAGCTGTATAAAACTACCCTGTGAAATGCTCAAGACCTACCTTTTTGTACTTGACAGTTGTACAGGTAGTGCAATAACTGTTACTGTACTCTTATACCCTACTGCTAAATGTTATTGTTCTGCTATCTGTTTTTCCTATTCTGGATCTTATACTGTGAGATGCATGAAATTATGCCAATAAAAAGAAATTCAACCATTTTGAGGAGTGTTACGAGATTTTAGTCCTGCTGATTATCTTTCTGTAAACTGGCAAACCAGTTCTAAAATATAATTCAGGGAGCGCTCTGATGGCTCAGGAGCTGTGCACTGCGTTGGGTGCAGGGGACCTGAGTTCAGAAACAAACTGAGAGAGCTGTGTCCAGAGGCAGGCCAGGTCAGGAGAGCTACTATTTAACAATGGGGCTTGACCAGGGAGGCTTGGCGGTTGGCGGCAGGTGTCAGATGCCACTGTGACCTCTGTGGATGGGTCAGAAGGCTTGCTCCAGTACAGTGGTACCCTGCACATGTGTGTGAAGCCAATGGATGGCTATTGCAATACCATGCAGTAGGTGTGAGTGGAAAGAAGAACTCTGGGGAGAAAAACAGCCTGGGCCCCATCTGGATGGCAGTCCAGCTTGACCCACTGGGGTCCCACCAAGCAGCACACTGTCTACCCTAGATTCTGACTAAAGTCACAGGGGGGTGATGAAGACTTTAGACAGCTGACATGCTCTTGTGGTGAATGTGGCTGGGAGGTCTCAGAGGGAATGGAAAAGGTGGCGTGGATAGGCAGAAAAGAAAGTTTGATTAATATATATATTATATAAAATTCATCTTGAACCTGACAGTCAGAGCCCAATAAGGGCTTGGTGTCGCCGTGGGGATAGTGACCATCTCATGGAGGACAATGATATGTGAGCAAAATACTCCTACCATGTGTGCGTACACCTAGGCAGAAGTACATAGGACCCCTCCCCAATAGGTGCATGTAAGGTCTTTTGGGTTCTCTGTGCATGTGCAAGCTGACAGAGTTCTACTGTACCTTCAACCAGTCCCCATTTAGCGGACTCATGCAAATACAATGGCTTTGTCCTCAGGACAGGGGCCTCTGAAGGTTCTGCAGTAACCAGAACAGGCCTGTATATCTGCTCCTATCTTATGTATATGTGTATATTTTCAGTCTGCTTCTATTTGTGTCATTTTACGGTGTACTCTTTCTGTTACCTGCCTCTCTAGGAACCCTGTAATCTGCCTGCTATGTAGTATAGTCCTTCTTTGCACATATTGTTCTTATCGACTGCACATTCTTGACTCTCTATACACTGGCCTGTGTGAAGGTCAGGTCACCCTCCTGCACCTCTGGTACATAGTGGCATCTTGTCCAGGAAGCGCCTACCTTACACCATGAACTCCAGTTCTGCACTAACACCAGTCACCTTGCCATCTCAGGTCAGGGGCAATATCAGGAACACCTTAACCATACTGTAGGCACCAAAACATGATACATCAGACAAAACCGCAGAATGTTCATGCAGGAGCTGGGATCAAGCATGCTCTATTTTATTAGCTGCCTAGGAGGTACACAGCTCTCTGGGCATTTTCATTGCCACATTCATTCATGATATTTTGTTGTGCACACTACTACTATTACATTGCTGGACCATGCCATACACGGCTGTTCATCCAGAACACACTTCCTGGACTTCTACCTAAGCCCCCTCCAACCTCTAGAAGAAGAAGAATCACCTTATACATTGCATTTTTCATACTCATCGTATCCCAAAAAGTGATTTACAAGCAATGCTAGACTCGTAGTGAAGTAATCAAATGTGTAGTGGCAGCTATTTTGCACAGCAACATCCACACACAGCCTTGGACAATTGCATGAACCAGTTTTATGGGAAGGGAAATGCTGGCCAGGACACTAGAAAACCTCCCCTACTTTTTGGAGGGGGGAAACACTGTGCAACTGTCTTGCTGATGCAAGATGCCCAATGCAGATGACAATGGAGGCGTTGGGGGGGGGGGGGAAGAGGGGATGGGGCCCCAGTGCAATGATATAGAGTTTGGGAATATGGATGTGGAAACCAGGCAGACTTCATTTTCTACTACTAGGTTTGCTGAGGCTGTCATGAAAGATGTTAAGTGTGCCACTGAAGCCGCTGGTGGATCAGTAGCTGAAGTAAAGTCTGCACCTGCAAAAGGGTAGACAGTTATTATGATGTAATAAGAGATTGCTCAGCTGCCTCGGCACAAGATAAACAGCATCTTTTAGCAGGGATAAATGAAAGAAGCTCCCTGTTGCTTCAACTGCTTGTGGAGAAAGATGCAGCACTCAGAGCTGTGAAGTGGCTCACAAGATGGTTTACTAAGCTATGCTGCATGCCATGGGATTGAATGGAGTCTCATGCCAGCTGTCAGATTCACCAATGAGAGCAACAAAAATTATCTAATGATCAAAGGAGGCCACAAGAGAGCAGGCTGCTGGGTCTGCGTAGAGTCCATCCTGCCCCTAGGTCACCGATGAATGCTGTGTGTTCTGTACAGCAAGCTTTTGAGAGCGTAGAATGAGAAAGAACAGCCGACAGTCAGTGACTGGCAGGAGTGGCTCCGAGAGCTGTGGACATAATCGCTATGGGCAACCAGACTGGCCACAAGATGACTACTGTGAGCATCTTTTCTGGTGCTGGGGGGTGGCAATTAATTCAGTCAGGCACACCTCCACAATCCGAGAGGGAGCTGGGTCTACTTAGAGAGGGGATGCTACCGCTTCCCTGCTTGATGCCCAGTGAGAATACTGACTGAGGGAGCTAGGAATTTGGAAAAAGTAGGGAGTACTGGCATGACAAAATAAAATACTCCCCTAATAGAGTTTCGTGAACAATCTCTGCCTGGACCCTCAGATCCAGCACAGAAGCTTGGGGGGTGGGGAGCTCCGACTTAGTGACACTTGCTGAAAATACTAGGCTGGAAACATGACTGTTCAGGTTGTGGATCCTGAGAACATCTCTCCCAGTTTAGACTCTGATCCAGTACCAGTGACTCCTCTGGTTGTCACCCCGTCAGGCCCTCTGAGAACCATCCACAATGCTCTGGTGGAATAAAGTCCAAGGTCTGCCTTTTGTCCCCCTTTACTCCCAAGAAAGATAAAAGTCAAAATGAATATGCATAAGCTGCCTGAGGAAGCTCCTTGGAATACTCCTAGAACAGTTTCTCATTTCGCAGATTTGTTTTCTTCCACTGTGGAGCTGGCACAGAGGAAGAATGTGGTACAGCTCCAGTATGTGAGAGGTGATGAGTACCCACCAGCACACACATATGTCATTTAAAACTGTTCGAAAGAATCAATGTCCTTCTGAGCTTAGGAACTATGTGCATTTACACATATTTTCAAGAGTAGTTTATGATGTGATCTTCAAGACTGTAGGGTTATTGTATACATTTTGGCGAAGTATACAAACTTAAAAAGACACTCCTCTCCGAGTCAACTTTGTCACCATTCTGTTGACAAAACCAGTTGTAAAAGTAGCAACTATCTTGTTTTGCAATGAGGGTGTGAAAGTCTTGGACTTTTGATATTGGCTGAGCCAAAATGTGAGGTCTGGACATACCCTCACCCATCTTGGATGAAGAAGAAATTTGAACTGTGGGGTGGGGGTGGGGCGCTTCTGAGTAAAGATAAAGTATGGGGAATGAGTCTGATCCATTTCCAAAATACATTTTTCCACTTTCTCCTGGTCTCTTCTCGGAGGAATCCTTTCCTCCAGTCTTTCAGCTGTGCCCCGATGTAGCGTGAACCCAGCATCATTCTGCACAAGACCGAGAGATTTTTTGCCTTTGGTTTTTCTCCTGGTCCCTGTCCCCTGAGGGCACTGACACAAAGGACTTACATCCAGATGAACAGCGTGCTTACGCACATCAGTGTCAAGCATCCACAGTGCCCTCCCCACTCCCGACTCCCTGTAAGGAGCTGTTATACCTTACCACCCGTGCTTCCACAGGCAGTAACACTTTGTGGGCATTGCTGCCCATGTAACCCACCTCCCCCAGAGGAGGACAGCTTCTTCTGGGACACTCAATCCTACCTCCCCCGGCTGACCCCCAGTGACTTGAGCATGTTCCTGAACCCCAGATGCGCGGCATAGTGCAAGGTGTGACATCCAGTGCCTCACCCCTCAGTGCCACTGGCCGCCTATAATGATTTTTATAGGCAAAGATCTGTTTCTACTAATGGCAGCCATGGGCTTGTTTTAAATGTGGATTGCTGCCACATTTAAGTAATGCTTACAACCAACAAAAAGTGTAATCTGTCTTTAGCATATGGTCATCACTGCTCCAGATGTGAAAGCCCTTTCAAATGCAACTTATGCAGGTGGAATCACTCCTTTCAAAATTGTCCTGGGCCTCCCACAATAGGGAATATGGCTTTGACCAGGAGTACTTGATTGGGAAGGCACAACAGTCTGAACCTCCTTGTCAGCAGGGGCATGTCCCTGACTGCACCTCTAGTTTTTAACCCCCGATCATCCCTAAAGAATTAAAGGAAGAGATTAGTAAGACCCCTAAAGTTGCACCAAACCCTACTCCTCCCACTGGGGACCAGGATCAACCAGCGGAATCATTGCCATCACAGCCCCCCAGTATAGCAGAATTGCTGGGTGTTGCCTCTCCTCAGGGTGGTGAGGATGCATAGGCGGAGTTTGACTGTTACATTTGGAGGGGCAGGGGGCTGAATAGATGAATAAGTAAGTTTACTTTTTCTGATCAATTACTCTGCAAATTTTTTAGAATTTAGAAAATCTTACTTTAATGTAAGAGTTCATAACCGTCAAGTGGGTCCGGTGCCATTTTCAGAAGAGGCTCCAGCGGTACCTAGTAGCAGATCGATACAATATTCTGATGGGCCCGGGTAGCACTGATTTCAGGCATGGCAGTAACAGTTAGTCGCTGCGGATCCCCAATTTCCACCCGGCAGCAGTAAGTCACTCATAAGAACAAATAAACATATGAAATTTGCCAGCAGATAAAGGCCTAGAGGTCTATCAAGTCTTCTCGAATGTGCAACTAACACCCCTTATTCTGCAGCTGCCCCATCTCATCTACGTCAAACCAAAATTGCTACAGTCTGTCAACCGTCTACCCGCCCACCTCAGCAAACCTCTTTTTCTTTGGCTGCTTTTCTCATTCTTCCACCTAACAGCAGAGGTGTCTCATTCTCATTGGTCACTTTCACTGCCTATCCACAGTGATCTTGATGGCACTTCACTTGTCATTGGTTACATACCTTGGGTAGCACCCTGAGGTCAGCAGCACTGGTCGTGCCCATGGCTGATGTAGCCTAGAGATTTTTATTTATGTTACATTGCTTTAAGTCAGTTGGTAATAGGTAGACAGTTTGGGAGGGCAACACCACCCCCCATGTCCCCCCATCTATGCCCTTGTGAAGATGAGGTACCTGAGATACAGAGTTACAAAGACCCAGGAGAATATGTTGGCTTATATCCCGGAGGAGATGAAGAACACTACTGGGGCCCCTCGCCCCTCTCCACACCGGATCAGCCTTCAAAGGACTGTGTACCTTTGACTGTAGTTCCCAGGAAGAAAAGGAAGCACAGTAAAACATTCAAAAATGTGAAAACCCTGCCTATTCCTTTGGCAAATAGGTTTACAGCCCTAGGCAGGAGGAAAATGTGGGAGGACACTGATGAGGAGGGGTGAATGGGGAGGCCTGCTCTATCCCCTCACGACAGGACCTCCCTTTTGAATCCGAGCACTCTCAGGAAGAGGCATCATCCTCAAAGAAAAGGAGAAACCGTACTCGCTGTCAGTCATTGAGAATTAGAGGCAATTCTTTATGACACTGCAGAGGTCTTTCCTCTTTTTCTGCTGCACTATGACCTCTCCAAAGCTTGTCACGCTGACTATTAATAGTACTAAAGCTCATAAAAAAATATGTGGCAACCTTGGGATTGTTAAAACAGCAGCCTGGGGACATCATATTGTTGCAAGATATTACACTAATTATAAGATATTAGAATAAAAACCCAATTTGATATTTCTCGAGCACAGTCATTCTGACATTAGGGCCTTCATTCTGGTCTCCGGGGGAAGAACTCTGTGACAGAGTCAGTGTTCTTCTGACTGGATTCTCATGGCATCTATCCCATCTAGTGGATTCTCCCTGGTAGGGCTTTGATGTTGGAGCTGCACAGAGGTGGGCAGTCCTTTAGGATTTGTAATGCATATATAAACAATCCAAAGCAGATTGGGTGGATTTGTTTCACAAGATCCACCATTATCTATTACTACACAGGCAGTGATCTTGTGTGGGGGGGGACTTTAATTGCCCTATCCGCATGCTTCTGAGTTAAGTAAAACAAGACCTATACTGTCACTTGAGTGCAGTGGTTGACATGTTTACACAGCTGATTTATAAGATTAATTCTGAACAGTGCACAAGACAGGGGACATACTTATTACAGAGGTTCCATCACTTCCAGAATAGACTTTAGTTTTGTATCTAAATTTCTCTTAGTAGCCTTCTTCAATACATTGGGAGTGGAAATATCAGATCATTTATTACTTCAGTATACGCTATCGGAAAAGAGTTCCCAGGAAAAGGGGACGTGGTATCCAGAGGATGAATTCCTCTACATTACAGGAGGAGGAGTTAGACAGCATATAAATAATTTGTTGAGAGCCAGACTGTCGGTATAGGATGCATATGACTCTTCAGCAGGGTGGTGGGAAGACAACCAAAGATCTTTGGTCAGCCTTTTCATCTTATACATCTAGAAGGGCCTGTATTAGATGCAAAAAATACCTCAGTTTTCATGCACAATTTCTCAGGCTGATTGATTCATCCAGTAAGAAAGTGGGAAATAGCCATCCAGTGATACAGAGGGCTGAGGCACTGAATGCCTTACCTCTCTCTCGCCATGATGACAACCCATGTTCAGGAATAAGCATGGGGTTGCTGGGGTCAACTGGGGGCTGGAGTGGATGGAGAAGCCACCAGGCAGCTCTACTCTCCTGGATTGGAGGAGGTAGGCCTCCCTGGCTTTTCGCTGCCACACAGTGGAGGCTCAGTGGTAGCGTCGGGGGCACTGGGGTGGACTGGTGTTAGGCTGGGTGGGTGGATTGGAGGCTGTGCTTGGTGCCAGCATGTATGTGCACCTCCACGTGCATGTGCAACCAGATTGGCCGAGGTCCCCAGGGAACGTAAGGGAGAAAATCAGCAGAAAAATCCCAGAGGCAGGATGAAGACTGCCCTCCCCCACCACAGGCTCCGCACCATTGGCTGGACACACATCTCAAGTCCTGTGGCAGAGGACACTGGCATAATGTAAGTCCCAGAGAAGTTGTGTGACGGGGCTGGGGAGTCAGTTGGAAGGGGGGCACTGGAGAGAAGGAAGATAAAATATCAAAGGAAAGTGGGAAATTATAATACCCAGACTAAGAAAGTGAAACAAAGTTGGCCTGCCGGTGCACCAGTTGTGTTTCTGCTTGCGACACCGACAACCCGGGGTTGGAAGTGAACCTAGGAGTCAGAGGGCTGGCCAGGGGGAGGAAGACGGAGCACCCAGCAGACTGCTCTTCTCCACCAGTGGGGGGGGGGGATTGGCCAGTGCTTGACTACCCCTGGCAGAGGCTGGGGGGGGGCAGCAACTGGAGCTCGCATAGCTGGGGAGGCATGCCAGATGTCAGCACATGCACATCAAATGCCATTGCATGGCATGCCTCCCTCCTGAAAAACACAGAAAAATTACCGGGCGGAGCAGGAGGACATCCATCTCATCAAACTCCACAAAGCAGACCAAGGCACTTTGTTTCTGGATCACCATTCAGTCTCTGATGAGGGAGTAGGTCATTCTCCCCGACAGCACCACCCTGGGGGGTAAATCAGGGTGCACTCTAAGGCAGATGGTAAGTCCCAGGGGGATGGGGTGGCCAGGGTGGACCAACATGGAGCCAGTCGGTAACACAAAAAAAAAAAAAAAAAAGAGTGAAACAAAACAATGACAGAATACCAGTATGACAGGGCAAAGCCTTTAAAACAGGAACTACAATATGGGACACACAGTTTTACTCAGTCTTTTGATACTATTAAAGGAGGCCAGGAAAGAGTTGTGAATAAGACTGTTATGTCTTTAATGGATTCAAGGGGGAAAAATGCTCCAGTATTGAGAAGTTGCTAAAGAGCTACTGCGCCTCTAAGAAAACTTTGAAAAACATGATAAATAGGTAAAATTCTGCTTGTATTCTATATATATTCTAGATTTCTCCTCCCCATTAGTACTGAGAAAATGTGCATGAATACATGATTTTATCCTTTACAGTTACTTTTAAAGTTAATCTGCCTCTATAGCTTACTCCTACTTCAAGTCATACGCTCTTTTCGACATCACAATCTGTTGCCATGAGGTAACTGATGTCACAAGCAGTGCATTATGACCTCAGGTAGGAGACAGCAACAAAAATAGATGAACTCTTCAGAAGCAAAAAAACCTGTTTTCATGCAAATTACCTCAGCAATAAATAATGGGGAGGAGGAATAAAGATCTAATGTGAAATACAAGCTGAACTTTATTATTTAAATATTATGTTTTGTTAAAGTTCTCTTGAAGGTGTCAGCTGCTCTTTAAGTATTGCTGAACATTTTGTAGCAGATATGTTTGCCTTACCACAGACACATACCAGTGACAGCAACCAACTTTTAGGAACATTTGGGACAGGAGTTAACTTCCCGTATTGTTTTACCAGAAGTCCAATCAGTTATTAACTTTATACAAGGAAATACATCTCCTGGAATGGATGGATTGCCTAACATAGAAACGTGGAATTTGCCAGCAGATAATGACCACTTGGCCCACCAAGTCTGCCCATTTCTCAATGCCTATAATGTCACTGCAGATCCTACTTGATCTCTTGCCCTTTTAGCCACCACCTTCCCTTTCCTTAAGATTCCCTTATGCCTGTCCCATGCATTCTTTAACCCCATCCCTGTTTTCACCCCCATCACATCTGCTGGAAGACTGTTTCAGGAATTTGCCACTTTTTCTGTGATGAAATACTTCCTCACGTCTCTCCTGAGTCTACCCCCTCCAGCCTCTTATTGTACCCCCTAGTCCTTGAGCACCTTTTTCCTGAAAAATACTTCCTTCCTGTACCTTATTTACCCACATGAAGTATTTAAAGGTCTCTGTCATATCCCACCCTCCCTCCTTTTCGTCTAGGGGTGTATATATTGAGGTCTTAAGTCTCTCCTCATAGGCTTCTAATGCAGACCCTGCACCATTTTAGTTGCCCTCCTCTGGACCACCTCCACTCTATCTATGTCCTTCCACCTATGTCCTATGCTCTATAGCCTATTCGAGTTCTATAAAACTTTCTGTACTACATATGTCCAGTATTGGTGGAATTGTACAATGTAATTTTACATCAGGCAAACTGCCAGTTTTCATGTCAAAAGCTATAATATGTTTTTATTTAAAAAGGAAGATAGGGCATTCTTGTCAAATTGGTGTCCCATCTGTTTATTGAATGTAACTCAGAAACTCGTATCTAAAAGTTTGGCAAATCATCTTGTGCACATTGTGGAAGGAGAGATTAACCTGCACTAGAGCATGGGTTTACTGAGCATTTATTTATTTATTGAATTTTGATGACCGGGTAAGCCCACTGGGCCCTGGAGGTCCCTTTTTCAGGGGCAACCCAGGAGTTACAGGACAAAACATGGTAAAACAGTTAGTACAGATACAGCTTTGGCATGCAATATTCTAACATGTATATATAGCAGTGATATATTACATAGCAGCTTACATTGATTATTGAGGTGTATAATAATAGGAGAGCCTGAGATTAAACTGAGTCACAATTACCCTCTTAGAAAAAAAAATCTTGGTGGGAGAGACAACTGAGAGGGTTAGTGCTGCCAGCTCAGGTGGTAGTGATGTAAGTGCTCAGGCCGGCAGGTAGTGTGGAGGTGTCAGGTAACAGCATTGGCATTGACTCGTAGCAAGCATATGAGCCTTGAGTCTTGTTCAGAAGCACATTAATGATGTAGCTTCCCGAACCTCCGGAGGAAGGTTGTTCCAGAGGGAAGGGGCAGCATGGGAAAAGGACATGTCCCCTGCCTTGGTCCTTACCCTAGGGACCTCTAGGAGAGTTTGGCCTGAGGTCCGTAGGTTGCACAGATTTCTCTTAGCAGTTATGAGCCCTGCAAGGCTTGGGGGAGGTCTGGAGCTAATTAGCTTATGTGCTAGGCAGAGCACCAGGTACCTGAGGCAGGCATTTTAATCCATGCCTGGGGTGTGTGTGGAGGCACAAGGCTGCAGGCCTAGTAACTTCAACAACCAAGGCTAGGATTAATACTCAGTAAACCCATGCTCTGGAGTGGGTTAATCCACTTATAAAATGGGCAACTTTATTTTGGAGGTTTACCTAAATAAATAATAAATAAAAATGCTGTTTACATGCATTTGTAATAAAATAGTTCTTCCGCCTAATGGGTTTGTCCTTCTGAGGATGCCGTAGCTCTAGTTCTCCATTAGGTGGATTTGTCCTAATGAGGATGCTGTAGTTTTAGTTTTTTTACACGTTTCTCTGGTGGAGTGATCTTAAAATGTCACTTTACATTGCTGTCACTCAGGATTTTGTAGTGTGGCAAGGCAACTGTGGGTTTACAGGGGAGTAATCCATGGTCAGGTGACCTGTTTTGACAAATCAGAATACAGGATTTTTAGAACTCATTTTATAAACCTTATAGCACCTTTTCAAGGGTGTGCTTTGCCTGTATCGTCAATTCATGATACCTTGATATTGCTTCAAGAAGTTTTTTAAAGAAGTAACATGGGTTCACTTTCTGGTATTTTCTAACTCTTGATCAAGAGAAGGCATTCGATTGGTTAGCTCATAACTATTTGTTTAGAGTACTGGAAGTGTATGGTATTCCTGATACTTTGTATCTTGGCTGATGGTGTTATATGCACAGCGGTGTTACTCCATTTCTTAGTGGGTGATTGGAATCAGAGGTTCGATCTTCAGGTGAGTGTTAAGACAAGAGTGCCTCCTGAGTCCCATTCTATATATTTTGGGATAGACCCTTACTTAGGGCAATACAGGGCCATGATAAAATAAAGGGTTTGATAATAAAGGATGCTCTTCCCCTATTATTTATTGAATTTTGATGACCGGTTGGCCCACTGGGCCCAGAAGTCCTTTTTCAGGGGGCGACCTGGGAGTTACAGGACTAGAAGGATATACAATTAGTACAGATGTAGGTTATAGCATGTACAGGTGAACACATAGCAATGACATATTACATAACAGGTCACAGTGATTAGCAAAAGTGAAACAATGGAGAGAGCCAGAGCAACACCTGGGTCACAATTACCAGTAGAGTATTTTAGGAGGAGAGCCAGTAGAGAAGGATTTGGGCTCCCAGCTTTAGTAGGTGTGAGGTAGTACTCAGGCAGGAGGGTGAGTGTGGAAGTGTCAGGTAACATAGCATTGGCATTGACTCGTGGCAAGCATGCGTATTATTATGAGTCTTGTTCGAAGCTCTGGGTGATGGAGCTTCCTGAACCTCAGAGGAAGGTTGTTCCAGAGGGAAGGGGCAGTGTGGGAAAAGGACATGCCCCCTACCTTGGTCCTTACCCTTGGGACTTCGAGAAGATTTTGGCCTGAGGTCCGTAGGTTGCGAGGATTTCGCTTGACAGTTATGAACCCAGAGAGGCTTGGGGGAGATGCTGAGGTGAATATTAATGGTTTTAGCTTATACAGATGAAGTTAGTGCTTTTGTACAAGAAAAATCAGCTTTGGACCCTCTGACCTCGGTGTTAAAGAATTTTTCTAAAGCCTCCACTTCACAGATTAATAGGTTAAAAAGTACTGGAACAGGATTGTGATCAAGCTGACAGAAACAAGCCCAGGTAATAGGAATTACAACAAACTGGGTGAGAACCGCACGTCGGTAGTAACGGGGGGGTGCAGAACCCAGGGTGGCTAACCCGTACAACAAACTGTGAAAACATGACAGTACTGCACTCCTTGAGCAGAAAATAAAGGTTAGAGGACTACAGAAGCTCCAATAAAGGCTACTTTTATTGTATAAACACAGTGAATCAATAGAACAACACACTCCAATATAGGCCAGTCACCTGGGAGGTATAACCTCAGTGCTTCGCCACTGAAAAAAAAAAAAAAAAAAAACCACACCTTCAAAAAATGGGAAAAAAATGGGAAAGGGCTGTCCAGTTTCAGGGACAGCACAAACAGCAGGTGCAGAAACAAATCAAGAAGAGGTAAACGAGGGGAAGAATACATTCCATAAAAAGAACCTGGGGGGACATCAGAGTCGCAAATCTTAAATCTGTCCTCTGTCCAGCTCACAAAACAGGAAGAGGGGCCTTCTGAATGGACTCAATTTTGTACCCGCTCACTATGTTTATACAATAAAAGTAACCTTTAGTGGAGCTTCTCTATTCCTCCAACCTTTATTTGCCGCTCAAGGAGTGCAGGACCATCTTGTTTTGGCAGGAATTACTGTAGTTGGTGAAAGGGTGCAAGTTTTAGGGCTCACCTCTGGTGAAGGGGACCTCTTGAACTGGGAACCTAGGGTATGATCTGCCACAGCCCAGGTTATGGTTTGGAAAAACTGGAAATCATCAAAGAAAAAGTCTTCTTAATTAAAACATTGTTGATTCCTAAATTTTTTGTAACTAAGTTATGTGTTCCCTCCTCCTGGTACTATTGAAACAAAGCTCCTCAGTATGTTATGTTTTTTATTTTGTGGAATAGCCAACTAAACCCCATTAAAAGGGATATAGCATATTTTCCAGTAGTACGGGGCTGGGTGGGTCCTTCACCCTGTGGAACTTCTTTATAGCATTTTCATAAGTTATATTTTAGTACAGTCCTACAATGGGATTCCAGGATGTGGGTACCCCTAGCAGCAGCATGGTTAGACCCATTTCTCCCTGGGTGGCGACAGCACAGGATCTGGTTTTGTGCCAAGTCCTCAGGATCCTACTGTCCCACATTCATTAACATTTCATTGACCAAAGTAAGACAATGGTCTTTGAGCCCAATAGATGTAGAAACCTTCTCTAGGAAGGACTTTAGGGGATAGGTGACAGAGGGTGGTGGTAAATGGAGATCACTCTGAGGAAGGGAGGTGATCAGCGGGGTACCTCAGGGATCAGTGCTGGGAATGGTCCTCTTTAATGTCTTAATAAGTGGCATTGCAGAGAAGCTGGAAGGGAAGGTTTGCCTCTTTGTGAATGACACCAAAATCTGCAATGGGGGAACACTCCAGGGGGTGGTGGAAAGGATGAGCAGAGACCTTGGAAAACTAGAAGAGTGGTCAAGGACATGGCAGTGGAGTTTCAATACAACAAAAAAGCAAAATAATACACTTTGGGTACAAAAACCCAGGGGGAGAGTACAAAATGGGTGGAGAGGTATTGATAACCATGAAGCAGAAAAGAGACCTGTGGGCAATCATATCAGTTGACCTAAAGGTATTCAGGCAGTGCGACAAGGCAGTAGGAAGGGTTAGTGGGATGCTGGAGTGCATGGGGTATCACCAGCAGAAAGAGGGAGATGGTGTTGCCTATGTATAGATCACTGGTGAGACCCCACTTAGATTACTGTGTCCAGTTTTGGAGACCACATCTCCAGAGAACATAGGCAGAGTGGAGGCAGTCCAGAGGAGGGCAGCTAAAATGGTGCAGGGTCTGCATCAAAACCTTATGAAGAGAGACTAAAGATCTCAATATGTACACCCTGGAAGAGACAAGGGAGAGGGGGGATATGATAGAGACCTTTAAACACCTCACAAGGGTAAATAAGGTAAAGGAGGAAAGTATTTTTCAGAAGAAAAGGTGTTCAGCAACAAAGGGACATGCTATGAAACTGAAAGGAGGGCAGATTCAGGAGAGATGCGAGGAGGTACTTCTTCACAGAAAGATTGATGCATTCCTGGAACAGCCTGCCAGTGGAGGTGGTGGGGGTGAAAACAGTGGTAGGGTTCAAGAATGCATGGGATAAACACAAGGTAATCATAGTGGAAAGAAGGGTAGAGGGAAAAAGAGCTGTAGATTGGGTACAGTCTGCAGTAATAGTGTAAGTGGGGAGAAATGGGCAGATTGGATGGGCCAAGCTGTCCTTATCTGCCATCAAATTCTGTGTTTGTATGAAGTAGTTATGTCCACATATTTTTTTTACCAATCCAGTTCTGCCATCACATCCAGCAGATAAGACACAGGGTCTTTGCAACAATTAGTAAACAAAAGGCTTGTGGCATATACTGTGGCTCAGCACTCATGGAAGACTAGGGGGTGAGGGGGTCCTGGAAACTAAAAGTACAGAGACAAGGTTCTGTCCTAGACAGGAGTGCACTTAGGTAATAGAAACCCAGAAGCACCTTTTATGGAGTGTGGATATGTGAAAGGGTTCTGTGAGTGTTTAGATCAGCTACGGAATTAGGACATGATTACCTTGATGTCATATGTAACCCCTAGGTGGCGCTATTCCAAGGGCTACTACCCCTGCCTGCCTTCCTAACAACAGGTTGAGGGGCCTGGGATCAAAACTGCCAAGTATTGGGGTGTCCCTACCCTCAGTAAACACTAGTTTGGGGTCTCCACCCAGAGTACAGTTTGCGTGGGTATCTATACTGGTGCAGCCCTCTGGGAAGTTATCACCACTCACAACCCCACCTAGTGACCAATTACCTAGATATTGACAATGACCATTAACAGTATTCACTAGACAGTTTGCAATAGGCATTAACAATATGCTCCCAGTTGTCCCACTTACCTGCAGGGTCTCTGGCCCTGGTATACACCATGCAAACCTCCCTGTAGAGACAGTTTTGAAATACAGCATGCACGTTCAACACTTTCAGCGAAGAGCTTATGACTTTAAACCAGGTAATAATTTGCTCACAAGTTGGGTTCAAAGAAACACAGTAAATCAGGTTTACTAAAGGGTCGTGAACAAGGAAGGGGAGCAAATCTGGGCAAATGATTACTATTCTGTAAAACCAGGTTACTAAGTAAACAATAATACCCGACGGGTGGGCATTATTGAGGAAATACTGAACCGCCCAGGGGTGTAATGAGGCCCGACGCCACAGGCGAGAGCCTTATAGCCCTGGAAGGTCCAGTATTTCCCAATAATGCCCACCCTGGAGGGTATTATTGCTTTAGAAAATGGCCCATCAGAGAATGTTACTCTGTGAAGAGGCACTTGGACTGGCTCTTATTTTTAGCTGGGCAACTACTGAAAAATAAATGCCTAGTTTGGAGCCTGTCTCAGCCAATCAGGTTTAAGGATTGATTGTTGTCATTTTCTAAACACAGTTAATTTAGTCCCTTTGCTACTGGGTACCCAGGATCTCTGCTGGCTAGCCAGAATCGGTGCTCAGTATTGCAGCTGTTGTTGGGGCCCTTGAAGGAAAAAATCAATCGCATTAAGTCAGTGGTGCAAGTTGTAGACAAGTAGTACAGGAATTCGGCAATTGGCAAATACGAAATGCAGAATGAAGATCCTCAATCTGAAGGATAGCTGTGTCAAGACATGTCTATCTGTTTAAACACTAGTAGATTCAGTTAGTGATAGTGAAGTACTTCTAGCAAATTAGCACTGTTGAACTAGTCAAATGTTGTTATGGAAACCCTGACTTCAGGTCACAGGCCCAGAAACTGTCATTATGTTGCTGGTTTAAGAATTTCAGTTCCAGTGTCAGTGGAAAGAAGTACAGGAACTCCTTTCCTGCTGCAAAAAAGGTACAAGAACTGAGTTCCTGTGTGTTCCTGTTCACTTTTATCATTGCATTAACTGTACAAAGCAAATAAAATTAGTTGTATATGTGGCCTGTTGGCCTAGTCAATTGACAACCATTGAAATTAAGCTGAGAACCATTAGATAATACCATAATAAAATCAAGATGCCTGTTGCAGGAAACTACCCTGGATTTACTCACTGTACCAGTGGATTTAGGATGACCTGGCGAAATGAAGACCCGATGCTGGGAGCTGCTGCATACAGGGAAATGGGGCCACCATGACTCACCTCCACTTCATGGCCTTTCTCAGTGAGGTGATCGCAATCTGCAATGACTCATTGCACAGGGCTGGATCCCAAAGCTGCCTCTCGCCGTAAACTGTAGCTGGCATGAGAACAGACAACATGGGCCAGGATAGACAAGGGCCCAAACTTAACAGTGTCCCTGACAAAGTCCAGTGTATCCATTGGTGACCCCTCCAGCTGGCAGGCAATTTGGTCACTGATAAAGGCAGGCTTTGTTCTGGCACTCAGGAGTCCCTGGATGGTAGGCCTGAACCCACAACAAGCGTTCAGCACATTTATTTCTAGAAACATCACACTCTCCAATTCCTCTTCTGGCTCCTGTCCGGTTCGCAATGTCAGTCACTTTGCTGAGCAAATCTCTTGATACTTAGTAAAGCTGTTCCTGGTGACCAGTCCCCTTTTGGGACTGTCCATTGCACACCAAAGAAAACTATGCCTCTCCTAGGCCGGATCCCCACAGAGTCTTGGAATGAACTGCCACACAAAAGCTCCTCTCAGTTCAAAAGCTTGAGCTGCACTTTTCACTGTTTTAAAATATTCCTCAGTCTTGTCCGTCTTTCCAGCTATTAGGCAATCTGATGGTGAAAATAGTAACAGGGAGGCAAGCCAGGCATTTCCCCTGCCAGTTCTGTTCAGCTCTTTTCCCAAGGCTGCTTCTCGATGGCTCGAGCTGCTTTCTCTCTCTCCACTCCATTAGCAACAGAATTCTTTTTTTCTATCAGTTTTGGACTAGTCCAGTTTCTCTGGATTCCAGTTGGCTAGGGAGCTGTCGATCATAGTTCTGGTGCTCCCATTTGTCAGTTTAGGTGCCAGCCTGACAAACTACAAAACTACAGCTTTTTCCTATGATGCACCTGAGCTAAGGACCCTCAAGGTCCTCTGTGTCCCAGTGGGTCCAAACAGGAAGTCCCAGTTCAAAACATGGTGGCTTCCATTGGAGAATGCATGCTGCAATAAAGGCGGGTTAAACAACAATCTATATCTTAAAGGCAACTATGAATTATAAGTAAATAATTGCAGTACTATATAGATTCCCTTTGATCTATTAGAGACAGAGTGGGGTAATTGAGTGATGCCTGGCTGGTCACGAGCTTTGAAACACTCTGACCAAGCCTCACGCCATTTACAGCATTTACACTGACTGTGGCACTTAAAAGAGACAGGTGCGGAGACACATAATTGCACTCTCACGTAGATAAATAGGAGAACATCAACCATTATGGATTTACCATCTCTACAGGATATCTGCCTGGCAGTGGGCATTACTGGAACCCAGGGAGTTACTTGAGGTAAGCCCTGATTTGGGGGTACACTCTCCCTGCCTAGGAAACTTGGCATCTGCATCAAGTCTAAAACATTAATAACAATGGACATTAACACTTTTACACTATTTACAGGTTAAACTATATACTACTATATACATTATTTGTGCAGTTTTACTATTAATATACAGAATACAGTATTGCATGCTTTACTCTAAATGGCTTTTTCTATGACATTTTGTCTTGACATGTCAAATTCACATTTTCCACTGTGCTTTAAACAGTTACCATATGCATTACCTATTGAAACCTCTGAGCAGATGCATAACTGGTAATTATCTTGTACCCTTTTAACTGACCTTTGTTACTTTGTAAGGGTGACCCCTAACATAATGAGAAAAGGGCTTGATTATTAGCTTGGAAAATACAGTGAACCTAATTTAAGGAGGGAGTTAGTTGTGATGTATATCTCTTTATGAAACTTTATGAGACTTGGAGAGGTGTGCCTTCTAGTTGAACAAGGGGCCGGTGGGGGGGGGGTTACAGTATGTATAGAAAATATTTTGAAAACATTTGCCTCTCCCCTGTTTACCTCACAGTGCCTTTGTATATGACATCATACTGTTCACCATAACAACAGACTGTGACATCACAAACAGCAATTGTGTGGTTAGCAGGAGAGAGCCAGACACATTTTGAAAGACTTGGTGAAATACTTGTTGCATTATCTACAATATTTAGTAGACCAACAACAGGGGAAAATAAAAAAATGATTAACTAGAAAACAATAACGTTAAAACATAATGGGTGTAAATCTAGTGTGTTTAAGCTTTTTATTATAACAGAGAGTTGCTCTTTAAGAGGGAAGCAAAAAGGAGAAGCTTTGTTTCTGAGAAGGGTCCTTTTAAAACTGATAAGAAGGTCCTTTCTATGTAGTCTTGTGCAAGCAACATTTTGTGATAGTAGCACATTCAGAGGTGTGCCAATGTTGGCAAATGCAGAGAATGCTTTAGAGGGTGCATCCCTCAGCCACCAATTAGCAAGCATGCTGGTGATGACAGCAGTATCAAAGACAGCCACGGAGCTGAAAGAAATCTGCCACTCCAGTGAGGTGCAGTTTCCTCATTGGAGCATCATATGACAAGGCTCCGTATATGCCTTTCCTGGTGAAACATTCCAATAAATATGACGCCCTGCTGCCTGCCACACAATGCGCCTAAAGCCAACACTGGTATGCCCAATCCCTGTGTCGGCATGTCCCCCCCCAGGTCAATCTGTTTGCCGATGGGGTGCCCAATCCTTGTCGGCATTATGTCACACACACACACACACACACACACACACACACTTTCTTTTGTCGAGGGGGGTGCCTAATTCCCATTGGCATCATGTCCCTACCAAACTCATGGCACACTAGGAGCCCACCACAGCATGCCCAAAATATTTTTTTTTTTTACCAGTAAATAAAGAAAACCATCCCCTGAAGCCCGGTTCTTTTTTTTTTTACCTGTAAAAAATCTGTTCGTCAGTCCCATCAAGCCCCATCCCTACTCCACACCCACCCACTGCACACACACCTCACCCCATATTTAGCTGCAGAGGCCATGCGTAGGATCTTCTGTGAGTGGAACACATCTGAACTCTTCAAAAGCTGGACCGAACTGAACAAAATGTGGTAAGCTTTATAATGGCAGGCAATGGGGGGTTTCAACTTAGAGATCTCAGCCATTTTGGGGAATTTTGCTACCAGATTTTCAACATGGGGTTCTTAGCACCCCACCTCATGAACACATGCACTGTCATCTTGTTACTTGGTCCCAAAAGGTGATTTTGCAGTCACTGCACAGAATCACCTTTCAGGACTGAGTTATGAAATGACAGTGCCACTGTTCATGAGGTGGGATCCGAAAAAGCTCATGTTGCAAATTTGAAGAAAATTCAAAAAAATGACAGCGTTATGTGCATGCATTGCACACTTCCCATGCACGCTCGTAACTTCAACAATTTTTAATATTTTCACTCCAGATTTTCAATATTGCAATTTTTTCACACCTCCTTATGAACAATGTAGCTGTCATTTTTCACATCCTGCCCACCATGTGTTTCCATACCTGTGGCACACAGTGGCACAGTCACTGTGGGAAATCAACTTTCAGGACAGATTAACAAAATCACAGTGCCACTGTTCATGCAGGAAAAGTCCCAAAATACCTATGTCGAAATGTGGTTAAAAATCCAAAAATAATTAAGTTACAGGTGTGCATTGCACAGTTTCTGTCTCATGACTTCACCAATTTTTCATATTTTCACTCCAGATTTTCAACATTGTCATTTTTTTACATCTCCTCATGAACAGTACAGCTATCATTTTTCACATCCTACCCAACATATGTTTTCATACCTGTGGCACCAAATGGCACAGTTGCTGTGCAAAATCACCTTTAGGCTAACGAACCGATAGTGCCACTGTTAATGAGGTGGGGTCACAAAAAACCCATGTTGAAAATTTGGAGTGAAAATACCAATAAACGCCTGTGACATTAAGGTTTTCAAAAATAATGCCCCTACCTTGTAGACACTGACAGGCATCAGAGATGTGACTTGGGATCATCGGCTGTAATGCTCATTCCATTCCACCCCCACCCCACAGCCACTGATGTGCATCAAGGTGTCCCTTGGAGTCTTTGGCCCCAAAGTTCATCCCATTCTCTTATACTGCACCCATCTCAGCATGTTTTCTTATGGAATGGGGTGATGGAGCCCAAAGACCCCAAGACACTACCATGACATTTGTCAGTGTCTGCAAGGTAGGGGTGAGGAAATATACGAGATTTATGGCTGATGACCCAAAGGCACACCCCAATGCTTGTCAGTCTCTTGCAGGGTGGGGTGGAGTTGGTGTCAGTTCAATACTTCACTGTCATTCCTATTATGCATCTCTCTAACTCCTGAACTACCAATGCCAATGCCAGCAAGACATTTGGCATTGATAATTATAGGTATCATAGATAGTTACTGAGCAGAGAAGACTTTCGTCCATTGCGCTCGCTTAGGCCCTAGTTATGATAACTCCCGATTTTGTTTTCTACACAATATTTATCCAGTTCTCTCTTGAACTCAAGCATGTTCTTACTTGCAACCAACCTCTTCAGGCAAGTTGTTCCAGACTGGAATTACCCTAACACTAAACCAATGTTTTCTTTTTATTGTCTTAAAATGTTGCCCCTTCAACTGCAATGTGTGCGTCCTGGTGTTATAATACTGATCCCTAAGTGTAAGTCCCAGTTTCCCCTTTCAGTTGGTGTCTTTAAGCGATCTATACACCATACACAGATCTCCTCTCAGCCATCTATACTCCAGTGTGTACATCCCCAGCTCCTCCAGTCTGTCTTCGTAATCTTGGTCCCTGACATCTGCCACCAACCTTGTTGCCCTTCTCTGAACCCTCTCCAATCTCTTGACATCTGTCCTAAACCCTGGTGACCAGAACTGGGCACATCTCCAAATGCAGTCTCACCAGTGAACCATAAAGTGGCACAATCACCTCCCTCTTCCTACTCTTAATATGTTTCTTAATATTATTAAGAATACCACTAGCAGTCCTTATCATCTGGCTACAGTGTTGATGGAACTTGAGATCATTAGTCACTTTAATGCCCAGATCTCTTTCTTCGGTGACCTTCCCCAGCATATGTCCATTTAGAACATAATCTGTTTTTTTGTTATTTTTTCCAAAGTGCATAACTGCACATTTATTAGTGTTAAAAGATAACTTATAATCCCTCATCCATGTTTCCATTTTAGATAAAGCATCCTGCAGCTTCGTTGCATCCTCACTATTTTTGATGCTAGTACCAATCCTGATGTCATCTGCAAATTTGGTCTCCCAAACATTCCCTCCACCAGTCAGTCAGTGAGTGTGTGTATATATGTGTGTGTGTGTGTGTGTGTGTGTGTGTGTGTGTGTGTGTGTGTGATGTGTGTATATATATGTATATATGTATATATATATATATATATATATATATATATATATATATATATATATATATATATATATATATATATATATACATATATATATATATATATATACACACACATACATACACATACATACATAATACACAAGGCCCCAGTACTGATCCCTGGGGAACTCCACTTTCCACATTTAACCAATCAGAATATACACCCTTCAAACAAACCCTCTGCTTTATTTCACTCAACCATGCTTTTACCCAACATGTAACATACCCAGGTATATTGTGTTCTATTAAGGCATCCACTAATTCCCCATGGGGGACCTTATCGAATGCCTTTGAAAAGTCCAAACACACTACATCCACAGAGGTGCCCTCATCCAATGCCCTACTCACATGCTCATAGAACTCCAGGAGATTTGTTTGGCATGATAAACCTTTCCTAAAACCATGCTGTGCAATATCACAGTCCCCTGCCAAGTTCATGAACTCCACTATTAGGTCCTTAATAATGGTTTCCAACATCTTCTCCAAAACAGTGGTCAAGCTTACAGGCCTGTAGTTGTTCAGTTCTTGTTTTGACCCCTTTTTATAGATTGGAACAATGTTTGCTTTTCACCAGACCTCTATCACCTCCCCTCTATCCAGTGATGTTTGGAATAGTACTGTTATGGGTGCTGCCAATACTGTTGCCAGCTCCTTAAGGACTCTAGGATGGATCCCATCTGGTCCCTGAGATTTATTTGGGTCCAGATGCATCAATCTGTCCTCAAGATCCCCTTTATTCAAAGTAATTCTATAGCCTGCATTATACCGATGGTCCCTACTACCTTCAGATTTGTCATTAAAGACCGATGAAAAATAAGTATTGAAATGCCCTGCCATAGCCTGGTTGTCATCAACTAATTCCCCAGCCTGATCCTTAATAGGCCCCACAGTAGTTTTACACCTCTTTTTTTTATTAATGTAAGTAAAGAAAGATTTATGGTTATCCTTAACTTTTGTGACCAGATTTAACTCATATTTTCGAGTTACTTGATTAACTGCTTTTTTAGTTTATTTTAACAGCTTTTTATATACCACCCAGTTTTTTGCACACCCACTTTTCCTAGCTTTATTATAAGTTCTTTTTTCATTTTAATCAATCTTCTAATTCTAGGGGGTAGCCCTGAGGGAATTTTACCCATTCTGTTATATTTTTTCCTGAGTGGTACATACTTATTTACCAAACCTACGATCTTCTTCTCCAAGATTACCCAGTTATCATTTAATGTTCTATTTTCAAACTCTTTCTGCCATCCCCACTCCATGAGTTCCCTCCTCATTTTACTGAAATTGGCCTTGTTAAAGTTCTGAACCTTGGTTAAACCAAAAATCATAGTATTTACTCCCTTAAGTTCAAAACTAATCATACAACGGTCACTTGAATCAAGTGGGGAAGTAACACTACAATGTTTAATCGAGTCCCCTAAATTACTTAACACCAGGTCTAATGTGTTATCCCCCCCTTGTACTACTCCCTATATGTTGATCCAGACCCGCTAATAGAAGAGAGTCCAGGTATCTTAACTCATTTGGTGTCCCTGCTACTTGCTTTGTCCAATTGATGCCAGGCAGATTAAAGTCACCTAAAAGAATAATACTTTCAGTAGACTCAAGTGAGTCCAAGAAGTTAAGAACAGCTTCATCGTTTTGTGGGGAAATCAAGGGTAGTCGATACATAACCCCAATTTTGATTTTTGTGCCATCTAGTGGCAATATCTTAATCCACAGATGTTCAATTCCTGGTACTTGGGGAACTTCAATAGCTTCTGATTTTATTGTATCAGATACATATAAGGCTACCCCTCCACCTTTTTTACTTATTCTATCCATATGATATAGATCAAATCCTGGTATATGATGGTACCAGGTATCCTCAGATGTCCACCAGGTCTCAGTTATGGCACATATCTGGACTTTTTCTATATTAAGCAGACATACTAGTTCATCAAATTTATTTGTAAGGCTCCTGGCATTAAGGGACAGGCATTTCCAGTCCTTGTCATGGGTTGAACAAATCAGGTCACACAGGAATCAACAAATTTGGTACAACATACCTAAGCGGTATGATTTTTTATTAAACAAACAAAAAAAATTAAATAAAAAATAACAGCTTACAGCAGCGAACTTCTGATAATAAAAAAAAATAAAACTTGAAAACAGCACAGCTTCCCTGCCAAGGGTCTAGCAGTGGAACATAATCTTGTGCAGTATAACAGAGAGCAGGAGGTCCTCACGTGAACTCTCCCTAACAGCATCTCACCTGAGGATCTAGGCTGGCTTCTTTTAAAGAGTGGAGCTCCACCCCTTAGCTCAAAGCCCCACCTACAGTAATTATTAAGCTATTTACAGGAAAATTTCTTATTTCTTTGTACAATCAATTACATAGAATTTACATAAATGAAAGGCATAACAAATAATCCATTATTATGACATCAACATAAACACCCTAATGCTCTATCAGATATGATTGCACATTTCTTGCAGAGTGGGCTGCATTATAGACAACTCCTCCCTTTTCTAAAGGTAACCTAGGAGCTGCAGCAATAAAAGAAAGGGAGAAAGGTGCTGCTGACTTTCATAAGCACCTTGCAAGGACACCAGCACTGATTGGAGACATGAAACTCCTGGGAGTTGTGTAAGTAGACCACATTTTAGTTCCTCTCTATTATCCTGTATTTTAGTTAATTTGCTAACTGTTTAACCTTTTCAAGAACAGGATATTCCAATCTGCACCTGTACATATCCTAAAGAAAACATTTAAACTGGCATTGGTAATTTCTTAGTTTGACTGTCAATCCCAGCTTGCTTTTACATTGTGAAAAACCTTTGCCTACCAAGTCTGTTTACAGACCTTTAGTTAGTTTCATTCTTTAAGTCTGTGCAGCTCATTTAGACCATTTCTGCACATTTAAGGGCAATGCAGGGAAAAAGTGCTTATATTTAACTGGACCATGATGTAGAAGAGCAGAAATAGGAAGGGGAAGAAAAATAGTTTCAATTGTAATACACAGCGTCAGATGGCCAGTCTGACTGCAGCATATTCTGTATGTTTTACACAGAAAAAGGGGGGTATTAGAAAGAGACAGAAAGACATAAAATGAAGGAGTAAAGTGCTGTTGCGCAACAGTCTTCGGAACAGAGATAGGAGAAAAGAAGAAAATGTCAGGTTCAGCTAAGCACTATTCACATGGGGGGGGTTCAACTACCACAGTCCTGAGATACACTAACCTTCTTAAAATGTTTGGGGATGCCTCCTGATGCCTGGGAAGCTTGGTGACTACCCCCTGACCCCTTGGTACCTAGTTTAAATGGTTCACTACCTGTTGTTGTATTTCCTAGCCAGTAGTCTACTACCATGTCTGTCTAGATGCAGACTATCATTCCCAAATAATCCTGGGTCCCTGAAGGTGTCCCAGTGGTGGATAAATGTAAACCCTCCCTATGGCACCACCTTCTTAGCCACCCATTGAGCTGTCTAATATCTCTATGTTTGGCTGCCCCAGCTCGAGGGATGGGAAGGATTTTTGATATTATAATGTGGCACCCTCCAACTTCAAGGCCTCTCCAACAGCCTCAAAGTCCCTTTGAATATCCAGGTGTGCCCTTTTTCCAACAAAATTTGTACCAATGTGTAATACCGTGACAGGATTTAGGGTATTGTCCAATAATCCTGGCAACAGTTTAGTCCATCTTCTTCCAAGTTGTGTACTGGGTGTGCTTTGAAACAACTGAGAAGCTGCATGGGATATACTATACTGGACTAGATATCTGTAACTAATCTCTCTCTCTTGCTTACATCTGAGAGAAGTTTTCCTTACTTTTACATCGGTGTTGCTTTGTGTTTAATTATTTTAGTTTTTAATTCAGGAAGGGGGTTTTCAAAACTGCTTATCTTGTCAGCATCTTCAGAAGGGCTAAAATAACTGCATATTTGATTTTCCTATGTGGCTAACAAACCACCAGGCTGTTTTGGGGCTGGAGAGGTTTACCTGTGTCTGACTTGGATGTCTGGATTTTTCTCTGTTTGATTAGCAGGGTATTTTCTCTGTCAAATTGTTGTGTAGGGTATCTTGTTGACAGGAAGGCTCTCATTGCAGCAGTGAGTGAGAGCTTTAGCTGATTGTTTTGTGAGGGCACAGTTTAGGCCCAACCCTTCCCACCCCTCACCCCACCCACCCTGGAAATAGTTCCTTTATACCTGAGGTTCTGACATCATTTCCTCAAGAGTGCAAGGTGCATATCACTGTCATATCCTCTCTAGCACACTGCACTGACAATATAAGCATACACATTGTATAAGATATATATTTCTATATAAAAAAACCAACCACACACGCGCACACACAAACACAAACACACAAAAACAAACAAAAAAAAGTAGATAAACATATGGGGAGTAGTGCAATGTAATGGCAGTGGGGCAGCAGTCTTCCGGGAGTCTTTCTGGAGGCTGAGATGCTGCCCTATTTGCAGACAACTCTCTGCCCTGAGGGAGGAAGTTGCCCGTCTTTGGGCCACACTGGTCAGTAGTAAGGAAACCTTCCCCCAGGCCACACTGGACAGTAGGAAGGGAACTCCCCATCCAGGGAGCACTAGCGCCTCCACCACTACCTCAGAGGTTGCAAAGAAAGCACAGCAGTTGGACCACAGTGGGCTCAGGGAGGGTGAGGATGGTGGAACAGAGGCACACCCAGTCAATTGTTCCACTCCACAATCCATACACCATTCTGGGGGAGCATAGCTCCCCCTATGGATGCACCCACAGAGAAGACTGATGACAACTGTCACAAGGGAGGCCCACAGGAAGGAGGCAGAGGACACCACAGGGAAAGGAAGCAGCTCCTGGTGGGGGACTCAATTATTAGGGTATAGAACTGGGGGGAGCTGGGAAAACTGAAGTAAGGTGCCTGCCTGATGCCATGGCTTGGAGGGACAGGAAGTGCATCCTCAGGATCACGAGAACAGCTGCAAGGGAGTCTGAGCTGGATATAATTGTCCACCTAGGGACAAATGACTTGGCTCATCATGAGATTAGAGCAGTGCAGGAGGACATTGCAGAGTTGGGGAAGGGCCTAAGACAAGTAGCACACACAGTATCCTTCTCAGAGGTGCTGCCTGTTAATGGCATGGGGAGGCGAGGGTAATTAGCACCATGCAGTTTAATGAATGGTTGAAAAATGGTGTGGAGCACAGGGGTTTGGCTTCATTGGGGACTGGGGTTCCACCTGGAGGGACACCAGCCTATACTGGCAGGATGGTCTGCATCTGTCCAGGAAGGGAACAAGTCTTTTGAGCAATCAGTTTAAATGCTTCATTGGCAAGCTTTTAAACTAGTCAAAGGGGGAGGCACTGATAAGCAGCAGGAAAATCCCAGCCTCTCCCTACAAAACAGGGTACTAAATGAGAAAAAGACTGAGGTAGAAAGGTCAGTGGGGGATGCTGCAACAGAAGGTAAAGCCATCAAAAAATGGAGAGCAATGAGTACCAATGCCCGTAGTCTGGGTAACAAGCTTCCAGAATTGGTGGCCTTGATGGAGGAGGAACATCTGGATATCATGGCAGTCACAGAAACATGGTACACACAAAACCATGACTGGGACGTAACATACCAGGATACACTATCTACAGGAGGGACAGGGAGGGTAAAAGAGGAGGAGGAGGAGGAGTAGCTCTTTACACAAGGGAAGGAATAAAAGCAACAGAACAAAGGGGTAAACAGGTAGAGGAGGAGAAGAAGCACTGTGGGTAAATTTGGAGACAGGCAATGGCACCACAATCCGCACAGGGGTTGTATACAGACCCCCTTCTCAGGGGGAGGAAATGGACAAGGAAATGATAGAAAGTATACTTAGAATGGCAGAAAAAGGGGAGATATTGCTGATGGGTGATCTGAATATGCCAGATGTTAACTGGAGTGCAGTTGCAGCAGCCATCAAGAGTGGAGTTATTCTAGATGCCCTACAGGGGGCATGCCTTAGACAACTAGTATTGGAGCCCACTCGAGAGGGAGCAATATTAGACCTGATTCTCTCAAATGGAGATGGAGAGAGGATCACAGATGTAGAAGTGGGTAGCCATCTGGGAACTAGCGACCATCGAACAGTATGGTTCACAATAAACACATCAATAGAGTCAAGCCATACAAAGGCAAAAGTACTGGACTTTAGGAGGGCTGACTTTGCCAAAATGGGTGAGTGCCTAAGGAATGCACTAGCAAATGGGCAGGAAGGAGGGGTGGAAGAACAATGGGGCATAATAAAATCTGCCATCACAGAGGTAACGAGCCTTTGTGTGAAGCAAATAAACAAAACAAAACGATATAAGAAACCACTATGGTTCTCAAAGGAAGTGGCAGTAAAGGTTCAAGAGAAAAAGAAAGCATTCAGGAAGTACAAGGAATCGCAGAAGGAGTAGGACAGAGAACTGTATCAGTTAAAGCAAAAGGAGGCTGGGAAGGCAGTCAGAACAGCAAAGGCCCAAACCGAGGAAAAGATAGCCAACTCAGTTAAGAAGGGGGATAAACCTTTATAGGTACATCAGGGAGTGAAGGAAGACCAAGGGAGGGATAGTGAGGCTTAATAAAGGGGAGGGAGGGTGGGCAGAGGGAGACTGTGAAAAGGCAGAGATACTAAACAAATATTTTTGCTCAGTATTTACAAATGAAGAGGGGGAGGTACATAAAACAAACAGTAGAAACACTCTGGATACAGAAGTTGATACCAGCCCATTTACAGAAGAAAGGGTTCTGAAAGAACTCTTAAAACTGAAGGTGGACAAAGCAATGGGGCCTGATGGGATTCATCCCAGAATTCTAAAAGAACTAAGGGTAGAACTAGTGACACCACCGACTACCCTTGTTAACAAATCATGGGAGGATGGGATGGTACCCGAGGACTGGAGGAGGGCAGATGTGATTCCCCTTCACAAAAGTGGGAGCAAGACAGAAGCAGGAAACTACAGACCTGTTAGTTTAACCTCAGTGACTAGGGAAAATGATGGAATCACTTCTGAAGGAAAGAATTGTCGAGTATCTGCACATTTAAGGGCAATGCAGGGAAAAAGTGCTTATATTTAACTGGACCATGACGTAGAAGAACAGAAATAGGAAGGGGAAGAAAAATAGTTTCAATTGTAATGCACAGCGTCAGATGGCCAGTCTGACTGCAGCATATTCTGCATGTTTTACACAGAAAAAGGGGGGTATTAGAAAGAGACAGAAAGACATAAAATGAAGGAGTAAAGTGCTGTTGTGCAACAGTCTTCGGAACAGATATAGGAGAGAAGAAGAAAATGTCAGGTTCAGCTAAGCACTATTCACATGGGGGGGGTTCAACTACCACATTTCCCCCTCTTTAAGAACAAACCAATAATTTGGTTTGAAGACCACATTCCCTTTTCCACAACATAAACCCAAGGGAATGGGATGGGACTTCCACCCACCCTCACAGAAGTCCCACCCCAGGACATTCTATAAACAAAAACAATAAATACAATTAACATAATTCATTGTCATACGTCATACTTTGCCCTGGGGTTGAAATAGGATACTGTATCCCTTTCTAGATTAAATTTCCTTAAGCACCATATCTAGAAAGGAAATCTGCATTTTTATGTTTGCTGCCTGGTCTATGCTTAATCTCAAAATGATAGGGCTGTAGAGCCAAGTACCAACGGAGAATGGTGCTATTTTATCCTTCATCTGGTTAGCCAGCATAAAGGGTTGTGATCCATAATTAAAGTAAAATGAGACCCCATAGATAGAATTTCAATGTCTCTATAGCCCATTTAATTGCTAAACATTCCTTTTCTATTGTAGCATACTTCTGTTCTCTGGGAAATAGTTTCCGGCTGATGAATAAGATGGGGTGCTCTTCTCCATTGATGTTTTGACACAATACAGCACCCAGACTAGTTTCTGAAGCATCTGTTTGTAATTCAAAAGGTTTATTAAAATCTGGAGATTGTAACACTGGTGCTGAACACAGTATAGCTTTTATTGTCCTAAAAGCTAAATCACAAGCAGGTGACCATGGGATTTTATTTGGGACTTGTTTCTCAGTCAATGGGGTTGCAACTGTGGCGAAATCAGGTATAAAGCATCTATAATAACTAGTTAAACCCAAAAAAGATCTCACTTGTTTTTTTGTTTCTGGGACTGCACATTGGGCTACTGCCTCCACCTTTTCTATTTCTGGACGTACTATTCCATTACCCAAAACGAAGCCCAAATATCTTGTCTCATTCATGGCTAGGGTACACGTGGAAGGATTAATAGTTAAACCAGCTTTTTCAATAGTATATAAAACATTAGACAAATGGATAAGATGTGTTGACCAGTCTGAACTGAAAATCATCACATCATCCAAATAAGCAGAATAATAGGAAGAGTGATCATTCAACAATTTATCCATATATCTTTGGAAGGTGGCAGGGGCCCCATGTAAGCCAAATGGCATATAAGCAAACTGGTATAACCCCTTAGGAGTGCTAAAAGCTGTTTTTTTTTTTTTTTTTTAGACTGTTCTTCCAAAGGGATCTGCCAATAGCCCTTTGTGAGATCGAGAGTAGAGATGTATTTTGCCTGTCCAATGTGATCTATTATATCATCCACTCTAGGAATTGGATAGCTATCAAACTGAGATACTTGATTGAGTTTATGGAAATCGAGACATAAACGGATACCCCCTTCCTTTTTAGGTACAATTACCATAGGGAATGACCATGGACTTCTAGAAGGTTCAATAATATTTAATTTCTGTAATTTCTCAATTTCCTGTACAACCTCAGACCTACTTCTTTCTGGAAATCGATATGCCTTTTGCCTTATTGGGACAGAATCAGTTTTAATCGTATGTACTACATCAATGGCTTTACCTGGGATAGTTGTGAAAACTTTTGTATAATGTTGTAGTACATTTTCTAATTCTGCATGTTGCTGACTGGTTACATTTGAGTTAATATGTACATCTCTAATAGTTTCCTCTGATTCAAGCCTTTTATAGGCAGAATCTAATTCAGTGTCTGAACTACTGGGCATAACATAAAGGTCAGCTTTAACATCAGAAGTAAGTCTCTCATGCCATTTCTTTAAGAGATTTGCATGATAGATGGGTGTACACTTTCGTCTCCCGGATATCTCAACTTGGTAAGTGACAGGACCAGTCTGGGAAACAATGGAGTAAGGTCCCTGCTATTTCATTAAAAGCTTATTGTCATTGGATGGCAATAATAACAGTACCTTTTCCTGGAAGAAATTGTTTTTCCGGTTTTACTATCAATAATAGCATTTCTGCTTAGTTTGGGCTACCATATTTGTTCATGTGCCTTTTTGTGTACTGCACTAGTCGCTTTCTAAGATTAACCAAATAGTCTAGGATATTGGTATATTTCACTGTGGTCTCTCCTTCCCAAGTTTCTTTAAGTATGTCAAGAGGTCCCCGGGGGTTTCTTCCATACATCAAACTGAATGGTGAAAATCCTGTTGAGGCTTGTGGGACCTCTTGGTATGCAAACAGGAATGGGTAAGATATTGATCCCACTTTTTACCTTCTTCGTCCACAAATTTCCTAATCATACGTTTTAATGTCTGATTAAATCTTTCTGTAAGACCATCAGTTTGTGGATGGTAAGGGGTGGTTCGTAATGCAGTAATTCCTAAAGCTTTGTACAATTCAGTGAGTAATACAGCATTGAACTTGTACCACGATCCGCCAGGATCTCTTTAGGGAATACCCATACGACTGCAGAATTCCACTACTTTTTCTGCTATTTTGAGGCTGTAACTGTTCTCAAGGAAAAGCTTCAGGATATTTGGTTGCATAATTACAAACAACAAGTATGAATCTATTACCCTTACTGCTTTTACTAATGGTCCTACCACATCCATAGCTATTCTTTCAAAGGGTTGAGCTACAACTGGTAGGGGCATTAAGGGTACTTTGTCCCTGTGAGTTATCTGGCTGATTTGCTGACAGGAAGGACAACATCTGCAATACTCAGTAACGTCCTCCTGTACACCAGGCCAGAAGAATCGTTGCAATAGTCTAGCAAGTTCGGTCTCGTCCTGCATGTCCAGCACTAGGGATATCGTGGTGCTAAAATAGAAGATCTTTTCTAAATTTCTGTGGTACCAGCATTTGTTCTATCTGTTCTTGTGTTTTAGGATTTATACATATTCTATATAGAATTCCATTCTGTTGTGCAACATATGATGAATCCAAAGGTACTTGTTTGTTAAGCTGTGAAAAGAAAGGGTTAAGTGTATTGTCATTTTGCTGTTCAGTTTTAATATCTACAATATGATATTGAGGCATGACATCACCAGTCCCATTTTGTTTTTGTTTCCAGTCTTTCTGTAATAATTTCTTTTCGGCCTTTGTTTTTCGTGGCCCTTTACCCTCTTCAAACAAAGAATCATCAAAAGAAAATATAGGGTCCTGTTGTATTAGTTGTGACTGAGCCCTCGTGGTTACAGCTGATAAGGCAGTGTCACATGAGGTTAAAAGGTCATTAAAGGCTGGAAAGTCTTGACCAATAATCAAAGGCACAGGTAAAGTGGGTACAACTCCTAATGTCATATCACGTCTGTCCATTTATACATACTTGTGTTCTGCAGTTGGGTACTGATGCACATCACCATGGATACAAATTACACCAGTGGGTTTAGTACTTAATAACTTGTTATCTAGTAGGTCAGCCCGGATTAAGCTTTGTCGGCTCCCTGAGCCCACTAGCCCTTCTACATGAGTTCCATTTACCATAGTCTTTATGAAAAAGTCCCCCAAGTTCATAGAAGCTAGGTATACAGACTTTCTTTGGGCAGAAATGGGCTATGTATCCCAGTCCATGGCAATAATGGCATTCTATGGTGGATTCAGTTTTTCTTGATGCCATTTCCCGACCTTCCCCTCTAGTCTTAGCAATCCCTGTCCCAACTGATGAAACAATAGGTCTTACCGTAGTGGTTGCAGATGTTGTAGTAGAATCTACATTTCTGTTCTCCTGTATCCTTTTTGTAACCGGGTTGTCAGGCAGATAAGAAATCCTCGAAGGGTAAATGCAGCTTCAGCATTATCAGGTTGGTGTTCCCTTACCCATAATTGGACATCCGCAGGCATAGTCTGTACAAATTGCTCCAACACAAACTGCTCAATGATGGCTGGTACAGTCTTTCCTCAGGTTGTAGCCATTTGTGACACAAATCATTCAATCTGGTATAGGTCTCCCGAGGTGGTACATGGGTAAATGTTTTAAAGACTGGAAACCTTGTCTATATGTTTCTGTGTTAATGTCATATCTTTTAGTATCTCCTTCTTTACAGAGGCATAATCATTAGCAATCTGGATATCCATACAGGTGTATGCCAATTGAGCTTTGCCAGATAGATATGGGGCAAGTCTTACCACCCATTGTAGCAGGCCAATTACAAGCCTGTGCTACATGTTCAAATGTTATAAGATGTGTCTCTATATCATCAGAGGAGTCATTTTCATTAATTTTATGTCTGAGTATTGTATACGCCTTTGACCAGTCCCAATAAGTTGTAAGGCCTATATTGTGTCAGCTCACCCTGGTCTTGTCGCCTTCAACCTCTCTTTCTCAGATCTACCTCTCGCTGGTGTTCCATCTCCATCTGACGTATAGCTAACCAGCGGAGTAAATCCTGAGGTCTTCAGGGTGGGGTTCCAGCTGTTCTTCTTCTGGTCCTCACACCTGCCTCTTCCATCTTCTATATGCCCTGTTTAACTTAGGACATGTGGCAGCAGGTAATCCTTCAAGAAGAGGTTCACCAACAGCAGCCACTGGGTTCTCAATAAAACCCCTGATAAGGCACCAGTCACGAGTTTAGTGGATGTATCAAGGAAAGAAAGGTTGAACCAAAAACAAACAGCTTACAGCAGCGAACTTATGATAAACAAACAAAATAAAATTGAAAACAGCACAGCTTCCCTGCCAAGGGTCTAGCAGTGGAACATAATCTTGTGCAGTATAACAGAGAGCAGGAGGTCCTCATGTGAACTCTCCCTAACAGCATCTCACCTGAGGATCTAGGCTGGTTTTTTTAAAGAGTGGAGCTCCACCCTTAGCTCAAAGCCCCACCTACAGTAATTATTAAGCTATTTACAGGAAAATTTCTTATTTCTTTGTACAATCAATTACATAGAATTTACATAAATGAAAGGCATAACAAATAATCCATTATTATGACATCAACATAAACACCCTAATGCTCTATCAGATATGATTGCACATTTCTTGCAGAGTGGGCTGCATTATAGACAACTCCTCCCTTTTCTAAAGGTAACCTAGGAGCTGCAGCATATAAAAGAAAGGAGAAAGGTGCTGCTGACTTTCTATAGGAGACAGCACCTTGCAAGGACACCAGCACTGATTGGAGACATGAAACTCCTGGGAGTTGTGTAAGTAGACCACATTTTAGTTCCTCTCTATTATCCTGTATTTTAGTTAATTTGCTAACTGTTTAACCTTTTCAAGAACAGGATATTCCAATCTGCACCTGTACATATCCTAAAGAAAACATTTAAACTGGCATTGGTAATTTCTTAGTTTGACTGTCAATCCCAGCTTGCTTTTACATTGTGAAAAAAACCTTTGCCTACCAAGTCTGTTTACAGACCTTTAGTTAGTTTCATTCTTTAAGTCTGTGCAGCTCATTTAGACCATTTCTGCACATTTAAGGGCAATGCAGGGAAAAAGTGCTTATATTTAACTGGACCATGATGTAGAAGAGCAGAAATAGGAAGGGGAAGAAAAATAGTTTCAATTGTAATACACAGCGTCAGATGGCCAGTCTGACTGCAGCATATTCTGTATGTTTTACACAGAAAAAGGGGGTATTAGAAAGAGACAGAAAGACATAAAATGAAGGAGTAAAGTGCTGTTGCTCAACAGTCTTCGGAACAGAGATAGGAGAAAAGAAGAAAATGTCAGGTTCAGCTAAGCACTATTCACATGGGGGGGTTCAACTACCACAGTCCTGAGATACACTAACCTTCTTAAAATGTTTGGGGATGCCTCCTGATGCCTGGGAAGCTTGGCGACTACCCCTGACCCTTGGTACCTAGTTTAAATGGTTCACTACCTGTTGTTGTATTTCCTAGCCAGTAGTCTACTACCATGTCTGTCTAGATGCAGACTATCATTCCTAAATAATCCTGGGTCCCTGAAGGTGTCCCAGTGGTGGATAAATGTAAAACCCTCCCTATGGCACCACCTTCTTAGCCACCCATTGAGCTGTCTAATATCTCTATGTTTGGCTGCCCCAGCTCGAGGGATGGGAAGGATTTTGATATTATAATGTGGCACCCTCCAACTTCAAGGCCTCTCCAACAGCCTCAAAGTCCCTTTGAATATCCAGGTGTGCCCTTTTTCCAACAAAATTTGTACCAATGTGTAATACCGTGACAGGATTTAGGGTATTGTCCAATAATCCTGGCAACAGTTTAGTCCATCTTCTTCCAAGTTGTGTACTGGGTGTGCTTTGAAACAACTGAGAAGCTGCATGGGATATACTATACTGGACTAGATATCTGTAACTAATCTCTCTCTCTTGCTTACTGTACATCTGAGAGAAGTTTTCCTTACTTCTACATCGGTATTGCTTTGTGTTTAATTATTTTAGTTTTTAATTCAGGAAGGGGGTTTTCAAAACTGCTTATCTTGTCAGCATCTTCAGAAGGGCTGAAATAACTACATATTTGATTTTTCTTTGTGGCTAACTGGACTGATTACTAGAATTCTGTGACAATCTGCATCAATATATTTTGCAATAGTTGGTGGTAGTTGTGTGATTTAAAATAGCAAAGGCTGCAGTTTGTAATTGGATGCCAGACATAGCCTGAGGTGGGGGAAATTGTCTTCAAAAGTCAGAGAGGTCTGCATCACAGCCAATTGTTCTAGCTTGACCATTTCAGCATTGATCAATTACTATAAACTACTGGTGTGATCCTGTTTCAGACAGAAGTCCATCTTTCTCCAAGTTGTGTACTGGGTGTGCTTTGAAACAACTGAGAAGCTGCATGGGATATACTATATTGGACTAGATATCTGTAACTAATCTCTCTCTCTTGCTTACATCTGAGAGAAGTTTTCCTTACTTTTACATCGGTGTTGCTTTGTGTTTAATTATTTTAGTTTTTAATTCAGGAAGGGGGTTTTCAAAACTGCTTATCTTGTCAGCATCTTCAGAAGGGCTAAAATAACTGCATATTTGATTTTCCTATGTGGCTAACAAACCACCAGGCTGTTTTGGGGCTGGAGAGGTTTACCTGTGTCTGACTTGGATGTCTGGATTTTCTCTGTTTGATTAGCAGGGTATTTTCTCTGTCAAATTGTTGTGTAGGGTATCTTGCTGACAGGAAGGCTCTCATTGCAGCAGTGAGGAGAGCTTTAGCTGATTGTTTTGTGAGGGCACAGTTTAGGCCCAACCCCTTCCCACCCCTCACCCCACCCACCCCTGGAAATAGTTCCTTATACCTGAGGTTCTGACATCATTTCCTCAAGAGTGCAAGGTGCATATCACTGTCATATCCTCTCTAGCACACTGCACTGACAATATAAGCATACACATTGTATAAGATATATATTTCTATATAAAAAGCCAACCACACACGCACACACACAAACACAAACACACAAAACAAACAAAAAGTAGATAAACATATGGGGAGAGTAGTGCAATGTAATGGCTGTGGGGCAGCAGTCTTCCGGGAGTCTTTCTGGAGGCTGAGATGCTGCCCTATTTGCAGACAACTCTCTGCCCTGAGGGAGGAAGTTGCCCGTCTTTGGGCCACACTGGTCAGTAGTAAGGAAACCTTCCCCCAGGCCACACTGGACAGTAGGAAGGGAACTTCCCCCATCCAGGGAGCACTAGCGCCACCACCACTACCTCAGAGGTTGCGAAGAAAGCACAGCAGTTGGACCACAGTGGGCTCAGGGAGGGTGAGGATGGTGGAACAGAGGCACACCCAGTCAATTGTTCCACTCCACAATCCATACACCATTCTGGGGGAGCATAGCTCCCCTATGGATGCACCCACAGAGAAGACTGATGACAACTGTCACAAGGGAGGCCCACAGGAAGGAGGCAGAGGACACCACAGGGAAAGGAAGCAGCTCCTGGTGGGGACCCAATTATTAGGGTATAGAACTGGGGAGCTGGGAAAACTGAAGTAAGGTGCCTGCCTGATGCCATGGCTTGAGGGACAGGAAGTGCATCCTCAGGATCACGAGAACAGCTGCAAGGGAGTCTGAGTTGGATATAATTGTCCACCTAGGGACAAATGACTTGGCTCATCATGAGATTAGAGCAGTGCAGGAGGACATTGCAGAGTTGGGGAAGGGCCTAAGACAAGTAGCACACACAGTATCCTTCTCAGAGGGTGCTGCCTGTTAATGGCATGGGGAGACGAGGTAATTAGCACCATGCAGTTTAATGAATGGTTGAAAAATGGTGTGGAGCACAGGGTTTGGCTTCATTGGGGACTGGGGTTCCACCTGGAGGGACACCAGCCTCATACTGGCAGGATGGTCTGCATCTGTCCAGGAAGGAACAAGTCTTTGAGCAATCAGTTTAAATGCTTCATTGGCAAGCTTTTAAACTAGTCAAAGGGGAGGCACTGATAAGCAGCAGGAAAATCCCAGCCTCCCTACAAAACAGGGTACTAATTGAGAAAAGACTGAGGTAGAAAGGTCAGTGGGGGATGCTGCAACAGAAGGTAAAGCCATCAAAAAATGGAGAGCAATGAGTACCAATGCCCGTAGTCTGGGTAACAAGCTTCCTGAATTGGTGGCCTTGATGGAGGAGGAACATCTGGATATCATGGCAGTCACAGAAACATGGTACACACAAAACCATGACTGGGACGTAACATACCAGGATACACTATCTACAGGAGGGACAGGGAGGGTAAAAGAGGAGGAGGAGGAGGAGGAGTAGCTCTTTACACAAGGGAAGGAATAAAAGCAACAGAACAAAGGGGTAAACAGGTAGAGGAGGAGAAGAAGCACTGTGGGTAAATTTGGAGGCAGGCAATGGCACCACAATCCGCACAGGGGTTGTATACAGACCCCCTTCTCAGGGGGAGGAAATGGACAAGGAAATGATAGAAAGTATACTTAGAATGGCAGAAAAAGGGGAGATATTGCTGATGGGTGATCTGAATATGCCAGATGTTAACTGGAGTGCAGTTGCAGCAGCCACTTCGAAGAGTGGAGTTATTCTAGATGCCCTACAGGGGGCATGCTTTAGGCAACTAGTATTGGAGCCCACTCGAGAGGGAGCAATATTAGACCTGATTCTCTCAAATGGAGATGGAGAGAGGATCACAGATGTAGAAGTGGGTAGCCATCTGGGAACTAGCGACCATCGAACAGTATGGTTCACAATAAACACATCAATAGAGTCAAGCCATACAAAGGCAAAAGTACTGGACTTTAGGAGGGCTGACTTTGCCAAAATGGGTGAGTGCCTAAGGAATGCACTAGCAAATGGGCAGGAAGGAGGGGTGGAAGAACAATGGGGAATAATAAAATCTGCCATCACAGAGGTAACGAGCCTTGTGTGAAGCAAATAAACAAAACAAACGACATAAGAAACCACTATGGTTCTCAAAGGAAGTGGCAGTAAAGGTTCAAGAGAAAAGAAAGCATTCAGGAAGTACAAGGAATCGCAGAAGGAGCAGGACAGAGAACTGTATCAGTTAAAGCAAAAAGGAGGCTGGGAAGGCAGTCAGAACAGCAAAGGCCCAAACCGAGGAAAAGATAGCCAACTCAGTTAAGAAGGGGATAAAACCTTTTATAGGTACATCAGGGAGTGAAGGAAGACCAAGGGAGGGATAGTGAGGCTTAATAAAGGGAGGAGGGTGGGCAGAGGAGACTGTGAAAGGCAGAGATACTAAACAAATATTTTTGCTCAGTATTTACAAATGAAGAGGGGAGGTACATAAAACAAACAGTAGAAACACTCTGGATACAGAAGTTGATACCAGCCCATTTACAGAAGAAAGGGTTCTGAAAGAACTCTTAAAACTGAAGGTGGACAAAGCAATGGGGCCTGATGGGATTCATCCCAGAATTCTAAAAGAACTAAGGGTAGAACTAGTGACACCACCGACTACCCTTGTTAACAAATCATGGGAGGATGGGATGGTACCCGAGGACTGGAGGAGGGCAGATGTGATTCCCTTCACAAAAGTGGGAGCAAGACAGAAGCAGGAAACTACAGACCTGTTAGTTTAACCTCAGTGATAGGAAAATGATGGAATCACTTCTGAAGGAAAGAATTGTCGAGTATCTAGAGGCCAGAGGGCACAGACCCTAGGCAGCATGGATTCACAGGGAAGGTCATGCCAGACGAATCTGATTGATTTTTTGACTGGGTGACCAAAGTAGTAGATCAGGGAGGCCTGTGGACATGGCCTACCAGACTTTAGCAAGGCATTTGACACTGTCCCACACAAAAGATTAATATACAGGTTAGCCAGCCTGGGGTAGGTCCCAAGATGACAGCCTGGGTAAAGAATTGGTTGGAGAATAGGACCCAGAGAGTAACAGTAAATGGAGTCCACTCAGAAGAAAGGAGGGTTACTAGCGGGGTACCGCAGGGTTCAGTATTAGGACCGGTCCTCTTCAATGTCTTTATAAGCGGCATTGCAGAGGGACTGGAAGGAAAAGTATGTCTCTTTGCAGATGACACAAAGATCTGCAACAGAGTTGATGCACAGGGTGGGGTGGGAAGGATGAGAAGGGACTTGGCAAGGTTAGAGGAATGGTCAAATGTATGGCAGCTTAGATTCAATGCTAAGAAGTGCAAGGTAATGCACCTGGGAAACAAAAACCCAGGGGAAGAGTACACAATGGGGGGTGAGATACTAGCAACAACAAAAATGGAAAGGGACCTGGGGGTAGTCATATCAGATGACCTAAAGGTGGGCAAGCAATGTGAGAGGGCAGCAAGGAGGGCTGGGGGGATACTGGGATGCATAGGGAGAGGCATCACCAGTAGAAAACAGGAAGTTATTATTCCTCTGTACAGACAGCTGGTGAGACCCCATCTGGAGTACTGTGTGCAGTTCTGGAGACCCAATCTCCGCAAAGACATAGACAGGATGGAAGCTGTCCAGAGGAGGGCAACTAAAATGGTACAGGGTCTGCACCGGAAGACATATGAAGAGAGACGAAAGGAGCTTAATATGTATAGCCTCGAGGAAAGGAGGGAGAGGGGGGACATGATAGAAAAGTTCAAATACCTCAAGGTAATCAACAAAGTCCAAGAGGGTAGCATCTTTCAAAAAAGGTGTGCGCAAGAACAAGGGGGCACAATTTGAAGATAGAGGGGGGCTCAGAGGTAATTTAAGGAAGTATTTTTTCACAGAGAGGGTTGTGGATGCATGGAATGGTCTTCCGGAGGAGGTTGTGGAGTCAAAATCAGTGGTGGAATTCAAGCATGCATGGGACAGTCATAAGGCCATTCTAGGGGGTGGGGGTAGGAAGAAGTAGGCTGCTGGTTAACTAGGATCTGCAGCTTATCCAGTAGGTAGGGAAATGGGCAGACTGGGTGGGCCAAGCGGTCCTTATCTGCTGTCAAATTCTATGTTTAGTTTACGGATATCCCCTATACCTGCCCCAGGTAGAGTACTAATAGTTGTAAACTCATTCCTATCCTGACATAATATTCTATTGATGTTTCTAACCATGGAGTCACCAATGACCAGGAGCTCCTTGTTTTGTCTATTAACTCTTGGTAACTCTTGCTTGTTGTTCCCTCACGTTCCTTCCAAGCCTCTTCTCTAGGCACACTGTGGTGTGGATCTAGTTGGTCAATATTGTCCCTAACTGCCTCAGTACTGAGGATGTCGTAAACCATTGTGAATGTCAATCTGCACGTTTCCACCAATGTTCCTTCTTCCTTTTGCTTCCCTTTGAACCCTACACCAATCTTCCTCTTCCTTAGAGTCCATGTATTTCTTAGCATCAAGGGGTAAGTCTTCCCCTACTGCATATGCAGCCCCAACTGTCTGATCTTCTTCATTTTGTTCAACATAATCATGCATTGCTGAATCAATAAATTTCTCTAGCAAAGATATCTCTATCTGGAGTTGAATCCTATTCTGTAGTGATTCAATTTCTTGTTTCAGGATTTCAATCAAGGTGCATTTATCACAAACAAACTGATTGACCTTCTCCCCTTCCTCATGCATTTTACATGTGTGGCAAAAGTTCACACTGGCGTAGTCCCTGTCTATCATACCCTTGTTTTGCTCCATATTATAGCAGGATTCCCCCAATTGTGCCTACCTACCTTCCTTGTTTGCAGCTAGTTTAGTGCCTCCTTCACCCGAGTGACACCGCTGGCCTCTGCCTCCATCACCTCCGCTCCGTGCTCGACTCCGCTCGCTGTAGCCGAGCGTTTTATAGCGCAGTCCAATGATGTTGCCCCTGTCACTATGACAACCATCACTAGTGCTCCTGATTCTGAGGCAGACTGTGGGGGTAACCTGCCCTTAAAAGTTCAGTTATACCCCACCTGGCAGCAAAAACGCTTCCCCAAAGCCCACACACGTGATCCAGTCAGCTGCAAGCTCCTCGAGTAGTGAAGGGTTCCAGCAGTGCCACCAGGAATCCAAGTGCCCAACTCTTCACTGTACTACTGCAGCTGAAGCTGCCGTTTAATACACACACACCCATAAGGCTCAGAAATCAGCCCTTACTCTGGACTCTGCTCGCTGTAGCCGAGCATTTTGTAGCGCAGTCCAGTGACGTTGCCCCTGTTACTATGGTAACCGTCCAGAACGCTCCTGATTCTGAGGCAGACTGTGGGGGTAACCTGCCCTTAAAAGATCAGGTTATACCCCACCTGGCAGAAAAACACTTCTCCAGAGCCCACACAAGTTAGCCAGTCAGCTGCAAGCTCCTCGAGTAGGGAGGGGTTCCAGCAGCGCCACCAGGAATCCAAGTGCCCAACTCTTCCCTGTATTAATGCAGCTGAAGCTGCTGTTCAATACACACACCCATAAGGCTCAGAAATCAGCCCTCACTTAGACTCACTCGCTGTAGCCCAGCGTTTTGTAAGCGCCAGTCCAGTGGCGTTGCTCCTGTTACTATGGCAACCGTTCCAGCGCTCCTGATTCCGCGCAGATTGTGGAGTAACCTGCCCTTAAAAGATCAGGTTATACCCCACCTGGCAGAAAACACTTCTCCAGAGCCCACAGTTAGCCAGTCAGCTGCAAGCTCCTCGAGTAGGGAGGGTTCCAGCAGCCACCAGGAATCAAGTGCCCAACTCTTCCCTGTATTAATGCAGCTGAAGCTGCTGTTCAATACACACACACCCATAAGGCTCAGAAATCAGCCCTTACTCTAGGCGCTTCTGCTTGTATCTGCTATAGCTCCTCACTGGCCATCATCCAATTGGACTCCTCCTAAGGGTCACATGATCAGCTGGTCATGTGCGCACACCACCAGGCATGCTAAGGCCTACACTTGCTTCAGGCCTACCTCACAGCTAATTTTTTCTGTGCCATAGGGCCCAAACAGGCCAGGAAGCCTGCCAATGCATTTTAACCTCAAAGCTCGGGTCTGGTGGTGTTTGGGGTTCAAGAGCATCCCAGGCGAGACCCCATGTGTAACCCTCCCTCCGCCCCCTCGTCTGGGGCATACTTTCCAATTCACAGATGGTCAGAAGCATGGAGGGACACAGCTGAAGTGCTAACCCGAGCCAGTGCACCCTTAAATAAGATAGGAAAAGATCTGTAGGTACCTTTCGGTGGCTTCACTTTTAAGTGCACTCTCGATCTCACCACAGCAAAACAGCTGTCATTTTCAAAACATGGCCAAAATGTGTTTTCACACTTTCAGCACAGAAATGTGTGGTCACTGTGGGAAATCATTGTTCGGGACAGATAAAGAAAATCACACTGACACTGTTCATGATCAGAGGTCTCAAAATGCCTATGTTAACAATCTGCTGTAAAAAATTCCCCAAACTAGTTACATTACGGGTGTGCGTTGCAGTTTCTACGCTTGCCTTGTGACTCACCAGTTTTTAAGATTTTCTGACAGATTTTCAACTTATCGCCATTTTACACCTCCCACGAACAGTATCACTGTCATTTTCACATCCTGTTCGAATGTGTTTTGCACCTGTGGTGTCAAATGCCATATTCGCTGTGCAAAAGCAGTTTTATTTGACAAACTAATATTGCCACTGTTCATGAGGTGGGGGTCACAAAAAAACATGTTGAAAATTTGGAGTGAAAATGCCAGCGAATGCCTGGCGTTAGAGTTTCGACATAACGCTCCACCCTGTGAAGAGAATGACAGGCATCAGGGGTGTGACTTGGGATTCTTACCGTCATGCTCATACCATTCCACCCCCCCACCCTGCAGCCAGTGAGAGAGGCATCCCAAGGTGTGCCTTGAACTCTTCAGGCCCAAACTTCACCCATTCTCCTATACGCACCCATTTCACGTATTTCCTGATGGAATGGGGTGCGCATAAAACCAAAGACCCCAAGGCACACTGTGACACTTGTCTGTGTCTGCAGGGTAGGGTGTGGTGAAATGGCATGCGTTGCCTGGCTGACCCAAAGGCACACCCCAAAGGCTGTCACTCTAAGCAGGGTGGTGGTGAGGTTAGCTTCAGTTCAATACTTCACTGCCACTTCTATATGCAGCTCTGTAACTTCTACACTACCAATGCCAATGCCAGCAAGCAAACATTCAGCACTGACAAATGCTTGTTTCTGTTCTTCACCATTATCCCTGCCTTGTTCTCACTTTTAGCATATTGTCTCTGAAGGGAAAAAAAAAAAAAAATTACTCCACAGCGGCAGTCACCCTCACTGAGGTCAGTTATTCCCCTCTCCCCAGTAAGTAATAGCAATGGGCACCACAGCTATCACACTTAGTCTACTCATGGTTACCTTTCTTGCTCTGCCCATGTCCCATCTGCCCCTACCCTCCACCTGAGCCCCACCCCTCTACCACCCCACAGCCACCCCCCACCCTAGACACCCCTATTTCTCACAGCACCACCTCTAACCAATTCCCCTCCCTACCGTGACACCTGGTCCCACCCCTTTCTGGCCATACCTCCCTCCACGCCCTAACCATCCCTTGTACCCCCACTAGTAGGACCTCGCATCGGTACCTGGCTAAGGATCCTGGTTGCCACAGACCGCTCATCAGATTACTTGCTCTACTCTTTCTGCTCTCTGGGGACATACACCCCAACCCCAGGCAGTTGTCAACTAACCACCCCACACCCCACTCTGGTACTGGCCTCAGCATTGCATCCATGAATATTTGCAGCCTTCTAAAAAAAATCCGCTGCTCTCCAGTGCTGGGCTGTACAACACCATCCTGATGTTATAGCACTAGTCGAAACCTGGCCCTCAAGAAAAACTCCCGACTCAGTTATCACCCTCCCTGGCTACACTCTGTTCAGGGAAGACCATATAGGCAAGCGTGGTGGCGGGTGTGCAGTCTTTATCGTGACACACTTTTAGGCCATGCTTTCCCTGCCCCAGCTTGGTTTTGTGCCCAAGCTCTCACCCTTAAAGTTACCTGACCTGCCAGGGGCCTCTTTCTCAGTCTCTTACATACCCCCCCCGAGGGACCAGGGACCAGCTGTCCACTCCCTCATTGATTACCTCACCACACTCCCACACAAGGCAGAGCAGCTCATTCTAGATGACCTTAATATCAATTGGCTGAGTACCACTGCCCCCCATATCTGGGACTCCTTTGCTGCCCTAGATATGACCCAACTATTTACCTCACTGACTAGATTTAACTGGTCAGGCGGCTCCAGCACCCTCCTAGATGTAATTCTGCCAAACCACCCCCGTAAAATCAGGGATATCAATGTACTACCAGACTCTAATACGACCACTCTCCTGTCCTCTGTCACTGGTCATCCCCCACACCAAAACCAGTGTCAAAGGTCACCTCGCTAGTGCTTTCACCTTGGGGTTCTCAGAAAGCTAAAGACGCACCTAGCCCAACTTGACTGGTCACCAGTCCTACTCGCAATGGATATTGACTCTGCCCTAGCCTATTTCTCCAGTGCCTTCAGAAAGACCTGCAACCTTTTCACCCCCCGACCAGAATCCGTACCAAGAAACACAACGCCCCATGGATCTCCCCATCCCTCATCCAAACACTGAAACAAAGAGATAATCTCTGGCATATTGCTGTTGAGACAGGCAAACTGGCTGACAGACAAGCCTATAATGCAGCACATAACAAGTACACCTGGGCTATAAGGCAGGCTAAGGCCAAATATTATCAAGCCACCCTTGAATCTGCTTGGGGCTCATCCTGTGCCTTCTGGGACAATATGAAAGAGCTCAATGGAAAGACCCGCTCCCCCCACCATCACTACTCTCCATAGATGGTACCATCACTACTGATCCTCCCTGCATAGCTGAGTGCCTCAATATGGCTTTCTCAGATCTAAACTCTGTCCTCCCCAACTACTTTTCCGACCCCATCCCTGCCTCCACCCCTGCCACGGATCACCCCTTTCTACCTGCATGCCATATCACCCCTTGAAGCCAGGCCTCATCTGCAAAAAGCCTTAGCTAGCAACAACCCCAGCTGTGATCCCCTGGACTCCAGGATTCTCCGATTAGTCTTAGATACTGTACTAGCCCCTCTCACCAAACTTTTAAACTGGTCACTATGCCTTGGTCAATTTCCCAGTGCCTGGAAAATTGCAGAAATCACCCCTATCCATAAGAGTGGCGATAGAACCTCCCCTAACAATTTTAGGCCCATCTCCATTCTCCCCCCCTCTCCAAAGCACTAGAAAAAATAGTGGCCATTCAGCTCTCCGAGTATCTGGCCAAATACAACCTGCTGTGCCCAGAACATGGATTCTGCCCTGGACACAGCACCACTACAACCCTCCTGGAGTTCTCCAGCACCCACTTTGCTCTCAACTCTGATCATGTTGCGGATGCAGAGTTCATTGACCTCCCCAAGGCCTTTGACACTGTCTGTCACCCCCTTCTACTTGACTCCCTCCACCAACTTGGCTTCTCCTTGGCCCACTAGCTTGGTTCACCAGTTACCTCTCTACCAGATCACAGTGTGTGAAGGTAAATGGCACCCTGTCCAGTACTCTGCCCGTTTGCTCAGGGGTCCCCCAGGGTTCCATCCTGGGCCCCGTTCTGTTCAGCCTGTTTCTCAACACCCTCCCCATCTCCTGCTTGGGCAATTTGGTACCCTATGCCGATGATGCAGTTATCATTGCCTCCCACCCTGACCCAGTATCTCTACAGGAATCCCTGCAGCACACATTCAACCAAGCCGAAAAGTGGTTCCTTGACCACCGGCTGGTCATTAACCTAAAAAAAACAAATCTATGCTTTTTTCACATCACCAGAATAAGGCCAAAATTGCCCCCCTCTTCATTCTCCCCAGTAATACTCACCCTCTCGAGCAGGTGTTGTCCTACAAGTACCTGGGCATCACCTTCGACTCATCTCTTACATTCCACACCCACATCAATACCCTGTCCGCAGCCATAAACTCTCAGATTGGCCTTCTCTATCACCACAGAGATTGCCTCCCCCAAACCGATCTCCGACTGGCCATCAGCTCCTCTGTCCTGTTCCTAGTGGACTCGGCCTATCTATCATACTCCGACCAACAATACCACCTCACCAGAATCCAGACCTTGATAAACAAGGCCTGCAGGCTTCTGACCAGTGCATCCCTCTGCAACCATACTTGCCTGCTTTATTCCACCGCCAACCTGCTCACCTTGGAGAAGCACCTGCGCTACCAAACCTGTTTACTTGACAAAAAATCCCTGCTAGGACTCTCCCCCCAGGGGTCACTGCATTCCTGCAGCTTGCATCCCCATCTGTTGCCACCTGTTGCTCAGTTAAGACCACCTCTCTGGTGCCCCATACCAAGAACTCCCTAGCCCAAAGGTCCTTCCACTACTGCGCCCCCACATGGTTCAACTTCCTCCCACCCTCTGTCACTAAGTCTGCCAAAATTGGTCCCTTTAAAGTTGCTCTCCATAACCACCTCTTTGGCACCCGAAGTGATAATTGCCCTTAATCAACCTAATGTTGGGGTCCCTCTCTGTTTCTGGCCCATGGCCTAGACAATGTCCGTTGGACTGCTTCTGTCCCCCCCGCTTTTTTTTTTCCCCTTTTCCTCACCCCTGTTCTCCACCCCACCCTTCCACATAAGTATTTCCCCAGTACGACCAGGGTTGCAACTTCTACTATTGTTCTACTTTATACGATTGCTATTTACTGCATGTAACTTTATTCCATAAACCACTGTTGTATTGTGTTCTTTTGTTATCTATATTGCACCTGTATGTTACCACTGTTGTATCTCACACTGTAACCATGTCTACCCTCCCTGCAACAAGGTGCCTTTGTAAATAAGTCCCTGACTCAAAGTTTGTAAATCTGACTTTCAAAAATAAATAAAATAAATAAAAATTCACCTCACCCCACCCTGCAGACACCGACAAGTGTCGAGACGTACCTTGGGGTGTTCAGGCATGACACTCACCCCACTCCATAAGGAAACATGTTGAAATGGGTGCAGTATAGGAGAACGGGGTGAACTTTGGGGCTGAAGAGTCCAAGGCACACCTCAATGTCTGTCACTGGCTGCAGGGTTGGGGTGGGGTGGAATGGTGTGAGCATTACTGTCGACAATTCCGAGTCACACCCCTGACACATGTCAGTCCCTACAGGGTAGGGCGTTGTGGTGGGAAACCCTAATGCCCTGGATGTTTCTTGGTATTTTCACTCCAAGTTTTCAACGTGGGCTTTTTGTGAGCCCACCGCATGAACAGTGACACTATCAGTTCATTGCGAAAGCGATTTTGTACAACAACTGCGCCATTTAGTACCACAGGTGTGAAAACACACTTTCAGGCAGGATGTGAAAAATGACAGCTGTACTGTTCATGAGGAGGTGTAAAAAATGGTAATGTTGAAAATCTGGGTGAAAATATAAAAAATAGGTGACGTCACGAGTGTGCATGGCAACTGCGCAATGCACACCATAATGCAAATATTCTGGGAATTTTTTTACAGCACCTTTTCAACATAGACATTTTGAGACCTCTACTCATGAACAGTGGCACTGTGATTTTCTTAATCTGTCCCGAATGTTGATTTCGCACAGTGACTGTGCCCATTGTGTGCCGCAGGTGCGAAAACATGTTTCAGGCAGGATGTGAAAAATGACAGCTGTGCCGTTCATAAGACAGTATGCAAAAATTACAATGTTGAAAATCTGGAGTAAAAATATATAAAATTGGAGAAGTTACAGGCGTGCATAGAAACGGTGCAATGCACGCTGGTAACGCAGTTATTTTTTGGAATTTGTTCACCAAATTTGCAACATGGGCTTTTTGAGACCTCTGTTTATGAGCACTGTCACTGTGATTTTCTTAATCTGTCCTGAACATTGATTTCGCTCAGCGGCCGCACCATTGTGCGCCACATGTGCAAAAACACTTTTTGGGCAGGACATGAAAAATGACATCTGTACTGTTCATAAGGAAGTGTGAAAAATGGCAATGTTGAAAATCTGGAGTGAAAATATTAAAAATTCTCAAAGTTATGAGCGTGCATAGAAACTGTGCAACGCACGCTGATAACAGTCATTTTTTGGAATCTTTTCACCAAATTTGCAACATAGGCTTTCTGGGAGCCTACCTCATGAATAGCGACACTGTAATTTTTGTCAATTGGTCCCGGAAGGTGATTCTGTGCAGTGACCATAAAATCACCTTTCGGACCGAATAACAACATAACAGTGACTTGAATTCATGAGGTGGGGTCCTAAGAATCCCATGTTGAAAATTTGGGGTCAAAAGTCACAAAAATGGCTGATATCTCCACCTAAGTTGAAAACCCCCATTTATGCAATTATACAGCTTACTTGCATTTCTTCAGTTCACAGTCGGCTTTGAAGAGTGCAGACGTGTTCCCACTCCACCAAAGACTGTTTCGCTGGACTCCAGAGGTAAGTATGGGGTGAGTGGGGTGTGGGAGGTGGGGTACACAGAGGGTGGGTGTGGGTTGCAGGAGGGGATCCGACAGCGAGGGACCGGTTTCTGTGTTTCAGGTTATAAAAATTAAAAATAAAAAAGCACCATGGACCATTTTCTGTTTTTTTACAGGTGTAAGTTTGAGGAGTCATTTAGCCACACTGGGGTGGGCTCCCATTGTGGCACACAATGGGGGTGATGTAGAGGCAGTAAAATGCCGACACAATGGGGGTTAAACTTGGCGACAGGAGATTGGGCACCCTGTCGGCAAGCATGTCTGTGTTTGGGGGATGATGCTGAGGGCATTGAGCACAATTGGGGACAGGGCACTGAAGCCGACAGGGACTGGACTTCCATTGGCAAGCATGTCTGTGTTTGGGGATGATGTTGAGGGGATTGGGCACCCCTCTCAGCAGACAAAACACAGCAAATGGGCACATATGCAGATGGAGATTGGACTCCCCGGAAGTTGGCTTGCTGGGGACTGTGAGAGGCAGATGGCAACAGCCGCCATGTTTATTGAAATGTTACACCAGGCAAGGCACACTCTGCAATAAGGGGATGCTCCCTCATTGCAGCAGTGAAATCGTTTCAAGTTGGTGGCACGCTTGCAGACTACTGTCATAACCAGAGTGCTCCTTCATTGGTGACACACAGATGAGCCCCAAAAAATAGTGATGGCATTGACCATAACACTGCCACACCTCCACAACCTGCTTCACCAGCAAGCTGTCACAACATGTTTCTTGTGCATGCACGCAAGCAAACATAAAAATTACAGCTGTCATGTTCCTGAGGTAGTGTAAAAAAAGGTCTGCGTTGAAAAATTGGGATCAAAATATTTAAAATTGCCAAAGTTTTGAGTGAGCATATTAAATTTCAATGTATGTGCATAGCTTTGCCATTTTTACTTATTTTGATCCCACATTTTTAACAGAGTCTTCTTATGATCCCACCTTATGAAAATTTTAAAATTTTGCCTAAAAGGTCATTTCACCAGTCAACCACGAAATCACCTTTTGGATTGATTTGCATAATTTAACGCCATTGATCATGAGGAGGGGTCCAAAAAGCCATGTTGAAAATTTGGGGTGAAAATATGCAAAATTACAAAGTTAAGCATCAAAACAAAACCCATTGAAATACATTAAACTGCACTTACCTTAGTTTCTCACATTGCAGTGGCAATTCCGGCAACAAGACATGTTATGGATTGGTTCATGTGAGTGTGGGGGTGTGGAGGGTGTGGGGGTATGGGCTGGGGTGCTGAGTGAGAGGTCAGGGTGGGGAGGAACGGACCGGCAAGGGACCATTTTCTTTTTTACAGGTTTAAGGAAAATAAACATTGAGGGACAGTTTTCTTTATTACAGGGAATATTAATGTGAGAATGGTGATCGGAGTGTGGGGGGGTGCCACCAGACACCAGGGAAATGTTATATAAATATGGGACAGTGACTGAAGGGTGGGGGTGTCACTAGATACCAGAGAAACATAATATAAATAAGGAGATGGCAATCAGAGGGTGGGGGGTGCCACTAGACACCAGGAAAACATAATATAAAGAAGGGGATGGCAATCAGAGGGTGGGAGTGCCACTAGATACCAGAGAAATATAATATAAATAAGGGAATGTCAATCAGAGGGTGGGGGATGCCACTAGACACCAGGGAAACATAATATAAATATGGGGACAGCAATTGAAGGGTGGGAGTGCCACTAGATATCAGAGAAACATAATATAAATAAGGGGATGGCAATCGGTGGGGGGTACCACTAGACACCAGGGAAACTTAGTGTAAATAAGGGATGGCAATCAGAGGGTGGGAGGTGCCACTAGACACTAGGAAAACATAATATAAATATGGGGATGGCAGTGGGAGGGTGGGGTGCCACTAGACACCAAAAACATAATATAAATAAAGAATGGCAATGGAGGTGGGGAGTGCCACTAGACACCAGAGAAACATAATATAAATAAGGGGCAGCGATTGGAGGTGGGGGCACTAGATACCAGGAAACATAATATAAATATAGGGACAGCAATCAGAGGGTGGGGTGCCACTAGACACCAGGAAACATAATATAAATAAGGGAACAGCAATTGGAGGGTGAGGGTACCACTAGATACCAGGAAACATAATATAAATAAGGAATGGCAATCGGAGGTGGGGATGCCACTAGATACCAGGAAACATAATATAAATATGGGGTGCCACTAGATACCAGAAACATAATATAAATACAAGGGACAGCAATCGGAGGGTGAGGGTGCCACTAGATACCAGGAAACATAATATAAATATAGGGACACAATCGGAGGGTGGGGAGGTACCACTAGATACCAGGAAATATAATATAAGTAAGGGATGGAAACTGGAGGGTGGGGGTGCCACTAGATACCAGGGAAACATAATATAAATATGGGGACAGCAATAAGAGGGTGGGAGGGGTGCCACTAGATACCAGGGAAACATAATATAAATATGGGGGTGCCACTATATACCAGGGAAACCTAATATAAATATAGGGACAGCAATCAGAGGGTGAGGGGTGCCACTAGATACCAGGGAAACATAATATAAACAAGGGGATGGATATTCAAGGGTGGGGGTGCCACTAGATACCACGGAGGCATAATGTACTTACTGGAATGGTGATCAGAGGGTGGGGGTGCCACAAAATACCAGGAAGCAAGACACATAAGGGGATGGCAATCAGAGGTGTGACTAGGCACCAGGAAACCACACTTAAGGGGACCATGATCAGAGTGTGGGGTGCTACTAGACACCAGGCAAACATAAGGGACAGTGATCGAGAGGTAGGGGTACCACTAGTCACCAGGAAACATTACATACTTAAGGGGGAAGGGTTATGGGAGGGGCACCACTAGACACCAGAAATCTTACGCGCATACATAAGGGGAGGGTGATGGGAGACTGAGGGGTGCCACTAGACACCAGGAAAGGCATCTCACTGCTCTCAGAGCAGTCTGCAGCATGAGTTACAGCTGCAGCTGCAGCTGCAGAACTCAAGAAAGTCAACTGTTCTCACCTTGGATTTTGGGGTGCCCAGAAAAGGTACTTCTGAGTCATTTTGAAAAATGCAAGCAGCAGAAGCTAGCTAAATGGGTCACATTCAGCTATGTTCAGGTGTTTATCTTTTTAAAAAGATATTATTTTTATACATTTTAATGTTTGTGACTTTAAAATGAGGAAAAATTGGCGCCAACATGATTGGTATTTCTGCCAACATTAGAGGAACATCCTGAAAATAAGCAGTTGCAATTGTTTTTCTTTACTGTTCAAAGGTAAATAATGAAAATGAGCAATCACAATCTTTTTTTTTTTTTTACTGTTGCATCATGATGTTAACTCTAAAATCATAATAACTCTAGAACCATATAATATTTTCATGAAACATTCCGAAGGCACACCCTGGGCATGGCCCCTTCAACCCTGAAAATTTCATGAAAAACTTCTACACCATCTAGACTGTAGGTGATGGCAGAAAATACACAATGTTAAGTATAGGGAAACCAAATGTTTTTTTTTTTTCATTTTTGGGTGCTTTGTATCTTGAAAACCAAACCAGATGGCTTCACAAAAGAAATCACATCTTAAGACTCTGGAAGCCTCTTCCCACATGCCAAATATTGGGCTATTTTGTTAAATGATGCCAAAGTTATTAAGGTGCACACTCCACTCCCACCCTGCATGCAACAACAGGAAAAAATATTACAGTTTGACCTCTCCTGTGTCTTCACAAATCAGACGTGGGGTGTGCCTTGGGTTATCAACCCTAATGCTCACCCCATTCCATCAGTAAATAAGCGGAGATGTGTAGAGTATATGAGAATGGGGTTAGCATTAGGGCCAGTAACCCCAAGGCATACCACACACCTGATCTGTGAAGACACATAAGAGATCAAACTGTAATCTTTTTTCTTGTTGCTGCCTGCAGGGTGGGGGAGTGGGTGTTAGGGTTGGGAACCCTAACACCACATTTCTCCATTTTTGTCATTTTAACCTTAGCTAGTGCATTAATAATTTTTTTTGCAATTCATTTCCTTACTTTTTGAGGTAGTATAATTATATCCTCATTTAACTAGGGGAGTGCAGGGCCCTTTTGGCCCTGCACTTCCAACTCTCCATAGATGCATCCATGTATGTTGGTGTGGAAGCGTCAAGCTCAGAGGGCCCTGCCCTTTCATTTCTGGCAAAACAGCAATCTCTTTCCTTCGTTGTATGGCTTGTTAAAGTTGGGAAGGATTATGTGTTATCTTTCTAGTACTCATTAAGACCTTTGTTTTGGTATTTTAGATTGTCCCTTAAGTCAAATATTGAGTGAGTTATGGTTGGTTGAAGCTGAAATGTGTGTTGGGGGATCCAAAATCTTCTTTTTTGTGTGAAAGGATCCTTTTTTGCATGAACAAAAAAGCCACATAAAAATGATTCCTTCATACAAAAAATAACTGAGAAAAATCTAAGTCCAAAATATTTTTTCATATGAAGGCATCCTTTTCATATGAACAAAAACCCATTTGAAAAGGATATTTCATATGAAAAAGTCCAAATTATTTTTTGTATGAAGGCATCCTTTTTCATATGAATAAAAAAATATGAAAAAGGATTCCTTCATATAAAAAAAGAACTAGAAAAAAAAAATAAGTCCAGAATCTTTTTTTTGTATGAAGGGGCCCTTTTTCATGAGAACGAAACAAGCATATGAAAAAGGGTTCCTTCATATGAAAAAAAACTCCAAAAAAAACTAAGCCAAAATCTTTTTTTAATACAAGGGTATCCTTTTTTGTATGAATTAAAAAAAGCATACGAAAAAGGATCCATTCATATGAAAAAAGAATTGGGACTTAGTTTTTCTTTATAATTCTTTTCTTATGAATGGATCCTTTTTTGTATGCTTTTCTTGTTCATAAGAAAAATAATTTCTTCATACAATATAAGAATTGAGGAAAAAACGAAGTCCAAATTCTTTTTTCATATGAAGGTATCTTTTTTGTGTGGACAAATTACTTTCTTGTATGACCATATGAAAAAACAGAAGCAAGTCATGAAAAGATTTTAAAATAAAAATAAATAAAAAAAAAAAAAAAAAAAAAAAAAAAAAAAACATTTCAGGGTCTTTTTTTTTCCAAAAATTAAGTGTACAATCTACCTAAGGGGTCCCTATGACCAAGATGCATGAACTGGTGTCTGTCCAGGGTGTCATTTGTGTGGGTTTTGAAAATGTATTTTTTGAAACAAATAGAAACAAGATGGTGGCTGTACAAAAAAGGATTTTTCCCTCACAAAAGAGGATTACCCTCATACAAAAAAGGATACTTTTTTGTATGGACCAAATCCTTTTTCCATTCCACACAACTATCCAAAAGACTCTACTGAGTGAGATCAGAGCCAACATTTTCAAATTTAATAACTTTGTCACTGATTAATATTTTTCTACCATACCAGTGAAAAGCACAACAAGTGGTCATGCTCTTTCTACCCTGAAAATTTTGGACCAAACTTCTAAACACTCTGGGCCCTAGGTGATGACAAAATATATCACTATCCACATCTTGGAATCCACACATCAACTGGAGAGCAAACTTGGCATGCCAAGAGATCTGCCTCCTCCCCAAGGCCACACATGCTAAATTGTGTGAAATCCATTGAACAGTTGTAAAGCTATTAAAGTGCAAAGTTTGAGGTTTAACATAGAAACCCCTGCTCAACCCTATAGTGTTTATATATATATATATATATATATATATATATATATATATACACATATATACATACACACACACACACACATATGGCAAAAAACTCCATTTAATGCACCAATTAGGGTTGTTCCACAGTGACAAAAGTGAGGAAATTCGATGTTAGGGTTCCCATTCCTTGCACCCCACACCCACCCTGCTCCCACCAACAGGTATCGGGTGTGCATTGGGGTTATCGGTCTAACTCCTTACTCCCCATCCCCTGTGTAAACAAGTTGAGGTGGTGTAGTACAGGAGAATGGGGTGAGAGTTAGGACCGATGACTCCAACGCACACCCCGATGCCTGTTGGTGGGAGCAGGGTGGGTGTGGGGTGCAAGGAATGGGAACCCTAACATCGAATTTCCTCACTTTTGTCACTGTGGAACAACACTAACAGATGTATTAAACTGAGTATTTTGCCATGAATTTCCCTTCTTTTTGAGAATGTGCACTATAAAAAGTGAAGTATCGGTAACGCAAACACAAGCACAAAGCGGTAAGCACATGGTGCGCAAAGGTAAACAGTAATGCAAACGGTAATAGAAACACAAGGCAAATGTTAATGAAAACAGAAACACAAATGCAAATTATGCAGCGCAAATGCAAATCGTTACATGCACATTCACGGTAATGGATTGGAAACGCAAATGCTGACAGTAACACCAACGATGACACCAAAGAAAACACAAACAGAAACGCAAATGGAAGCGCGTATGCAAACACAAATGTCAATGCACATGGTGACACAAAAGGAAACGCAAACAAAACCAGTAATGGAAATGCAAATGTTAACAGTAATACAAACGCAAGCACAAAGGCAAAGAGTAATGCACACAGTGGCATAGACGGGAACGCTAATGCAAACGGTTACGGATATGCAAGTGGGAAAGCTAAGTGTAACAGTAACAGAAATGCACAACCTTTTTTTTCCCCAAAAGCTGCATTGAGAAACACAGTGAATACAAAGAATGTATGCATAATAATGGGCCTCGGAGCAGAAAATGAACACTTGGAATACTAAGTTGCTTATATCTCAGGAACCGTACAACATAGAAAAAAAAATAAATCTCATATTATTTATCACTTTCCTGGCTAGTTTTGTACTTAGCCCCTAGCAGAGACTAAGCATTTTCAATGAAAAGTCAGTATCTCAAGAAGTGTTCGAATACGAGCTCCAAAAAAACGTGGCCGGATGCGTTACTGTTAGCCTATGGGAAAATCTTCAACTTCAGAGTACTTTTAACTTGCAACCTTGTAATATTTTGTCACCAACCACCAACAGGCACATCTATGGGATCTTGGCTTTCTTCCTTCCAATTTTCAGCCTAAAAGACCAAACTGTTCTTTTGCAGCAGGGTGGCAAAAATGTCCTATTGTTTGGGCATAGTGTCTCAAAGTAGTGTCGTGATTTGCGACACTTTCATAAAAAAAGCACAAAAGTGTCAAATGTGTGATACTACATTTAAAAAAATGCAAAAACATATTTCTGGGGTGTTTAACCACCCAAAAAAGACATGGTTATCATCCTCAGGGCTCGACTAGGTGAACGTAGAAGAACTGTATCCCTAGATGGTCCCAAATTTAAGTGGCAAGCATTTCTGTGACCACTAATTGAAAATAAAATGGCAGATTTGCAACACTACGGGGGTCATTTGCGACACTAAAAACTGCATTTGCGACACTGTCGAACTTTTTGTTAACTTTTCCCATTGACTATAATGGGAAACTTGTTTTTTGAATAACTTTTGAACTGTTTAATATTTTTTCATGAAATCTTTGAAAGACATATCAGGAACCCTGGCTGCATATTCCCTGAAGGTCTTGGACCAGCCACACAGACCGTGCGACCTGTAGGCGTGAGCAAAGAATGCACAAAAAAGTGTAAATATGACATTCTACAGTGTTATGTCGCTCCACAACCGTATATCTGACCATTACGAAACTTAGCAATTCCAGAGATCTAAGGTACCACTCTGTTCATGCCAAAGTTCAGGCAAAGCCATCGCAGTCAGGTCATTTGGCTCTCGAACAAAAAATATCGACAGTATTCCCAGTAGAGGGTTGCATGCATATATTATATTTAAATTAATGTTTCAGTGTCTCCAGAAAAAGCCATTTCCAGCAAAATGTCAGTGTTGTTAAAATAAACACATAAGTACTTAAGACATTTATGTAGTAGCTAGTTTTGGGGTTCAGAACAGCCTGCCACTGGCTATTTGGTTGGGATTCTTTGTAACTGGGTGTACTGCACAAAACAATGCAGTAGTAGAAGTGATTACCTGCAGGAAACCAGACAGAGTTATCATTCATTCACATATCTGAACCAAAAATGAGCACAAGCTGCTCCACTATGAGACCACATTTGCCTCAGGCAGCTAGTCTGTCACCCAACTCAATGGTATTTGTTCCTTTTTGGGGGGGGGCTGGCTGGGAGTTGGAAAGTGGTAGCTAGTAGGTGTGTGGTGGGTGGGGTGCTTGAGTGAACGGGGGTGTGAGGGACAGTGGCTTGTGCAGAATGGAGGAAGGGCTCCTGATTTAGCGTGGGTGGGGGATGGGTTTTATTACAAGGAGCTGCCTGTGGAGTTGGTACCAAAATAAATAGGATAAGGAATTGAATGTGTTACTTATTTATGAACAGTCAGGTTCACTTTACTGTATGGGCTGTTTCATGGGCTTGAGGGGAGGAGAGGTTGAGGCTTATCGGGTGATTTTGGTAGGAGGTGTAGAGTTGTAGGGTGGGGGCATGTTATTTAGGAGTTTAGGATAGTCAAATGATAGGATATCTGAATATGACATCAGATGGCATCAGAGGTTAGGATTGGATGTCAGTTTCGGATATGATTATTCCAATATCTGACAATCCTAACTTGGATCACATTTTATAGTATTTGAGCAACTTAGGTTGAGGTGTACATGCACCCAGTCAGTAAGCCCTTTTTTTTAATTAAAGAAATAAGACAGAAAACATGGTGTGTTTGTTCGGCCTTCTCTATATAGGGACACATCCAACCAGCCTACGTTTCCAATTGCTGCCTTACTTCCCTGTGGCCTGCTAGAAATGCTGAAGAAAGAAAGAAAGAAAGAAAGACGGAAGGAAGGGAGTGAGTGAGTCAGTCAGTCAGTTTTGACTCACAGCAAAAAGTGCTTCAGACTCCCACAGGCAGTAGTTGGAAATTGTTTATCCCCCCCCCCAGTTGACCAATAAAGAAAAGCAGCAGCAAACATTGCCCCAGGCCATGATCCATGGCTGAGGACAGAATCTGAAGAAATATTGCTGTCTCCTGGAGGAAGCTGAGAACAGCACAACAGTGCAAGGGGAAAAAAAAGGGGAAAGCATTTCCAGCACCAGCAGTGGGGTGCACCTCTAATAATTGCAACACACTACATCACCTAGCAAAATAGCACCTTGCAGGCAGGTACCAGAATTTCAGGAATCTCATGAGCACTTTGATATGTACATCGAAAGGTCTGAGTACTGGTTTTAACTGAAGAAAATTTTGGAGCAGGACAATGATGATGTGTGACCTCTTCCCGCCCATCCTTCTAGCACCCATGTTCACTTTGCCTAACAGTCTGATGCATCAGATCTGTTAAGTGTGCATAATTAGAAGTCAGAAAGGAAAAGCAGCTCAGAGATGTTGAATGTTGCAGCTGGTACTTGTCTCAGGAAACAGGGAAAACCTCGCACTATCTCACCAGAACCCACACTTGATGCAATAAATGCAGTGATAAGGTGCTATTTAATATAGCAGGCCATGGGGCAACAGCCATCTCCAACAACTACAGCCAACTTAAGGGCACACTCTTAAAGCACTACAAGCCAAAACCCATTGTGATAGTAGAACACTATCAAATCCAACACCACCTCCAAAGAGAGGGAATCCATTGTGGACTTTATCATCGCCTGAAAAATTTAGCATCTCCTGTGACTACATGGACAGTTCCTCAATGATGCCTTAAGGGACCAGCTCATCTGCAGTCTTCATGGAGATCACTACTACATGAAGCTCACTACATGAAACCCCTTCTTATGGAACCAGATCTAACTTTCAAGTTTGCATGCAACATCATGTTAGCACTTGAACCTGCCCAGAAAGACACCAAGGAGCTCATAGGTCACACTAACCCATCCAAGAAGCCCATCCACAGAGTCATCCCTGCCCAACCTCACAGGGATAAACCTCAAACAAGGGAGGCCCAAGCAACATCACAACCTTCTCACCAAGCTCCTTGAAACCACCAGCACATGACAAGGCAAAGCAACCTACTAATGTAGAGACCACCATATGCAAGAGATGTGCTGATTCTGCCAAAGAATGCACCACAATTGCAAAAGAATTGGGAGATCTGGTGTAGTTCTATGGAATGAACCATGTATGACATGGGCACAGTATGTAACAGATAATCTGTCAGAGACTCCTTGGATCTCTTCACTGTCTACACCATACAAGACTAAGGAGATGGAATCTACCTGAGTCTGGAGTTAGTGTGCATGCTGTGAGCATGTAGCTTAACACCAGAGCATCAGTATCACTGATACCCATACACATCCACACTGCCTGTTTCAACAAGTACCCACTGCAACCATTTCCTATCCAACTGCCATCCTACACAGGTGATCGGATTCCCGTGTTGGGGGACACACAAAATTAGCTAGTTGCTGTATTGGTCCTTTGTAAGAACAGAACCAGAAACAAATGGTTTGACACCTTATATTGGACCAACATAGATGTAACAAAAGAAAACAGTGCCTAAGCTTTCGGACCAACCAAGTCCTTCCTTGGAAGCTTATGACAATTGTTTGAAAAATCTCAATCTAGTAACACCTAGATCATACATAAAAAAAAAACAGAAAGAATTCTCATTGGTTTAAAATACCTGTTTTAAAAAAATGACCGAAGTTTAAATGTAGCTGGCATCAGTGAAGCACTCCAAGGTCAAATGTCAACAGAGGCAGATAAGAGGAATCCTTCAAGAGGCCAGACAGTTTCACTTACAAATGAATGAGTGATTGTATTATGAGAATACACTCTTAATTAAATGCAAGACCTTTAGACTTAGTACCCATTTAAGTACATGTTAAAAATGTGATAGCATTCAAAGTTAAAATATAAAATAGAAATGTTCTATCTATGGCAATAGGTGGGTAAAAGAAAAGTTTCCCTAGAGTGAACGCACTGTTTCATACATTCATACAGTATTATACCTATCTGGAGACAATTTACCAGGTATATACTCAACAAGATAATAAATTCCATAAACATTAAAACCTTAGGTGCTGTAACAAGATTTTTTTTTACAAGAAATATCCATTGTCAGAATTAGAGCCCAATAAAAACTACCAAGCACCCCTAGTAAATGAGACGATGCATCCTAATACATTTTGTGTTAAATAATGTGTCAGTATATAATCAATCTACTATATGTACAGTAACAGTCTTAGGAATCTGAATCAAAAACTAAGGAATTAAATCCTCCCCCGCCCCACACACACACGGGTAACATCATAATATGGATAACTAGTTGGAAGGAAGTAAAATTTAATATGTATGTGAACCCAGAGTCCTAACCCACTGTAACATCATGTCATGCCTGAATATAATCCTTACCTCATAAAACCCCAACCCCAGCCCTCCCACCACACACACACACCCCCCCCAAAAAACACACTATCCCCCTACCCCCCTCCACAAAATGTTTATGTAGAGAAACCAACATATTGATTGCTGGGGAAGAAACAAACTCCAGTAATCAATGAGAGAGGAGAGGAGAGTGGACCCTGCCTCTCATCATGTTACAAAGGAAGAAGCCCACATTGCTTGACAGGAAAGGGTTAAAAAAATAAAGCTCAATTGGAAAAGACTTTCCTACTGGACACTGTGGCAGCGGTGCCACAGAAGGCGATCATATGACTGAAAGCCAAGTATGGCCCCAAATTCCAAGATGGAACCTGCAGCATTTGGGACTTAAAGGTAAGGATCCAAGGTATGAGAAGGTACCACCCCCATCTTCAACATACCTCGACTTGTATCCTATGCATTGAAATAAAAGTACAGTAGTTGAACAAGAGTTGGATAGGCTGGCACAACATGGCAAGGTGTCCAGAGTGGAGAGAAGGGACTGAATTGCCCCAGTTGTCACAGTCTTGAAGTGTGACAAGGCAGTACGGCTGTGCAGTGATGACAAGGTCACAATAAACCAATGTGTGGATGCAGTCCCCTATCCCTTGCCTAATACAGAGGACCTATTTGCCACAGTGGCTGGCAGCAAAATCTTCAGTAAAATGGATCTTGTTTGCCTACTAGCAGCTAGAACTCAACCCTGACTCAGAACCATTCTTGTCATCCAGTCAAAGGACTATACCAGTACAGCTGACTGGCCTATGGAGTGTCAACAACACCAGCTTTGCATGGACCTGATTTTACATGGCCTTGACTGGGTTGTCTGCTTCATGGACAATATTCTGGTTACAGCGCCCACGATGCAGGAGCACCAACAAGTCCTTGATCAGTTCATGTCCAGGCTGCAAAAATATGGGATGAGAATCAAAACAGAGAAGTTTCAATTCCTGCAGGACTCTGTGGAGTGTCTGCTATACTGCATTGATGCCTATGGCCTGCATTCTACCGAGGAAAAAACAGCAGCCATCATCACCGTGCCAACACCAAAAAGCGTTACAGAACTTTGCTAATTTCTGGGACTGCTGAACTATTACAGGAGGTTCATGGCAAACTTGTCCTCATTACTTCAGCTGCTGCATGATCTGCTGTAGAAGGACACAAGATGGAACTCATCACGCAATGTGAGGCAGCATTCCAAGCTTGTAAGAAATGGCTTCTCGACAGGAAGTGGCTAGCCCACTGTGATCCTCAAAAGCCTTTAAGGCTAGCATGAAATGCATCCCCATATGGAATGGATGTAGTCATTTCCCACATCTTGCTTTATTAATTATGTGGCTAAAATATTCTATGAAATCATTTTAATATGCTTAGAAAGACATAATAAAGAGAAAGTATTTTTTTTTTCCAAAGGCATGAACGGCAGGGTATTGTTATGCTCTCTTCTATGTTGTAGGAAGGTATACTCTAATTAGGAAAAGGAAACTGTATGTTAGCTTTGTGGACCTTCACTCCGCATTTGATGCATTATTAAGAAACTTCCTATAGAATAATGTCAAAGATATCAAACTGAATAATTGGCTTATTGATATTATAATGAGTCTGCATATTGGCTCCTCTTACCAAATCAGATACAGTCTCTTAACTCTTATTATGGGCCACTTTGAGGTAAATTCAGATGTCAAACAAGGATGTCTCCTACAGCCAACCTTATTTAATGTAGCTATAGAAAGAATCCTTAAATCTTTCTCAACCCCATCATTTCTTGCACCCTCAATTATTAATATTTAGTACCTGATCACGGCATATACTGATAATCTGATATTAATGTTTGTTTCACCAACTGGCCTGAAGAGACAATTATCTCACATTAATACTATGACCAAGGACCTAAATCTTATTATTAATTACCAAAAACAAGGGTGGTGGTCTTTGGGGAGATGAAAAAAGACATGACCAGCATATGAAAGATCAGGCACTCAAACAAGTGTAAGAATATACCTGTATAGGGCTGGTTATTACCCCAATGAAAAATGGATTCCCCACTGGAAATATTTAATGCAAAGGGTACAAACTATAAAGCAGGCATTGCTTAAATTTAATAATACATTTGGAGGCAACTCTGTCCTTCCCTTACTCATAGTGATAGTGATAGTGATAGTGATAGAGACTAAGCTTTGCCCCATTCTTTCACTGGGGCAGAAATCTAGGGATATAATATCAGTGATGCCTTTGAAACAATTCTAGTAAGTTTTATTTATTTATTTAAGAGTTTCACCAGGAAGGGCACACTGAACAACAAGTTGCTCATTTCAGAGTTGGAAGGCACACAATAAAACATAATGAACGTAACAGTATACATTGCCAATGTATGGGAATTGAAAGACATACAAATAAGTCATGGGCAAACAACAAAACAGTATATAGTGCCAGTTATGCATAGGGTACATTACCAAGTGGAGAACAGTTAACAAGCATTAACAGGCGCAAGAAATTACAGTTGGTATGTATATTCCATTACATCATAGTGAACAGAAGGCTCACAAGTGCTGTAATAGGAAAACTATTACAGCCCATTTAGATGCCACATGGTCTGCTCAGTTGCAGTTCACAGATAGGTAATTGTGTAAGGCTGAGGAGATAGAGGAAGGGGAAAAAGAAAGGTGAATCTGGGGGGGGGGGAGGATTTCCACAGTTTAGGGAAGCGATACGAGAAGACTGCCTGGCCAACAGTAGTCATACAGCATGGGACACCTAAAGTATGGGAAACTGAGGACCTAAGTGAATGGGTGGATGGTGGGAGGATTGTTAGGGAAGAGTTGAGATAAGTAGGGAGGGAGGGAGCCAAACCAAAATTTGGAGATGAATTTAGCACAGTGGAGGAGACGTCTGTTATCAAGAGATGGGAAAGCCAGAGTGTGGTAAAGTTGACAGTGATGAGTAACGGTAGGAGCATTGAGTGTGAAGTGCCAGAAGGAGTTAAAGAAGGTGTCCAATCTGGCTTGGGAGGTCTTAGGCGTGGCACTGTAGACTACATTACAGTAGTCAAAGATGGGGAGGATCATCTTCTGGACAAGTTCACACCTAGCCGGGAGAGGGAGGCAGTTCCAGTTCCTAAATAGTGCACCTAACTTGGGATGCAGCTTTTTAAGGATGGCATCCACATGACTGAGAGAAGGTGAGGTGTTGTCAATACAAACCCCAGATATCTGAATGAGGAGGTGTCCTCGAGGACTGTCCCATTGAGGATGTGGAAAGTGGGTAGGGAGGAGAGCCTTGAAAGTCTCTGCCTAGTGCCGAAGGTCACGGAAACAGTCTACTTGGCATTTAGGAAAAGCTGATGTGAGCAAAACCAGTGCTGAATATTGCTGAAATCATTCTGAAGTCTGGTTGTAACATCGGTGGGGGAGTGGCCGGAGGTGTAAAGGATCGTGTTGTCAGCATACATAAGAATAGAGTAGATGCAGACAGACAGCAAGTTATTGAGAAAAGATGGAGAAGAGTATGGGGCCCAACACTGATCCCTGTGGAACCCTATGTCTGATGGGGAGGGTGAGGGATATAGGAACTACTATTCTAACTGACTAGGTCCGACCTACCAGGCAGGCATGGAACCAGTTTGTGGTAGCAGCTGACAAGCCTGCAATGGAGAGAGTGTAGAGATAGAGCTGAGACAGTGTCAAAAGCCTGGCTAGGTCGACAAAGATGGCAGATGTGATTTGACCACTGTCCATCCCAGTGAGGATGGAGTCAGTGAGCCTAATCCTGGAGGTTGTGGTGGAGTGGTTTTATGAAAGCCAGATTGGAAAAGGGGTGAAAAGTTAGAGTGAGAGAAACAGACAGAGAGTTGGGTAAGAACTAGGTGTTCTTGCAGCTTAGCGAGGGTGGGAGTAGGGATATGGGGTGATAGTTCCCAAGGAAGGATGGGTCACTGCCCTTAGGGGGGAAGAACAATGACATTTCCAGACAGAGGGATAGCTTCCAATGTGAATGAGAGGTTGAGTAGCTCTGTCAGTGGGGCAGAGATAGCCATAGTAGAAAGGTAAAGCAGCCTGGGGTCCAGCCCATCAGGCAAACTGCCTTTAGAAGGTTTAGGGCAAGCAGGTATCCAAAGGTGCTCAGTGGGTGTTAGTGTTAGTGAATGAGAACGGAAGGGGCTGGGGATAGTGTGGTGAGTTGGAGGAGGACTCAGACTGAGAAAATGGTAAGGAGGATAGAAGGGCAGAGGCACAGGACTTGGAAGGTGTGAAAATAATTAAATTCAGAGGTGGCACTCAAGTGGTCAGAGGTAATAGTGTTGTTTATAGTGAGAAGAGGGTAGGAGGAGAATAAGGAGGGAGAAGAGAGAGGAATTACTTCCAAAATTTTGAGGGCCATTTATGTTAGATTGAAAGATTGAGGTAGTCGGCCTTAGCCAAACGAATGACTTTGGTGCATTTGTTATGGCGCTGATGCTAGATGTCGTAGTCTTTCTGGAAACTTGAGATTTTGTGTTGCTTCCAGGATTGGTCCTTGCTCTTTGGCATGCTATGAGTTCCAGTGTGACCCAAGGGAAAGTGGCTCCCGGACTCTGACTTTGTGAGAGTGGCATGCCAGTTCCAAACTTCGAGAAATTTACCTTTGAAATATTTTGCAGCTGCATTAATCGTGTTACTAAGGTTGTAGTGGACCAGATTGTGCATTATAGGTAAAAGTAAGAGTGGCCAAAGGTGCATGGATTTGTAAGAGCGAGTCAGTAAGGTTTTGTGGGAGACTTTGGTACAGTGGATTTTGCATACTAGGAAGGCTGTGACTAGTCTGACTATATATATATATATATATATATATATATATATATATATATATATATATATATATATATATATATATATATATATATATATTAGAGGCAAAACTCCATTTAATGCATCAGTTAGAGTTGTTCCACAGTGACAAAAGCAAGGAAAATTGATGTTAGGTTGAAACTCCCTTTGCACCCCTCCAGCCCACCCAACTGGAATCGGGGTGCGCATTGGGGTCATCAGCCCTGTCACCCCATCACATGTGGAAAAAAGCTGAGGAATAGGAGAATGGGGTGACAGCTAGGACCGATGACCCCAATGTGCATCCCGATTCCAGTTGGTGATAATGAGAAATAGTGAATGTAATGCGGTGGCGGGAGCTCGGGGCTCTTTGGGCCCCACACTCCCACCACATAATGCAGCGTATGGAGCTGGGCTCACACCATGAACGCAAATCGAATGCTGGCGACGAAAGCTAAACAGAAAGAGAAATAGCACTGTAGACAGAAATGTTAAAAACAATGGAAACACAACCGCAAATGAAAATGCAAAGGGTAACGCACATGGTGGCGTAAACGTGAACGGTAAGTGAAACGGCTACGGAACCGCAAGCAGAAATGGTAATGGTAACAGTAATGTAAGCGCACAGGCTGGTTTTCCCCAAAAGCTGTAGAGAGAAAGACAGTGAGTAGAAAGAATGTATGCAAAATAATGACTCTTGGAACACAAAAATCAGGAGTTGGAATAGTAAATTGCTTATATCTCAGTAACCGTACGACAGACAAAAAATGTAAAAGTCATATGTATTATCACTTTCCTGCTAAGAATTGTTTGACAAAAACTCCGTAACTCGCACCATTTTCGAGATACGGGCCCTCAAAGGGGCGGCGAACGCCGTAATGTTATCCTATGGGAAAAAACAAACAGAAGTTCGGAGTGCCATAACATTTCCTCCCTGTAATATTTTTTCACCAAACCACTGAAAGGCACATCTGTGGGATATTGGCTATATCTCCTGCAAATTTCAGCCCAAAAGACCAAACCATTATTTTGCAGCAGGGTGCCAAACGATTGCTGCAATGCGTCGGCTGCCGTAATGTTATCCTATGGGAAAAAGTGTCAACTTTGGAGTGCCATAACTTTACTGTCATGTAATGTTTTTTCAACACAACACTGAAAAGCACATCTGTGAGATGTCGGCTGCGTTCCCTCCAAATTTCAGCCCAAAACTCCAAACCGTTATTTTGCAGCGGGGTGCCAAAGAATTGCTGTCATTTCCCCACAGCCTAGAAAAGTACTGTCGCAATTTAAAAGCTTTTGCAAAATTTGCACACTTTATGAGCAAAAGTATTTCGAAAGTACTTTTTCCAGAAATTTGAAAACAGATTTCGGGTGTTTTACCCAAAATAAAGACATGGCTATCATCCTCAGGTCTCACCAGGTGAATACAAAAAGAATTAGGTTGCTAGAGGGTCTCAATTTTAAATGCCAAGCATTTTTCTGATCACTAACTGAAAACAAGATGGCGGATTTGCAAAAGTAAGAGGGCCATTTGAAAGTAAAAATGCATTTGCGACACTGTCAAACTTTTTGTTAACTTTTCCCATTGACTTATAATGGGAAATTGTTTTTTGAATAACTTTTGAACCGTTTAATATTTTTTCACGAAATCTTTGAAAGGCAATTGGGGACCCCAGCCGCACGTCCCTGAAGATTTTGGGTCGGTCGCTAAACCGTGGCGACCTGTGGTATGGACCGTAGAATTCTAAAAGTGGAAATGCGCAGATCATGCTTAATAACTCCGCAGCCATGTATCCGACCAGTACAAAACTTGGCAGATCCCAAGGCATATGGGTCTTGATTATGTTTTCAAAATTTCAGACAAATCTGTCAAACAGTTGCAAAGTTATTAAGGTGCAAAATTTTGGGTTTAACATGTAAATGGCTCCTCAACTCCTAACTATGGTAGCACTTACCGTGCTTACTATATATATATATATATATATAGATAGATATATATACACACACACACACACACACACACATATACATACATTATATATATATATATATACATATACACACACACATATACTTGGAGTAAGTTCTTCAACTCCCGGTCATTCATTAAGGCTGAATGAGAAGGCTTTAGACTGACTGTGACAGAGTGACCTCTGTCAGGAGAAGATGCCTGGTGATAGGCTAGGTCCCTCGTTCCCTTGTATACCTCTTCCAATTAAAGAATAAGAAGAGGGTGAAGAAAGACTGGCAAAGTGCCAGCCTTTTTGCTTTAGGACCACTGTATGTCTAAGTTTAAAAATTCTTGGGACCTGCCTTATAGGACAGACCCATCGCGATCTAAACTGTAAATATGAGCTGCAAAAAGTAGATTAATTTGTGAAGCAAAAACATGCTCCGTAGCCACCCAGGAAGAAGTGTCACCAAGAAAGCACAAACCTATAAAAAAAGCAAACTGTAGCCAATGGGATGAAATGCCAGCCATCGGATATACAAGAAACAAAAAGAGTTATGGTGCCCTAAGGTTCCGGTGCCCAAATAGTGTGGGTTCCTGTTGCGAGCACAAGAGAGCTCTGAATTCGATGCTACCAGTGCAGCTTCTATTTTAAAAGATAGAGATTGTACCAGAAGTAGTTCCACCTGGTCGCAAGGGGTGACTCAGTATTAAAACAAAGATCGGAGCAGGATGCTCCAAAAGCAAAAAGTGCTCCTCGTTCGAAGCAGAAAGAAAGCTGTTGCTTCAGAGCGAAAAAGACATGCTCTGGAGCTCCTAATCAAACATTGCATGTTGTGATGTTGCTACTATCCCAGAGCATTCCAGAGAGCTTCGTTTTGTTTTATAAGGGGATGTAGCACGGCAGGAGCTAGCATGGCATAAATAATATACCTGACTTTTATTTTTCTGTATATATTATCATTTTAAAGAATAAATAAAATAAGTGCCATCTAGGTGCTTTTATGCACCCAGTCTCAGTGTTTGCCTAATTAATTGCATCCTGTTATCCCAGCCCCGCACATTAATGGTTTCTGTCATATCAACAGTCTTAGATTACTGAATTAGATTTCTAGTATGGGGCCTTGAAGGCTACCAGCCTATTGACTAAAGGAAAAGGATTTTTGAAACAAAAGTTTTCACTTCTGTATTGCTGGAAATAATTTCATCTCTAAATCTTATGAACTTATCTACAGAATCCACAACAAAAAGATATAGTTATTAGCAGTAAATAGTCCGAACTTTTCAAGATGAAACTTAAAGATACTGACATGCAATTTGACATTTATAACATTAAAAGATCAAAAATATATGTACGGTTTCCTAGGATAAAAACTACTCATAGATGTGAAGAACATTTACTAGTCATCCAAAAACCACTGCTCAGACATGCTATGACAATGTACTAAATGGGCCTCTTTAAATCTAAAATATCAGATCTGTGATATGGCAAAAATCCTACAAGAAATATAGAATGTGAGAGTGAGAAAAAACAAATGGAGGATCTTGTACGCATTTTAATTAACTTTACTTGGTATAATGAAATCAGTAAAAAAATACTTATCTAACATTATTGCTTATTCTAATATCTCTGATGGGGAGCTGGTCCAAATTTTTCCAACTACAGAAGACAATATTACTATATTTGATATAGAAAAGTTTTTCTGTTCCTGTAATCTGATAAGATTGAAAAACGGGAGTTGACATTTTGAAACATATGGTTGTGAATATCATAGAGGGCAGTATATTAACATTTTGCACATTTTCTAAATGTATATTGCTAGAAGCAATCTGTTACTGGATGTACAGTATCTATGAAATAAAAGCCTTTGTGTAATTTGATCATTTTATATTCCCTCTATTTGTATCTGTTTTTAAACTGTAAAGACTGAAATAGACTGAAAATGTTAATCAAATAAAACTGAACTGTACTGTACTGAAAGTCTTGCCATCAGGAGATGAACAGCCAGTTGCTGTTGCTTCCAGAACCCTGTCTTCCAGCAAAATGAATTATGCACAGATTGAAAAGGAAGCACAAAGTGTTATTTTTGGTGTCAAAAAGTTCCCTAAATACTTGTTGGCCTGTGAGTAGAATATAGAATATTGAAGGTCTAGGATCACACCAATTTAGATGCACTGTCTAGACTGCCATTTCAACACCAAACTAGAGAAAGATGATGATGGAAACATTTTTCAAGTCTCCTACCTTGAGGAGCTACCTGTTGCCTGCTGAGACATGGTGGAAGGAAAATGACAGGATCCAGTCCTTTCAAAGGTTCTTGATCTCACTCTAAATGCATGGCCTGCCTTCATGAAGGATCTGACCCTTTAGCCCTTCTTCAGCAAGAGAGATCAGCCATCCACAGAAGAAGGCTGTGTCCTGTGGGTGCAAGAGTGGTGATTCATCCAAAGCTCCAGAAATGACCGCTGGATGACCTCCATGAGAGCCATCTCAGAATTGCATGAATGAAGGAACTGGCAAGAGGATACCTCTGGTGGCCAGGACTAGATCACAAAGTTTTGTGAAGACATCCAAAATCAACCTGCCACAGCACCCCTCCATCCCTGGTCCTGAACAATAACCTTGGGAGCATATCCATTGGTTATGAGGAAATTGACAAGCAACATTTCCTCATTGTAATTGATATTCACACAAAATGGATTGAAGTGCTCCCCACACAGGTGACAGCTATGGAGAAAACAATGAACCTGTTGAGACACTTTATGAATATGGACTGCCTAAAGAGTTGGTGTCAGGCAATGGTCCTTAGTTCTCATCTCAGGATTTCACACTCTTGAAAACGAATGGGGTTTTTCATATCCTGGCTCCACCATAACACCTGGCCTCAAATTGAGCAACAGAATGAGCAAGTAATAAGCCATGACAGGGTGTGCCTTATAGGATTTTAATGCACACCCCAGGAGTGTAGTAAGGCACAAGGCTGAAGGCTGAGTGTCTTTATGCCCCTTGAAAGTGCATTAAAAATCCTATGAGCCACACTCGGAAGGTGCTTATTAAACTTATAAAATGGCTGTATTTTTTTTTGCACAGAATCACAGAATCATGGAAATCTGATGGCAGAAAAGGACCTCATCAGCCCATTGAGTCTATCCCTTTCCTGTCCCTTACTCATCTCCACTTTTACGGGCCTCTCTTTCCCCCCACATCCTAGCCCCATGTGTCTGTCCCATGCCCTTTTGAATCCCTCCACCGTTTCGGCTCCCACCACCTCTTCTGGTAGTTTATTCTAGGCCTCCACCACTCTCTCCATAAAGAATCGCCCCCTCACATTGCCTCTATATCTTCCTCCTTCCAATCTTAGGCAAAGCCTTCTAGTTTTAGCCCCCTCCTTCCTTCTGAACAAGCTCCCCTCCTTCACTTTGTTGATCCCCTTCACGTATTTAAAAGTTTCAGTCATGTCCCCTCGCTCCCTTCTAGTCTCCAATGGGTAGATGGGTTTTGGGTGAGGAAAATGAGATTCAGCATCTGACCGTACATTTATAGAGATTTAATGTATGGTCATGTGACATCTCTCGACCAGTGAAATGTCTAGATTTTTTTCTTGCCATTTTACAAAAACTTTTAAGAAAGCCTGGATGAAACAAGGCAATCAAGGCACTCCCACAACAACCCAATGGCTGACAAACTTTTCTTTTTGCATACCAGATCACCCCACATATGGTTACAGAGAGGACACCAGGGGAATTTTTTTTTTTTTTTTAAAAAAGGTCACCCATGAACTGGACTGTCTCTCTTAAAGCAGACTTTTCCCACCAAGTGCACAAGCACCAGCTACAATAGGAGAAGGGATATAATGAAGTGCTACACATTCCCCACATTTTTCATTCAGGAGAGAGGGTGATGATCTGAGACTTCTGACACAACAAGCAACTTGGGAATCCAGGGACAGTGCAAGAGACTCAGGGACCTTTACCCTATGGGGCACATGTAGGTTAGTGGACCATATCCATCAGGATGGTACCGGGTCAATATGCCATTTCAGATATGGTGAAGACAAAACCATGCAACGGGTAGCGTGCTGGGGAATATAGCTACAGGGACGCAAACACCACAATGATGAAATAGTGTAGGTGCTGTTTTGCACCCTATAGCTAATGGCAGGGAGGTAGTGACACAGAGGATAAGTCCTCTGCTGGGAGGGTGGTCCATTGAGCAGCTGCCGTGGCTCACAGGGGTGAGTTGTTTGCAGTGGAGGGAAGCGGTGCATCTGTGGGCCGGGTCTCGAATCCTGGTCCCAGACTAGTAGAGTGCTTATTGTATTTTATATATTTTTTAGTGTTGTGCTGATCGTTTTTCCTCCACCCATGTTTTCTCCACATCCCGTGTTGGCTACCCCTGAGTTGATTATATTAATGGGGGAGTGTGGGGGCTGATCACCCCACAAAAATAAAGGACTTTTGTGTTTTTTAGCTGTTGTTGACTTTCTTCATTATGTCCCTGTGCTTGCAATGTATCCGGGTGGTATTGATAAAGGTGGTACATTGCTGCGCTGTTTCTTTTGGTACAACATGATGGCCCCATGCCCATCAGGACCACCTCCTACCATCACGTGTCTCCACACACACACACACACACACACACACACACACACACACCCATATCAGCATAAGACCTTCCTTGGGAACAAGAGAATGACAAGGATTTTGCTCCTGCCCTTGCTTGAGTGCCATCATCAGGTCCAGCAGTAGCTGTTCCCAAAACATCCGTTGCACCCACAGCTGCTGCAGCAGACCAAAGATTTATTTATTTATTTGGATTTTGATGACCGGGTAAACCCACTGAGACCACTGGTCCCTTTTTCAGGGGTGACCCAGGGTTAAATTACATTCACTAATATTACATACATCAGACAGTAGTACAGGGAGTAGAGGTGAGACAGCATCAACTGGAGACACAGTAATTACAGGTAGGCAAATCTGGGGGAACAATTGTAACAATACAGAGTTAGTAGAGGTCATAGTTCAGCCATTTGACAACAGGGCATGAGAGAAACATTTGGTCTGGTAGGAGAAAGGAGGACTAGGAGTGCAGCCACATAGGCTAAGTTCCAGCAAGTAGATATCTGACAAGGCAGTGAAAAGCACCACAAAGAATTTATGAATGAGCCATTCATGGTGCCACTGAACTGCACAGTTGTTAGGTAGAGCAAGTTGTAACCAACAGAGCAGAATAATCACCAGAAGTTATCACGGCCTGAATAGTCTACTTCAGCCCTGAAGACAGAATATCATTTTTTGTAGACTAGTTTCATCTAAGGGGGAGAAGTTTAGTAGACATGGTACTGATCTTAAGGAAGTGCCTGGCAGCCATCTTACTTGTAATCCTGTAGTGGGTAGTTTGTAGTCCTATAGTTACCTGTTACTGAAGCCCTTTATTTTTTTATTTTTTTATTTTTTTTAATTTTGTTTCACTCGATTCGCGCTCATGGGGTCATGTCTCAGGCATCCGGTCCTTATCCTGCCCACCTGTGGATCTCTCGGACTGAGCCTCCCCCCCCCCGCAGCCGGCACCCCAGTTTCACCCACCCAGGGAGGTAGCCCGTTGCCTCTTTGGGCTCTCTTACAAGGCAGACTCCAACTGCAGGTGGGCCCCTGAGGGAGGAACTAGAAGGCCAGCCGAGGAAAACCCGGCGGAGGGCATGGGGGACTGGTGCCGTCACCTACCTCACGAGCCAGTTGTTTCCTTTGTTCTGTGCTGCTTCCCCACCTCCCCTGCGTGTGCACGCTCCAACGCAATGATGCAAGACAACTCTGCCAGCGTTGGCCATGCTATACATGCAGCCCAGTGCTCTGCAGTGCCCCCGGTCTCCACCAGGGGCAGCTGGAGTGCCGGATTCCCCAGTACCCACCCCCTGGGATAGGAGAGCAGCCCTGCAGGCGCTCAATCCAATCCCTTCCCTGCTGACCCCCGGCACACGAGCTCACGCCCGAACTCGGGTCGCCGGCATGGCGCAAGGTGTGGCATCCAGCGCCTCAACCCTCAGCACCACCGGGCCAGTCTGAAGCCCTTTAACTTTTTGTCTCTGTGTAATGTATTGTTTTCAGTCAGAATAAATGGTGATCTGCTCTCCTTAAGTCTGTGTCAGTCTGTTCTTCAGCTCAAGAATACTACAGTTTAGCCTGGTGACATTGGGGCTGAGGCACTGTTAAACATCTTACTTTGCTTCACCCTGGCGACCTGAGTTCGGGAATGAGCTCAGATCTCTGGGGTTGGCAGGGGAGGGCTGGAAGTGGATCCAGCATCTCTCCTGAATCATGGAGGCTTGCTGACTTGGTTCTTGACTGCCATCAGGTGGAGGACTGTTTTGGCAGTGCAAATGCCCAAGCAGCAGATGCACATGCATCACTGGGGGGCAGCGGGTTCTGGGTTGCATGCACTGATGCACACCTCCACATGCATGTGTGACCTGCATTGCTTCCTCCATTCAAGGGAAGCCAGGAAATGGGAAAGGGACCCACGAGTTGGCTGCTGCACAGCACAGCTCTATGGACCCGCATCACCACCCGGGCACCTCAGGCGCTATCTGGATATACTTTCTGGGAAAAACAGCCCTAGCTTCTCAGCACTGCCATGGGGGGGGAGGATCTGTGAGGGATCTCATGCAGGAGACAAGCCCAGGGGAGGTGTTAGCCAGTCTGGGGGAGGTGGGGTTGGAGCAGTCAGCAACCTGAGGGGTAAAAATCTCCATGGATAAAAAAGAAATACTACACTTTTAATTTCAGGACCTTTAATTTTTATTACTGAAGACATTTTCATTAAAGCAGGATCTTTTCTCCCTCAGACTTCACCTGTTCCTGTTGCTTATTCCTGTGGTGAAGTTATACTCTTCTGCTCATGACATCATAACTCGCTGTCAGGGTAATGATCTCCTTAGCAGAAGCAGAGAGTTAGGATTTCAGAACAGGAAAAGCAGCAGAAACTGGTGAAGTTTAAGGTGGCACAAAGCTTGTTTTCTTTTTTTTTTCCCTCACTCCTCCCCTGGTCATCCCTCCTTCCAAGGAGTGCTCCAGCCCCATCACCCTGACATCTGCTGGAACCTACCTGCCGCCATCTTCCCACACAGCTGTCCCTTAAGCCCCACCACAGAACAGATCTGGTTCTGCTGGTGTGCTCAGCTGGTTGGGTGTGGGGCCTGCGGATACCCCTCGTCAACCTGCTGCCAGTGTTTTTCCTCTGTTTTTTTGCCCCCAGAGATGTGACATGTGATGGGGCCATGCTGCATACCATGCACTCCTGTGTGATGTACACCGACATCTGCCACATCCCTCAATCATCCTCGCACCGAGCTGCCTTTCCCCAAACTTCCATCAGGGCCTAGACGAGCTGCAGGCTCTGCCCACTCCTCCCTCCAGAGGAGGAGAGCAGTCCTGTGGATGCTCAACTCTCCTCCCCCAGCAGGCCCTCTGACAGCCTGGATTTGCTCCCAAACCCAGGCCATCAGTGTCACAAATGGTAATGCTACTGCTACACCAGCGGGTCTGCCACAAAGTCTGTTTTCATGCAGTTGTCTTCAATAATAAAGACTGCAATGTTCAGAAATTCAAACATCTTCAGGGTTATGAACACTATTTAATATTTCAGGATATCTTTGAGGGAGCAGTGCATCAAGGACTTATTGAGCCTGTGTATGGTACTATGCGAAGCTGTATAAGGCTACCCTGTGAAATGCTCAAGACCTACCTTTTTGTACTTGACAGTTGTACAGGTAGTGCAATAACTGTTACTGTACTCTTATACCCTACTGCTAAATGTTATTGTTCTGCTATCTGTTTTTCCTATTCTGGATCTTATACTGTGAGATGCATGAAATTATGCCAATAAAAAGAAATTCAACCATTTTGAGGAGTTTACGAGATTTTAGTCCTGCTGATTATCTTTCTGTAAACTGGCAAACCAGTTCTAAAATATAATTCAGGGAGCTCTGATGGCTCAGGAGCTGTGCACTGCGTTGGGTGCAGGGGACCTGAGTTCAGAAACAAACTGAGAGAGCTGTGTCCAGAGGCAGGCCAGGTCAGGAGAGCTACTATTTAACAATGGGGCTTGACCAGGGAGGCTTGGCGGTTGGCGGCAGGTGTCAGATGCCACTGTGACCTCTGTGGATGGGTCAGAAGGCTTGCTCCAGTACAGTGGTACCCTGCACATGTGTGTGAAGCCAATGGATGGCTATTGCAATACCATGCAGTAGGTGTGAGTGGAAAGAAGAACTCTGGGGAGAAAAACAGCCTGGGCCCCATCTGGATGGCAGTCCAGCTTGACCCACTGGGGTCCCACACCAAGCAGCACACTGTCTACCCTAGATTCTGACTAAAGTCACGGGGGGGGGGTGATGAAGACTTTAGACAGCTGACATGCTCTTGTGGTGAATGTGGCTGGGAGGTCTCCAGAGAGGGAATGGAAAAAGGTGACGTGGATAGGCAGAAAAGAAAGTTTGATTAATATATATATTTATATAAAATTCATCTTGAACCTGACAGTACGAGCCCAATAAGGGCTTGGTGTCGCCGTGGGGATAGTGACCATCTCATGGAGGACAATGATATGTGAGCAAAAAGATACTCCTACCATGTGTGCGTACACCTAGGCAGAAGTACATAAGGACCCCTCCCCAATAGGTGCATGTAAGGTCTTTTGGGTTCTCTGTGCATGTGCAAGCTGACAGAGTTCTACTGTACCTTCAACCAGTCCCCATTTAGCGGACTCATGCAAATACAATGGCTTTGTCCTCAGGACAGGGGCCTCTGAAGGTTCTGCAGTAACCAGAACAGGCCTGTATATCTGCTCCTATCTTATGTATATGTGTATATTTTCAGTCTGCTTCTATTTGTGTCATTTTTCGGTGTACTCTTTCTGTTACCTGCCTCTCTAGGAACCCTGTAATCTGCCTGCTATGTAGTATAGTCCTTCTTTGCACATATTGTTCTTATCGACTGCACATTCTTGACTCTCTATACACTGGCCTGTGTGAAAGGTCTGGGTCACCCTCCTGCACCTACGGGTATATGATGGCATCTTGTCCAGGAGAACGCCTACCTTACACCATGAACTCCAGTTCTGCACTAACACCAGTCACCTTGCCATCTCAGGTCAGGGGCAATATCAGGAACACCTTAACCATACTGTGGGCACCAAAACATGATACATCAGACAAACCGCAATGTTCATGCAGGAGCTGGGATCAAGCATGCTCTATTTTTATTAGCTGCCTAGGAGGTACACAGCTCTCTGGGCATTTTCATTGCCACATTCATTCATGATATTTTGTTGTGCACACTACTACTATTACATTGCTGGACCATGCCATACACGGCTGTTCATCCAGAACACACTTCCTGGACTTCTACCTAAGCCCCTCCAACCTCTAGAAGAAGGAAGAATCACCTTATACATTGCATTTTTCATACTCATCGATCCCAAAAGTGATTTACAAGCAATGCTAGACTCAGAGTGAAGTAATCAAATGTGTAGTGGCAGCTATTTTGCACAGCAACATCCACACACAGCCTTGGACAATTGCATGAACCAGTTTTATGGGAAGGAAATGCTGGCCAGGACACTAGAAAACCTCCCTACTTTTGGAGGGGGAAACATCAGCAACTGTCTCTGCTGATGCAAGATGCCCAATGCAGATGACAATGGAGGCGTTGGGGGGAAGAGGGGATGGGGCCCCAGTGCAATGATATAGAGTTTGGGAATATGGATGTGGAAACCAGGCAGACTTCATTTTCTACTACTAGGTTTGCTGAGGCTGTCATGAAAGATGTTAATGTGCCACTGAAGCGCTGGTGGATCAGTAGCTGAAGTAAAGTCTGCACCTGCAAAAGGGTAGACAGTTATTATGATGTAATAAGAGATTGCTCAGCTGCCTCGGCACAAGATAAACAGCATCTTTTAGCAGGGATAAATGAAAGAAGCTCCCTGTTGCTTCAACTGCTTGTGGAGAAAGATGCAGCACTCAGAGCTGTGAAGTGGCTCACAAGATGGTTTACTAGAAAAGCTGTGCTGCATGCCATGGGGATTGTGAATGGAGTCTCATGCCAGCTGTCAGATTCACCAATGAGAGCAACAAAAATTATCTAATGATCAAAGGAGGCCACAAGAGAGCAGGCTGCTGGGTCTGCGTAGAGTCCATCCTGCCCCTAGGTCACCGATGAATGCTGTGTGTTCTGTACAGCAAGCTTTTGAAGGCGTAGAATGAGAAAGAACAGCCCGACAGTCAGTGACTGGCAGGAGTGGCTCGAGCTGTGGACATAATCGCTATGAGGCAACCAGACTGGCCACAAGATGACTACTGTGAGCATCTTTTCTGGTGCTGGGGGTGGCAATTAATTCAGTCAGGCACACCTCCACAATCCGAGAGGGAGCTGGGTCTACTTAGAGAGGGATGCTACGCTTCCCTGCTTGATGCCAGTGAGAATACTGACTGGGAGCTAGGAATTTGGAAAAAGTAGGGAGTACTGGCATGACAAAATAAAATACTCCCCTAATAGAGTTTAGTGAACAATCTCTGCCTGGACCCTCAGATCCAGCACAGAAGCTTGGGGGTGGGGAGCTCGACTTAGTGACACTTGCTGAAAATACTAGGCTGGAAACATGACTGTTCAGGTTGTGGATCCTGAGAACATCTCCCAGTTTAGACTCTGATCCAGTACCAGTGACTCCTCTGGTTGTCACCCCGTCAGACCCTCTGAGAACCATCCACAATGCTCTGGTGGAATAAGTCAAAGGTCTGCCTTTGTGTCCCCTTTACTCCCAAGAAGATAAAAGTCAAAATGAATATGCATAAGCTGCCTGAGGAAGCTCCTTGGAATACTCCTAGAACAGTTTCTCATTTCGCCGATTTGTTTTCTTCCACTGTGGAGCTGGCACAGAGGAAGAATGTGGTACAGCTCCAGTATGTGAGAGGTGATGAGTACCCACCAGCACACACATATGTCATTTAAAAACTGTTCGAAAGAATCAATGTCCTTCTGAGCTTAGGAACTATGTGCATTTACACATATTTTCCAAGAGTAGTTTATGATGTGATCTTCAAGACTGTAGGGTTATTGTATACATTTTGGCCGAAGTATACAAACTTAAAAAAGACACTCCTCTCCGAGTCAACTTTGTCACCATTCTGTTGACAAAACCAGTTGTAAAAGTAGCAACTATCTTGTTTTGCAATGAGGGTGTGAAAGTCTTGGACTTTTGATATTGGCTGAGCCAAAAATGTGAGGGTCTGGACATACCCTCACCCATCTTGGATGAAGAAGAAATTTGAACTGTGGGGTGGGGGTGGGGGCGCTTCTGAGTAAAGATAAAGTATGGGGGAATGAGTCTGATCCATTTCCAAAATACATTTTTTTTTTCCACTTTCTCCTGGTCTCTTCTCGGAGGAATCCTTTCCTCCAGTCTTTTCGGCTGTGCCCCGATGTAGCGTGAACCCAGCATCATTCTGCACAAGACCGAGAGATTTTTTGCCTTTGGTTTTTCTCCTGGTCCCTGTCCCCTGAGGGCACTGACACAAAGGACTTACATCCAGATGAACAGCGTGCTTACGCACATCAGTGTCAAGCATCCACAGTGCCCTCCCCACTCCCGACTCCCTGTAAGGAGCTGTTATACCTTACCACCCGTGCTTCCACAGGCAGTAACACTTTGTGGGCATTGCTGCCCATGTAACCCACCTCCCCCAGAGGAGGACAGCTTCTTCTGGGACACTCAATCCTACCTCCCCCGGCTGACCCCCAGTGACTTGAGCATGTTCCTGAACCCAGATCGCCGGCATAGTGCAAGGTGTGACATCCAGTGCCTCAACCCTCAGTGCCACCGGGCCGGCCCATAATAGATTTTTTATAGGCAAAGATCTGTTTCTACTAATGGCAGCCATGGGCTTGTTTTAAATGTGGATTGCTGCCACATTTAAGTAATGCTTACAACCAGCAAAAGTGTAATCTGTCTTTAGCATATGGTCATCACTGCTCCAGATGTGAAAGCCCTTTCAAATGCAACTTATGCCGGGAGTGGAATCACTCCTTTCAAAATTGTCCCTGGGCCTCCCACAATAGGGAATATGGCTTTGACCAGGAGTACTTGATTGGGAAGGCACAACAGTCTGAACCTCCTTGTCAGCAGGGGCATGTCCCTGACTGCACCTCTAGTTTTTTAACCCCCCCCCCGATCATCCCCGAAGAATTAAAGGAAGAGATTAGTAAGACCCCTAAAGTTGCACCAAACCCTACTCCTCCCACTGGGGACCAGGATCAACCAGCGGAATCATTGCCATCACAGCCCCCCAGTATAGCAGAATTGCTGGGTGTTGCCTCTCCTCAGGGTGGTGAGGATGCATAGGCGGAGTTTGACTGTTACATTTGGAGGGGCAGGGGGCTGAATAGATGAATAAGTAAGTTTACTTTTTCTGATCAATTACTCTGCAAATTTTTTAGAATTTAGAAAATCTTACTTTAATGTAAGAGTTCATAACCGGTCAAGTGGGTCCCGGTGCCATTTTCAGAAGAGGCTCCGCGGTACCTAGTGGCAAGTCCCGATACAATATTCTGATGGGCCCGGGTAGCACTGATTTCAGGCATGGCAGTAACAGTTAGTCGCAGTACGGATCCCAATTTCCACCCGGCAGCAGTAAGTCACTCATAAGAACAAATAAACATATGAAATTTGCCAGCAGATAAAGGCCTGAGGGTCTATCAAGTCTTCTCTGAATGTGCAACTAACACCCTTATTCTGCAGCTGCCCGTCTCATCTACGTCAAACAAAATTGCTACAGTCTGTCAACCGTCTACCCGCCCACCTCCAGCAAACCTCTTTTCTTTGGCTGCTTTTCTCATTCTTCCACCTAACAGCAGAGGTGTCTCATTCTCATTGGTCACTTTCCTGCCTATCCACAGTGATCTTGATGGCACTTCACTTGTCATTGGTTACATACCTTGGGTAGCACCCTGAGGTCAGCAGCACTGGTCGTGCCCATGGCTGATGTAGCCTAGAGATTTTTATTTATGTTACATTGCTTTAAGTCAGTTGGTAATAGGTAGACAGTTTGGGAGGGCAACACCACCCCCCATGTCCCCCCATCTATGCCCTTGTGAAGATGAGGTACCTGAGATACAAGAGGTTACAAAGACCCAGGAGAATATGTTGGCTTATATCCCGGAGGAGATGAAGAACACTACTGGGGCCCCCTCGCCCCCCTCTCCACAGCCGGATCAGCCTTCAAAGGACTGTGTACCTTTGACTGTAGTTCCCAGGAAGAAAAGGAAGCACAGTAAAACATTCAAAAATGTGAAAACCCTGCCTATTCCTTTGGCAAATAGGTTTACAGCCCTAGGCAGGAGGAAAATGTGGGAGGACACTGATGAGGAGGGGTGAATGGGGAGGCCTGCTCTATCCCCTCACGACAGGACCTCCCTTTTGAATACGAGCACTCTCAGGAAGAGGCATCATCCTCAAAGAAAGGAGAAACCGATTGCAGCTGTCAGTCATTGAGAATTAGAGGCAATTCTTTATGACACTGCAGAGGTCTTTCCTCTTTTCTGCTGCACTATGACCTCTCCAAAGCTTGTCACGCTTGACTATTAATAGTACTAAAGCTCATAAAAAATATGTGGCAACCTTGGGATTGTTAAAACAGCAGCCTGGGGACATCATATTGTTGCAAGATATTACACTAATTATAAGATATTAGAATAAAAACCCAATTTGATATTTCTCGAGCACAGTCATTCTGACATTAGGGCCTTCATTCTGGTCTCCGGGGGAAGAACTCTGTGACAGAGTCAGTGTTCTTCTGACTGGATTCTCATGGCATCTATCCCATCTAGTGGATTCTCCCTGGTAGGGCTTTGATGTTGGAGCTGCACAGAGGTGGGCAGTCCTTTAGGATTTGTAATGCATATGCTAAACAATCCAAAGCAGATTGGGTGGATTTGTTTCACAAGATCCGCCCGTATCTATTTACTACACAGGCAGTGATCTTGTGTGGGGGGGGACTTTAATTGCCCTATCCCGCATGCTTCTGAGTTAAGTAAAAACAAGACCTATACTGTCACTTGAGTGCAGTGGTTGACATGTTTACCGCAGCTGATTTATAAGATTAATTCTGAACAGTGCACAAGACAGGGGGACATACTTATTACAGAGGTTCCATCACTTCCAGAATAGACTTTAGTTTTGTATCTAAATTTCTCTTAGTAGCCTTCTTCAATACATTGGGAGTGGAAATATCAGATCATTTATTACTTCAGTGTACGCTATCGGAAAAGGGATTCCCAGGAAAAAGGGACGGGTATCCAGAGGATGAATTCCTCTACATTACAGGAGGAGGGAGTTAGACAGCATATAAATAATTTGTTGAGAGCCAGACTGTCGGTACAGGATGCATATGACTCTTCAGCAGGGTGGTGGGAAGACAACCAAAGATCTTTGGTCAGCCTTTTCATCTTATACATCTAGAAGGGCCTGTATTAGATGCAAAAAATACCTCAGTTTTCATGCACAATTTCTCAGGCTGATTGATTCATCCAGTAAGAAAGTGGGAAATAGCCATCCCAGTGATACAGAGGGCTGAGGCACTGAATGCCTTACCTCTCTCGCCATGACGGCAACCCATGTTCAGGAATAAGCATGGGTTGCTGGGGGTCAGCTGGGGGGGGGGCTGGGAGTGGATGGAGAAGCCACCAGGCAGCTCTACTCTCCTGGATTGGAGGAGGTAGGCCTCCCTGGCTTTTCGCTGCCACACAGTGGAGGCTCAGTGGTAGCGTCGGGGGCACTGGGGTGGACTGGTGTTAGGCTGGGTGGGTGGATTGGAGGCTGTGCTTGGTGCCAGCATGTATGTGCACCTCCACGTGCATGTGCAACCAGATTGCCGAGGTCCCCAGGGCGTAAGGGAGAAAATCAGCAGAAAAATCCAGAGGCAGGATGAAGACTGCCCTCCCCACCACAGGCTCCGCACCATTGGCTGGACACACATCTCAAGTCCTGTGGCAGAGGACACTGGCATAATGTAAGTCCCAGAGAGTTGTGTGACGGGCTGGGGAGTCAGTTGGAAGGGGCACTGGAAGAAGGAAGATAAAATATCAAGGAAAGTGGGAAATTATAATACCCAGACTAAGAAAGTGAAACAAAGTTGGCCTGCGGTGCACCAGTTGTGTTTCTGCTTGACACCGACAACCGGGGTTGGAAGTGAACCTAGGAGTCAGAGGGCTGGCCAGGGGAGGAAGGCGAGCACCCAGCAGACTGCTCTTCTCCACCAGTGGGGGGATTGGCCAGTGCTTGACTACCCTGGCAGAGGCTGGGGGGCAGCAACTGGAGCTCCAGCTGGGGAGGCATGCCAGATGTCAGCACATGCACATCAAATGCCATTGCATGGCATGCCTCCCTCCTGAAAAACACAGAAAAATTACCGGGCGGAGCAGGAGGACATCCATCTCATCAAACTCCACAAAGCAGACCAAGGCACTTTGTTTCTGGATCACCATTCAGTCTCTGATGAGGGAGTAGGTCATTCTCCCCGACAGCACCACCCTGGGGGGTAAATCAGGGTGCACTCTAAGGCAGATGGTAAGTCCCAGGGGGATGGGGTGGCCAGGGTGGACCAACATGGAGCCAGTCGGTAACACAAAAAAAAAAAAAAAAGTGAAACAAAACAATGACAGAATACCAGTATGACAGGGCAAAGCCTTTAAAACAGGAACTACAATATGGGACACACAGTTTTACTCAGTCTTTTGATACTATTAAAGGAGGCCAGGAAAGAGTTGTGAATAAGACTGTTATGTCTTTAATGGATTCAAGGGGGAAAAATGCTCCAGTATTGAGAAGTTGCTAAAGAGCTACTGACGCCTCTAAGAAAACTTTGAAAAACATGATAAATAGGTAAAATTCTGCTTGTATTCTATATATATTCTAGATTTCTCCTCCCCATTAGTACTGAGAAAATGTGCATGAATACATGATTTTTATCCTTTACAGTTACTTTTAAAGTTAATCTGCCTCTATAGCTTACTCCCTACTTCAAGTCATAACGCTCTTTTGCGACATCACAATCTGTTGCCATGAGAGTAACTGATGTCACAAGCAGTGCATTATGACCTCAGGTAGGGAGACAGCAACAAAAATAGATGAACTCTTCAGAAGCAAAAAAACCTGTTTTCATGCAAATTACCTCAGCAATAAATAATGGGGAGGAGGAATAAAGATCTAATGTGAAATACAAGCTGAACTTTATTATTTAAATATTATGTTTTGTTAAAGTTCTCTTGAAGGTGTCAGCTGCTCTTTAAGTATTGCTGAACATTTTGTAGCAGATATGTTTGCCTTACCACAGACACATACCAGTGACAGCAACCAACTTTTAGGAACATTTGGGACAGGAGTTAACTTCCCGTATTGTTTTACCAGAAGTCCAATCAGTTATTAACTTTATACAAGGAAATACATCTCCTGGAATGGATGGATTGCCTAACATAGAAACGTGGAATTTGCCAGCAGATAATGACCACTTGGCCCACCAAGTCTGCCCATTTCTCAATGCCTATAATGTCACTGCAGATCCTACTTGATCTCTTGCCCTTTAGCCACCACCTTCCCTTTCCTTAAGATTCCCTATGCCTGTCCCATGCATTCTTTAACCCCATCCCTGTTTTCACCCCCATCACATCTGCTGGAAGACTGTTTCAGGAATTTGCCACTTTTTCTGTGATGAAATACTTCCTCACGTCTCTCCTGAGTCTACCCCCTCCAGCCTCTTATTGTACCCCCTAGTCCTTGAGCACCTTTTTCCTGAAAAATACTTCCTTCCTGTACCTTATTTACCCACATGAAGTATTTAAAGGTCTCTGTCATATCCCACCCTCCCTCCTTTCGTCTAGGGTGTATATATTGAGGTCCTTAAGTCTCTCCTCATAGGGCTTCTAATGCAGACCCTGCACCATTTTAGTTGCCCTCCTCTGGACCACCTCCACTCTATCTATGTCCTTCCACCTATGTCCTATGCTCTATAGCCTATTCGAGTTCTATAAAACTTTCTGTACTACATTATGTCCAGTATTGGTGGAATTGTACAATGTAATTTTTACATCAGGCAAACTGCCAGTTTTCATGTCAAAAGCTATAATATGTTTTTATTTAAAAAGGAAGATAGGGCATTCTTGTCAAATTGGTGTCCCATCTGTTTATTGAATGTAACTCAGAAACTCGTATCTAAAAGTTTGGCAAATCATCTTGTGCACATTGTGGAAGGAGAGATTAACCTGCACTAGAGCATGGGTTTACTGAGCATTTATTTATTTATTGAATTTTGATGACCGGGTAAGCCCACTGGGCCCTGGAGGTCCCTTTTTCAGGGGCAACCCAGGAGTTACAGGACAAAACATGGTAAAACAGTTAGTACAGATACAGCTTTGGCATGCAATATTCTAACATGTATATATAGCAGTGATATATTACATAGCAGCTTACATTGATTATTGAGGTGTATAATAATAGGAGAGCCTGAGATTAAACTGAGTCACAATTACCCTCTTAGAAAAAAAAATCTTGGTGGGAGAGACAACTGAGAGGGTTAGTGCTGCCAGCTCAGGTGGTAGTGATGTAAGTGCTCAGGCCGGCAGGTAGTGTGGAGGTGTCAGGTAACAGCATTGGCATTGACTCGTAGCAAGCATATGAGCCTTGAGTCTTGTTCAGAAGCACATTAATGATGTAGCTTCCCGAACCTCCGGAGGAAGGTTGTTCCAGAGGGAAGGGGCAGCATGGGAAAAGGACATGTCCCCTGCCTTGGTCCTTACCCTAGGGACCTCTAGGAGAGTTTGGCCTGAGGTCCGTAGGTTGCACAGATTTCTCTTAGCAGTTATGAGCCCTGCAAGGCTTGGGGGAGGTCTGGAGCTAATTAGCTTATGTGCTAGGCAGAGCACCAGGTACCTGAGGCAGGCATTTTAATCCATGCCTGGGGTGTGTGTGAGGCACAAGGCTGCAGGCCGAGTAACTTCAACAACCAAGGCTAGGATTAATACTCAGTAAACCCATGCTCTGGAGTGGGTTAATCCACTTATAAAATGGGCAACTTTATTTTGGAGGTTTACCTAAATAAATAATAAATAAAAATGCTGTTTACATGCATTTGTAATAAAATAGTTCTTCCGCCTAATGGGTTTGTCCTTCTGAGGATGCCGTAGCTCTAGTTCTCCATTAGGTGGATTTGTCCTAATGAGGATGCTGTAGTTTTAGTTTTTTTACACGTTTCTCTGGTGGAGTGATCTTAAAATGTCACTTTACATTGCTGTCACTCAGGATTTTGTAGTGTGGCAAGGCAACTGTGGGTTTACAGGGGAGTAATCCATGGTCAGGTGACCTGTTTTGACAAATCAGAATACAGGATTTTTAGAACTCATTTTATAAACCTTATAGCACCTTTTCAAGGGTGTGCTTTGCCTGGTACGTCAATTCATGATACCTTGATATTGCTTCAAGAAGTTTTTTAAAGAAGTAACATGGGTTCACTTTCTGGGTATTTTCTAACTCTTGATCAAGAGAAGGCATTCGATTGGTTAGCTCATAACTATTTGTTTAGAGTACTGGAAGTGTATGGTATTCCTGATACTTTTGTATCTTGGCTGATGGTGTTATATGCACAAGCGAGTGTTACTCCATTTCTTAGTGGGTGATTGGAATCAGAGGTTCCGATCTTCAGGTGGGTGTAAGACAAGAGTGCCTCCTGAGTCCCATTCTATATATTTTTGGGATAGACCCCTTACTTAGGGCAATACAGGGCCATGATAAAATAAAGGGTTTGATAATAAAGGATGCTCTTCCCCTATTATTTATTGAATTTTGATGACCGGGTTGGCCCACTGGGCCCCAGAAGTCCCCTTTTTCAGGGGCGACCTGGGAGTTACAGGACTAGAAGGATATACAATTAGTACAGATGTAGGTTATAGCATGTACAGGTGAACACATAGCAATGACATATTACATAACAGGTCACAGTGATTAGCAAAAGTGAAACAATGGAGGAGAGCCAGAGCAACACCTGGGTCACAATTACCCGAGTAGAGTATTTTAGGAGGAGAGCCAGTAGAGAAGGATTTGGGCTCCCAGCTTTAGTAGGTGTGAGGTAAGTACTCAGGCAGGAGGGTAGTGTGGAAGTGTCAGGTAACATAGCATTGGCATTGACTCGTGGCAAGCATGTGTGCCTTGAGTCTTGTTCGGAAGCTCTCAGGTGATGGAGCTTCCTGAACCTCAGGAGGAAGGTTGTTCCAGAGGGAAGGGGCAGTGTGGGAAAAGGACATGCCCCCTACCTTGGTCCTTACCCTTGGGACTTCGAGAAGATTTTGGCCTGAGGTCCGTAGGTTGCGAGGATTTCGCTTGACAGTTATGAACCCAGAGAGGCTTGGGGGAGATGCTGAGGTGAATATTAATGGTTTTAGCTTATACAGATGAAGTTAGTGCTTTTGTACAAGAAAATCAGCTTTGGACCCTCTGACCTCGGTGTTAAAGGAATTTTCTAAAGCCTCCACTTCACAGATTAATAGGTTAAAAGTACTGGAACAGGATTGTGATCAAGCTGACAGAAACAAGCCCAGGTAATAGGAATTACAACAAACTGGGTGAGAACACACTGCGTCGGTAGTAACGGAAGTTGCAGAACAGCGGTGGCTAACGTGCAACAAACTGTGAAAACATGACAGTACTGCTCCTTGAGCAGAAAATAAAGGTTAGAGGACTACAGAAGCTCCAATAAAGGCTACTTTTATTGTATAAACACAGTGAATCAATAGAACAACACACTCCAATATAGGCCAGTCACCTGGGAGGTATAACCTCAGTGCTTCGCCACTGAAAAAAAAAAAAAAAAAAAAACCACACCTTCAAAAAATGGGAAAAAAATGGGAAAGGGGCTGTCCAGTTTCAGGGACAGCACAAACAGCAAGGTGCAGAAACAAATCAAGAAGAGGTAAACGAGGGGGAAGAATACATTCCCATAAAAAGAACCTGGGGGACATCAGAGTCGCAAATCTTAAATCTGTCCTCTGTCCAGCTCACAAAACAGGAAGAGGGGCTCCTTCTGAATGGACTCAATTTTGTACCCGTTCACTATGTTTATACAATAAAAGTAACCTTTAGTGGAGCTTCTCTATTCCTCCAACCTTTATTTGCCGCTCAAGGAGTGCAGGACCATCTTGTTTTGGCAGGAATTACTGTAGTTGGTGAAAGGGTGCAAGTTTTAGGGCTCACCTCTGGTGAAGGGGACCTCTTGAACTGGGAACCTAGGGTATGATCTGCCACAGCCCAGGTTATGGTTTGGAAAAACTGGAAATCATCAAAGAAAAGTCTTCTTAATTAAAACATTGTTGATTCCTAAATTTTTGTAACTAAGTTATGTGTTCCCTCCTCCTGGTACTATTGAAACAAAGCTCCTCAGTATGTTATGTTTTTTATTTTGTGGAATAGCCAACTAAACCCCATTAAAAGGGATATAGCATATTTTCCAGTATGCAGGGGCTGGGTGGGTCCTTCACCCTGTGGAACTTCTTTATAAGCATTTTCATAAGTTATATTTTAGTACAGTCCTACAATGGGATTCCAGGATGTGGGTACCCTAGCAGCAGCATGGTTAGACCCATTTCTCCTGAGTGCGACAGCACAGGATCTGGTTTTGTGCCAAGTCCTCAGGATCCTACTGTCCCACATTCATTAACATTTCATTGACCAAAGTAAGACAATGGTCTTTGAGCCCAATAGATGTAGAAACCTTCTCTAGGAAGGACTTTAGGGGATAGGTGACAGAGGGTGGTGGTAAATGGAGATCACTCTGAGGAAGGGAGGTGATCAGCGGGGTACCTCAGGGATCAGTGCTGGGAATGGTCCTCTTTAATGTCTTAATAAGTGGCATTGCAGAGAAGCTGGAAGGGAAGGTTTGCCTCTTTGTGAATGACACCAAAATCTGCAATGGGGGAACACTCCAGGGGGTGGTGGAAAGGATGAGCAGAGACCTTGGAAAACTAGAAGAGTGGTCAAGGACATGGCAGTGGAGTTTCAATACAACAAAAAAGCAAAATAATACACTTTGGGTACAAAAACCCAGGGGGAGAGTACAAAATGGGTGGAGAGGTATTGATAACCATGAAGCAGAAAAGAGACCTGTGGGCAATCATATCAGTTGACCTAAAGGTATTCAGGCAGTGCGACAAGGCAGTAGGAAGGGTTAGTGGGATGCTGGAGTGCATGGGGGGGTATCACCAGCAGAAAGAGGGAGATGGTGTTGCCTATGTATAGATCACTGGTGAGACCCCACCTAGATTACTGTGTCCAGTTTTGGAGACCACATCTCCAGAGAACATAGGCAGAGTGGAGGCAGTCCAGAGGAGGGCAGCTAAAATGGTGCAGGGTCTGCATCAAAACCTTATGAAGAGAGACTAAAGATCTCAATATGTACACCCTGGAAGAGACAAGGGAGAGGGGGGGATATGATAGAGACCTTTAAACACCTCACAAGGGTAAATAAGGTAAAGGAGGAAAGTATTTTTCAGAAGAAAAGGTGTTCAGCAACAAAGGGACATGCTATGAAACTGAAAGGAGGGCAGATTCAGGAGAGATGCGAGGAGGTACTTCTTCACAGAAAGATTGATGCATTCCTGGAACAGCCTGCCAGTGGAGGTGGTGGGGGTGAAAACAGTGGTAGGGTTCAAGAATGCATGGGATAAACACAAGGTAATCATAGTGGAAAGAAAGGGTAGAGGGAAAAAGAGCTGTAGATTGGGTACAGTCTGCAGTAATAGTGTAAGTGGGGAGAAATGGGCAGATTGGATGGGCCAAGCTGTCCTTATCTGCCATCAAATTCTGTGTTTGTATGAAGTAGTTATGTCCACATATTTTTTTTTACCAATCCAGTTCTGCCATCACATCCAGCAGATAAGACACAGGGGTCTTTGCAACAATTAGTAAACAAAAGGCTTGTGGCATATACTGTGGCTCAGCACTCATGGAAGACTAGGGGTAAGGGGGGGTCCTGGAAACTAAAAGTACAGAGACAAGGTTCTGTCCTAGACAGGAGTGCACTTAGGTAATAGAAACCCAGAAGCACCTTTTTATGGAGTGTGGATATGTGAAAGGGTTCTGTGAGTGTTTAGATCAGCTACGGAATTAGGACATGATTACCTTGATGTCATATGTAACCCCTAGGTGGCGCTATTCCAAGGGCTACTACCCCTGCCTGCCTTCCTAACAACAGGTTGAGGGGCCTGGGATCAAAACTGCCAAGTATTGGGGTGTCCCTACCCTCAGTAAAAACACTAGTTTGGGGTCTCCACCCAGAGTACAGTTTGCGTGGTATCTATACTGGTGCAGCCCTCTGGGAAGTTATCACCACTCACAACCCCACCTAGTGACCAATTACCTAGATATTGACAATGACCATTAACAGTATTCACTAGACAGTTTGCAATAGGCATTAACAATATGCTCCCAGTTGTCCCACTTACCTGCAGGGTCTCTGGCCCTGGTATACACCATGCAAACCTCCCTGTAGAGACAGTTTTGAAATACAGCATGCACGTTCAACACTTTCAGCGAAGAGCTTATGACTTTAAACCAGGTAATAATTTGCTCACAAGTTGGGTTCAAAGAAACACAGTAAATCAGGTTTACTAAAGGGTCGTGAACAAGGAAGGGGAGCAAATCTGGGCAAATGATTACTATTCTGTAAAACCAGGTTACTAAGTAAACAATAATACCCGACCGGGTGGGCATTATTGGGAAATACTGAACCGCCCAGGGGTGTAATGAGGCCCGACGCCACAGGCGGGAGAGCCTTATAGCCCCTGGAAGGTCCAGTATTTCCCAATAATGCCCACCCTGGAGGGTATTATTGCGCTTAGAAAATGGCCCATCAGAGAATGTTACTCTGTGAAGAGGCACTTGGACTGGCTCTTATTTTTAGCTGGGCAACTACTGAAAAATAAATGCCTAGTTTGGAGCCTGTCTCAGCCAATCAGGTTTAAGAATTGATTGTTGTCATTTTCTAAACACAGTTAATTTAGTCCCTTTGCTACTGGGTACCCAGGATCTCTGCTGGCTAGCCAGAATCGGTGCTCAGTATTGCAGCTGTTGTTGGGGCCCTTGAAGGAAAAAATCAATCGCATTAAGTCAGTGGTGCAAGTTGTGAGACAAGTAGTACAGGAATTCGGCAATTGGCAAATACGAAATGCAGAATGAAGATCCTCAATCTGAAGGATAGCTGTGTCAAGACATGTCTATCTGTTTAAACACTAGTAGATTCAGTTAGTGATAGTGAAGTACTTCTAGCAAATTAGCACTGTTGAACTAGTCAAATGTTGTTATGGAAACCCTGACTTCAGGTCACAGGCCCAGAAACTGTCATTATGTTGCTGGTTTAAGAATTTCAGTTCCAGTGTCAGTGGAAAGAAGTACAGGAACTCCTTTCCTGCTGCAAAAAAGGTACAAGAACTGAGTTCCTGTGTGTTCCTGTTCACTTTTATCATTGCATTAACTGTACAAAGCAAATAAAATTAGTTGTATATGTGGCCTGTTGGCCTAGTCAATTGACAACCATTGAAATTAAGCTGAGAACCATTAGATAATACCATAATAAAATCAAGATGCCTGTTGCAGGAAACTACCCTGGATTTACTCACTGTACCAGTGGATTTAGGATGACCTGGCGAAATGAAGACCCGATGCTGGGAGCTGCTGCATATGGGGAAATGGGGCCACCATGACTCACCTCCACTTCATGGCCTTTCTCAGTAGGTGATCGCAATCTGCAATGACTCATTGCACAGGGGCTGGATCCCCAAAGCTGCCTCTCGCCGGTAAAACTGTAGCTGGCATGAGAACAGACAACATGGGCCAGGATAGACAAGGGCCCAAACTTAACAGTGTCCCTGACAAAGTCCAGTGTATCCATTGGTGACCCCTCCAGCTGGCAGGCAATTTGGTCACTGATAAAGGCAGGCTTTGTTCTGGCACTCAGGAGTCCCTGGATGGTAGGCCTGAACCCACAACAAGCGTTCAGCACATTTATTTCTAGAAACATCACACTCTCCAATTCCTCTTCTGGCTCCTGTCCGTTACGCAATGTCAGTCACTTTGCTGAGCAAATCTCTTGATACTTAGTAAAGCTGTTCCTGGTGACCAGTCCCTTTTGGGACTGTCCATTGCACACAAAGAAAACTATGCCTCTCCTAGGCCGGATCCCCACAGAGTCTTGGAATGAACTGCCACACAAAGCTCCTCTCAGTTCAAAAGCTTGAGCTGCACTTTTCACTGTTTTAAAATATTCCTCAGTCTTGTCCGTCTTTCCAGCTATTAGGCAATCTGATGGTGAAAATAGTAACAGGGAGGCAAGCCAGGCATTTCCCCTGCCAGTTCTGTTCAGCTCTTTTCCCAAGGCTGCTTCTCGATGGCTCGAGCTGCTTTCTCTCTCTCCACTCCATTAGCAACAGAATTCTTTTTTTCTATCAGTTTTTGGACTAGTCCAGTTTCTCTGGATTCCAGTTGGCTAGGGGAGCTGTCGATCATAGTTCTGGTGCTCCCATTTGTCAGTTTAGGTGCCAGCCTGACAAACTACAAAAACTACAGCTTTTTCCTATGATGCACCTGAGCTAAGGACCCCTCAAGGTCCTCTGTGTCCCAGTGGGTCCAAACAGGAAGTCCCAGTTCAAAACATGGTGGCTTCCATTGGAGAATGCATGCTGCAATAAAGGCGGGTTAAACAACAATCTATATCTTAAAGGCAACTATGAATTATAAGTAAATAATTGCAGTACTATATAGAGTTCCCTTTGATCTATTAGAGACAGCAGAGTGGGTTAAATTGGAGTGATGCCTGGCTGGTCACGAGCTTTGAAACACTCTGACCAAGCCTACGCCATTTACAGCATTTACACTGACTGTGGCACTTAAAGAGACAGGTGCGGAGACACATAATTGCACTCTCACGCAGATAAATAGGAGAACATCAACCATTATGGATTTACCATCTCTACAGGATATCTGCCTGGCAGTGGGCATTACTGGAACCCAGGGAGTTACTTGAGGTAAGCCCCTGATTTGGGGGGGTACACTCTCCCCTGCCTAGGAAACTTGGCATCTGCATCAAGTCTAAAACATTAATAACAATGGACATTAACACTTTTTACACTATTTACAGGTTGCAACCATATACTACTATATACATTATTTGTGCAGTTTTACTATTAATATACAGAATACAGTATTGCATGCTTTACTCTAAATGGCTTTTTCTATGACATTTTTGTCTTGACATGTCAAATTCACATTTTCCACTGTGCTTTAAACAGTTACCATATGCATTACCTATTGAAACCTCTGAGCAGATGCATAACTGGTAATTATCTTGTACCCTTTTAACTGACCTTTGTTACTTTGTAAGGGTGACCCCTAACATAATGAGAAAAGGGCTTGATTATTAGCTTGGAAAATACAGTGAACCTAATTTAAGGAGGGAGTTAGTTGTGATGTATATCTCTTTATGAAACTTTATGAGACTTGGAGAGGTGTGCCTTCTAGTTGAACAAGGGGCCGGTGGGGGGGGGGTTACAGTATGTATAGAAAATATTTTGAAAACATTTGCCTCTCCCCTGTTTACCTCACAGTGCCTTTGTATATGACATCATACTGTTCACCATAACAACAGACTGTGACATCACAAACAGCAATTGTGTGGTTAGCAGGAGAGAGCCAGACACATTTTGAAAGACTTGGTGAAATACTTGTTGCATTATCTACAATATTTAGTAGACCAACAACAGGGGAAAATAAAAAAATGATTAACTAGAAAACAATAACGTTAAAACATAATGGGTGTAAATCTAGTGTGTTTAAGCTTTTTATTATAACAGAGAGTTGCTCTTTAAGAGGGAAGCAAAAAGGAGAAGCACTGTTCCCTAGAAGGGTCCTTTTTAAAACTGATAAGAAGGTCCTTTCTATGTAGTCTTGTGCAAGCAACATTTTGTGATAGTAGCACATTCAGAGGTGTGCCAATGTTGGCAAATGCAGAGAATGCTTTAGAGGGTGCATCCCTCAGCCACCAATTAGCAAGCATGCTGGTGATGACAGCAGTATCAAAGACAGCCACGGAGCTGAAAGAAATCTGCCACTCCAGTGAGGTGCAGTTTCCTCATTGGAGCATCATATGACAAGGCTCCGTTATATGCCTTTCCTGGTGAAACATTCCAATAAATATGACGGCTCCTGCTGCCTGCCACACAATGCCCACAAAGCCAACACTGGTATGCCCAATCCCTGTGTCGGCATGTCCCCCCCCAGGTCAATCTGTTTGCCGATGGGGTGCCCAATCCTTGTCGGCATTATGTCACACACACACACACACACACACACACACACACTTTCTTTTGTCGAGGGGGTGCCTAATTCCCATTGGCATCATGTCCCTACAAACTCATGGCAACAATAGAGCCCACCACAGCATGCCCAAAATATTTTTTTTTACCAGTAAATAAAAGAAAACCATCCCTGAAGTCTCGGTTCCTTTTTTAACCTGTAAAAAAAGATCCTCATCGTCGTCACATCAAGCCCTCCCCAACCCCACCCACCCACTGCACACACCCCTCACCCCATATTTAGCTGCAGAGGGCTGGCGCTGTGATCTTCTGTGGAGTGGAACACATCTGAACTCTTCAAAAGCTGACCAGAACTGAACAAAATGTGGTAAGCTTTTATAATGGCAGGCAATGGGGGTTTCAACTAGAGATCTCAGCCATTTTGGGAATTTTGCTACCAGATTTTCAACATGGGTTCTTAGCACCCACCTCATGAACACATGCACTGTCATCTTGTTACTTGGTCCGAAAAGGTGATTTTGCAGTCACTGCACAGAATCACCTTTCAGGACTGAGTTATGAAATGACAGTGCCACTGTTCATGAGGTGGGATCCGAAAAGCTCATGTTGCAAATTTGAAGAAAATTCAAAAAATGACATTGCGTTATGTGCATGCATTGCACACTTCCATGCACGCTCGTAACTTCAACAATTTTTAATATTTTCACTCCAGATTTTCAATATTGCAATTTTTTCACACCTCCTTATGAACAATGTAGCTGTCATTTTTCACATCCTGCCCACCATGTGTTTCCATACCTGTGGCACACAGTGGCACAGTCACTGTGGGAAATCAACTTTCAGGACAGATTAACAAAATCACAGTGCCACTGTTCATGCAGGAAAGTCCCAAAATACCTATGTCGAAAATGTGGTTAAAAAAAATCCCAAAAATAATTGTGTTACAGGTGTGCATTGCACAGTTTCTATGCACGCTCATGACTTCACCAATTTTTCATATTTTCACTCCAGATTTTCAACATTGTCATTTTTTTACATCTCCTCATGAACAGTACAGCTATCATTTTTCACATCCTACCCAACATATGTTTTCATACCTGTGGCACCAAATGGCACAGTTGCTGTGCAAAATCACCTTTAGGCTAACGAACCGATAGTGCCACTGTTAATGAGGTGGGGTCACAAAAAACCCATGTTGAAAATTTGGAGTGAAAATACCAATAAACGCCTGTGACATTAAGGTTTTCAAAAATAATGCCCCTACCTTGTAGACACTGACAGGCATCAGAGATGTGACTTGGGATCATCGGCTGTAATGCTCATTCCATTCCACCCCCACCCCACAGCCACTGATGTGCATCAAGGTGTCCCTTGGAGTCTTTGGCCCCAAAGTTCATCCCATTCTCTTATACTGCACCCATCTCAGCATGTTTTCTTATGGAATGGGGTGAGCGAAAGGCCCAAAGACCCCAAGGCACACCGCGACATTTGTCAGTGTCTGCAAGGTAGGGTGAGGTGAAATATCATGAGATTTATGGCTGATGACCCAAAGGCACACCCCAATGCTTGTCAGTCTCTGCAGGGTGGGGGTGGAGTTGGTGTCAGTTCAATACTTCACTGTCATTCCTATTATGCATCTCTCTAACTCCTGAACTACCAATGCCAATGCCAGCAAGACATTTGGCATTGATAATTATAGGTATCATAGATAGTTACTGAGCAGAGAAGACTTTCGTCCATTGCGCTTCGCTTAGGCCCTAGTTATGATAACTCCCGATTTTGTTTTCTACACAATATTTATCCAGTTCTCTCTTGAACTCAAGCATGTTCTTACTTGCAACCACCTCTTCAGGCAAGTTGTTCCAGACTGGAATTACCCTAACACTAAACCAATGTTTTCTTTTTATTGTCTTAAAATGTTGCCCCTTCAACTGCAATGTGTGCGTCCTGGTGTTATAATACTGATCCCTAAGTGTAAGTCCCAGTTTCCCCCTTTCAGTTGGTGTCTTTAAGCGATCTATACACCATACACAGATCTCCTCTCAGCCATCTATACTCCAGTGTGTACATCCCCAGCTCCTCCAGTCTGTCTTCGTAATCTTGGTCCCTGACATCTGCCACCAACCTTGTTGCCCTTCTCTGAACCCTCTCCAATCTCTTGACATCTGTCCTAAACCCTGGTGACCAGAACTGGGCACAATACTCCAAATGCAGTCTCACCAGTGAACCATAAAGTGGCACAATCACCTCCCTCTTCCTACTCTTAATATGTTTCTTAATATTATTAAGAATACCACTAGCAGTCCTTATCATCTGGCTACAGTGTTGATGGAACTTGAGATCATTAGTCACTTTAATGCCCAGATCTCTTCTTCGGTGACCTTCCCCAGCATATGTCCATTTAGAACATAATCTGTTTTTGTTATTTTTCCAAAGTGCATAACTGTACATTTATTAGTGTTAAAAGATAACTTATAATCCTCATCCATGTTTCCATTTTAGATAAAGCATCCTGCAGCTTCGTTGCATCCTCACTATTTTTGATGCTAGTACCAATCCTGATGTCATCTGCAAATTTGGTCTCCCAAACATTCCCTCCACCAGTCAGTCAGTGAGTGTGTGTATATATGTGTGTGTGTGTGTGTGTGTGTGTGTGTGTGTGTGTGTGTGTGTGTGTGTGTGTATATATGTGTATATGTGTTGTGTGTGTGTTATATATATATATATATATATATATATATATATATATATATATATATATATATATATATATATATATATATATATATATATATATATATATATATATATATATATACACACACACACACACACACTACATACATATATATATATATATATATATATATATATATATACATACATATATATATATATACATACACTACTACATACATACACATACATACATACATATACACAAGGCCCCAGTACTGATCCCTGGGGAACTCCACTTTCCACATTTAACCAATCAGAATATACACCCTTCAAACAAACCTCTGCTTTATTTCACTCAACCATGCTTTTACCCAACATGTAACATACCCAGGTATATTGTGTTCTATTAAGGCATCCACTAATTCCCCATGGGGGACCTTATCGAATGCCTTTGAAAAGTCCAAACACACTACATCCACAGAGGTGCCCTCATCCAATGCCCTACTCACATGCTCATAGAACTCCAGGAGATTTGTTTGGCATGATAAACCTTTCCTAAAACCATGCTGTGCAATATCACAGTCCCCTGCCAAGTTCATGAACTCCACTATTAGGTCCTTAATAATGGTTTCCAACATCTTCTCCAAAACAGTGGTCAAGCTTACAGGCCTGTAGTTGTTCAGTTCTTGTTTTGACCCTTTTATAGATTGGAACAATGTTTGCTTTTCACCAGACCTCATCCTCCCTCTATCCAGTGATGTTTGGAATAGTACTGTTATGGGTGCTGCCAATACTGTTGCCAGCTCCTTAAGGACTCTAGGATGGATCCCATCTGGTCCCTGAGATTTATTTGGGTCCAGATGCATCAATCTGTCCTCAAGATCCCCTTTATTCAAAGTAATTCTATAGCCTGCATTATACGATGGTCCCTACTACCTTCAGATTTGTCATTAAAGACCGATGAAAAATAAGTATTGAAATGCCCTGCCATAGCCTGGTTGTCATCAACTAATTCCCCAGCCTGATCCTTAATAGGCCCCACAGTAGTTTTACACCTCTTTTTTTTATTAATGTAAGTAAAGAAAGATTTATGGTTATCCTTAACTTTTGTGACCAGATTTAACTCATATTTTGAGTTACTTGATTAACTGCTTTTTAGTTTATTTTAACAGCTTTTATATACCACCCAGTTTTTGCACACCACTTTTCCTAGCTTTATTATAAGTTCTTTTTTCATTTTAATCAATCTTCTAATTCTAGGGGTAGCCCTGAGGGAATTTTACCCATTCTGTTATATTTTTCCTGAGTGGTACATACTTATTTACCAAACCTACGATCTTCTTCTCCAAGATTACCCAGTTATCATTTAATGTTCTATTTTCAAACTCTTTCTGCCATCCCCACTCCATGAGTTCCCTCCTCATTTTACTGAAATTGGCCTTGTTAAAGTTCTGAACCTTGGTTAAACCAAAAATCATAGTATTTACTCCCTTAAGTTCAAAACTAATCATACAACGGTCACTTGAATCAAGTGGGGAAGTAACACTACAATGTTTAATCGAGTCCCCTAAATTACTTAACACCAGGTCTAATGTGTTATCCCCCCCTTGTACTACTCCCTATATGTTGATCCAGACCCGCTAATAGAAGAGAGTCCAGGTATCTTAACTCATTTGGTGTCCCTGCTACTTGCTTTGTCCAATTGATGCCAGGCAGATTAAAGTCACCTAAAAGAATAATACTTTCAGTAGACTCAAGTGAGTCCAAGAAGTTAAGAACAACAGCTTCATCGTTTTGTGGGAAATCAAGGGTAGTCGATACATAACCCCAATTTTGATTTTGTGCCATCTAGTGGCAATATCTTAATCCACAGATGTTCAATTCCTGGTACTTGGGAACTTCAATAGCTTCTGATTTTATTGTATCAGATACATATAAGGCTACCCCTCCACCTTTTTACTTATTCTATCCATATGATATAGATCAAATCCTGGTATATGATGGTACCAGGTATCCTCAGATGTCCACCAGGTCTCAGTTATGGCACATATCTGGACTTTTTCTATATAAGCAGACATACTAGTTCATCAAATTTATTTGTAAGGCTCCTGGCATTAAGGGACAGGCATTTCCAGTCCTTGTCATGGGTTGAACAAATCAGGTCACACAGGAATCAACAAATTTGGTACAACATACCTAAACGGTATGATTTTTATTAAACAAACAAAAAAAATTAAATAAAAAAATAACAGCTTACAGCAGCGAACTTCTGATAATAAACAAACAAAATAAAACTTGAAAACAGCACAGCTTCCCTGCCAAGGGTCTAGCAGTGGAACATAATCTTGTGCAGTATAACAGAGAGCAGGAGGTCCTCACGTGAACTCTCCTAACAGCATCTCACCTGAGGATCTAGGCTGGCTTCTTTTAAAGAGTGGAGCTCCACCCCTTAGCTCAAAGCCCCACCTACAGTAATTATTAAGCTATTTACAGGAAAATTTCTTATTTCTTTGTACAATCAATTACATAGAATTTACATAAATGAAAGGCATAACAAATAATCCATTATTATGACATCAACATAAACACCCTAATGCTCTATCAGATATGATTGCACATTTCTTGCAGAGTGGGCTGCATTATAGACAACTCCTCCCCTTTTCTAAAGGTAACCTAGGAGCTGCAGCATATAAAAGAAGGGAGAAAGGTGCTGTCTCCTATAGAAAGTCAGCAGCACCTTGCAAGACACCAGCACTGATTGGAGACATGAAACTCCTGGGAGTTGTGTAAGTAGACCACATTTTAGTTCCTCTCTATTATCCTGTATTTTAGTTAATTTGCTAACTGTTTAACCTTTTCAAGAACAGGATATTCCAATCTGCACCTGTACATATCCTAAAGAAAAACATTTAAACTGGCATTGGTAATTTCTTAGTTTGACTGTCAATCCCAGCTTGCTTTTACATTGTGAAAAAACCTTTGCCTACCAAGTCTGTTTACAGACCTTTAGTTAGTTTCATTCTTTAAGTCTGTGCAGCTCATTTAGACCATTTCTGCACATTTAAGGGCAATGCAGGGAAAAAGTGCTTATATTTAACTGGACCATGATGTAGAAGAGCAGAAATAGGAAGGGAAGAAAAATAGTTTCAATTGTAATACACAGCGTCAGATGGCCAGTCTGACTGCAGCATATTCTGTATGTTTTACACAGAAAAGAGGGTATTAGAAAGAGACAGAAAGACATAAAATGAAGGAGTAAAGTGCTGTTAGCAACAGTCTTCGGAACAGAGATAGGAGAAAAGAAGAAAATGTCAGGTTCAGCTAAGCACTATTCACATGGGGGGGTTCAACTACCACAGTCCTGAGATACACTAACCTTCTTAAAATGTTTGGGGATGCCTCCTGATGCCTGGGAAGCTTGGTGACTACCCCCTGACCCCTTGGTACCTAGTTTAAATGGTTCACTACCTGTTGTTGTATTTCCCTAGCCAGTAGTCTACTACCATGTCTGTCTAGATGCAGACTATCATTCCCAAATAATCCTGGGTCCCTGAAGGTGTCCCAGTGGTGGATAAATGTAAAACCCTCCCTATGGCACCACCTTCTTAGCCACCCATTGAGCTGTCTAATATCTCTATGTTTGGCTGCCCCAGCTCGAGGGATGGGAAGGATTTTGATATTATAATGTGGCACCCTCCAACTTCAAGGCCTCTCCAACAGCCTCAAAGTCCCTTTGAATATCCAGGTGTGCCCTTTTTCCAACAAAATTTGTACCAATGTGTAATACCGTGACAGGATTTGGGGTATTGTCCAATAATCCTGGCAACAGTCAGTTTAGTCCATCTTCTTCCAAGTTGTGTACTGGGTGTGCTTTTGAAACAACTGAGAAGCTGCATGGGATATACTATACTGGACTAGATATCTGTAACTAACTCTCTCTTGCTTACATCTGAGAGAAGTTTTCCTTACTTTACATCGGTGTTGCTTTGTGTTTAATTATTTTAGTTTTAATTCAGGAAGGGGTTTTCAAAACTGCTTATCTTGTCAGCATCTTCAGAAGGGCTAAAATAACTGCATATTTGATTTTCCTATGTGGCTAACAAACCACCAGGCTGTTTTGGGCTGGAGGGTTTACCTGTGTCTGACTTGGATGTCTGGATTTTTCTGCTTTGATTAGCAGGGTATTTTCTGTCAAATTGTTGTGTAGGGTATCTTGTTGACAGGAAGGCTCCCCATTGCAGCAGTGAGTGAGAGCTTTAGCTGATTGTTTGTGAGGGCACAGTTTAGGCCCAACCCCTTCCACCCCTCACCCCACCACCCCTGAAATAGTTCCTTTATACCTGAGGTTCTGACATCATTTCCTCAAGAGTGCAAGTTATATCACTGTCATATCCTCTCTAGCACACTGCACTGACAATATAAGCATACACATTGTATAAGATATATATTTCATATATAAAAACCAACCACACACGCGCACACAAACACAAACACACAAAACAAACAAAAAAAAGTAGATAAACATATGGGGAGTAGTGCAATGTAATGGCAGTGGGGCAGCAGTCTTCCGGGAGTCTTTCTGGAGGCTGAGATGCTGCCCTATTTGCAGACAACTCTCTGCCCTGAGGGAGGAAGTTGCCCGTCTTTGGGCCACACTGGTCAGTAGTAAGGAAACCTTCCCCCAGGCCACACTGGACAGTAGGAAGGAACTCCCCATCCAGGGAGCACTAGCGCCCACCACTACCTCAGAGGTTGCAAAGAAAGCACAGCAGTTGGACCACAGTGGGCTCAGGAGGGTGAGGATGGGGAACAGAGGCACACCCAGTCAATTGTTCCACTCCACAATCCATACATTCATTCTGGGGGCATAGCTCCCCATGGATGCACCCACAGAGAAGACTGATGACAACTGTCACAAGGAGGCCCACAGGAAGGAGGCAGAGGACACCACAGGAAAGGAAGCAGCTCCTGGTGGGGACTCAGTATTATTAGTATAGAACTGGGGAGCTGGGAAAACTGAAGTAAGGTGCCTGCCTGATGCCATGGCTTGAGGGACAGGAAGTGCATCCTCAGGATCACGAGAACAGCTGCAAGGGAGTCTGAGCTGGATATAATTGTCCACCTAGGGACAAATGACTTGGCTCATCATGAGATTAGAGCAGTGCAGGAGGACATTGCAGAGTTGGGGAAGGGCCTAAGACAAGTAGCACACACAGTATCCTTCTCAGAGGTGCTGCCTGTTAATGGCATGGGGAGGCGAGGGTAATTAGCACCATGCAGTTTAATGAATGGTTGAAAAAATGGTGTGGAGCACAGGGGTTTGGCTTCATTGGGGACTGGGGTTCCACCTGGAGGGACACCAGCCTATACTGGCAGGATGGTCTGCATCTGTCCAGGAAGGGAACAAGTCTTTTGAGCAATCAGTTTAAATGCTTCATTGGCAAGCTTTTAAACTGGTCAAAGGGGGAGGCACTGATAAGCAGCAGGAAAATCCCAGCCTCTCCCTACAAAACAGGGTACTAATTGAGAAAAAGACTGAGGTAGAAAGGTCAGTGGGGGATGCTGCAACAGAAGGTAAAGCCATCAAAAAATGGAGAGCAATGAGTACCAATGCCCGTAGTCTGGGTAACAAGCTTCCAGAATTAGTGGCCTTGATGGAGGAGGAACATCTGGATATCGTGGCAGTCACAGAAACATGGTACACACAAAACCATGACTGGGACGTAACATACCAGGATACACTATCTACAGGAGGGACAGGGAGGGTAAAAGGAGGAGGAGGAGGTAGCTCTTTTACAAGGGAAGGAATAAAGCAACAGAACAAAGGGGTAAACAGGTAGAGGAGGAGAAGAAGCACTGTGGGTAAATTTGGAGACAGGCAATGGCACCACAACTGCACAGGGGTTGTATACAGACCTCTCAGGGGGGAAGTTCTGGACAAGGAAATGATAGAAAGTATACTTAGAATGGCAGAAAAGGGAGATATTGCTGATGGGTGATCTGAATATGCCAGATGTTAACTGGAGTGCAGTTGCAGCAGCCATCAAGAGTGGAGTTATTCTAGATGCCCTACAGGGGGGCATGCTTTAGGCAACTAGTATTGGAGCCCACTCGAGAGGGAGCAATATTAGACCTGATTCTCTCAAATGGAGATGGAGAGAGGATCACAGATGTAGAAGTGGGTAGCCATCTGGGAACTAGCGACCATCGAACAGTATGGTTCAACAACACATCAATAGAGTCAAGCCACCAAAGGCAAAAGTACTGGACTTTTAGGAGGGCTGACTTTGCCATAATTGGTGAGTGCCTAAGGAATGCACTAGCAAATGGGCAGGAAGGAGGGGTGGAAGAACAATGGGGCATAATAAAATCTGCCATCACAGAGGTAACGAGCCTTTGTGTGAAGCAAATAAACAAAACAAAACGACATAAGAAACCACTATGGTTCTCAAAGGAAGTGGCAGTAAAGGTTCAAGAGAAAAAGAAAGCATTCAGGAAGTACAAGGAATCGCAGAAGGAGCAGGACAGAGAACTGTATCAGTTAAAGCAAAAGGAGGCTGGGAAGGCAGTCAGAACAGCAAAGGCCCAAACCGAGGAAAAGATAGCCAACTCAGTTAAGAAGGGGATAAACCTTTATAGGTACATCAGGGAGTGAAGGAAGACCAAGGGAGGATAGTGAGGCTTAATAAGGGAGGGAGGGTGGGCAGAGGAGACTGTGAAAAGGCAGAGATACTAAACAAATATTTTTGCTCAGTATTTACAAATGAAGAGGGGAGGTACATAAAACAAACAGTAGAAACACTCTGGATACAGAAGTTGATACCAGCCCATTTACAGAAGAAAGGGTTCTGAAAGAACTCTTAAAACTGAAGGTGGACAAAGCAATGGGGCCTGATGGGATTCATCCCAGAATTCTAAAGAACTAAGGGTAGAACTAGTGACACCACCGACTACCCTTGTTAACAAATCATGGGAGGATGGGATGGTACCCGAGGACTGGAGGAGGGCAGATGTGATTCCCTTCACAAAAGTGGGAGCAAGACAGAAGCAGGAAACTACAGACCTGTTAGTTTAACCTCAGTGACTAGGGAAAATGATGGAATCACTTCTGAAGGAAAGAATTGTCGAGTATCTGCACATTTAAGGGCAATGCAGGGAAAAAGTGCTTATATTTAACTGGACCATGACGTAGAAGAACAGAAATAGGAAGGGGAAGAAAAATAGTTTCAATTGTAATGCACAGCGTCAGATGGCCAGTCTGACTGCAGCATATTCTGCATGTTTTACACAGAAAAAGGGGGGTATTAGAAAGAGACAGAAAGACATAAAATGAAGGAGTAAAGTGCTGTTGTGCAACAGTCTTCGGAACAGATATAGGAGAGAAGAAGAAAATGTCAGGTTCAGCTAAGCACTATTCACATGGGGGTTCAACTACCATTTTCCTCTTTAAGAACAAACCAATAATTTGGTTTGAAGACCACATTCCCTTTCACAACATAAACCTCAAGGGGAATGGGATGGGACTTCCACCCACCCTCACAGAAGTCCCACCCCAGGACATTCTATAAACAAAAACAATAAATACAATTAACATAATTCATTGTCATACGTCATACTTTGCCCTGGGGTTGAAATAGATACTGTGTCCCTTTCTAGATTAAATTTCCTTAAGCACCATATCTAGAAAGGAAATCTGCATTTTTATGTTTAGCTGTCTGGTCTATGCTTAATCTCAAAAATGATAGGGCTGTAGAGCCAAGTACCAACGGAGAATGCCGTGTATTTTTATCCTTCATCTGGTTGAGTCAGCATAAAGGGTTGTGATCCATAATTAAAGTAAAATGAGACCCCCATAGATAGAATTTCAATGTCTCTATAGCCCATTTAATTGCTAAACATTCCTTTTCTATTGTAGCATACTTCTGTTCTCTGGGAAATAGTTTCCGGCTGATGAATAAGATGGGGTGCTCTTCTCCATTGATGTTTTGACACAATACAGCACCCAGACTAGTTTCTGAAGCATCTGTTTGTAATTCAAAAGGTTTATTAAAATCTGGAGATTGTAACACTGGTGCTGAACACAGTATAGCTTTTATTGTCCTAAAAGCTAAATCACAAGTACAATGACCATGGGTTTTATTTGGGACTTGTTTCTCAGTCAATGGGGTTGCAACTGGTGAAATCAGGTATAAAGCATCTATAATAACTAGTTAAACCCAAAAAAGATCTCACTTGTTTTTTGTTTCTGGGACTGCACATTGGGCTACTGCCTCCACCTTTTCTATTTCTGGACGTATTATTCCATTACCCAAAACGAAGCTTCAAATATCTTGTCTCATTCATGGCTAGGGTACACGTGGAAGGATTAATAGTTAAACCAGCTTTTTCAATAGTATATAAAATATTGGCAAATGGATAAGATGTGTTGACCAGTCTGAACTGAAAATCATCACATCATCCAAATAAGCGCAGAATAATAGGAAGAGTGATCATTCAACAATTTATCCATATATCTTTGGAAGGTGGCAGGGGCCCTATGTAAGCCAAATGGCATATAAGCAAACTGGTATAACCCTTAGGAGTGCTAAAAGCTGTTTTTTTTTTTTTTTTTTTTTTAGACTGTTCTTCCAAAGGGATCTGCCAATAGCCCTTTGTGAGATCGAGAGTAGAGATGTATTTTGCCTGTCCAATGTGATCTATTATATCATCCACTCTAGGAATTGGATAGCTATCAAACTGAGATACTTGATTGAGTTTATGGAAATCGAGACATAAACGGATACCCCCTTCCTTTTAGGTACAATTACCATAGGGAATGACCATGGACTTCTAGAAGGTTCAATAATATTTAATTTCTGTAATTTCTCATTTCCTGTACAACCTCAGACCCTACTTTTCTGGAAATCGATATGCCTTTTGCCTTATTGGGACAGAATCAGTTTTAATCGTATGTACTACATCAATGGCTTTACCTGGGATAGTTGTGAAAACTTTTGTATAATGTTGTAGTACATTTTCTAATTCTGCATGTTGCTGACTGGTTAGCATTTGAGTTAATATGTACATCTCTAATAGTTTCTCTGATTCAAGCTTCTTTATAGGCAGAATCTAATTCAGTGTCTGAACTACTGGGCATAACATAAGGTCAGCTTTAACATCAGAAGTAAGTCTCTCATGCCATTTCTTTAAGAGATTTGCATGATAGATGGGTGTACACTGTCTCCCGGATATCTCAACTTGGTAAGTGACAGGACCAGTCTGGGAAACAATGGAGTAAGGTCCCTGCCATTTCATTAAAAGCTTATTGTCATTGGATGGCAATAATAACAGTACCTTTTCCCTGGAAGAAATTGTTTTTCCCAGTTTTACTATCATAATAGCATTTCTGCTTAGTTTGGGCTACCATATTTTGTTCATGTGCCTTTTTTGTACTCGCACTAGTCTTTCTAAGATTAACCAAATAGTCTAGGATATTGGTATATTTCACTGTGGTCTCTCCTCCCAAGTTTCTTTAATATGTCAAGAGGTCCCCGGGGTTTCTTCCATACATCAAACTGAATGGTGAAAATCCTGTTGAGGCTTGGGGACCTCTGGTATGCAAACAGGAATGGGTAAGATATTGATCCCACTTTTTACCTTCTTAGTCACAAAATTTCCTAATCATACGCTTTAATGTCTGATTAAATCTTTCTGTAAGACCATCAGTTTGTGGATGGTAAGGGGTGGTTCGTAATGCAGTAATTCCTAAAGCTTTGTACAATTCAGTGAGTAATACAGCATTAAAATTTGTACCACGATCCGTCAGGATCTCTTTAGGAATACCCATACGACTGCAGAATTCCACTACTTTTTCTGCTATTTTTGAGGCTGTAACTGTTCTCAAGGGAAAAGCTTCAGGATATTTGGTTGCATAATTACAAACAACAAGTATGAATCTATTACCCTTACTGCTTTTTACTAATGGTCCTACCACATCCATAGCTATTCTTTCAAAGGGTTGAGCTACAACTGGTAGGGGCATTAAGGGTACTTTGTCCCTGTGAGTTATCTGGCTGATTTGCTGACAGGAAGGACAACATCTGCAATACTCAGCAACGTCCTCCTGTACACCAGGCCAGAAGAATCGTTGCAATAGTCTAGCAGAAGTTCGGTCTCGTCCTGCATGTCCAGCACTAGGGATATCGTGTGCTAAAAATAGAAGATCTTTTCTAAATTTCTGTGGTACCAGCATTTGTTCTATCTGTTCTTGTGTTTTAGGATTTATACATATTCTATATAGAATTCCATTCTGTTGTGCAACATATGATGAATCCAAAGGTACTTGTTTGTTAAGCTGTGAAAAGAAAGGGTTAAGTGTATTGTCATTTTGCTGTTCAGTTTTAATATCTACAATATGATATTGAGGCATGACATCACCAGTCCCATTTTGTTTTTGTTTCCAGTCTTTCTGTAATAATTTCTTTTCGGCCTTTGTTTTTCGTGGCCCTTCACCCTCTTCAAATAAAGAATCATCAAAAGAAAATATAGGGTCCTGTTGTATTAGTTGTGACTGAGCCCTCGTGGTTACAGCTGATAAGGCAGTGTCACATGAGGTTAAAAGGTCATTAAAGGCTGGAAAGTCTTGACCAATAATCAAAGGCACAGGTAAAGTGGGTACAACTCCTAATGTCATATCACGTCTGTCCATTTATACATACTTGTGTCTGTGCAGTTGGGTACTGATGCACATCACCATGGATACAAATTACACCAGTGGGTTTAGTACTTAATAACTTGTTATCTAGTAGGTCAGCCGGATTAAGTTTTGTCGGCTCCCTGGAGCCACTAGCCCTTCTACATGAGTTCCATTTACCATAGTCTTTATGAAAAAGTCCCCAAGTTCATAGAAGCTAGGTATACAGACTTTCTTTGGGCAGAAATGGGCTATGTATCCCAGTCCATGGCAATAATGGCATTCTATGGTGGATTCAGTTTTTCTTGATGCCATTTCCTGACCTTCCCCTCTAGTCTTAGCAATCCCTGTCCCAACTGATGAAACAATAGGTCTTACCGTAGTGGTTGCAGATGTTGTAGTAGGAATTACATTTTCTGTTCTCCTGTATCCTTTTTGTACCGGTTGTCGTGCAGATAAGAAATCCTCTGCTAGGGTAATTGCAGCTTCAGCATTATCAGGTTGGTGTTCCCTTACCCATAATTGGACATCCGTAGGCATAATCTGTACAAATTGCTCCAACACAAACTGCTCAATGATGGCTGGTACAGTCTTTCCTCAGGTTGTAGCCATTTGTGACACAAATCATTCAATCTGGTATAGGTCTCCGAGGTGGTACATGGGTAAATGCTTTAAAGACTGAAACCTTGTCTATATGTTTCTGTGTTAATGTCATATCTTTTAGTATCTCCTTCTTTACAGAGGCATAATCATTAGCAATCTGGATATCCATACAGGTGTATGCCAATTGAGCTTTGCCAGATAGATATGGGGCAAGTCTTACCACCCATTGGGTAGCAGACCAATTACAAGCCTGTGCTACATGTTCAAATGTTATAAGATATGTCTCTATATCATCAGAGGGAGTCATTTTCATTAATTTTATGTCTCTGGGATTTGTATGGGCCGCCCCTTGACCAGTCCCAATAAGTTGTAAGGCCTATATTGTGTCAGCCCACCTCTGGTCTTGTCGCTTTCTTTCAACCTCTCTTTCCCTCAGATCTACCTCTCGCTGGTGTTCCATCTCCATCTGACGTATAGCTAACCAGCGGAGTAAATCCCTGAGGTCTTCAGGGGTGGGGTTCCAGCTGTTCTTCTTCTGGTCTCTTCACACCTGCCTCTTCCATCTTCTATATGCCCTGTTTAACTTTAGGACATGTGGCAGCAGGTAATCCTTCAAGAAGAGGTTCACCAACAGCAGCCACTTGGGTTCTGGTCAAAACCCCTGATAAGGCACCAGCTTCATCGAGTTTATGTGGCATGTACCTGTTGAAAACCACTTGTGACCTGGATACTATGTGCAGTATCTTTACTGGAGTCCACCTAGTCCTTATGGATCTCCAATCAACCCCACTTCTGGTACCAAAATGTCGTGGGTTGAACAAATCAGGTCACACAGGAATCAACAAATTTGGTACAACATACCTAAACGGTATGATTTTTATTAAACAAACAAACAAAAAAATTAAATCCAAAAAAAAAAAACCAGCTTACAGCAGCGAACTTCTGATAATAAAACAAAATAAAACTTGAAAACAGCACAGCTTCCTGCCAAGGGTCTAGCAGTGCAACATAATCTTGTGCAGTATAACAGAGAGCAGGAGGTCCTCACGTGAACTCTCCTAACAGCATCTCACCTGAGGATCTAGGCTGGCTTCTTTTAAAGAGTGGAGCTCCACGCCTTAGCTCAAAGCCCCACCTACAGTAATTATTAAGCTATTTACAGGAAAATTTCTTATTTCTTTGTACAATCAATTACATAGAATTTACATAAATGAAAGGCATAACAAATAATCCATTATTATGACATCAACATAAACACCCTAATGCTCTATCAGATATGATTGCACATTTCTTGCAGAGTGGGCTGCATTATAGACAACTCCTCCCCTTTTCTAAAGGTAACCTAGGAGCTGCAGCACATAAAAGAAAGGAGAAAGGTGCTGCTGACTTTCTATAGGAGACAGCACCTTGCAAGGACACCAGCACTGATTGGAGACATGAAACTCCTGGGAGTTGTGTAAGTAGACCACATTTTAGTTCCTCTCATTATCCTGTATTTTAGTTAATTTGCTAACTGTTTAACCTTTTCAAGAACAGGATATTCCAATCTGCACCTGTACATATCCTAAAGAAAAACATTTAAACTGGCATTGGTAATTTCTTAGTTTGACTGTCAATCCCAGCTTGCTTTTACATTGTGAAAAAACCTTTGCCTACCAAGTCTGTTTACAGACCTTTAGTTAGTTTCATTCTTTAAGTCTGTGCAGCTATTTAGACCATTTCTGCACATTTAAGGGCAATGCAGGGAAAAAGTGCTTATATTTAACTGGACCATGATGTAGAAGAGCAGAAATAGGAAGGGAAGAAAAATAGTTTCAATTGTAATACACAGCGCAGATGGCCAGTCTGACTGCAGCATATTCTGTATGTTTTACACAGAAAAGGGGGGTATTAGAAAGAGACAGAAAGACATAAAATGAAGGAGTAAAGTGCTGTTGCTAAACAGTCTTCGGAACAGAGATAGGAGAAAAGAAGAAAATGTCAGGTTCAGCTAAGCACTATTCACATGGGGGGTTCAACTACCACAGTCCTGAGATACACTAACCTTCTTAAAATGTTTGGGGATGCCTCCTGATGCCTGGGAAGCTTGGCTGACTACCCCTGACCCTTGGTACCTAGTTTAAATGGTTCACTACCTGTTGTTGTATTTCCTAGCCAGTAGTCTACTACCATGTCTGTCTAGATGCAGACTATCATTCCCAAATAATCCTGGGTCCCTGAAGGTGTCCCAGTGGTGGATAAATGTAAAACCCTCCCTATGGCACCACCTTCTTAGCCACCCATTGAGCTGTCTAATATCTCTATGTTTGGCTGCCCCAGCTCGAGGGATGGGAAGGATTTTTGATATTATAATGTGGCACCCCTCCAACTTCAAGGCCTCTCCAACAGCCTCAAAGTCCCTTTGAATATCCAGGTGTGCCCTTTTTCCAACAAAATTTGTACCAATGTGTAATACCGTGACAGGATTTAGGGTATTGTCCAATAATCCTGGCAACAGTTTAGTCCATCTTCTTCCAAGTTGTGTACTGGGTGTGCTTTGAAACAACTGAGAAGCTGCATGGGATATACTATACTGGACTAGATATCTGTAACTAATCTCTCTTGCTTACTGTACATCTGAGAGAAGTTTTCCTTACTTCTACATCGGTATTGCTTTGTGTTTAATTATTTTAGTTTTTAATTCAGGAAGGGGGTTTTCAAAACTGCTTATCTTGTCAGCATCTTCAGAAGGGCTGAAATAACTACATATTTGATTTTTCTTTGTGGCTAACTGGACTGATTACTAGAATTCTGTGACAATCTGCATCAATATATTTTGCAATAGTTGGTGGTAGTTGTGTGATTTAAAATAGCAAAGGCTGCAGTTTGTAATTGGATGCCAGACATAGCCTGAGGTGGGGGAAATTGTCTTCAAAAGTCAGAGAGGTCTGCATCACAGCCAATTGTTCTAGCTTGACCATTTCAGCATTGATCAATTACTATAAACTACTGGTGTGATCCTGTTTCAGACAGAAGTCCATCTTTCTCCAAGTTGTGTACTGGTGTGCTTTGAAACAACTGAGAAGCTGCATGGGATATACTATTTGGACTAGATATCTGTAACTAATCTCTCTTGCTTACATCTGAGAGAAGTTTTCCTTACTTTTACATCGGTGTTGCTTTGTGTTTAATTATTTTAGTTTTTAATTCAGGAAGGGGGTTTTCAAAACTGCTTATCTTGTCAGCATCTTCAGAAGGGCTAAAATAACTGCATATTTGATTTTCCTATGTGGCTAACAAACCACCAGGCTGTTTTGGGGCTGGAGAGGTTTACCTGTGTCTGACTTGGATGTCTGGATTTTTCTCTGTTTGATTAGCAGGGTATTTTCTCTGTCAAATTGTTGTGTAGGGTATCTTGCTGACAGGAAGGCTCTCATTGCAGCAGTGAGTGAGAGCTTTTAGCTGATTGTTTTGTGAGGGCACAGTTTAGGCCCAACCCCTTCCCACCCCTCACCCCACCCACCCCTGGAAATAGTTCCTTTATACCTGAGGTTCTGACATCATTTCCTCAAGAGTGCAAGGTATATCACTGTCATATCCTCTCTAGCACACTGCACTGACAATATAAGCATACACATTGTATAAGATATATATTTCTATATAACAAACCAATCACACACCGCACACACACACACACACAACACACAAACAAACAAAAAGTAGATAAACATATGGGGAGTAGTGCAATGTAATGGCAGTGGGGCAGCAGTCTTCCGGGAGTCTTTCTGGAGGCTGAGATGCTGCCCTATTTGCAGACAACTCTCTGCCCTGAGGGAGGAAGTTGCCCGTCTTGGGCCACACTGGTCAGTAGTAAGGAAACCTTCCCCCAGGCCACACTGGACAGTAGGAAGGGAACTCCCCCATCCAGGGAGCACTAGCGCCTCCACCACTACCTCAGAGGTTGCAAAGAAAGCACAGCAGTTGGACCACAGTGGGCTCAGGGAGGGTGAGGATGGGGGAACAGAGGCACACCCAGTCAATTGTTCCACTCCACAATCCATACACCATTCTGGGGGAGCATAGCTCCCCTATGGATGCACCCACAGAGAAGACTGATGACAACTGTCACAAGGGAGGCCCACAGGAAGGAGGCAGAGGACACCACAGGGAAAGGAAGCAGCTCCTGGTGGGGGACTCAATTATTAGGGTATAGAACTGGGGGGAGCTGGGAAAACTGAAGTAAGGTGCCTGCCTGATGCCATGGCTTGGAGGGACAGGAAGTGCATCCTCAGGATCACGAGAACAGCTGCAAGGGAGTCTGAGCTGGATATAATTGTCCACCTAGGGACAAATGACTTGGCTCATCATGAGATTAGAGCAGTGCAGGAGGACATTGCAGAGTTGGGGAAGGGCCTAAGACAAGTAGCACACACAGTATCCTTCTCAGAGGTGCTGCCTGTTAATGGCATGGGGAGACGAGGGTAATTAGCACCATGCAGTTTAATGAATGGTTGAAAAAATGGTGTGGAGCACAGGGTTTGGCTTCATTGGGACTGGGGTTCCACCTGGAGGGACACCAGCCCATACTGGCAGGATGGTCTGCATCTGTCCAGGAAGGAACAAGTCTTTGAGCAATCAGTTTAAATGCTTCATTGGCAAGCTTTTAAACTAGTCAAAGGGGAGGCACTGATAAGCAGCAGGAAAATCCCAGCCTCCTACAAAACAGGGTACTAATTGAGAAAAGACTGAGGTAGAAAGGTCAGTGGGGATGCTGCAACAGAAGGTAAAGCCATCAAAAATGGAGAGCAATGAGTACCAATGCCCGTAGTCTGGGTAACAAGCTCCTGAATTGGTGGCCTTGATGGAGGAGGAACATCTGGATATCATGGCAGTCACAGAAACATGGTACACACAAAACCATGACTGGGACGTAACATACCAGGAACACTATCTACAGGAGGGACAGGGAGGGTAAAAGAGAGGAGGAGGAGGAGGAGTAGCTCTTTCACAAGGGAAGGAATAAAAGCAACAGAACAAAGGGGTAAACAGGTAGAGGAGGAGAAGAAGCACTGTGGGTAAATTTGGAGGCAGGCAATGGCACCACAATCCGCACAGGGTTAGACAAGACCTCTTCTCAGGGGAGGAAATGGACAAGGAAATGATAGAAAGTATACTTAGAATGGCAGAAAAAGGGGAGATATTGCTGATGGGTGATCTGAATATGCCAGATGTTAACTGGAGTGCAGTTGCAGCAGCCACTTCAAGAGTGGAGTTATTCTAGATGCCCTACAGGGGCATGCTTTAGGCAACTAGTATTGGAGCCCACTGAGAGGGAGCAATATTAGACCTGATTTCTCAAATGGAGATGGAGAGAGGATCACAGATGTAGAAGTGGGTAGCCATCTGGGAACTAGCGACCATCGAACAGTATGGTTCACAATAAACACATCAATAGAGTCAAGCCATACAAAGGCAAAAGTACTGGACTTTAGGAGGGCTGACTTTGCCAAAATGGGTGAGTGCCTAAGAATGCACTAGCAAATGGGCAGGAAGGAGGGTGGAAGAACAATGGGCATAATAAAATCTGCCATCACAGAGGTACCGAGCCTTTTGTGAAGCAAATAAACAAAACAAAACGACATAAGAAACCACTATGGTTCTCAAAGGAAGTGGCAGTAAAGGTTCAAGAGAAAAAGAAAGCATTCAGGAAGTACAAGGAATCGCAGAAGGAGCAGGACAGAGAACTGTATCAGTTAAAGCAAAAAGGAGGCTGGGAAGGCAGTCAGAACAGCAAAGGCCCAAACCGAGGAAAAGATAGCCAACTCAGTTAAGAAGGGGATAAAACCTTTATAGGTACATCAGGGAGTGAAGGAAGACCAAGGGAGGGATAGTGAGGCTTAATAAAGGGAGGAGGGTGGGCAGAGGAGACTGTGAAAAGGCAGAGATACTAAACAAATATTTTGCTCAGTATTTACAAATGAAGAGGGGAGGTACATAAAACAAACAGTAGAAACACTCTGGATACAGAAGTTGATACCAGCCCATTTACAGAAGAAAGGGTTCTGAAAGAACTCTTAAAACTGAAGGTGGACAAAGCAATGGGGCCTGATGGGATTCATCCCAGAATTCTAAAAGAACTAAGGGTAGAACTAGTGACACCACCGACTACCCTTGTTAACAAATCATGGGAGGATGGGATGGTACCCGAGGACTGGAGGAGGGCAGATGTGATTCCCCTTCACAAAAGTGGGAGCAAGACAGAAGCAGGAAACTACAGACCTGTTAGTTTAACCTCAGTGATAGGGAAAATGATGGAATCACTTCTGAAGGAAAGAATTGTCGAGTATCTAGAGGCCAGAGGGGCACAGGACCCTAGGCAGCATGGATTCACAGCGGGAAGGTCATGCCAGACGAATCTGATTGATTTTTTTGACTGGGTGACCAAAGTAGTAGATCAGGGAGGGCCTGTGGACATGGCCTACCTAGACTTTAGCAAGGCATTTGACACTGTCCCACACAAAAGATTAATATACAAGTTAGCCAGCCTGGGAGGGTCCCAAGATGACAGCCTGGGTAAAGAATTGGTTGGAGAATAGGACCCAGAGAGTAACAGTAAATGGAGTCACTCAGAAGAAAGGAGGGTTACTAGCGGGTACCATGAGGTTCAGTATTGGGACCGGTCCTCTTCAATGTCTTTATAAGCGGCATTGCAGAGGGACTGGAAGAGAAAGTATGTCTCTTTGCAGATGACACAAAGATCTGCAACAGAGTTGATGCACAGGGTGGGGTGGGAAGGATGAGAAGGGACTTGGCAAGGTTAGAGGAATGGTCAAATGTATGGCAGCTTAGATTCAATGCTAAGAAGTGCAAGGTAATGCACCTGGAAACAAAAACCCAGGGGAAGAGTACACAATGGGGGGTGAGATACTAGCAACAACAAAAATGGAAAGGGACCTGGGGGTAGTCATATCAGATGACCTAAAGGTGGGCAAGCAATGTGAGAGGGCAGCAAGGAGGGCTGGGGATACTGGGATGCATAGGGAGAGGCATCACCAGTAGAAAACAGGAAGTTATTATTCCTCTGTACAGACAGCTGGTGAGACCCCATCTGGAGTACTGTGTGCAGTTCTGGAGACCCAATCTCCGCAAAGACATAGACAGGATGGAAGCTGTCCAGAGGAGGGCAACTAAAATGGTACAGGGTCTGCACCGGAAGACATATGAAGAGAGACGAAAGGAGCTTAATATGTATAGCCTCGAGGAAAGGAGGGAGAGGGGGGACATGATAGAAAAGTTCAAATACCTCAAGGTAATCAACAAAGTCCAAGAGGGTAGCATCTTTCAAAAAAAGGTGTGCGCAAGAACAAGGGGGCACAATTTGAAGATAGAGGGGGGGCGGCTCAGAGGTAATTTAAGGAAGTATTTTTTCACAGAGAGGGTTGTGGATGCATGGAATGGTCTTCCGGAGGAGGTTGTGGAGTCAAAATCAGTGGTGGAATTCAAGCATGCATGGGACAGTCATAAGGCCATTCTAGGGGGTGGGAGTAGGAAGAAGTAGGCTGCTGGTTAACTAGGATCTGCAGCTTATCCAGTAGGTAGGGAAATGGGCAGACTGGGTGGGCCAAGCGGTCCTTATCTGCTGTCAAATTCTATGTTTAGTTTACGGATATCCCCTATACCTGCCCCAGGTAGAGTACTAATAGTTGTAAACTCATTCCTATCCTGACATAATATTCTATTGATGTTTCTAACCATGGAGTCACCAATGACCAGGAGCTCCTTGTTTTGTCTATTAACTCTTGGTAACTCTTGCTTGTTGTTCCCTACCGTTCCTTCAAGCCTTTCTCTAGGCACACTGTGGTGTGGATCTAGTTGGTCAATATTGTCCCTAACTGCCTCAGTACTGAGGATGTCGTAACCATTGTGAATGTCAATCTGCACGTTTCCACCAATGTTCCTTCTTCCCTTTTTGCTTCCCTTTTGAACCCTACACCAATCTTCCTCTTCCTTAGAGTCCATGTATTTCTTAGCATCAAGGGGTAAGTCTTCCCCTACTGCATATGCAGCCCCAACTGTCTGATCTTCTTCATTTTGTTCAACATAATCATGCATTGCTGAATCAATAAATTTCTCTAGCAAAGATATCTCTATCTGGAGTTGAATCCTATTCTGTAGTGATTCAATTTCTTGTTTCAGATTTCAATCAAGGTGCATTTATCACAAACAAACTGATTGACCTTCTCCCTTCCTCATGCATTTTACATGTGTGGCAAAGTTCACACTGGCGTAGTCCCTGTCTATCATACCCTTGTTTTGCTCCATATTATAGCAGGATTCCCCAATTGTGCCTACCTACCTTCCTTGTTTGCAGCTAGTTTAGTGCCTCCTTCACTGAGTGACACGTGGCCTCTGCCTCCATCACCTCCGCCCCGTGCTCGACTCCGCTCGCTGTAGCCGAGCGTTTTATAGCGCAGTCCAATGATGTTGCCCCTGTCACTATGACAACCATCACTAGTGCTCCTGATTCTGAGGCAGACTGTGGGGGTAACCTGCCCTTAAAAGTTCAGGTTATACCCCACCTGGCAGCAAAAACGCTTCCCCAAAGCCCACACACGTGATCCAGTCAGCTGCAAGCTCCTCGAGTAGTGAAGGGTTCCAGCAGTGCCACCAGGAATCCAAGTGCCCAACTCTTCACTGTACTACTGCAGCTGAAGCTGCCGTTTAATACACACACACCCATAAGGCTCAGAAATCAGCCCTTACTCTGGACTCTGCTCGCTGTAGCCGAGCATTTTGTAGCGCAGTCCAGTGACGTTGCCCCTGTTACTATGGTAACCGTCCAGAACGCTCCTGATTCTGAGGCAGACTGTGGGGGTAACCTGCCCTTAAAAGATCAGGTTATACCCCACCTGGCAGAAAAACACTTCTCCAGAGCCCACACAAGTTAGCCAGTCAGCTGCAAGCTCCTCGAGTAGGAAGGGGTTCCAGCAGCGCCACCAGGAATCCAAGTGCCCAACTCTTCCCTGTATTAATGCAGCTGAAGCTGCTGTTCAATACACACACCCATAAGGCTCAGAAATCAGCCCTTACTCTAGACTCCGCTCGCTGTAGCCCAGCGTTTTGTAGCGCAGTCCAGTGACGTTGCTCCTGTTACTATGGCAACCGTTCCGAGCGCTCCTGATTCCGCGGCAGATTGTAGGAGTAACCTGCCCTTAAAAGATCAGGTTATACCCCACCTGGCAGAAAAACACTTCTCCAGAGCCCACACAAGTTAGCCAGTCAGCTGCAAGCTCCTCGAGTAGGAGGGTTCCAGCAGCCACCAGGAATCAAGTGCCCAACTCTTCCCTGTATTAATGCAGCTGAAGCTGCTGTTCAATACTACACACCCATAAGGCTCAGAAATCAGCCTCTAGACTCCAGCTCGCTGTAGCCCAGCGTTTTGTAAGCGCCAGTCCGGTGGCGTTGCTCCTGTTACTATGGCAACCGTTCCGAGCGCTCCTGATTCCGCGGCAGATTGTAGGAGTAACCTGCCCTTAAAAGATCAGGTTATACCCCACCTGGCAGAAAAACACTTCTCCAGAGCCCACACAAGTTAGCCAGTCAGCTGCAAGCTCCTCAAGTAGGGAGGGTTCCAGCAGCGCCACACAGGAATCCAAGTGCCCAACTCTTCACTGTATTAATGCAGCTGAAGCTGCCATTCAATACACACACACACCCGTGGGCTCAATCAGCCACTTCTAGACTCCGTCTAGCGCGTGATCAAAGCGTTTTGTAGCGCAGTCCAGTGACATTGCTCCTGTTACTATGGCAACCGTCCAGAGCGCTCCTGAATCCGAGGCAGACTGTGGGGGTAACCTGCCCTTAAAAGATCAGGTTATACCCCACCTGGCAGCAAAAATGCTTCTCCAGAGCCCACACAAGTGAGCCAGTCAGCTGCAAGCAACTCAAGTAGCGAGGGGTTCCAGCAGCACCAGCAGGAATCCAAGTGCCCAACTCTTCACTGTATTAATGCAGCTGAAGCTGCCATTCAATACACACACACACACACACACACACACACACACACCCATAAGGCTCAGAAATCAGCCCTTAAATGCTTGTTAAAAGAAGTATTAGGCTGAAGTAGCTGCTGTTGACTGACACAGTGGGTGGCAGGTCCTTCATTGCACAGCCAGATCTGATGGTGGTGTGATGTGATCAGGAAGCTGTTTCTATCTGTGAGGGTCAGAGTAGACCACCAAACTCCAAGAGTTTCACTCTTGACATCTCACAAATGTGTGGTTCTCTAAGCCAGAAGAGAGTATATTAGTTGCTCTGAGCAGTAGGCAGACATGCCAAGTGACAGTGTGGCTGGGGTGAAACCAGGACCAAACTGACATACTAGGGTGATCCTGTATCAGCTTCTACACACAGAAACATAGAATTTGTCAGCAAATAAGAACCACTTGGCCTTCCCAGTCTGCCCTGCCTACAGTATCGATGCAGATCCTGCTGTTTCTCCCTCCCCCATTCTTTTCCACTAAGATTCTCTAAAGCCTATCCCATGCATTCTTGAACCCAAACATGTTTTTGCCCTCACCACCTCTGCTGGAAGGCTGTTCCAGGAGTCCACCACTCTTTCTGTGAAGAAGTACTTCCTCACATCTCACCTCAGTCTACCCCCCAGCTTCATAGCATGTTTATTTTAGCTAGACTGGATCCTCTCTTTCACTCCTTCTGTCACCCTGCCCTTGATAAACCCATGCGTACTTATCACTGTACAGTATCATGACAAAACAACAAATCAATATGACTGAGTCAATTACAGTGAGAGTAAGAGGGAGAATGTCTGTTTAGCAACATGGTTTTTATAGCGAGTGGTTTTGGCAGCAAGGCGGTTCAGCAACGCAGTGATGTACAGTAGTTTGCCAGCTGTTGTGTGCTCAGTAGTGAAATTGGCTGCTGTGTGCTGAGCTGTTGAGCTACCAGCATAGCCTAGCAGTTAGAGTCATTGGCTGTGTGTCTGTTAAGTTTACCAGACCTGGGTTCAAAGCTGGCTATTCCTGGTGTTTTTTTTTGTTTTAACTGTTGCGCTGGGCTTTGCGACTCCCACCCCCCCTCCCCAGTTTTGTCATCCCCAGAGTTGGAATATGAAATCGCAACCCCTCCCGACTTTCTCCCTCCCCTGAGTTGTGTCCCCCAGAGAATATTCCCCCAAGTTTCTCCCCATCCTCAAGTTGTGTCCCACCTGGTGATAATTATATATTTTGATGGTGGTGCAGAGGCACCCCCACAAAGGGGAGTGTGTGGGCAAAGCCCCCAGCAGAAAGACACTGCAGCACTGCTTTAATGATTTACAGTGATCACTGTTTGTGCACGCACTATTTTGCAGTTGTGGTTTTTGTATTCACTGGGGGTTTTTTGCACTGTTTTGATATGGAACCTCACTGTACCTTGTATTCTTCCCTCTCCCTCCATTCCCTCCCCTCTCTTAATGCCAGGCACTTCACCCACTGTCTCTCCATTATTTCCAAATGTTGGTTTGACTCTCTCCCCATGTATCTAACCTCTCTCCTCTCCCTCGCCCCTTCGTCCTTTTACTCACCTCTGAAATTCGAGTCCCCGGCCCCCCTGAAAATGAATATAGACTGCTCCTCCTTCTACTACCTGGGACCCTATACATGGAACAAACTGCCAAAACTCCTGACACCACACAGTGAAGTTATCACATGGGAAAAATAATGAAAGCCTGGTTCCAATCACTAGTGCCCACACCTAAACTGGCCTTAAGCATTACCTTACCTCTAGCACCACATGTGCCTGCTTTCTGAAGGCATGACTCCTCCCACTCTAAAAGCCTACTTTCTAATTCCCACATCCAGCCATTTGAGTTGTCCCAGGGCTGTTCACCTGTATCCCTCTTCCCTAGCTCTGCTCCCATCTCTTTTACTCCTTTGCCCTTCCCTCCCCCGGCTCATCTGCCCTTGCCCACCTCTCTATTTACTTTACCAGTGACCACCTTCCCCCCACCCCGTAGCCCACAGCCCCCTGTGCTGTTGAAAAGACCTCTTTCACGTGGCTGCTTATCCCACCCCACCACTCCATTGACTCCCTGCTCCACCCTTCTGGCCCAACTGCCCTCTCCCACCTTCTGTTATCTTACCTGTGGCCTATCTACCCCCCTCAGTTTATCTGGCCCTCCCATGACTTGCCCACCCACCCAGCACAAACCAAAGCCTCCAACTGGAGGCTGCCTCCATCTGCCCCCAGGAGATGGACTCCTCTTCCCTCCCTCCCTTGACCGTTGCTCTTTTTCTTTTTGGTCCCCTCCTCAGAAGGGTCTCTCTCTCTCTCTCTCTCTCTCTGTCTCTCTCTCTCCTCAGTTCACTTTTGTTATCTAATGCTGGCTGGAGCTGTAGTGCTGTAACAATTCAAATGTTTGTAATGATATTGTAATGTTGTACTCTTAATGTCTGTTGTTCCTATCCTATTTGTCTTTGCTGTAATGTGTCTGTTTAGTTTAATTGACATGGAACCTTTGTAAAAGAGCCTATGCTCAAAGGTAATTTTCTGACTCTTTAATAAATAAATAAATAAATAAAATAAATAAACCATGCTGTCCACACGTCATCCCAAGTAATCCCCATCCTTCTCCTCTGAAAGTCCCTCCCCACCCTATCCTCACCCCCTCCCAGCCTGTGCTATCCCCTATCCTTCAACCTCTCCCAGACTAGATCCTGCTGCCCCTGTCTCACTGGCTCTCTGACATTGCTAACCTAGCCCTATCTACAGGTTGTCATCCTCTCTTGCATGCACAAGATATGCAGACCGTGCTATGATATTCTTGTAAATAGATATCTATGTATGTAAGCTGTATAATGAATTCCCATGTAATATAGTGTATATACGAACTTATACCATATGGTAAATTAAATTATTCAAATGCTGCAACACAATTGGTTGGCATATCCTCTCCATGATAAATCCTACAATATACCCATGGAAGAGGTGTCGTCCACCCACTGCTAGTCTTGTGCCCCCCCCCCCGAACCACTAAATCACTCCAATCCAGTTTTTAAGTTTATATTGTCGCCATCTTGTTTCACCGGTAAGCAATGTTTTCTGAGATAGGTCTCAGGGAAAAAAAAAAAAAAAATGGACACCAGTTTTAAAGTTATCGATCCCACAGAGCTAGACCAGATATTCTGGTCACTAGAAATGGATGAAAATGTGGACAACTCAGCCGTACCAACAAACTTACCTGTCAGCGCTCCACTGCCTGCCTATCAAGATGTCCAAAAGCGAGACCGCCAGCAACATCATGCCGCAAACAGCGCCTCCAACCTCTGCATTCTCACAGTCAAATTCTGCAGGCAATGACGTCCAGGCAGGCCCTTCCAATCATAGTGTAGACTATTTTTTTACGTATAAGAATATCTCTACATAAAAAACCTTAAAAATTTTATTAAAAAAAAAAAAAACTTTTAACACAAAATATAAAAGAAAAAAGGTATAATCACAATAAAACACGAGAGGGTGTGGGTTTTGAGGGGATTTACCATGGCTGGCAAGGATTTGACCACTCGGCTGCACTTCATGGCCAAACTACGCCAGCCATGGTAAATATCCCCATAGCCCACACCCTCTCGTGGTTTATTGCTTAACTATGCAGCTATGTAGTCATGCAAACATTGTACCTATGTAACTATATGTTGTCATGCAATGCAATTATGTACCTATGTAACTATGTAAACACGCCACTGCACAAGATGTCCCTTGAAAATGAGCACTAGCTCAATGGGATATTGTACCTGTTCATGTTCTCATGAATAAAATACTTATTACTACTACTCTTCACAATGCTTGTTCTCACTCTTTTGCTCTCCCTCAAATGAAATCTACTGCTGACTAGGCTGCCTTCTCATTTTGTTTCCCTAAACTCTGGGGTTCTCTTCCTCCTTCCACTCGTTCTGCTGCTTCATTTCCTGCTCTTAAAGTTTTCCTCCATGAGTTCTCTACTCACTTCTGCAGTTGTTTCTGATATTGGGGTTAGTTCTTACCTGTAACATACCTAATTCTTTGTCCCTCAGCACTTAGAAACATAGAAGTTAGTTTAGTTAGTTTTTGTTGACCAGGTAAGTGCACTAGACAAATCCTGCCTATTTTCAGGCACGACCCGGGGGAGGGGGATACAGATGTATGCCAACTGACCTTGAACCAGATGAAACTGTTGGTGGTATTTTTAGTGAATGAGAGAAATTTGGCCAGGACACCGGGGAAATTCCCCTACTCGAGAGAGGGCGCTGCTGGTGGAATATCCTCAGAGTGCTTGCTGATGGCTATGTGGCAAGACGTGCGGGAGGCTGAGGAGCTGATCACCTCCTCAGCTTTCACCGGTCTGAGTGATCAACATGGATATGGAACCTATGTCAGAGCAGAGTGCTGCAATGGCAGCAGTTTCCATACCTGATTCAGAAGTACCATGCGATGTCCCCTCGGAGGCGGGTGAAGTGCGCGAGGTGGAGGAAATCAATCATCAGCTCCAGGCTGTGGAGTGTCAGTTTGTTGTTACACGGAACACCTTGTTGCAAGAGTTGCAGCAGCATCGTGCAGTCTTATCAGATGGATGGGAAAAGGAAGAGATACGGACTGGTGCTAGGCAGTCCCCTGTAATTGGATCACAATGTGCAGCCAGTTTGGAGAATGGCTTTTCTGTTGAATTACCCTCCTGCTCTGTGTCGGACTGCCCTTTGGATTTGGGTGAGTCTATAACTTACTGCTTCCCCATCCCAGCAGGCCTTTATGGAGACCCAGACTTCTTCATCTACTCCTGTAGCAGTCCCTGAATTGCTTTTTGGCCCACATATAGGGCATTTTACTATAGGCTTAGCTCCTAATGGACACAAGGGACTTGTTGGGGGCCCTAAGGAAACATCTTGTGCATCACCAGTGCAGAACCCTCCCCTGCCTGTCACTGACCCCCCACCACCACCACCTCTGGAAATATGCTTTCTGCTCCTAAAGAAACTGAGGCATCTGATACATGGGTAGCTACAGCCCTTGAGGCTGCGGGGTGGGTAAGATCCCCAGATGGGAAAACTTGGGATGCTAATGTGACATCTGAAGGGGATTCTACACATTCCTCACATGATGTTTTAGCCCCTACTCCCTTTATTTCCAGTCCGGATCTTATGGAAAACATTAGGAAACTGGAGGATGGTGATCTGTCACACCCTCCTGAACCCCTCCCCGAGGCCTTATCTGAAAGTGCTATAGCTCAACCATCTGCTTCAGCATCTGTATGGCATGATAAAATTGCTGAAAGACTTTTTCCTGCTACCTTTGGTCTTTTAAATGAGCCTGCCACTCGGCGTAATGCAGTACTTTTGAAATTTCGAGGGTCACTGGCTGATGTGCCCAATAGACTTTTCATTGGTCGAGATTTGTTGAAAAACAGTATGCGGTTTTATGCATATGAGATTTATGCCTTGATTCATATGCCTGGGGACTGTATTTTCGACATCAGTTTCAAGCATCCAGCAGGTTTGGATAGATTTTGGAAACAATATCAGGCTTTAAAACATATACCTATGTGGAAACCTTCTTTGGCTATACCTTTGACTAAACCAGTGTCTAAGAAAATTACAATTCTATTTCGAAATGAGGGGGTTAATGTCGCTGACATAATCTACTGGTTACAGCAGCACTGTACTGTTAAAGGTCCCCCTGAGCCTGTTCTTGATGATGAACATCTCTGGACAGGGGGTTGGCGATATTTAATTGATTTTCGATTAGAGGATGGGTTAACTAAACATCTGCCTAATTGTTTCTTTCTGGGTCGGGAGAGGGGTGTTCTTTTCTATCCGGGGCAGCCATGGGCTTGTTATAAGTGTGGGGCACTAGGTCATTTAAGCAATGTATGTGATCAACAGAAATGTGGGCTCTGTGGGGAGTTAGGTCACATAGGGGCTCACTGTAGAGGTCCAATGAAGTGTAATTTATGTAATGAGCAGGGACACACTTTCCGTTCATGCTCCTGGGCTTCTCACAATCAAGCTGATCCTGCTTTTAGGGCTGAACAAGACGTCTATGTTGCTAATGCACAAAAAGAGCATCAAAAGATGCAGGATTTATTAGTGCGTCCTGATGCACCTGTCCCTGTTCCTCACCCTTCTCCTAGTCATGCTAAGGGGGAGATTTTTCAGACCCCAGACTTAGATGACATGGATACTGGTGCACCGGCCCCAATGTCCCCTTCCACTACTGGTATGGCTGACGGTCCTGTTCCAGCTCCCCCATCCCCTACACTGGTTATTGCTCAAAGCGTACCTCCAGTGTTTGTTCCCGACACTATTCAGGCTAATGTGCCTTTTGGTGTGCAGGAGGCCCCTTGTATGCCTCCACCAGGGGTACTGACTGATGTTCCCTTTCAACAAGTTACCTGACCTAGGACCACCAAACCTGGTCTGGGTCCCTCCCGTATGTCTTGAGCCTGATTTCACTCCTACTGCCAATCCTTTTCCCCCTTAACTGGAGCATGAGGGTGATGATGATGAGGTAGAATCCGATTTCTCCTCGGTTGCCTCCTCTCTTCCTGATCATGTCCTAGATATTGAGGTTAAGGAAAAGTCCAAACCGAAAAAAAGGAAAAAAAGGAAGTGATATGTCTTTTAGATAGTCCTGTTTTTTTTTCCTTCCTTTTTTCTGACAGACGCCAGTTCCTTTATTACTGTTAATGTTAAACAGTATTAAATCTCCATTAAGGCGGCGTCTTACTTTTGCCAATCTTAGTGCATATTCTGGTTCTATTATACTTTTACAGGATACCAGGCTGGGCTCCCTGGCATGTATAAAAGAAGCAGGACAGGATTGGTGTTGGGGTGCTTCTTTCTGGTCACCCGGAGAAGATGTATGCGATGGTTTGGGTATTTTGTTTTTCTCTAGCATTTCTATTCAGGTGTTACAAATCTTGGACATATTACCTGGTAGAGCTATGCTTATGGATATTGTTGTCTCTAATTGTACATACCCTCTTATAAATATCTATGCTCCACAGTCCAAAGCCAATAGATCAGCTCTGTTTCACCGTGTTTCTCCTATTTATACTTTCTAGTTAGTTTATGGGGTGGTGATTTTAATTCTGATTAGCTGCTAGAGATTGGGGACGTAAGACTCAAAAACTGTTGTGTGACACCAATGCTTTGCTGCATGTTTTAAGAACTAATAATTTGATGGACTCTTATGATTTATTGCACCAGCAGCCAGAGCATACCTTTCATAAAGGTACTATCTCTTCAAGGATAGATTTCTGTTTTTTGCCCAAGAGACTTTCCTGTTTTTCTATTTCCACATTACCTTTAGAGACATCTGATCATTTAATTCTGAAACTGACTACTGGGTATTATCAAAAACTTTTATTGGGACGTGCCTATTGGAAATTGAATACGTCTCTCTTACAGGATATGACACTTTCCATGCAACTGAATTTCTTTTTTTCACTACGGTCGGTTATAGTCTTTTTATATGACAGTCCTTTGGACTGATAGGAAGACACAAAACAGGACCTTAAGTTTCTTTTTCTTCAAGTTTCTCGGACTAAAGCTCGGAATTCGTATCTTACACATCTGGGTTATAGAGTTAGATATGTGGCCTTGTTGTCACAGGCGTGTTCTTCACAGGGTAGTAAGCGCAAGGAGTTTTTGGATAAATATTACAGCAAAAATGCAAGCTTTTCTTCAATCACGAGAAAAAAGATATAGATATCAACAGAAGTATGTTGTTTCTGGCACCCGAGAGCAGGTGAACCCTTTTGATCTTTCTGATCAGGAATTGACACCTTTGTGTATGACTGCCTTACAATCTACAGCTGGATTATTAGTACATGATACACGAGGTATTCAGACCATAGTTCAAACATATGTTACAAAGAGTTTTACTAAACCCGATTCTGATTCCTTTTTTCCTTTTTTTCATCATATTGACATCCCATCACTTTCAGAACTTGAACTTAAGGCATTAGTATCTCCTCTTTCTATTGACGAGGTTAATCAGGCTATAGGTCATTTATCAGCACATACCAGACCTGGAACAGATGGCCTACCAAATGAATTTTATAAGATGTATGCGGATATTCTTGCACCTTGGCTGCTTGTTGTTTTTCAAGCAGTTTGGGTAGAAAAAAGATTAACCACTAGCATGGAAAACGGGGTAATGTTTTTTATTCATAAGAAATGGGACCCTACTATTCTGCAAAACTGGAGACCTTTGAGTTTGTTGACCTCTGACTGCAAAATATTGGCCAATATTCTAAATCACCGTCTCTCAGCAATTACACATAAATTGTTAATTTCTACACAAACTTGCAGTTCCTGGCAGAAATATCTCCCAGAATTTAATTTTCATTAGGGAATTGATAGACCAGGGTCTGCAGAATAAACTGACTGGTTATTTGTTAGCCTTAGACCAGGAAAAAGCTTTTGACACTTTGCATCATGATTATCTCTGGGATACTCTGGCATACTATGGTATACCCCCCCTTTGGATTTAGTTCAAACCCTTTATAGATCAGCAAAAATAACTCCCATGGTTAATGGACATTGGGTATCTCAGTTCCTTATCAGATCGGAGTCCGGCAGGGCTGCCCGCTGAGTCCGCTGTTGTTTGTCTTTGGTTTGGACCCCTTACTGAGGTGTATTGAATTGGATAACGATGTTCATGCTGTTGTCTCCTCTGAGGGTTATTGTTTTTCTAAAATATTGGCTTATGCGGATGATTGTATTTGTTATAGCTCAGATATTGATTCGGGGAGACGTATTTTGGGTTTCTTACATTCGGTACAACTCAGCACTGGTATTAAAATCAATACTTCTAAATGCTCTTTGTTGCCTTTAGGTCAGACTTCTAGTGTTCAATTTTTTGACATCCCAGTTGTTGATAAAAAATTGAAACTTCTTGGTGTACTGTATATTTTGGCTCCCAAGACTCAGTACACTATAATTGGGACTAGATTTATGATAAAGCACTTCATAAAGTAAAGAAATGGCAATCTTGGAAAATGACATGGAAAAAACGTGTGTTCATGTTAAAATCTTATATTGCCCCTCTTTTTTTTTTTTTTTATTTCTTTCCCATATTTTTCCCTTACCATTTGATATGCATTCCAAAATTTTGAGTCTTTTTTTTCAGCTGCTGTGGGGGTAGCCGTTTGAATCCAGTGAAGAGAGCGCACACCTACAGACCCTGGAAAGCTGGTGGCTTGGGTATGATACATCTTATTGTTCAATTTTTTGGAAATTTTTTCTATAATTCGATTAGGCCTTTGTTGTTAGAGCAAAATGTTATGGGTTGTATGTGTATGTCCCTGTGGGGGCCCTTTTTAACAGCTTGGGGACGGGGGAAATGGCACCCTGTGGATAAACAGTTACCTTTGTATGTTCAACACATGCTGAAATACATTAGACTATGGAAAATGGAGCTTAGTTGGTTTGTAACACATGAGCAGAAGTCATTTTATATCAATGTTGTTTCTACATGCTATTTTGAGGATCCCCTTTTTTCTGTTCCTGCTTGTATAGATACGCTTTCCTTGTTAGCGAGTGTGATAGAACCCAGAATTCCGAAAAAGATGAGAGATGTGGTCTGGTTGTGTGCTCATCAGAAACTTAATGTGCAGGCAAATCATAAGCATAAGCAGTTATGTGATAGAGTTTGTCAGGAACCCTCTTGTCAGGGGCAGCTTGAGACAATGCAGCACTTATATTTTGAATGTTTCCATATTAAATCCTTTTGGTATGCTCTGGCACATTGGTGGGGTGAACCGCTTTTTGATTCTATTACCTAGAATATCTTGGTATTAGGACAGATTCCAGAGGCATGGCACAAATGACACAAAAGTACTGCGTATGTGCTATTAGCCTGTCTTAAATGGCATATTTGGCAGGCTCGATCCTTACGAGTATTACAGAATAAGCATTTACAGTTGCAGGAAGTTTTTTTTCATATACAGGAAGAATTGGATGCAATCTATGCTTATGAATTCAGCACTCTGGGGATCAATGTAGGTACTTTGCTTTGGAAGAATGTGGACTGGGTAGGTTAACATTTCCTATTCTTTCATTATTTATTTATTTTTTCCAGTATATTGTCGATTTGACTATTTTTCTTTTCTTGCCTTATGTTTTGTTGTTTATATTTGTTTATCTTCTTTTATTGTATCTTGTTTTTGTATACTTAATAAAAATTTCCCCTACTCTTTTTGATAAGTGCCATGGGATCTTTAACATCCACCTAAACTACCACCAATCCAGGCAGATGGGACCTAAGTTTAATAATGGCAGATAAGGACTGCAAGGCCCACCCAGTCTGCCCATTTCTTTTTCTACCTTATAAATGTGCTATCAGCCTTTGCTCTGTCAATGGCATATCTATTCATACTCATCTGTATTGCTCCCTTATGCCTATCCCATGCCTGTTCGAAGCTCTGCACTATATTCACATCCACCATTTCCTGAGGTAGGCTGTTCCATGCATCCACCACCCTTTCTGTGAAAAAGAACTTCCTCACATTACCCCTTAATTGGCTTCCCTCTAATCTCATGCTGTGTCCTCTTGTCCTGCTATTTTTCTTATATTGAAACATGCTAGACTCTTTCACCTTGTTAATGCCCTCAAGGTGTTTGAATGTTTCAATCATATCACCTCTCTCCCTCCTTTGCTCTAGGGTATACATATTGAGCTCAGTTAATCTGTCCTCATATGTTTTCTGTTGCAGTCCCTGCACCATTTTGGTTGCCCTTCTCTGGACTGCCTCAATTTGGTTAATGTCCTTGTGAAGGTGTGGCCTCCAGTACTGCACACAGAACTCCAGATGGGGCCTAATCAGTGTTTTGTAAAGAGGGATTATTACCTCCCTCTTCTGACTTGTGATACCCCTACTAATACACCCCAACATCCCCCTAGCCTTACCTACTGCTTTAGTGGTCTGCTTGGATGATTTCAGGTCATCGGTGATGATGATGCCCAAGTCTCTTTCTTCCCTTGTGACTGCCAGCAACTCCCCTCCCAGCCTATAGGTGGCTTCAGGATTTTTCTTCCCTATATGCATGATCTTGCACTTCTTTGCATTAAACCCTAGTTACCACTCTTCAGACCATTTTGCCAGTTTATCCAGATCTTATTCTGCCCACCCCATCTGGATCATCTACTCTGTTACAGATCTTCGTGTCATCTGCAAACAGATAAACCTTTCCTTCCAGTCCATCTGCAATGTCACTGATGAAGATATTGAAGAGGACCGGCTCCAGGACTGATCTTGAGGTACCCCACTTGTGACTTGCATCTCTTCTGACTGTATACTGTTTACCACCACTCTCTGTTTTCTGCCCGTCAACCAGTTTGCCACCCAGTTGACCAACTTCTGACCCACCCTGAGCCTACCCAGCTTATTAATCAATCTTCTATGTGGAACAGTATCGAAAGTTTTGCTGAAGTCAAGGTAGGCGGCGTCAACTACTCCCTTTTGGTCCACCACTCTGGTTACCCAGTCAAAGAAATCTATTAGATTAGTTTGACAGGACCTTCCTTTTGTAAACCCATACTGTCTTGGATCCTGTGCTCCAATGGATTCCAGGTGTTGCACTATCCTTTCCTTAAGGTGCCTCCATAATCTTGCCCACTACTGAGGTAAGACTGACTGGTCTGTAGTTCCCCGCCTCCTCCCCTGCTACCAGTCTTGTGGAGCGGGATCACATGAGCCCTTCTCCAGTCTTCTGGGAACTCTCCTGTGCTCAGAGACTCACTAAACAGTTCTGTTAATGGCTCTGCTAGTTCCACCCTTAGCTCCTTTAGCACCCTGGGATGTATGCCATCAGGTCTCATTGTCTTGTCCACCCTGAGCTTATCGAGCTCTTGTAGGACTCTTTCTTTTGTGAAGGGACTGGTGCACACCCACCCCCTGTGTCCATGGTGCTGAACTGTGGGCTCTGCCCTACCTTCTCTTCAGTAAATACTGAGCAGAAGTATCTATTTAGGATATATGCTTTTACATGGTCCTCCTCCTCACATGCCCCCTTATCCCCTTTGATCTTAGCAATACCTCCTCTGGACTTTCTCCTTTCACTAATGTATCTATAGAAAGTCTTGTCACCTTCTTTTATTGTTCGTGCTAGTGTTTCCTTGGTTTGGGCCTTTGCCTGCCTTACTGCCTTCCCTGCTTCCCTTAGGAAAGTTTGGTATGCCTCCCTATAGTAATCCCACTGCGTTCCCTTATATTTCCTGAAGGCCAGCCTTTTGGCTCTGACCTTTTCTGCTACTGTTTTTAAGAACCAAAGTGGTTTTCTCCTTCTTTTGCACTTCCTTTTCTCTCTAACACAATGGCATGTTGCTTCAAGTATTGCATCCTTAATGCTTGCCCACTTTGCCTGTACCCTCACCCATATTTCTTTTTGCCAGGGCTAGCTTAACTCTGTTGGCCATCTTATCAAAGTCAGCTCCTCTGAAGTACCATATTTTTGCATTGGAATGGGATGATTTAGTTTTAGTGGCCAAATTGAACCATACCATGTGATGGTCACTGGCCCCCAGGTGACCTTCTACCTGGAGATCTGTGATCCTATTCCCTGTTAGTCAGTACTAGATCTAGGATAGCCCCGTCTTTTGTGGGTTGTTGTAACAGTTGTTTGAGGCCCGCCCCCTGCAGGGAATCCACCACGTGTCTAGTTCTGGCAGATGTTCCTGCTGGTATTAACCAATCTGTATCTGGCATGTTGAAGTCTCCCATTATCAGAACCTCCCCTTTAGCTGTCATGTTTTGTATATCTTCTAACAGTAATGTGTCTATATCCTTCCCCTGATCTGGGGGCCTGTAGACAACCTCAGTTAGTATGGCTGTCCCATTTCCTGTTTCCAGGGTGACCCACAGTTCTTCTGGCTCCTTATGTGTATTCTGAATTTCTGTAGCTTTGATATTTTCATTGACATACAGGGCCACTCCACCCCCCCCTTTTTTTGCACCTCGGTCTCATCTGAACAGTATATAGCCAGGTACTTAAGTCTCCTAAGTGTGGTTACTGGTAAACCACATCTCGCTAATTGCTACTATGTCCAGTTTAACCTCTGTCATTATTGCCTGCAGGTCTGGGATCTTGTTTCCCAGACTGCGAGCATTTGTGTACAAGATTTTCCATTGGCCAGATTTCTGTGTGTCAGTTGTTGGGTGAGGTCTGGCGTTTCCCCTGTGCATCGTATGGGGGGCCGGACCTTTTTCCTTACCTGGTGCTGCAAAGTAACTGCAAACATGCTGAACTCCTGTTTGACCTCTAGCTGAGGGGGGAGGGGTGTTCTTTCCATTCGACGTATGGAGTGCTGCACCCCTTTCCCCATTTTCTAGTTTAAATATTCTGCAAAGACGTCAAACTTCTGTCCCAATGCCTTGACTCCTTCCTTAGTCAGATGCAGTCCATCAAATTTAAAGAACTTTCGCTCCCAAAACTGTTGCCAGTTCCCAACAAATTTGTGTCCTTTTTCCTGGCAACAGCCCTTGAGCTACATGTTTAGCTTCCCTATCTCCCCTTCTCTGACCTTCTGTCCATCTTCCCCCCTCTCCCAGACAGGCAGGATCTCAGAGAAGAAGATGCCAGACGAAATAGATGATAGTTTGTCACCCAGCCTGGTCAGGTGTTCCTTTGTCTCCGCAACTGACCGGCTGGCAAGATCATTAGTCCTTACGTGATCCAGGATGTCAATGTTTTCTTCTGCTTCCTGAACAATTTTAGCAATGCAGTCAGTGTCTCTCCATGCTGATGTACCTGAGAGACATCTGACCATTACCCCTGGCTGGAGATAGGTATTAACTCCCTGAATCATGGAGTCTCCAATGATCAGAAGTTTTTTGGATTTCCTTTTTGCTTTTTTTGTTTTGGTTCCTGTTTTGGGCAAGTTTTGTCATGCTAGCTCCTGCGCTGCAGTGTCCCACTCTGCAGTGTCCTCTGTCCTTTTGTTTGATTTCGGAAATAGAGGCAGATACCTGTTTGCAGTTTTTATATGGTTTGTTGAGGTAATATGTTCGAGAGTACCGAGTGATGGGGCAACCGATTTGCCCTCCTAAGCACCTGCCAACCTCCCGGACCAACTACCCTCTCACTTCCCCACTTCCCCAGGATCATTCATTCCCCCAGTTTCTTGTTTTGTTAAGCTGATAACTATTTTATTGCTCTTTTGCTCAGTTCACAATTTATTGCATGGTAACTTACTTACAGTCATTTTATTCTTAGGAATAATTGTCCTGTTTATTTTTGATATACTTATTCCATTCCATGTACTGTATTTTATATTCTGTGTTTTGTGTTATCTCTTCCCCTCCTCCCCTTCCCCCAGGACACATCTGGAAATGAGCTGTTACCAGCTCAGTATCTCTTTCCTGGTAAAGACTTTGAAATAAATACATACATACAGACATACATGTCCCCTTTTGGATGAGCACCTTGTTTTCTGAAAAATACTTCCCCCTGTGCCTTATTTACGCCCGTAAGGTATTTAAAAGTCTTTATCCTATCCCCTTCCCCTTCCAGAGTGTACATATTGAGGTCCTTTAGTCTCTTCTCACAGGGCTCCTGATGCAGACCCTGCACCATTTTAGTTGCCCTCCTCTGAACCGCCTCTACTTTGTCTAAGTCTTCCCGGAGATGTGGCCTCAAGAACTGCACACATGGATGATTCAGCAAGTTACACAGGGCATGTAGCACCCAGTGGTGGACCAGACTGTCACAGGGCAGGGCATATCAGCATAGTTAATAATCACCCACATCAAGGCTTCTACAGTACAGTCACAGGACTGCATGGAAAATAATGATTCTGTTAGTATGGGATGCAAATAATTGCAAACCAAAGTCCAAGATAACAGTTTGAAAGAAAGGGGAACCCAACACCAACGCAGAAGTGCTGTTGCTAAAGTTATATAGTTTATGACGTTATTAGAATAAATTAATATTTGTGATAATCAGGGTGGGTAGCAGATGTTGGAGAGATACTGATCTTAGCAAACAAGCCAAGGACATTAGACTGCTTATCAGCAGAGCAGGAATGCACAATGTAAGGTTCCGTATCAGTTTTATTGTATGTCTCAACTGCTCTGATACACGCAATCTGATTGGGCGAAAAAGCAGTCTGGAATCATTGGTATATTCCCTGAAAAAATCAAATAATTCCCTGAAACTCCATCACTAGAAGCTGAAGGCAATGTGCTGTATCTACTTCATCAAACAAACAAGAACAATTAAAAAAGCAAGCTGCAGAGATGAGGAGTTACTCAATCAACTACATCTCGGACGAATCAAATAGACAACAATGTGTTAGATACTGCCTAGTGTTCCCTTTTCTCTATGGCAGTAACACTGTTTGTAAGGAATGTAATACTCTTCCACTGTGGTGTAACCAGAGCAGAGTCTAGAGAGTGAGGTCCATATTGATTCTGTCTGTGACTGGCCCCACCCCAACTGATGTAGTGGCCAATCGATGCTTAGCTCCCCACCTTGTCTTTTTATTTTTCTTCTAAATGTCACTTTTATTCTCAGTTTCCTGAACATTTGTTATACACTGTATACTGTGTAATGGCTGACTTGCACTTGGCCCTGCTTGGTGCTGTAGTGGAGCCCTTGGGCAGTAGGCATCCCCACCACTCCAAGGGGCCTGGCCTGGGTTCTTTGGTGTATGAATCGTTAACGTTTTGGTAGTGGTGCTTGGATGGTGCTTTAGTGCATCCGAATTGCCTCCATCAGATAGTGCTGGTATCTGACCTAGGAACCAAGGTCAGATATTTATGTGTCCCAGGTTAGAGTCAGACATGTGAGGTTGGATCCAGGTATCCTAGGTTGGATCCATCAGATCCACTAGTTGAATAGTCAGGTCTGACCATTGGATCCATAGATATGATGGTCAGATCCGTTACATCAAACCAGTCTGGTTGGAGACATAGAAGGCATTGTACCAAAGCAGATCCATTTTTGGATGTCAGCATTATTTGTTAACATCCAAAATCTAAGTTTTGGGGTACTATCCAGCATTATCCAACTTACTAGGATAGTATCCGAGGATCACTGCTTTTCGGTACCTCACCTGGGGGATTGGTGAGCACCCCAGGATTCTCCAAACTCATGGCCCACTAAGTGGTTCTCTTTCTTTGAAAGTTTGTACCAGAACCTACAGGTCCATGGTCCTTACATCCAACATGCCATAGTAGCAGTAGTGGTACACAGTACTGTTCTATAAATATGCAGTATTAGCAAACACATGGACAACCTCAGTAAGGGTACAAAATGGATTCTTTACTAGGTCCTATGCAGTCAGGTGGTACATAGCCTTTAAGAGTATGCTTCACATTCCCTCTGCTATGCACTCTCCAGGGATACACCCCTTAGCCCTCAGGTACTCAATAGTGGGCTATACAGGCCCACCCCATATCCAGAAAGATGGGTGATTGTTTTTCCTTATATAAAATATTCAAAATTAATTTAATTAAGGGTAAATAAATTATGTTCTGGACCAATATATACATAGTTCCTGTTTATTGTATCATGGGCAGCAATTCTATTGCATAAACTGGACATTGTGCATAATAAACTGGGAAGATTTGTACTTCAGAGCCCTTACAATACCCAGCATTGCTTTATGTTTCAAAAATTGTAATGGGATTCCTTTAAACTCAAGAGACAGAAACGGGGAACTGTGATGGCCTATATGAGTCTTAACGGGCACATGCTTGGTTGTCCGATACAAGTTTTACATTTTATTACTTTACAAATAAAACCACGTTATAAGAAGACAACGGTGACCCAGGTACATGCCAAATATTTTTGAGCTTGATTGCTCTTTCTTAAGGTGTCTTGAGAAAAGAGCAAGCTCTAAAATGTTTGGCATGTACCTGGGTCACCGTGGTCTTCTTTTAACATGGTTTTATTTGTAAATTAATAAAAAGTAAAACTTGTATCAGACAACCAAGCATGTGGTTTAAGTTTCTGTGGTAGCTTTAGCACAGACTTCATGATTTGGAGCACATAGTGAGAGAACACGTCTAGAGCTTGGCATTCTAACAAATGGTCACCTACTCTCTTTCTCACTTAGAGGAACTGAGTATCCTTTTCTGAGATTTGGGCTGTAGGGTTCCTTGGAGACTGGGAGGGCAGCCACTTTGCCCAGCCTGAAGGCAAGACAAAGAGGAGGATATGATAACCTTGCCTCAAGGGAGGGCCAGTTTAGGGCAGCTAGCACATCCCAGTGGTGGACTCTAGGTTGAGCTCCAGCCACAAAATGTGCCACTTTGTGGTACAGAATCTGGAGCCTATTTAGCCCAGAGCTCTGGGAGGGATTATAGGAGTGGGGCACTATAGAGTAAAGCAGGCAACAGTGTACTGTTGGCTATGGCCAGCCTTGCTTTGTTACCAAGGTATCCACTGAGTCTGTAAAGTTGATCCATTTTTTGGTGTAGGGACTTCATCATAACCTCAACATGAGGTTTGGGTGAGAGTTCTTGGTCAAGAAAGACCCCAAGGTATTTCATACAGTCTGTCACTTCGATCTGTGAGTCAGCCACAGAAACTACCTGAGGGAGTTACTGTCATTCTTTGCCAAGGTGTCTGAAGCCAAACAGTATGGCCTTTGGTGTTCTTGAGGTTAAGGACAAGCTTATTTTCAAGTAGCCAGCCTTCCAAGTTCCTAAAATCAGAGTTCAGGCCAGTGTTGATCTGAGCCATGTTTTGAGTCAAGAACTTACAGAAAAATTTAAACTGTTCTGCAGTCTGAAAAGGGTTATTGGCCCACTTCACATATAATTGTGTACTAGCTTATTATATTATCATTGTACGCATTGACAATAATTGTCAAGCTGTTCATTTATGACAATGTGAATTGTCAGGGTATTGTCTTTCTAGTTATTTTCTAAGTGTTTTTTTTAACCAAACACCTAACTGTTTAACACCTGTTTATAACAGGACAGCTTTGTACACAGGGCTCAATGTCCTAACATTTTCATCCTGTATAAAAATAAAGGTTTTTGCTACAACTACGGCTTTTTTATAATACTAAATGTCTAACACAGCTTCGACGGTGAGTCAAAGGACTCAGCAGACTACTCATTTGGACAGGAGAACTGGCAGTTCATCAGCATTATAGCCCCTCCCTTTCTGATAACATCAACGACTAATTCAATGACTATATCAAGAGGGGTGGGTTGTATATTTTTATTGACCCGAATGTGTAATGAACAGATGTACTGTTGAGACCAGCTGTTATGTTTTATGTATCTGAAAACCAATAACATTTAGAGAATAAAAACATGTATAAATTAAAAACTATGAATTACTGCATTTTAATTTTTTATACTTGTTAGCTGTTGAGCACAATGCCTGTGTCACAAGCAACACGCAGAGTAAATACAATACAAACACAAATGACAAATACAGATTATACAGTTAAACAATAAACATTAAATACAAGTACATTCATTCTTTGATAAAAAAACATTTTTTAGCCTAACTTTGATTGATGTGCAATTAACAATGTTATCAAGTAGGCAATTGTATACAGTAGTAGCCCTATACAAGATAGATTTTTGTCCTACTGATTTTTTGAATAATGGGTAATAAATATTAGAAACTATAAATAAATTCAAATGTGTGATGTTTCCTTTACTAGACCATGCTGATGTGGCATTTTCAGGTGCCTCCAACACAGTCTTATTGAAACTTACTTCCCTCTTCAGCACACGCTGTGTAGAGTTGCTTGCCCTGCCCACCTCCTATGCATCACTGCACCATATACAAGGAGCTGGGTTCAGCCCCTCCCTCAGTGAGGCATTCTCTCCTCATTGCCCTATTTGGTGCAAAATACTGGTCAGGTAAACAACAGAATATCTAAATGAACTACCCCCTCATCCAATCTCTTCTACTCAGGTCAGAGGAAGATAACAGATTTCAAAATCGCTTAGTGCAGGCAAAATGTACTGTAGGTCAAGCCTCAGTCAGGTAAAGACTCACTAGCATCTGGAATAGCACCCCCCCCAGTAATTACCTTCCGTAGTTTCACTCTGCAAAGACCCTGATCAAGAAACACTACAGGGATCCTCTGACCTGCCATAACTGTCCTTAAGGTGGCCACTGTTCTTATCTCTGTTGGTTTGTAATAAGTCATATCGACACAGTCTCTGTACGTAGGCTGCTACGTGGTTCAGGTATTCTGACCCTACTATATCGTCTCTTGTATATTTTAATACTGCATATGTATTCTGTTTTATTAAACCTTGTGGAGAAAATCCTGGTCTCTGATTGGACCAGAGCCAGTCACATTACATACATGGTTTCTGAATTACTGCCTGGTTCAAAATAAAGAACCAGACAATAGTTCATTAGAACCAGGCAAGTGTTTGTTTTTTTGTTAACTACTGCCCATGCTAATCTTCGTAACTCAGGTAAGGTTTAATAAAACAGATATTGAAAAGAGTCGTGTTAGGAAATAGTGGAGAATATAGAACCCTCAGGATGAAAATATTGCCTTCCAGTAGTCAACATTGCCCTCAGGCATTGGCTTCAGACAATATAACTACCAACAATAATGCCCAAATGATAGCAAATGCTTTCAGTGGCCTGTTCTCGGACCTATCTGATTATACCTCTATGCCTTCAATTTCTAATGATCTGGGTCCTACTCCAGGTGCTCCACCCCATCCTCCTCTCCCTCCCTCCCTCCTACTTTAAGGCTGCCTCCTTCAAAAGAAACCCTGAAACTTCTAGTAGGTCTCTTCCCCTACTCCAGTTCTGGGCACGACAACCTTGTGCCCAAACTGCTAAACCTGGGGGTCCCCTTCTTAGCCCGGCCGATCTCCCATATTTCTGCTCAGTCTTTACAGAGGAAGAGAAGGGTAATGGGTCTGAAGGGAGTACAAGAGGTGAGAATGGTGCAGAAATGGACATAAGTCCCTTTACACGAGAAAGGGTCCTGAAGGAACTGGAAGTAATAAGAGTTGATAAAGCAATGGGGCCAGATGGGGTGCACCCCAGGGTCCTTAAAGAACTAAGAGAGGTGGTGGCTGAACCTCTGGCTATCCTGTTTAGCCGATCACTGGAAACAGGGGAGGTACCCAAAGACTGGAAGACAGCAGATGTAGTCCTCTTATACAAAAGTCTGAACAAAGAGGAAGCGGAGAACTACAGGCCAGTCAGCCTCACCTCAGTAGTGGGGAAGATCATGAAAGCACAACTGAAGGAGAGATTGGTGGAACACCTGGTTGTCAATGGACTACAGGACCCAAGGCAGCATGGTTTCACCAGGGGGAGGTCATGTCAGACCAACCTCATTGAAGTTTTTGACTGGGTGACTAGGGAGATGGATCAGGGGAGGGCAGTGGACATGGCCTATCTGGACTTCAGCAAGGCCTTTGACACTGTGCCACATAGAAGACTATTACACAAACTGGGGAATATGGGTGTGGGCAGGACAGTAGTGTGGTGGGTAGGTAATTGGTTGGGCGGCAGGACACAGAGGGTGGTGGTAAATGGCTATCACTCCACAGAGGAAGAGTGACCAGTGGGGTACCACAGGGATCAGTGCTGGGACCGTCCTATTCAACATCTTCATCAGTGACATTCGTGGGACCTAGAAGGTAGAATTTCACTGTTTGCTGATGACACAAAGCTCTGTAACAGAGTAGACACACCAGAGGGTGTAGACAGAATGAGAAGGGACCTGCAGAAACTTGAAGAATGGTCAGGGTTTGGCAGTTGAAATTCAATGCAAAGAAGTGCAAGATAATGCATATGGGGCACAAAACCCTGGCACAATATATCAGTTGGGGGTGAGGATAAAGCATGCACCAAGCAGGAAAGGGATCTTTGGGTTATCATCTCTGATGACCTCAAGGTAAGAAACAGTGTGACAAGGCAGCAGGTAAAGCAAATAGGATGCTGGGATGCATAGGCAGGGCATCACCAGCAGGAAAAGGGAGGTCATAATTCCACTATACAAGACACTAGTGAGGCCCCACCTGGGTACAGTGTACAGTTCTGGAGACCTTACCTCGTAAGGACATAGACAGGGTAGAAAGATTCAGAGGAGGGCAACAAAGATGGTGCATGGATTGCATCACAAGTCCTGTGAGGACAGGTTGAAGGAACTGAACATGTACTCCCTGGAGGAGAGGAGGGAGAGACGGGCTATGATAGAGACATACAAGTATCTTACAGGGAGGAACAGGGTGCAGGAATATACTATTTTTAAGTGAAAAAGATGTTCCAGGACTAGAGGGCATGGGATGAAGTTGGAGGGAGGACGATTCAGAGGAAACGTGAGGAAGAATTTCTTTTCAGAACTGGTGGTGAACAAGTGGAACACCCTGCCAGAGGAAGTGGAGGGGGTTGAAACAATCACGGGATTTAAGAATGCATGGGATAGACATAAAGGAATTCTGGAGGTCAGCGGTAAGGGGCAACAGACTTCTAGGAAAACATAAACTGAACTTACAGGCTCAAATGGGCAGACTGGGTGGACCATAGGCCCTTATCTGCTGACACTGTCTATGTATCTATGTATCTATATTCTTAACTCCTTGCTCACACCGGGGTCTGTCCCTGCCATTTGGAAGGTGGCCTGTGTGAGCCCTGTCCTCAAGCACGGCAATCCCAAATTACTTAAGAACTACCAACCCATAGCGATTCTATCTGCAGTTAATAAGCTGCTTGAAAAAGTAGTGGCCTCCCAGATTGCCCTCCTTCTCCAAACCTATGGCCTTCTCTCCCCTGAGCAGCATGGGTTCTGAAAAGGACACAGCACCTACACTGCCCTCGCACAAGTCACCTTCAAAATAAGAATGGCAACTGATCATGGCAAACTCACGGGGGCTGTTTTCATCGATCTGTCCAAGGCCTTTGATCTGGTTGATCACACCCTCCTGGGCTCTGCTTTCCAGTGTTTTGGCCTCTTCCACCGCCCCTCCCTCCCCCGTCCTAGCCTGGTTTTCTAATTATCTCTTGGGTAGGAAACAATACAAGAGGTTCCAAAATGCCATATCCAGCCTATCACCAATAGCCTGCGGGGTACCTCAGGGGTCGGTCCTTGGCCTCCTATTGTTCTCCCTCTTTATAAACCAGCTGCCCTCAGTCCCAACCTTTGGACATGTTGCTCTTTATGCTGATGATATGGAGCTCCTCGCCAGTTCACAAAGCATTGATGACATAAACTCTAGACTCAACTCAGATTTTGGTCTCATCCAATCCTGGCTCAAGGCAAGTAAGCTTGTCATCAACCTTCAAAAGACGCAGGCGATGTTATTCGGCTCCCTTCCCAAGGTGAGGGTGTTCCCGGCTGAGCTCAGGGTTGTTGGCACTGATGGCACCCCTGTGAAGGTGGTGGAATCACTCAAGTACTTGGGGGTGACTCTCGACCCACAACTGGATCTCTCCCTGCACATACATAACTCCTGTAAGGCCACCAATTGCAAACTGGGACTCGTGTATAGAGCAAAAAGTTGCCTCACCCCAGCTGCCAGACTTGCCCTGGCAAAAGAGGTCTTCCTTCCCTCGCTTTGTTATGGGCTTACCTCCTTCATGAATGCCCCCAAAGCCTGGCTCTCCAAATGGGACACCTCATATAACAACATATGTCCCTTCGCCCTATCAGCCCCTCGTCTCACCCATCGGTGTCTACTTTACTCTAGACTGGGTTGGCTCTCCCCTAGCAACCATCAATCTTGTGTTATGGGCAACTTTACAGATAACATCATCCAATCATCTACTCCTCCGGCACTTGCTGACCTCCTCCAGCCTGTCCCCTCTGGCTATCAGCTGAGGTCTACTGAATTCCAGGCACTTATGGCCCCTAAGACTCACTCCCTTGCGGGAGATCGAGCCTCTGTGGTTCTTGCCTCAAAAACCTGGAACCTCCTACCTCCTCATGTAAGAACTGCCCCCTCCCACAACTGCTTCAAGTCCTCCCTCTGGCGTTACCTAAAACAAGCATCAAGCTGATTCTGTCCCTCGTAGTCCTACCCTCCGTGAAGTGCCTGCAATAGATAATCCTGGCTGTGGGTGTGCACTTATTCCAAAATAACATATAAACAAATATCACAAATGCTGTTGCTGCTGATACTGGTTCTAATTCTCCCTGGCTGCTCTCCCTGGGTTGTCATGCCTCATACTGAACTGCATTAAAATTGCTCACTGCCTGTTACCTGACTGTAATTGTTTGCTCATACCTGGCTGTACCATGCCTGACAGTTGGACCCAAGCCTCTGTACTTTGTTTCGGCGGGTTCTTCTTGCTTGTATTTTTGACTGTACCTTGTGTAACTTGTTGTTAGCCTCTGTACTGTTATTGCCTGTATCCTTGTAACTCTCCCGGGTCACACCTGAAAACAGGCACTTGACTGTCTAGTGTGCTTACCTGGTAAACAAAAGCTAAATAAATAAATAAATATATACTCGCCTATAAGTCAATCTCACACATAAGTTGACCCCCTTTACATTGTCAATTTTAGCAATATTATTTTGCAGCCCAATTTAGATGAAAAAATCTCTTTTCTGACTAATAGCAGGAAAAAAAATGAGTCTTTGTGGTCAGAACTGGACAGAAACTCAGGTTACACCATTGCATAAATGGTTTACCTTTATAAACCCCACAGATAACGCAACCTCACAGATAAGTCGAGTCCCCCTTCTTGGAGGCATTTTTAGCATCAAAAACAAAACTTATATGTGAATATATTCAGTATTTTCAGGCAGTCGTTCTTTCCTCGGGGTCTATATTTTCCAACTATTTGTCTCACCTCTGGTCAATATTTGTATAATAATGCTATGCAATGTATCTGCTCTATCTGCTCTTCCTGCATCTCCAGCTCCTTGTATTTTGACCCCTCTGGAAACCCTCAGTGTATTTATTGTTATCAGTTTTGTTGTATATATAAAGAATATGTGAATTGTGTTCATGAGATATGGTATTTATGTTCATGGCTGTTCACTTACCTCTTGATCAAGTGATGTTTACAAATTACAGCAGCACGCTGAGTGAATAATGCAGCTCATGCTGGCAGAAGCATGAAGCTGTAGAAATTGCAGGGCATAGGTGGGAGAGTGAAATGCTTGTTGTGACATACCCAACTGGCTAGATACATTTTGTATACCCTACTGTGGACATAAAATATGTATTTAGCTAGCAGGTGTTCTCTGGTGCAGGTAGCCTTTCTATTTAGTGTAAAAACGCTAGTGTATATTGTATGAATATACATCTTGCATACCATATATTATCTGCAAATAGTTTCCCTTGCTGCTATCCTGTCTCCCCCTCCTCCAGGTCACAAATGGAAACAAGCCCTTCCTGGATCTTTCAGTTAATATTATTTTTATTGAACAGGTCTGTACAATAAATTACATAAGGAATAAGGCATGACAGAGAAAGGATTATGCTGTATTATTGTACTGAGTAGTGGGCTAGCTAACATAGTATTATCCCCCTTGATAGGCTTGCCTTATAAAATGTTTAGTAATGTTAGTTTTTATGTTCACTGAGCATGCACGTGCAGGGAACATTTTGTTTCCAGAGTGGCTTTTGAGGGGTGTGACACTGTCAGTCCAATGCAGAATGGTCTGCAAGGAGCTTGTCAGTGTCACACCATTTATCAGCCAGGCTGGTCATGACAGTGTTCTGGCTTGCTGGACGGAAACTTCACGTAGTTCAAAGGAGAGAGCCAACCCAATCACAGGTTGACTCCTCCCTTTGATCTACATAATGCAGGCCAGCAAGCACAGCTGATCTGTCATGATCAGCCTGTTAAAAACCATCCCTCATAGGTTGAAATATACTCTGCAAAAAAGAAAACCATTCATAGCCATCTGTCTCGCCCTTACTGTCCCACACATGACCCTCCCGCTTAGCAATCACCATCCCACACCCCCCCACACAAACATAACACCAACACTGGAGGTGCTCAATCCCAAGTATCGCCACCTGAAATAAAGAAAAACACCCTTGTAGTGTTTTTTGTATATACCTTGTAAGAAAGAAAACTCTCCATTGATGTTTGTTGCTACTGCAGTTCCAGTCCCCCACCGGACCCTTCCACTCAGCACCTCCCCACAAACATAACACAGACACTGGGGGTTCCCAATCCCAGTGTCACCACCTGAAATAAAGAAAACTATCCCTCAAAATTTTTTTTTGTTTAATGTACCCTGTAAAAAAAGGAAACCGTCCATCAATGTCTGTTGCTGCTGCCGCAGTTACTGTCCCCCCCACTCAACCCTCCCAGTCAGCACCCACCACCCCACATCCCCTCACAAACATAACACTGACAGTGGGAGTGCTCAATCTCCAGTGTCACCACCTAAAATAAAGAAACCCATCCATAGTAGTTTTTTTCCAAACACCCTGTAGAAAAGAAAACTATCCGTCGATGTCAGTTACTGCCACCACCATTACTGTCCCCCCACTCGTCCCTGCCACTCAGCACCCCCCCCAAGCCCTTACTTACCTACTAGGGGTCCAGCGCCATAATCCTCTGTAGACCATAGACATGTCTTCACTCTTCAATGCCCGATCACAAACTGAGGAGATCAGGTATGCAGTTCAACGTATTTCAGTGGGGTTTTGAACTTACTGGCATAACTTGGTCATTTTTGAATATTTTTGCCCCAGATTTTCAACATGCCTTTTCATGAACCCCACCTCATGAACAATGGCAGTGAAATTAAGCAAATCTGTTTGGAAAGGTGATTTTGAGGTTGCTGCTCAAAATCACTTTTCTGGCAGGAGTTAAAAAATGTCCCTACCCTTGTTCATGAAGTGGGGTTATAACATGGCTATGTTGAAATATTGGGTAAAAAATATTAAAAAAAAAAAATTTATGAGCCTATGTTGAGATGTACAAACACAGGCTCATAACTGTGGTCATTTTTAATATTTTGACTCCAAATTTTCAACATAGCCTTTTCTTCGTAGTATCTCATGAGTGTGACAGCAGTCATTTTTCAAATACAGCACAAAATGTGTTTTTGCACTTGTGATGTGAAATCACCTTTTGGGCAGAATTGGAAAATTTTCTCCATCCCGTGTCCATGAGGTGGGCTCATAAGAAGGCTATATGGGGTCATATGAAGGCTATGTTGAAAATTTAGGGTCTAAATATGAGAAAACAACAAAGTTATGTCTACATTACATTTTTGCATAACACACTCATAACCATGGTAATTTTCAATATTTTGACCCCAACTTTTCAACATATCTTTTTTTTCACACCACCTCATAAATGTGAAAGCTGTCATTTCTGAAATCCTACCCAAAATGTGTTTTAACACTTGTGGAGCAAAATGACATTTCAGCCATTGTTTTATAAATGACACCTGTCATGCTCAGAAGGAGTGGTCGTAAAAAGATTATGTTAAAAATTTGGGCCAAAAATGAGAAAAATCAACTAGGTTACTAGGAAACGTATTGTTCTAACATTTACTCACAGCTTTGTTTTTGCAGAATTTGGTCCCTAATGTTCAACATATCCCTTGTGCTACTACCTCCTGAATATGGTAGGTGTCATTTTTCAAATCCCCTCCGATTCTTCTTTTCACAGTCGCACAGCATGATCACCTTTTGGATGGGATTTTAAAAACTCTACATGTCTTGATCATAAAGTCAAGTCACAAAAAGACTTTCGGACATTTGAGGTCAAAATGTGGGAGCCCACTTTAAAGTAGATATTGCCTCTCAGCTGCCCTATCCTGGTTAATTATACTTTAACAATGTGTCAAATCAACACAACACTGAACATGAGACACTGTAACTCATCTGCTCTATCCTGGGTAAATATATAGTAAAAATGTGTACAAGCACGACCCCAGTGCAACTGCAATACCAGCGGTGAACAGACAGCATTGTGAAATGCTTGTTTAGTGATGAAGTAGTGTTATTTAGTGTTGTATCTTTCAATGGCTGCCTTTAGGACAGTAGTATAATTAGATACATGGCAGGGGTTAGGTTGCAGCTGGTATGCTGCACTAGTTAAGTGCAGTTGCACTGCAAAGAGTGGGTTACTTTGTTGCTTTAGACATTCCTGACTTTTAACTTCATGTGCTTCCCATGTGATCTCTGAGGCTAAGCTGGAAGCTTGGACTGTGCTTCCTGTTCTTTCCATGTGACCTGAGTCAGACCTGCTAGCCTAGGCTATTGACTAGCTGCTATGTGACATCATTCAGGTGCACTGATGAGCAATTGAGATTCAAGAGTTTGAATGGTCCTTTTTTTGTTTCTAGGTATGTAGACATTTTATTAGCTTTTAGAGTAATTTTTGTAGAAGTTTGCTGATGGTTTAGTGATGTAAGTACAGTATGCATGTTTCTGTTGTATGAATCATAGTTCTAAAACATAGTTTGTGTTTTTAATAGGTGCTTAAAATGTTTTTTCTTGTTTGAGCAGTACTGAGGCTTTCTGGGTTTGGATTAGTGAGTGGGAAGTACTGTGTGTTTTATCAAAGTTGATTTATGGATTTCCTTTACAGTTTATAATTCTTGAGCACCATTGCTCGGGGGCATTTTTTTTTTTTTTTTTTTAATTTGCATGATTTGTATTTAATGTTGCTGTGTTGTTTAATTTGCAGTGTGAACTTTTGATCCTGAGGCTATGTGATTAGCATATTAACCTTTTTGACCCCATCTGGTTGTGCTATCAATTAATGCACCCCTGTCATGTCCTCTGAGCTGGAACACATGCTAGGTTAATGCAGTACCATGTGCCAAGGTCCTGACCAATGAGGAGTCAGAGCTGACCAGATACCATTTTATAAACTGCAATAAATAACATGATATACAGCAAGTGTCATTGTATCACTTTTTAGCAAGGGTATTAGAGAGGACTGAGGCACTGGACACCTCACCTCCCAATGTACCGATGACCGGGGTTTGTAAATGAATGCGGGGGGGGTGGGTTGACTAGGGAGGGAGGATTGAGAGTCCCAAGGAAAGCTATCCTCCCTCAGGGAGGGGCGAATGTGCATCACGCTAGGTGGCTGCCACCTAGAGGCTCTGGGTGGCAGTGCAGTGGGATGTTAGGGAATGCGTTCCCACCTGTTTGACACATAAGATGTCTGCACAGGTGGAGCTTGAACCATATCATTGCACATGCTAATGGGCCCAGGGTCAAAAAACTGGAGGAAAATCCCTGACCATGGCCAGATGAGGGTCCAGTCCCCTGTAGGCCCCGCACCGGTGATAGAGCATCTCCAGGGTCCTGTGGCAGGGGACCAACCAGCAGAGCATGCTAAGTGTCAGAGAAGCCGGGAGACAGGGCTGGGAGTATCAGTCTGGATAGGGGCCAGTCATTAGTTGAGCCAGCAAAGTACTGATAACAAAAAAAGGGTATTTAAATACTTAAGATGTATTGGGATGTGACTGCCTCTTCCCCTCTACAGTACAATGTGAGGGAAATGTCACACATTGCATAATACCATTAAAGGGATGCTGTCATCCCTCTTAGGTCTTAAAGTGTCCCTAGTTTAACAAACACATTTTATGATTGCTCTCATTCTGTACAGATTGCAGATGTTTCTGGCAGTTTGATTCTGATTCCTTTATTCTTTTCAAAGCATAAAATAGATTGCCCACCATACTGGTGTTATCACACAAACATGTTTGTTCACTTGATCGACTCCTATGGCATCTTTCTTGGACTTGAGAACACCCCAAAGACAGTCTACACTCTCAAGATGCGGAAGGAGGAGCTAAGATTATTGCATTATAAGTAGCTGCACTGTTTGCGGTTGTTTCTAATGTCCAGGAAGTATACAGTAAGAGCAGATCAAGGAATTGTAACAAAACAGGTTTGGGTACATTAACATTAGCATTAACATGCATTTTAGTTCTACTGAGAAAGGAAGCAGATTGAAAAAACAGCAACATCAGTGCACTGCAGAGAAGACAAGAAATCGTAAAATGTGAGGTTTCAACCAGAAATAATATGATGCAAAAAGGCTTGACAGTGTCCTCTTAAGTTGCCATGTATCTGTTCTCCGAGTCCAAGAATTGAGTCCAGGACCCATGTTGGTGGTGGTGGTGGGGAGCTAACCAGGGTGGCAGGTCTGGCCTCATCCAACTTCATCTCACTCCTCAACCAATTATGTATGTAGTGGGCTCAACAGGTCAACTAGTGCAAAGGCTACAGAGGGCCAACTAATACATTACTATGGCAGATGTCCAGATCTTCTTCCATTACATGCATGAGGATGGGTCCACCAAGAGGATCAGCATTCTTCATGTTCATTGACAGAAAAGATTATTTTTTCCATCTGATAAATCTGATTCACTGTATTACACCAGGACTTTAAGTTTAGGAGCTGCGGGGTGAGCCACAGTCTGTTTACGGACTTCTTCACTGCGGTGATTAGATTCCTAGGAGATATCTAGAGATGGGGTCTTGTAGCTGCAGGCCTATTGGATATTGTAAAAAACAAATAGAGTTCAGGCATTAATGGTGTTGGTCTGTTGAAGAGCTCTGCAAGGTCAGTTTCTATCATCTGAAGAAAGGGGTGCAATATTGGACACTCCCACATAACATGGGCATGCAAAGGCTTCCTGCAGTGATGCCAGGACAAGAAGTTTCAGGTTGGGAGATAGTGAGCCGTTGTAACGTGGGTACAAGAAAATCTAACTAGCAGCTTTCAAGCATACTCCCTCCACTGATGTGAACTGGTCACTTTTGAGGAAGCATAACAAGCCAAGTCCCAAGTTTTAGCTGGGAGCGGGGTACAGCCTCTAGACAGCTGTCTCCTGTAGAGTCCTCTCGAACAGCAAGAGGCAGCACTCACAGCAAAAAATGCATGGTTACTTTTAAATAAATAAAACAAAGTCAAACTTCCAGTGTAAAGAAATCAAACAGAATCCATGGCACTAATCCCAGCGCTTCAAGTCTTTCCATGACTCTTCGTCGGGTTGTGTGGCTATGGTGCACTGTCGTTTCATTTATTGCAGGCATTCAAAGTCACATATCACAATTATAAGCAAACATGCATCATAACACATCAGTGCAGGTACTGACTTAAAACATCAAAAGACATGACTAATAAACCCTCAAGGAGATAAGAATTACTGACTGCAAATAAATAAATTATATTCCAAACAGAAATTCATACAGGATACAGCTACAGCAGAGACAGAAAAGGTTAAAGGGAAATGGGGGAGACAAGGTTTCCAGATGTAACCAGAGCAAAAGACAGTGATACATATGAAGAAGCAAGCAGATACAGCCCCTACAGTCTATCAAGTCTGTTCAATAGTGCAGCTCTCAGTGTTGAGTACTAATACTGCCCCCCAACCCCCTCTACCTCTTGCTCACTGATTACACCGTCTGAATGACCCTCATCCTCTCCACCCTTCCCTATTCTGATTCTGCTCTTGACCCTGTCCCACCCCTCTTAAATCCCCCTACTGATGATAGCAAAATCAATTCCTCAGGTAATGCAGTCCATGCTGTCACCGCCCTGTGTGTGAGAAAGTGCCTCCTCATCTCTCCTCTGTTCCTCCCTCCCTTCCTCCAATTTCAGTCTGTGTTCTCTTGTGATCCCTTCCTTCCTAATCTCAGACAGGCCCTTGGGGCTAACCCTACTTATGCTCTTCAAGTATCTGAAGGTCTCTATCATATCTCCCCTGTCCCTTCTGCCCTCCAGGGAGTACATATTGAGAGCCTGCAACCTATCTTCGTAGGGCTTTCCCTCATTCTGCTTAGCATCTTGGTTGCCCTTCTCTGTACCCCCTCAAACAGCTTGATGTATTTTTTTTAAGAAGGGGTGCCAGAACTGCACACAGTACTCCAAGTGAAGCCTCACCAATGACCTGTACAGTGGCAGGATCACCTCCTCACTCCTTGAGGTGATTCCTCTTGCAATGCACCCCAGCATCTTATTGGCTTTTGATGCTGCTTTCCAACATTGTGCAGAGTGATTCATATGACCTCTGACCAACACCCTCCGATCTTTCTTCTCAATGGATACCGATAACTGCTCTTCCCTCAGTTGGTAACTGTACCTAGGATTCTTGTTTCCGAAGTGCATTATCCTGTACTTCTTGGCATTGAAACCCAGTTGCCAAGTGGATAACCATCTCTCCAAAGTTTCTAAATCCTTCTGCAGTATCCCTCTTCCCTCCTCCCCGTCGACCTTTGCCCCCAGTTTAGTGTCACCGACAAACAGGTTTATCCAACTCTAAATCCTGACTGCTATAGCCACTAAGTAGATATTGAATAGCACCAGTCCCAACACTGAGCCCTGCGGGACCCCATTGATGACTGCCCTTGGCAATGAGAGCTCCCCCCCTTACAACCAACATCTGCTGCCTGTTTTCCAGCCACCTCCCAATTCATCTGACTGCCTTTTCTCCCACCCCCAGGTCCTTCGACTTACCTATCAGCATCCCGTGAAGCACAGAGTCGAAGGCCTTGCTGAAGTCCAAATATAGGACATCAACCACCTTGCCTCCATCTAGAGCCCTAGTCACCCAGTTATAGAAGTTCACCAGGCTGGTCTGACAAGACCTTGCTTGGGTGAACCCGTGCTGCCAATCATCAGAGAGACCATTCTCCTCCAAGAATGCTTCTGTCCTTTCCTTTAGGATATTCTCCATTAGTTTCCCCACAATTGATGCGATATATTTTTTAGATATGTACACAATAAAAGAACCACCATATACATCCATATATCAAAAGCAAAAATGCATAAATCAAAATAAAACTGGGACTGGTATGGGGAAAGGGGGAAAATGGGGAAGGGTCTTGGACAGTAGCACAAGATTTCCCATAAAGAATGGAATAAAACAAATTCTATGTTTAATTTTAATATAGTTATGTAATGCCAGGGTACAACAAGCATTTGTCAATACCGAATGTTGTCTCGCTGGCATTGGCATTGGTAATGCAGGAGTTAGAGATGCATAATAGGAATGGCAGTGAAGTATTGAACTGATGCCAACCCAACCCCCACCCTGCAGAGACTGTCAGATGTTGTGGTGTGCCTTTGGGTCATCAGCTATAACGCTCATGCCATTTTACCTCATCCTATCCTATAGACACTGACAAGTGTCGTGGTGTGCTTTGGTGTTTTTGAGCCTTATACTTACCCCATTCCATAAGGAAATACCCTGAGTTGGGTGCAGTATAGGACAATGGGGTGAAGTTTGGGGCCGAACACTCCAAGGCACACCTCGATGCCTGTCACTGGCTGCAGGGTGGGGGTGGGGTGGAATGGCGGGAGCATAACAGCTGATGATCCCAAGTCACACCCCTGATGCCTGTCAGTCTCTACAGGGTGGGATGCTACAGTTGGAAACCCTAACACTGTAGGCGTGTGTTGGTATTTTCACTCTAAATTATAAACATGGGCTTTTTGTGACCCCACCTCATGAAAAGCGGCACTATCAGTTTGTTAGCCAAAAGGTGATTTTGCACAGCATCTGCGCCATTTGGTGCCACAGGTACAGAAACACATTTTGGGCAGGATGTGGAAAATGGCAACTGTATTGTTCATGAGGAGGTGTAAAAAAATGGCAACACTAAAAATATGAAAAATTGGTGAAGTCATGAGCATGCATAGAAACTGTGCAATGCACGTCCGTAACCCAATTCTTTTTGGGATTTTTTTAACCACATTTTCAACATAGGCATTTTGGGACCTCCCCTCATGAACAGTGGCACTGTGAGTTTCTTAATCCATCCCAAAAGTTGATTTCCCACAGCAACCATGCGATTGTACGCCACAGGTGCAAACACACATTTCAGGCAGGATGTGAAAAATGACAGCTGTACTGTTCATAAGGAGGTGTGACAAAATGCCAGTGTTGAAAATTTGGCATGAAAATATTGCAAATTTGCGAAGTTACAAGTGCGCGTGGAAATTGTGCAATACGTGCTTGTAACAGTGTCATTTTATGGATGATCATCACCAAATTTTCAACATAGGCATTTTAGGACCTCTGCTCATGAACAGTGTCACTGTCATTTTGTTAATATGTCCCTACAATGGATTTCCCACAGCGACCGTACTATTCTACATTGGAAGTGCGAAAACACATTTCGGCCCAGATATGTAAAATGACAGCTGTACTGTTCATAAGGAGGTGTGGGAAAATGGCAATGTTGAAAATCTGTAGTGAAAATATTACAAATTCATGAAGTTACAAGCGTGTGTGGAAACTGTGCAATGCACACTTGTAAAAAAGCCATTTTTTGGATTTTTTTCCACCGGGTTTGCAACATAGGGTTTTGGAGAGCCCCCCTCATGAACAGTGGCACTGTTTCGTTAATCGGTCCCGAAAGGTGATTCCGTGCAGTGAACGTGAAATCACCTTTCAGGACCAAATAATGCCATGACAGTGACAGAATTCTTGAGGAGGGTTCCCAATAACCCCATGTTGAAAATTTGGTGCCAAAGTTCCCAAAAATGGCAGAGAAATGCACCAAAGTTGAAAAAACCCTATTTATGCCATTATACAACTTACTGGCATTTCCTCAGTTCATGGTGAGCTTTGAAGAGTGCAGATGTGTTCCCGGTGTAGCATCAAATCGTGCTACCCATCAGAATTTGCTACACTCGTCAACTGCATGTGTGTATTTGTGTCACGCATGCTCACTACAACAGTCACAGGGTAGCAAATTCTGACAGCGAAGTCAAGGGGAAAAACTCTGGCAGGCAGTCATTAAAAATTTGTGCAAAAGGCGAAACCCTGCAAGTGAGGCATAAGTTTTTAAACAAAACCTGTATATTGTCCCCTCTATTTCTTGAATGATCATTGGGCATGATGGATAAGGACAGTTTTGGTCTGCTTATGTTCGATGACAATCAAAGGAAATTGTACAGTATCCTGTACTCAACTGCTAATTTAATCCTTATAGCACGCAATATATTGTAATAATGATCTGATTTTTCAATGCAGACTCATTTTGGTTTACTAAGTTTATTTATTTGGGTACTTAAGATTACTGTTTTTATGTTTTGAGTATCACCTTTCTCTGTAATCTGAGTTCACTGTTAAAACCTGAGTCGTGTGTGTGTGTGTGTGTGTGTGTGTGTGCGCGCGTGTGCTAGTCTTGTTGTAGTGTTACTCATTAGAAAAATAAAAGAAATCCTGACATCTCACCCTGTGTCCCAATTAATGCTTAAACCGTTTCCTTAAAAGATCAAGGTATTAAGTGTTCTTTTATTCTTATGTGAGTAGGGTAAGGAATAAGGATACTGTCTATATACATGTGCTGTACATATTGTGTACCTTATATCATTGTGCCCTATATTTGAGTGAACTTGTGGGGCATGCAGTTTATGTCTTATACGTAGTCATAATATCTACTGTAAGTAGCTCCTGTCATATGTCAGAACTACTACATATTATTCTGTTAAGCAATATAGGGGGAACATTGTTTAACCAGGAGTAGCACACTAAGCTGAAGCTTGTTTCCAGTTGCAACCTGGGAGCACAAGGAAGTTAAATGACTTGCTCAGGATCACACAGTATGCATCTACGTGGCTGTGGGATTCAAACCCAGGTCTCCAGATCTGTAGCTCACAGCATTAACCCACTGCGCTATACTGCCTCCAATATAAACTATATACAGTGGATGCAAGTGGTTATTTGAGAAGCTGAGCGCCTTGTTTGGTGACTATTACAATCTCTGTTGTGAAGCCTATTGAGGTATTGTGCTACAGTTGTGGTATACGTCGGGGGTGCCTATGGAGTACTCTTTCCCCTATACTTTATACTCTGCAGGTGTCAAAATGTATCATAAACATAGAAACATAGAAGTTGACGGCAGATAAGGACCTCAAGGCCCATCCAGTCTGCCTATTTCTTTTTCTACCTTATAAATGTGCCATCAGCCTTTGCTCTGTCAGTGGCCTATCTATTCATACTCATTTGTATTGCTCCCTTATGCCTATTCCATGCCTGTTTGAAGCCCTGCACTGTATTCATAGCCACCACTTCTTGAGGTAGGCTATTCCATGCATCCACCACCCTTTCTGTGAAAAGAATTTCCTCACATTCCCCTTAATCGGCCCCTCTAATCTCATGCTGTGTCCTCTTTGTCCTGCTATTTTTCTTATATTTAAACATGTTAGACTCTTTCACCTTGTTAATGCCCTTAAGGTGTTTGAATGCCTCGATCATATCACCTCTCTCCCTCCTTTGCTCAAGGGTATACATATTGAGCTCTGTTAATCTGTCCTCATATGTATTCTGATGCAGTCCCTGCACCATTTTGGTTGCCCTTCTCTGGAATGCCTCAATTTGGATAATGTCCTTGTGAAGGTGTGGCTTCCAATACTGCACGCAGTACTCCAGATGGGGCCTAACCAGTGTCTTGTAAAGAGGGATTATTACCTCCCTCTTACGACTTGTGATACCCCTACTAATACACCCCAACACCCCCCTAGCCTTACCTACTGCTTTAGAGGTCTGCTTGGATGATTTCAGGTCATCAGTGATGATGATGCCCAAGTCTCTTTCTTCCTTTGTGACTGCTAGCAACTCCCTTCCCAGCCTATAGGTGGCTTCAGGGTTTCTCTTCCCTATGTGCATGATCTTGCACTTCCTTGCATTAAATCCCAGTTGCCACTCTTCTGACCATTTTGCTAGTTTATCCAGATCTCTTCTCATTCTGCCCACCCCATCTGGATGATCTACTCTGTTGCAGATCTTGGTGTCATCTGCAAACAGACAAGCCTTACCCTCTAGTTCATCTGCAAGGTCACTAATGAAGATGTTGAAGAGGACTGGCCCCAGGACTGATCCCTGAGGTATCCCACTTGTGACTTGCATCTCTTCTGACTGTATACCATTTACCACCACTCTCTGTTTTCTGCCCGTCAACCAGTTTGCCACCCAGTTGACCAACTTCTGACCCACCCCAAGCCTACCCAGTTGTTATCAATCTTCTATATGGAACAGTGTCAAAAGCTTTGCTGAAGTCAAGGTAGGCAACATCAACTGCTCCCCTGGTCCACCACTCTGGCTACCCAGTCAAAGAAATCTATGAGATTAGTTTGACAGGACCTTCCTTTTGAAACCCATGATGTCTTGGATCCTCGCCCCTATGGATTCCAGGTGTTGCACTATCCTTTCCTTAAGTGCCTCTATAATCTTGCCCACTACTGAGTAAGACTGACCGGTCTATAGTTCCTGCCTCCTCCTGCTACCACTCTTGTGGAGCGGGATCACATGAGCCCTTCTCCAGTCTTCTGGGGCCTCTCCTGTGCTCAGAGACTCACTAAACAGTTCTGCTAATGGCTCTGCTAGTTCCACCTTTAGCTCCTTAAGTACCCTGGGATGTATGCCATCAGGTCCCATTGCCTTATCCACCCTGAGCTTAGCAAGCTCTTGTAGGACCCTTTCTTTTGTGAAGGGAGTAGCGCTCACCTCCCTTCCCCCTGTGTCCATGGTGCTGAGCTGTGGGCCCTGCCCTACCTTCTCTTCAGTAAATACTGAGCAAAAGTATCTATTTAGGATAGATGCTTTTACATGGTCCTTCTCCTCACATGCTCCCTTTTCTCCATTAAGCTTAGCAATACCCCCTCTGGACTTTCACTAATGTATCTATAGAAAGTCTTGTCACCTTCTTTTACTGTTCGTGCTAGTGTTTCCTCAGTTTGGGACTTTGCCTGCCTTACTGCCTTCCCTGCTTCCCTTAGGACAGTTTGGTATGCCTCCCTATCTTCATCCCGCTGTGTTCCTTTATATTTCCTGAAGGCCAGCCTTTTGGCTCTGACCTTTTCTGCTACTGTATTTGAGAACCAAAGTGGTTTCCTTCTTTTGCACTTCCTTTTCTGTCTAACACAATGGGTTGTTGCTTCAAGTATTGCATCCTTAATGCTTGCCCACTTTGCCTGTACCCCCTCACCTGTGTTTCTTTTTGCCAGGGCTAGCTTAACTCTGTTGGCCATCTTATCAAAGTCAGCTCCTCTGAAGTCCCATATTTTTGCCTTGGAATGGGATGATTTAGATGTAGTAGCCAAATTGAACCATACCATGTGATGGTCACTGACCCCCAGGTGACCTTCTACCTGGAGATCTGTGATCCCTTCCCTGTTAGTCAGTACTAGATCTAGGATAGCCCTGTCTCTTGTGGGTTGTTGTACCAGTTGTTTGAGGCCCTCCCCCTGCAGGGAATCCACCACGTGTCTAGTTCTGGCAGATGTTCCTGCTGGTATTGACCAATCTGTATCTGGCATGTTGAAGTCTCCCATTATCAGAACCTCCCCTTTAGCTGTCATGTTTTGTATATCTTCTAACAGTAATGTGTCTATGTCCTCCCCTGGTCTGGGGCCTGTAGACAACCCCAGTTCTTATGGCTGTCCCATTTCCTGTTTCAGGGTGACCCACAGTTCTTCTGGCTCCTTATGTGTATTCTGAATTTCTGTAGCTTTGATATTTTCATTGACATACAGGGCCACTCCTCCCCTTTTTGCACCTCAGTCTCTTCTGAACAATACACCAGGTACTGAAGTCTCCCAAGTGTGGTTGCACTGGTAAAACCACGTCTCATTAATTGCTACTATGTCCAGTTTAGCCTCTGACATTGTGCCTGCAGGTCTGGGATCTTATTTCCCAGGCTGTGAGCATTTTGTACATGATTTTCCATTGGGCAGATTTCGGTGTGTTAGTTGTTGGGTGAGGTTTGGCATTACCCCTGTGCATCGTATGGGGAGACAAACCTTTTTTCTTACCTGGTGATGCAAATGAACTGCAAACATGCTGAATCCCTGTTTGACCACTAGCTGAGGGGGGGAGGGGTGTTCTTCCCATTCGACGTATGAGGTGCTGCACCCCATAAGCTTTTTTATGTTCAATGTATGCCTGTTCTTGGGTGCATGGCCACTGAATCCTCTGTAGTCTGTTAAAAAAAATAACTTGCTATCTGCTGTGATTTTGTTCTTTATTTGCATGCCTTCCTGATCGAGAACTATGTCCTATTTTTGAGCTTTTTACTCATTTTATGGTGCGCTTCAGGGGCTGCATAGTTTCCTAATGTTTACATGCTGCAGGTGCTGGGCTGATGTCCGTATAAATGGAGCAGCTCCATGGCTTCCCCACTTATTTCACTGAAGAGTGGTGTTTTTCTACGTACTGCACTCTGTCATTTTTGATTTTAAATATTTTTATTGTGCCTTGTGAAAATAGTATCTTACCCCATACTGACCGTGTTGTGTTTTTAGTTGGAAAAGTTTTAATTTTTCCAGCAGATGGGCTGAAGGATCCTTCCCCAACCCCAACAACATTCCCAGTTGTATGTGGGTACTATATGGAGCAGCTCCATGGCATCTCCACTCGTTAGTGGTGCTCATAACAGTTTGTGAATTCAATCTTTTCAGTGAAGTGTTTGCATAAAGTGGCTTAACTTGTACTACTGTGATGTGCTTTATTTCTGAAATCTGGACTTTGGCAGCTGATGGGCTGAAGGAGACAACCCCCTTCCCCCATTAGCATTCCGAGTTGCACGAGGGTCAGGGAGATTATATTTTGGACAGTCAGTAGTTCACGTTCTTGAACTGCAGCTATTTATAGACAGTGTAAATAATTAGGAGTTTCACATTAATATTATAACTCTGTGTTTTACACTGTTCTGCAAGCTGCAAGTGTCCTATGCAATATACAGAGTAGTATGCGGTAAATGTTGTTATCCCCACCCTCCAATGGTTCCATGTCACAAGAGTAAATCTTTTTCAGCGACTCTTACAACAACGAGTACATCGTGGTGAACAGAAATACAGCATGAAGCCATGTATGTTGAATACTAAATTGGCGCATATCTGATTACATGTTTAATGCATGGGTGTTGTGGCCCCCACATCTCCCTTTGTGGGGTTCAAGCCCCCACCCCCCAAACTTTAATAACCATGTCTGGGGGGATGGACATCGGAGGAAAGATGAGAGACCGAGGACAGCAATAACTTACCAAAAATAAAATGACATACCTTGAGCCTGGGGCCACCACCACTGCAGCCGGTATCCCTACCTGCTACGTTACACGAGTAGCTCAGTGGCATCATGCTCCACATCCCTAGTTAGCTCATCCCTCTTCTCCCTCTTCCGTCCTATTGCTATTCCCTTCCCTCACCATTTTTTTCCAATCCTCCCTTGCTATTCTGTCCTTCGCTATCCCTCCACAGTAGCCAAACTAAATCATCCCATTCCAAGGCAAAAATATGGGACTTCAGAGGAGCTGACTTTGATAAGATGGCCAACAGAGTTAAGCTAGCCCTGGCAAAAAGTAATACAGGTGAGGGGGTACAGGCAAAATGGGAAAGCATTAAGGATGCAATACTTGAAGCAACATCCCATTGTGTTAGCAAGAAAGGGAAGTGAAAAAGAAGGAAGAAACCATTGTGGTTCTCCAAAACAGTAGCAGAAAAGGTCAGAGCCAAAAGGCTGGCCTTCAGGAAATATAAGGGATCACAGCAGGCTGAAGATAGGAAGGCATACCAAACTTCCCTAAGGGAAGCAGGGAAAGCAGTAAGGTAGACAAAGGCCCAAACTGAGGAAACACTAGCACAAACAGTACAAGAAGGTGACAAGACTTTCCATAGCTACATTAGTGAATGGAGAAAGTCCAGAGGGGGTATTGCTAAGACCAAAGGGGATAAGGGGGCATGTGAGGAGGAGGACCATGTAAAAGCATCTATCCTAAATAGATACTTCTGCTCAGTATTTACTGAAGAAAGGTAGGGCAGGCCCACAGCTCAGCACCATGGACAGAGGGGGAGGGAGGTGCACCTAGTCCTCTTTCAACAAAGAAAGGGTCCTACAAGAGCTCAATAAGCTCAGGGTGGACAAGGCAATGGGACCTGATGACATACATCCCAGGGTACTAAAGGAGCTAAGGGTGGAACTAGCAGAGCCATTATTAGAACTGTTTAGTGAGTCTGAGCACAGGAGAGGTTCCAGAAGACTGAAGAAGGGCTCATGTGATCCCGGTCCCCAAGAGTGGTAGCAGGGAGGAGGCAGGGAACTACAGACCAATCAGTCTTACCTCAGTAGTGGGCAAGATTATGTAGGCACTCCTTAAAGAAAGGATAGTGCAACACCTTTAATCCATAGGAGCACAGGACCCAGGACAGCATGGGTTTACAAAAGGAAGGTCCTGTCAAACTAATCTCATAGATTTCTTTGACTGGGTAACCAGAGTGGTGGACCAAGGGGGAGCAGTTGATGTCACCTACCTTGACTTCAGCAAAGCTTTCGATACTGTTCCACATAGAAGACTGATTAATAAGCTGAGTAGGCTCAGGGTGGGTCAGAAGTTGGTCAACTGGGTGGCAAACCTTTTGACAGACAGAAAACAGAGAGTGGTGGTAAACGGTATACAGTCAGAAGAGATGCAAGTCACAAGTGGGGTACCTCAGGGATCAGCCCTGGGGCCTGTCCTCTTCAATATCTTCATCAGTGACATTGCAGATGGACTGGAAGGTAAAGTTTGTTTACAGATGACACCAAGATCTGCAACAGAGTAGATGATCCAGATGGGGTGGACAGAATGAGAAGAGATCTGTATAAACTAGCAAAATGGTCAGAAGAGTGGCAACTGGGAGCCCAGCCCGGAGGCACCGAGGGTTGAGGTGCTGGACTCCACACCTTGCACTATGCCAGGGACCAGAGTTCGGGAGTGAGCTCGGGCACTGGGGGTCAGCAGGGGAGGGTGAGGATTGAGCACCCGCTGGGCTGCTCTCCTCCCTGGGGGGAGGACGGGGCATCACTCAGCGTGCCAGTGGCTCCCGGTGGAGACTGGTATGCTGCAGCATGCAGGGCAGCACGTACATAGCATGGCTGATGCTTGGTAGGGTTGCCATGCGCCGTAGAGTCAGGGATGTGCACCACGCACGGGAGGGGGGAGTGCACACCAGAACAGAGAAAACACTGGTCTGTGGGGTAGGCGACTGCACCTACCCCTATGCCCACTGCCGGGTCTATCCTGCCTGGCCTTCCAGTGTCCTCCACCCGGGCTCTCACCCATAAGCCGGAGACTGACTGTTTTGAGTGCCCAAGAGGAGGGGCGACCCCACTCCAGAGGGGTTAAGCTGAGGGTGCCAGTTGTGGGGGCTGAGAGGGAGGAGAGAGGAGCCTCAGGTAGGAAGACTTCAGGTGGGGCAGGAACAGGCAGAATGCCTGAGAGGGGCTCCGCAGACTGTGACCGGAGGGGAAAAAATATGCAAAAAAAAAAAAGAGTGGCAACTGGGGTTTAACGCAAAGAAGTGCAAGATCATGCACCTAGGGAAGAGAAACCCTGAAACCACCTATAGGCTGGGAGGGGAGTTGCTGGCAGTCACAAGGGAAGAAAGAGATTTGGGCATCATCATCACTGATGACCTGAAATCATCCAAGCAGACCACTAAAGCAGTAGGTAAGGCTAGGGGGATGTTGGGGTGCATTAGTAGGGGTATCACAAGTCAGAAGAGGGAGGAAATCATCCCTCTTTACAAGACACTGGTTAGGCCCCATCTGGAGCACTGCATGAAGTACTGGAGGGCACACCTTCACAAGGACAGTAACCAAATTGAGGCAGTGCAGAGAAGGACAACCAAAATGGTGCAGGGACTGCATCAGAAAGCGTATGAGGACAGATTAACGGAGCTCAATATGTATACTCTAGAACAAAGGAGGGAGAGAGGTGATATGACCAAAACATTCAAACACCTTAAGGGCATTAACAAGGTGAAAGAGTAACATGTTTCAATATAAGAAAAATAGCAGTACAAGTAGACATAGCATGAGATTAGAGGGAGGCCAATTAAGGGGTAATGTGAGGAAGTTCTTTTTCACAGAAAGGGTGGTGGATGCATGGAATGGCATACCTCAAGAAGTGGTGGATATGAATACAGTGCAGGGCTTCAAACAGGCATGGGATAGGCATAAAGGAGCAATACAGATGAGTATGAATAGATAGGCCATTGACAGAGCAAAGGCCGAAGGCGCATTCATAAGGTAGAAAAAGAAATGGGTAGACTGGATGGGCCTTGTGGTCCTTATCTGCCATCAACTTCTATGTTTCTAAACCTGAATGCAAGCAAAATGATATGCTCATTTATCAGTCGCTCATTTTGGTTTGCTCTTTTGACATGATATCCCTTCCAACAAAGTCTGAATGTATTGCAATTACGTGTTAATGCAGGCATTATTACCTCAGTTGTTATGTATGCTTCCATTGGCCTATCAGGAATACTGTCAGCCACATGCCAAGAATGATACAGTGGACCTGTGATGTGCATATTATTACATAGAATAGTGTCCTAGAATCATAGAAATAGACTGCCGATGAGGACCAATAGTGTTGTGCAGTGTGTCCATTCTCTCTACTTACTGTAAAAGTTGCATACCCTACTTGATATCTGGTTTTACCTTCCGTTTCTTGTCGCTACTTTTCCCCTTTGCCAATCCTATGCTTTATTAAATTCCCCCACTGCGTTGTCCCCTACTTTCTCAACTAAGAGTTAGTTTGTGCTAGGCATCCACCATGCTTTCCCTGAAGAAATACTTCCTGATGTTACCCCAAGACTACCCCCTTCCAAACTCATGTCATGTACCCCCCTTCATGAACATGTACCTTATGAAGATGCTATCCTCTGATACACTATTTTTGACCATTAGATACTGGCAGGTTTTTTATTATGTCTCCTGTGTCTCTCCTCTCCTCCAGGGTATACATAGGGAGGTTTCTCCGTCTCTTTTATTATGAATTTTGTTTTAATCCCTGCACCATCCTTGTTGACCCTATTGGAACTGCGTCTATACTGTCCAACTCCTTACAGAGATGCAGCCTCGAGAACTGGACTTAGTAGGAGATATAGCCTCGAGAATAGCCTCGAGAACTGGACTTAGTAGGAGATGTGGCCTCCAGAACTAGACACAGTACTCCAAATGAGGCATCATGAATGATCTGTACAGTGGCATCACCACCTCTTTTCTTCTGTTGGTGATACTGATCCCTATGTATCCCATCATCACACTGGCTCTCCCCCACTGACTTGCAGTATGGTTTGGTTGCTGTTAGGTCATCAGATGTGATTATCCCCAAATCTCTTTCCTGCTTGGTGGCCATCAGTATCACCCCCCCATCATGTAATCCTCCTCTGTCTTGCACCCCGATTTCATGATATAGCACTTTTTTGCATGGAATCTCAGATGCAGCACTGTACACCATCACTCCAGTTTACCTAGGTCCCCCTCATTTTTCCTCCATTCATGGAGTGTGCACCCGCTTGCAGATATTACCGCCATCTTCAAAGAGGCACACCTTCCCTTCCCTTCCAGATCCCTCCCCCAAAATGCCACTTAAGAAGCCATGGATAAATGTGGCACCCTGCTGCTCACCCTACTTTCCTTAGATTGACCTCCATTTACCACCACCCGCTGTCATTTATCACTCAACCAGTTCCTAACCCAGTTTACCACCTTATGACCCACTCCCTGGCTGCCCAGCTTGTTCAGTACTCTTCTATGTGCAGTGGTATTCAAGGCCTTACTGAAATCAAGGTAGGTGTTATCCACCGCTTCTTCCTCCCCCCCCCATCCACTTCCCTTTTCACCTAGTCAAACATATCAATTATATTTGTCTGACATGTCCTTCCTGCTGTGAAGCCATACTGTGTCAGGTCTGGTGCTCCACTGGTTTACAGGTGTTGATACATAGATACATAGACTGTGTCGGCAGATAAGGGCCTATGGCCCACCCAGTCTGCCCATTTGAGCTTGTAAGTTCAGTTTATGTTTTCCTAGAAGTCTGTTGCCCCTTACCCCTGACCTCCAGAATTCCTTTATGTCTATCCCATGCATTCTTAAATCCCGTGATTGTTTCAGCCCCCACCACTTCCTCTGACAGGGTGTTCCACTTGTCCACCACCCGTTCTGTGAAGAAATTCTTCCTCATGTTTCCTCTGAATCGTCCTCCCTCCAACTTCATCCCATGCCCTCTAGTCCTGGAACATCATTTTCACTTAAAAATAGTGTATTCCTGCACCCTGTTCCTCCCTGTAAGATACTTGTATGTCTCTATCATATCCTCTCTCCCTCCTCTCCTCCAGGGAGTACATGTTCAGTTCCTTCAACCTGTCTTCATAGGACTTGTGATGCAATCCATGCACCATCTTTGTTACCCTCCTCTGAACCGTCTCTACCCTGTCTATGTCCTTACGTAGGTATGGTCTCCAGAACTGTACACTGTACTCCAGGTGGGCCTCACTAGTGTCTTGTATAAGGAATTATGACCTCCTTTTCCTGCTGGTAATGCCCCTGCCTATCATCCCAGCATCCTATTTGCTTTACCTGCTGCCTTGTCACACTGTTTCCCTACCTTGAGGTCATCAGAGATGATAACCCCAAGATCCCTTTCCTGCTTGGTGCATGCTATATCCTCACCCCCAACTGATATATTGTGCCAGGGTTTTTGTGCCCCATATGCATTATCTTGCACTTCTTTGCATTGAATTTCAACTGCCAAACCCCTGACCATTCTTCAAGTTTCTGCAGGTCCTTCTCATTCTGTCTACACCCTCTGGTGTGTCGACTCTGTTACAGAGCTTTGTGTCATCAGCGAACAGTGAAATTCTGCCTTCTAGGTCCTGTGCAATGTCACTGATGAAGATGTTGAATAGGACCGGTCCCAGCACTGATCCCTGTGGTACCCCACTGGTCACTCTTCCCTCTGTGGAATGATAGCCATTTACCACCACCCTCTGTGTCCTGCCACCCAGCCAGTTACCTACCCACCACACTACTGTTCTGCCCACACCCATATTCCCAGTTTGTGTAATAGTCTTCTATGTGGCACAGTGTCAAAGGCCTTGCTGAAGTCCAGATGAGGCCATGTCCACTGCCCTCCTGATCCACCTCCCTAGTCACCAGTCAAAATTCAACGAGGTTGGTCTGACATGACCTCCCGTGGTGAAACCATGCTGCCTTGGGTCCTGTGGTCCATTGACAACCAGATGTTCCACCAATCTCTCCTTCAATAGTGCTTCCATGATCTTCCCCACTACCGAGGTGAGGCTGACTGGTCTGTAGTTCCCCGCTTCCTCTTTGTTCCCGCTTTTGTATAAGGGGACTACATTTGCCATCCTCCAGTCTTTGGGTACCTCTCCTGTTTCCAGTGATTGGCTAAACAGGATAGCCAGAGGTTCAGCCACCACCTCTCTTAGTTCTTTAAGGACCCTGGGGTGCACCCCATCTGGCCCCATTGCTTTATCAACTCTCATTACTTCTAGTTCCTTCAGGACCCTTTCTCGTGTAAAGGGACTTGTGTCCATTTCTGCACCATTCTCACCCCTTGTACTTCCTTCAGACCCATTACCCTCCTCTTCCTCAGTAAAGACTGAGCAGAAATACCTGTTCAATGTCAGCTTTACTGTTGTCATCCTCCATGCGCCCCATCCTCCCCTTCAGTCTCACTATCCCTCCCTTTGTCTTTCTTTTTTCACTTATGTACCTGTAAAGGTTTTGTCCCTCTACCCACTGATTTTGCAATGTGTTCTTCTGTCTGAGCTTTGGCTTCCTTACTGACCTCCCTGCCTCCTTTGCTTCTCCTGGTACTTCTCCTATCCCCTTCTGCCTGTGTCTTTTGTACTGCCTGAATGCAATCTTTTGGCTTTCACTTTCTTTGCTACCTCTTTGGAAACCATAATGGTCTCCTCTTCTTTTCCTTTTGCTAACCTGCTTAATGCATAATTCTGTTGTTTTGTAATCCCCATTTTAAATACTACCCACTGTTCCTCAACCCCTGATTCCTGTCCCATTCCCTTAATGCCTCTTTCAAGTATCTCCCATTTTCCCAAAGTCTGCCCCCTAAAATCCAGGATACGTGTTTTTGTGTGGTTTGGTTCTGCTCTTTCTGTGATTTCAAACCACAATGACTGGTGGTCACTGTTCCTCAGGTGCTCCCCCACTGTTACCCCCATCACACTGTCCCTGTTTGTGAGCACAAGGTCCAGTATTGCCTTCTGCTGAATTGGTTCCATGACCAGTTGCTTGAGGAAGGCACCCTGAAGGAGTCCAGGATAAATCTGCTCTAGTTGATGCTGCTGCTGGGATGCTCCAGTCCACGTCTGGAATATTGAAGTCTCCAACCAGTACTACCTCACCTTGTCTGCCATCCTTTGGATGGCTAGCATCAACTCCCTATCTGTTTCTTCCTCCTGGGCTGGTGGTCTATAGACCACACCTGTGCAGATGGCTGTTCCCATTTTCCTTTCCAGCTTAACCCACAGTATCTCTCCCATTTTGTTCCTCCTGGATCTCTGTGGCCCTTATGTCATTTTTCACATACAGTGCCATCCTCCTCCTCCCTTCCTGCCTGCTCTGTCTCTTCTGAATATGTTGCAGCCAGGTATGGCCATCTCCCAGTCGTGGTTATCATTACACCAGGTTTCAGTGATAGCCACAATGTCCAGGTCTGACTGCACCATGACAGCCTCCAGATCTTCCATCTTGTTGCCAAGGCTCCTGGCATTTGCACTCATGGCTTTCCATGATTTGACCTCCCTAGACTGTTTCACTGTTCTACTCCAGCCCCTTCCTTGGTTGAACAACCCTTTCCTTAAGAAGTAAAATCCCTTATTTTCCGCACTATTGAGGTTCTGCTGATTGGTTTCCACTTCCAAGCCTCCTCACTACCCCACTGTTGTAAAGAAGAACTACATCTTCCCTCCTCCCGTCCGCTGTAGACATTCCCATAATGACTCATTCATTCGAGATCCATTAGTTGTGTTGGTAACTTGCAAGCCATGCAATTGCATGTGGGCAGCGAGGGCTATCAGCTATCATGAGTGTCACTCACTGTGGAGCGTTGCATGTTTGAATTAATCAGCAGGCTGGCATGAAATTAGAATTAATGCACCTGTTGTTATGATGATAGGCCAAGCAGAGTTTGACTCACATTTGCTCCCACTCCGGCTTCACACAGCTCTCCCCAGAATGGCATAATAGAATGCCTGTCATCCCAATTTACCTGTGTCATCAACCTGTCCACATGCATTCCCTCCTCATCCTTATAGAAGATGTCTGGATCGTAGTTGGTGGTCAACCCATTGAAGTGCTATGATGTAATGGCTGGAAGTATAGACTAGAGGTTAGAGTAACAAGCTGTGGATGACCTTGGTACATCCAGCAGACCAGACCTTGGTTTGATTCTCACAACCTCCACTTGCATACTGTATAACTCTGAGCAAGTCACTTAACTGTCCAGTTCTCTTAGGTCACCCCTGAAAACAGGCACTTGTGCCTAGTTGGCCTTACCTAGCTACCAAAGACGAAAAAAAAAAGCATTTGTCAATGCCGAATGTTGTCTCGCTGGCATTGGTACTGGTAGTGCAGGAGTTAGAGGGCTGCATAATAGGAATGGCAGAGAAGTATTGAACTGATGCCAACCTGACCCACACCCTGCAGAGAGTGACAGGGCGTTGGGGTGTGCCTTTGGGTCCTCAGCTGTAATGCTCATGCCATTTCACCTCACCCTACCCTGTAGACACTGGCAAGTGTTGTGGTGTGCTTTGGGGTCTTTGGGCCTTATACTTACCCATTCCATAAGGAAATAGGCTGAGATGGGTGCAATATAGGAGAATGGGGTGAACTGTGGGGCCGTAAACTGCAAGACACACCTCGATGCCTGTCACTGGTTGGGGGTTGGGGGTGGAATGGCATGAGCATTACAGCTGATGTTCCCAAGTCACACCCCTGATGCCTGTCAGTCTGTACAGGGTGGGGTGTTACAGTTGGACACCCTAACGCCATAGGCTTTTGTTGGTATTTTCACTCCAAATTTTCAACATGGGCTTTATGTGAGCCCACCTCATGAAAAGCAGCACTATCAGTTTGTTAGCCAAAAGGTGCTTATGCACAGCGACTGCGCCATTTGGTGCCACAGGTACGAAAACATATTTTGGGCAGAATGTGAAAAATGACAACTATATTGTTCATGTTCATGAGGAGGTGTAAAAAAAATGGCAATGTTGAAAATCTGGAGTGAAAATATGAAAAATTGGTGAAGTCATGAGCATGCATAAAAACTGCGCAACACATCCGTAACCCAATTATTTGGGGAATTTTTTAACCACATTTTCAACATAGGCATTTTGGGACCTCCCCCATGAACAGTAGCATTGATTTACCACAGCAACCACGCCATTGTGCGCCACAGGTGCGAAAACACATTTTGGGCAGGATGTGAAAAATGTCAGCTGTACTGTTCATAAGGAGGTGTGCAAAAATGCCAGTGTTGAAAATCTGGCATGAAAATATTACAAATTTGCGAAGTTACAAGGGTGCATGGAAACTGCACAACGCACGCTTGTAACAGTCATTTTATGGACTTTCATCACCAAATTTTCAACATAGGCATTTTAGGACCTCTGCTCATGAACAGTGTCACCGTCATTTTCTCAAACTGTCCTAAAACTGATTTTGCACAGTGAGCACGCTATTCTGCACCGGATGTGTGAAAACACATTTCGGCCAGCATATGTAAAATGACAGCTGTACTGTTCATAAGGAGGTGTCGTAAAATGCCAATTTTGAACATCTGGAGTGAAAATATTACAAATTCATGAAGTTACAAGCGTGCATGGAAACTGCGCAATGCACGCTCATAAAACAGCCATTTTTTAATTTTTTTCACCAAATTTGCAACATAGACTTTTTGAGAGTCCCCCTCATGAACAGTGGTACTGTTGTTTCGCTAATCGGTCCTGAAAGGTGATTCCACGCAGTGACCACGAAATCACCTTTTGGGACTGAATAACACCATGACAGTGACTGAATTCATGAGGAGGGGTCCCAATAACCCCATGTTGAAAATTTGGGGCCAAAATTCCCCAAAATGCCAGAGATATGCACCAAAGTTGAAAAAAAACTATTTATACCATTATACAGCTTACCGGCATTTCTTCAGTTCGCGGTCGGCTTTGAAGAGTGCAGACGTGTTCCCGGTCCACCAAAGATTGTTGTGCCAGACTCCAGAGGTAAGTATGGGATGTGAGGAGGCAGGGTGCACAGAGGGTGGGCGTGGGTTGGGGGAGGGCCACTGGACTCGACGAGGGACCATTTTCTGGTTTGCAAGTTTCCAAAAAAATTGAGAGACTTTTTTTTTTTTTTTTTTTTTTTAAACACATAGGGGCATTTGGCATGCTGGGGTGAGCTCCCAGCATGCCACCTAACAGTTTGGGGGGGCTGTAGTCAATGGGGGATTGGGAACCCCCCCTCGGCACACACCAAATGGGGGGCATTATGCAGACGAGGAGGGGGCTCCTCCATCAGCAGATTGAACCAGGAACTGGGGGACTGAAGCCAGTGGGAACTGGGTCCCCTGTTGGCAAACAAGGACTGTTGGGGGGGTGCATGATGCCGAGAGGGATTGGGCACCCCCTCGGCACAGAATTGAAATGGATGGGGGGGGCCATTATGATGACAGGGAGTGGGCTCCCCTGTCAGCTCATGAACTGGGTCAGGTCATGCCAACAGGGGGGATTGGGCACCCCCAAATCAGCATTGTGGCAGGCGTCGACAGTCGCTGCCGCCATGTTTATTGGACTGTTTCACCAGGAAGGGGATGTAGGGAGGCATGTTCTGGTGCTGCTGCATGAGGAGCTTGCCTCTCATTACAGTGGACCTTTTCTTAGATGTGCTCACCACATTACGTGTTGCTGGTGTGGCGCCTACATGCTGCCTTATTGGGGAACGAGGGACGCACCTACTGATGTGTGCCCTGCATTCCCCCACAGTGACCGCACCTCCAAATCTACTACTAATGCAATATGTTGGCTGGCGCGCACGCGTGAGCCAACATAAAAAGGGGAGGGGGGAAGGGGACAGACAAAAAAAAAAAAAAAAAAAGGTGAAGGGAACATACAAACCTAATTTAAAACCAAATTCTCTATTTCCAGTTGATTCAATTACTCAGAAGCATCCCTTTCCTTCAGAGGGAAGGTATAATATCTAGACTGCCATTAAGCCCTGTTGGCATCAATGCCTTTGAAGTGTATATCCATCTTGATTCACACTGGGATAACTTGTTAACTTTGTCTTCACCACGTGGACTGGCTTTTATATGGTCAATACCCATAAATTGGAAGTCTGTCACGTTTTTATTGTGAAATTTAGAAAAATGCACTCCAGTTGGTGTACAGTGCAATCCCAATTATCTGACATGCAAGGGGGACATAAAAAAAAAATTTGGATAATCAGGGTCTTAGTTAACCGGAAGAGCAGTTTAAATCAGACCACATAAGATATCAGACCACATAAGATATCCCCCCCCCCATCTCATCGTTTGTGAACACCACAAAAGCCAGTACAGTGTTTATTTTGATTTAAAATGTTTACTGAGTAATTTTAAAATGTATACTGAGCATTAATTTTATTAACATGTAAAACATATATAAAACAAATATAAAGACATGTATTGGAGGTAGTATAGTGCTTGTTTAAGGCTCTGAGCTGCAAACCTGGAGTCCTGGGTTTGAATCCCACAGTCCCCACTTGCATACTGTGTGACCCTAAGCAAGTCACTTAACTTCCTTGTGCTCCCAGGTCGCACCTGTAAACAAGCTTTCAGCTTAGTGTGTCTCTCCTGGTTAAACAAAAAATACAAAAAAAACAACACCTATTTTAAAAGCACTGTATCTATTGCACAATGAAGTTCAGTCTCAGACTATAGGACACAGAAAAGCTTTGTAATTTCACTCTGCTTCTTAACTTTGTTCAGTTTCTCTACCTCTTGTAGCCTAAGTGTTCTAACAAGCAAAGCATGCAGGTAATCAGTGTTGTCTTGTACTTCTAGCCAAATCAGACATTTGTCAAATGCATCCATGGCTTCAGACGCTGTGGGTACCTGCACAGTCCTGGTTGCTTGGTCTCCTGCCTCCTCATCTTCATCCTCCCTTGTCACCTCAGGCTCCTCATGATTGTTCTAGGGGGCAATGGCAAGGATATCATCATTGGTCAGCTCACCGTATCCGTTGTCATCGGCATCATATTCGAACACTATCTGCTGTGCTATGCGGTGTAATTCCTCGTTTGCCTCCTTATCCTGCGGCACCAACACAGGACCACCTGCTGGCTCTGTTAGCACCTCTGAGTTCTCCCAGCAGCAGACGATAGTCTCTGGTCTCACCTCAGACCACGCCTCCCCAAAAGGTAACAGGCATCTTTCACTGTTAATTTTTTGGTGGCATCGGTTAGCATCAGCTCATTGTTTTCATCAGCAAGCACGGTGGACAGCAGTTTCCCTCTGTACAATTTGAGTGTTGCCCTAATCCATGGTCTGGAGCTTAGAGTTGTGTTTGCTGGCAAACACACACATCGCACACCCCCTTGTGCTGATGTAAGTTATTCCAGATCGGGATGTGCGCCAGCATTGTCAATCAAGAGAATCGCTTTGGGCGGCAAGTTTAAAGACTGAAAATGTGGTCTAGCAACAAGCACAAAGTTATTGTGGAACCAATTTTTAAAAATGTTTGAATTCATGCAGGCATTGCTCTGTGCCGTATAGGTCACAGGCAAAGTAAGCATGTTAGTGTGATTAAAGCACCATGGACGCATGGATTTACCAATCACAAGCAGTTTTAAATGGTAGGACCCAGTGGCGTTTGTACATCCCAGCACAGTTAGTCTTTATTTTTCTTGCATCCTGGGGCACATTGCTCTGACCAGGCAACAAGAGTTTTCTCAGGTAGTATCTTCCAATAAGCCCCAGTTTTGTCTGCATTTTAAATTTGTGCAGCAGTAAGCTGTTCAGCTGACATCAACTCAGCCGTTTTCTGATGAAGCGGGGCAGTGCTGTCATTAGCTGCTGATAACAATTCCCCGGTTGCAGTTGTCTTATCCCGTGTCTCTTAAAACAATTTAGCCACCCTTCACTTGCTGTGAACAGTTTGTCGTGGCCATTCATGTTGTTGTGAAAAGATATTGCTTTCTGTTTTAATATGGGGATACCTTTTACTCTGTTCTGTATGAACCTCAGATAAAGCGCTCTGTCCAAAGGCTCATCCTTACAACCTTTCATGCGCTTTCTCTTGTTGGGTCCATCAGGACAATCCATAGTGGCTGCGTATTTCCTGAGTTTATCTCTGGCCGTCTGGAACTCGCAAACTGTAGCATTGATAATGTTGAATTTTTTGGCAATTGCTACAGTCTTCTCTCTGCTGTCCAAGCACTGAAGAACTCATAACTTAGCCTCTATGTCCAACACACAACGCTTGCGTTTGCCAGCCATGACCATGAACGAATGCAACTGTCACACAGACTCACAACACGTGTTACTTAATTTAATGGATGCTAATTAAGCAAACAGGCTACATTTTGATTAAGACTGTTGAGTTAGATTGCTTCTGTTGGGCATCCATTTATGGGGTACTTAAGCATCAAGGTGATTGCTAACAGGGTGATTGCTAATGGGGTTATTAACACAGCGTTGTTTAAAGCCATTTCTGAGATTAAAGTGGTACAGTAGAATCACGATTATTCCAACCTGATTACATTATCGCTTGATTGCGGGATACACAGGACCGTTTTGGATAATCAGGAGATTCGGATAATCAGGTTTTGGATAATCAGGAGATTCGGATAATCAGGTTTTGGATAATCGAGGTTACACTGTATTAGGTTAAATTCTGGTTATTGCTCTTGAGTGTTCCTGCATCTGTTCTTCCAAACTGCATTTTGTTTGCTCTGCATATACCATAGGGCATGTACACTTTACTTTATACACCACAAAAGTCATAGAGCAGTTTGTAAACTGAGTAATGTTTGCTTTATTGTCGATTTTGTGGGTGTGCAAAAGTGTCTCCTTGGATGCAGAAATGACACACGTTACAGTGTCCACAGCGAAAGCACCCTATTGGTTTGGAAAACATTCAATCAGGGCGTATATTAGTAACCTTTTTTTCATATAGGCTATGAGTTAACAAGTTCCCCAGATGTTTTCCCCCTGCAAGAGGTAATCCTGGGTCCTTCCTCCTATTGCCATACTTAATTAGGTTTTGTATGTTCCCTTTTTCCCCTTGTTTTGGGCCGTCCCCATCTCCCCTCCCTCCCCCTCCCCTTTATGTACCCTGGCATTGCAAAATTATTTTAAAATTAAACACAGAATTTGTTTTATCCCATTCTTTATGGGGAATCTTGTTCTGTTGTCCAGAACCCTTTCCCCTTCCCCCTTCCCCCCATACCTGTCCCTGTTTTATTTTGATTTATGCATTTTTGCTTTTGCTATATGGAATATATATGGGGGTTCTTTTATTGTGTAGCTATCTAAAAATATCTCATTGTCTTTTGCTCTGGTTACATCTGTAAGCCTTGTCTCTCCCCCACCCCATTTCCCTTTATCCATTTCTATCTCTGCTGTAGCTGTATCCTATATGAATTCTGTCTGAACTATGATAATTTATTTGCTTGCAGTAAGTAATTTGTATCCCCTTGAGGGTTTATTAGTCATGTCTTTTGATGTTTTAAGTGGCATCATGTCATATGGGTGAACCAAACTGAGCGACTTGAAAATGAGCAACTCAGTTTGGTCGACTAATTGATTAGTGAGTGTGCAGGGATGGCAGTGCAAGGGAACCATGACTATGGAGTGATAGAACAGTGAGGGTGAACAATGGCGGAGCTAGGAAGGTATACAGTGATGCTGGTCAAATAGAGCAGTGAAGCCTGCTGTTGCTGAACTGTCCGCCTGGTGTGGCGGATAGGGTCATCGGCTGCACTGGTGATTGTCTCGGGTTTGGGACTACCTATTGACAAGTGCTGTTTTTTAACTGTTTAGCTTATTACAAATTTTTTTTTACTCCTGGTGTTCCCCGGACTGATGGTACCCTGCATACTGCTGCACCCCTCCCATGTATTCCCCTTTCCCCCAGTGTCCCCCCCCCCAGAGTTGATTATTTAAGTTTGGGGGATGCGGGGGACATAGCTCCCTGCATTAAATGTTAATTTTAGCATCGCTTGTTGGACGTAGTTAGGTCGCCGTATTGGGAGTCATCGATGTGGGTGTTCTGCCAATTTTGCATTCAGCAAACTGTACTCACTGTTGTGCGAGTCACCGAAGAAAATTCGCCCATATGACATGGAACCATTTTAAGTCAGTGCCTGCACCGATGTGTTGTCATGCATGCTTGCTTATAATTGTGATGTGTGACTTTAAATGCATGCAATAAGGAAAATGACAGTGCACTATAGCCACACCCCATGATGAAGAGTCATGGAAAGACTCGAATCACTGGGATTAGTGCCATGGATTCTGTTTGATTTCTTTACACTGGATGATTGACTATGTTTTATTTATCTAAAAATGATTGTGCATTTTTTGCTTTGAGTGCTGCCTCTTGTTGTTCGACTTGTCTATTGTCAAGCAAGTACCCATTCAGTCTCCAAGGTGCAGTTCCACCTGTTTGCCTTTTCATTTTTGTGCCTAAAGGGCTGTCTGGGAAATTGCTGCCAGGTCTGTGCATTTGTTACAGTCATGCGTTTTAAGTGTTCTGAATCAAAACATCCAGTGTCTTTATTATTTTGTGTCGGGGAAATTGAATAAATGTGTGAGGGGCTTTAGAAGTCCCCAGAGCATTGTTTAGTCGGATGTCTGGGGTCAGCATTCCTAAGCCTGAGTGTGAACGTTAGAAAGCTGAAATGTTTTCTCAGATCCTTTCTGGATTTGAGTGCAGCTCTTGGCTATTATTGGTTACAATGCAAAGTACACCTAGCACCTCAAGCTCAACTCACCGAGAATACACCCCTGATGTATCTGAGTTTTCCTGCTTTGAATCCATGGCATCATTGGTGAGGAGCTGTTTGAATACTGAAACTGCACCAAAAATGGTAATGTGTCAAGTTTTGATTCCCTATTTATTTCAACAGTGTAAAAAAATGAAATTAAATGAAATAAATGTATATTACAACAAAAGTTTTCTTACTGAATACAAGGAAAAAAACTGGGTACCAAGAGGTCTAAGGAATGACAAATCTCCCACAGGTGGCTTTTTAAATACCTTATATCTGTCAAGGTGGGAAGAACCTTTAAGTACCTGCCCCAGCACTTTAGTAAAGATTCTTGTGGAACAAGATACCGAAATTTATGATAACCTCTAAAGAAATTGATGAACTTAAAAAGTAAATTCTCCAGCAACGTAGCCACTCCCTTTTCAAAAGTTATGAGGCAAACTTGAATAAAAAATTAATTTCATATGGAAAGAAAGTTTCTGAAAGAAAATATACTAAATCAGCATGTGATTCTAAAGACTGTGAGCTAAACCAGGTTTTTACCTGGCAAAGACTCGTTCATTCTAACAATAGAAGTAGGTCAAAGGGCCACTCCCAGTCTAGGGGCTGGTCACAATTAAGAGGCCGAAATAGAAATAAGAATGCCAATAAAAATCAATCTGCTTCTACGTCTGATTCACAAACACAAGGGATCCAAGTAAATCAGAATAAACAAGTTACATTTTTTTTTACCAAAGCTTCAGCAAACCAAAAACAACACAAAAAAGGTGGAAAACCAGGAGAGGAAGAAGAGGAAAAAATAAACATTATAGGCACAGTGGTGGAGAATTTATGGAGCAGAGCACAAAAGTAATTAATCAGTCTGATATTCATCTTGAACCTACTCATTTACAGCTGCTTGAATGTGATTTGTCTTTTGTACCAGGCCCACGGGTTAATCAGTTTGATACCTATATCAATTTAAGGAAGTTTTTCAGGGAATTGAGCTTAAAGAAATTTTCCAGTAACTAGGAAACAATGGGTCATAATATATAAACTCCACTCTGCTGGTCTGACTCCCCTCTCCACAAACTAGTTTTGTTCCTATCTTATTGAAAGGCAGCAACCAGTGTGACTGGGCAACTCCCCCCCCCCCCCCATCTTGGCAGGTGTTCCCCAATGGTCAATTCTTGGCCCCTTATTCTTCTCACTTTTTATTAACGATCTGCCTTCCAGCTGTACCAGTTCCCATATTCATGTGTATGTCTTTGCATCGGGGTCCTCTACAAATGACGTGCAGCACCTCTCCAACAGGACTTCAGTAAAGTCTTGGCTTGGTTTCAAGCAAACAACCTGAAAGTAAATGCCAAAAAAACAGTTGCAATAACTTTCAGCTCTGCTCAAAAGCTTTCCAGACTCGACTTCCCACCAGTGTTCCTCACCCAGGACAACACCGTTCATGTGTGTTCACCTAGACACGTTCATGCTTCCAAATGCCTGGGGTCTGGCTAGACAGCCACCTTAATTTCTCTGCCCATATAGACACATTAATCACCAAGCTCTGTCCCAAGCTCTGTTTTCTTAATCGAAATATGGACTCCCTCTTCTTCCCCATACATCACAAGCTTGTCTCTAAAATGATCCTCCCATCCCTAGACTATGCAGACATCATCTACAGCACTGCCCCCTCTCTAAACTGGATTCCATGCTAAACTCGTTCTCTCTCCTGGGCTGGTCTCTGGGCTTCATTACTCCTGGGCTGTTCCTCCTGATGTCAGTGTCATGCAGGTCCAAAGCTGAGCAGTACAGGGGGATAACAAGCCCTCCACATCTGGAGATCTTCAGTCTACTTCCTGCCTTCGGTGAAGCAGGTACTCTGCAGCAGAGCCCTGTCACACGTGGCAGGGCTGGAGATTTGGTGACAAAAAACCAAAAAATAGGTTCTTTTGGGGGGATCGACGAAGCTGTAAGTGCACTCTTCTTTACCAGAGTAGCGGTAGCCTCGGTGAGTCCCAGCCTTAGCCCTGCAAGCTATACAGGCTGGTCTCACCTCGCAATGGCCTCCCTAAGCTGTGTTTTTTCCTGAGCATTAGCCCCGATGATCTCAAGGCTTCAACAATGAGCCAGAGGTGAATTTTGGCTGAAAATACTTGGCGAGAGCTAAAGAGGCATTTTTTCGCACTATGGTGCGATTCTCCTGCCGGTTGGAGCGGTCGGAGGAGCTTGGGAGACCGCTCGTGCTACCTCGTGCCCAGGGGGTTGTTTCTGGCGCCAAAACATTCAGGGGGACAGCGCTTCCACGCACTAGGCTGGTTTAACTGGAGGGACATCACTGAGGAAGTGCTGCCACGCTGCTGAACACTCGAGCAGGCTGTACTTGAAGGCTTGGGCATAGCGTCCCCCCCCCCAGCCAATAAAGCAGTGAAAGTGTACAGCACCCAAAGGCTTAAAGGAAGCAAGTGAAAGTGTACAGTACCTAAAGGCTTAAAGGGTCCATCGCTAAGGGGCCTTCATGGCAGTACTTAAAGGGGCCATCACATCCTTCAAGGCAGTACTTAAAGGGGCCATCACATCAGGGCTAATAGGACTGTTTTTTCTTCAGTTAGCAGTGCCAAAAGGACTGTTTTTCATCCTCTCACTCCGACCCCACAACAAGGGGGAACTAATGAAGATGACCTCAGAAAAATCAAGCAGAGGGAAAAAATGCCTGCGCTGCAAGTCGCCTTTCCTGATTACCTTTGCTGGTTCACTCTGCCTCACATGTGAGAAGGCAGCGGCAGCTAGTGGGGACAGCACAGCAGACACCATCTCATCTCAAGCAAATGGTCAGGAGAGGTCCAAGCGGGTGCAGTAAAGTGTTTGGGAAAGGTCCAAATAGCCTGCTGTCTCGAGGTCTGAGTGGGGAGCAACTTCCAGGGACCCACCCCCTCCCTTGACCCCAAGCTCATAGACAGGTTGAACAGAGCCTTTGCGCTGGATCCCTCTTCCTTTGAGTGGCACCCTCTGGGATCACTAGATGGGAGACCACACAAGAAAGCCAGGAGAAATAGGACCCCCTACTCATCCTCTTCTGATGAAGGGGGGGCTATCCTCTCATCACTCCCACTCCAAGAAAAAATTTAGAGATGAGGGCAGATCTCCAGAGGAGGACGGTCACCATCATGCTAGCCACAGGTGAGGAAAAAGGTCTCGTTCACGAAGTGGAACAAGGGCAGACATCACAGGGGATACTCCCTGGGCTCCTCAGTCACAAGCTCTTCCACTGAAGAGGGAGATATAGTAGATTCCTCATCAGAGCCTGCTGACTCCCTGACCAGAAATTTTGACCTAGAGGACCTAGACTTCTTTATCAAAAAGGTCATATCCGAGATTCACCTCCCCCCCCCACCGGTCAACACACAACCGAAACAGGCTTTCCGTCTGGCGTCCGCCTCTAGACCTGCTACAGCTTTCCCCATACCTCCCACAATTGAGGAATTACTAAAAGAAGAATGGCAGGGTCCAGAGCATGTACATCCGGTTCCCAAACAGATCTCCAAACTTCTTAGGTTTGACAAAAAACAATCTGAAAAGTGGTTAGACTTCCCCAGAATCGACCCCTTGATTTCCAACCTGACCAAGAACACTGTCATCCCAGCCAAGGGATGGACTTCGCTAAGAGACCCAGTGGACAGAAAGGTGGACTCATTGCTCAAAAAAGCCTTTCAGGCCTCGGCAACCTCCCTTAAAGCCGCCATGGCAAACCTATTCTCCACCAGAGCCGCTTTATCTTGGGCACTGGATTTAGCTTTTCAGTTCGCAGAGGAACCAGAAAAGAACTCCCCCATTATCCACCAGCTACAGTTAATGGGATTGGCCTCTGCTTATGCAGCGGATGTATCAGAAGAGGCTGTCCGATGTGCCGCATGGACCATGTTTTACCAAACCTCTGCTCGACGCAATCTATGGCTCCGGGCATGGCACGCAGATGCTTCCTCAAAAAGCCATTTGGTGAATGCACCATACGAAGGCAACCTCCTGTTTTGGTCTGCGCTGAAGGAGGTGGTGAAGGAGTCAGTTGAAACAGCAAAGGTGCATATGCCCCAGTCTAGGAGCCAGGGCAAAGCCTGGCCTTCAGGCGCAAGGAGTAATTTTTGTGACAGAGGTTACAACAAGGGACAGGATCCCAATTCTTCAGGAAAAAGGTCATGGTTCTCCTGATACCAGCGGACTTTTAGGGGAGGCAGATCAGGCAGAGGGGGAAATCCCAGAGACACAGAAAACAGCAACAAGAAAGCACAATGAGGAAATGCGAACTCATCCTCTAGTAGGGGGCAGACTTTCAGATTTTCTCGAGGAATGAGTCCAAACAGCGTCGGACAGATGGGTGCTAGACATTATCCACCAGGGATACTTAATAGAATTAGAGTCCAAGCCCCCATTACCTCATGTTGTGCCCTCTCCTATTTCAAACAACTCATCCAAAAGACAAGCCACACTGCAGGCCATCACGGATCTTCTGCAAGCCAGGGCTATCGAACAGGTTCCCCCATAGAGCTCAGCTGGGGGGGGTCTACTCCCTATTTTTTATTGTGCCCAAGCAGACAGAAGGTAACAGGCCAGTCCTAGACCTAAAATTCCTAAACTGCTTTGTGCGCAGCAGACCATTCAAGATGGAAACTTTGGCCTCAACTGCCAAGGAAGTGCTGCAAAGAGACTTTCTAGCATCCCTCGACCTGCAAGATGCCTATCTACATATTCCGATTCACAGCAGGTACAGGCAATATCTGAGGTTCAAGCTGGGCAACCATTACTTCCAATTCAAGACTCTCCTGTTTGGACTGTCCTCAGCACCAAGAACCTTCTCGAAGGTCCTGGTAGCATTAATAGCCCACCTACGGAACTGGGGAATCCAGCTATTCCCTTATCTGGATGACATAGTCATCAAGGCTCCGCAGCTCGACCAAGCAGTACAGGCAGTGGTGGATGTAGTCCAGTGCCTCACTGCTCATGGTTTTCTAATTAACTGGAAGAAGAGTTCCCTAATTCCGAGTCAGAGCCTGAACCACCTGGGAGCGGAATTCAGGACGCAGGACAACAAGGTATTTCCCCCCTACTCAAAGTTCAGGGACCTGTTAAAACTCATCAGCAAATTCCAAAGGAGCAATCAACTGCTGGCTCTGTCCTTTTTGCAACTATTCGGGACACTAGTGTCACTGGCAGACTCAGTCCCATGGGCTCTGGTGCACATGCGGCCCATTCAGATGCACCTGCTCAAGCTGTGGTCCCAGTCAAGGCACAGTTGGCTCCACCTCATCCCAGTGTCACAGCAGGTAAAAAGTGCCCTTGCATGGTGGTCTTGGAGAAAAAATGTGATGAGAGATCGAGACCTAGGCCATCCACATCAAACAAGAATCACAACAGATGTAAGCCTCAGGGGCTCACCTATAACAGATGTCAACCCAAGGCAAGTGGTACCTGATGGAACTGAGGTACAGCATAAATGTCCTAGAGATGAGGGCAGTTCGTCTAGCCCTGATGCGCTTCCATCAGCAGGTGCGCAACAGGGATGTGTTAATTCTAACAGACAATCGAACAGCAATGGCCTACATTAACCATCAGGGCGGCGGAGGTCACGTGATGGCAGCTTGCTGAATGGCAGCAGGGGCTTAGAGCTCTCTCCTCCAACCGTCCCAACTGCCACATTTTGCGATCCTCGGGTCATAAATTTGGTCAAATCGCTATCACTGGGTCGCCTAAGCTTTAATTATCGACCCTTGGGTGTGAATCCTGCCAGCCCTTTGGATTCTGTGAGGAGATGGAGGTGGATAAGAAACAGGCCGCGACCAGGCATATACACCGCCTGCGACTTCGAGAAGCAGCGTCAAAGAAGTCAAGGAGCCAGGCGTGGTATGGGACCGAGAAAACCGGAGACAAGTCCCAGTCGCTGGGTCTGCTTACCGAGGACAAGTTCATGCAGGAGCTGGCCCCAATAAGGAATATCCTACAAGACATCACGGCGGAGTTGAAATCGCTACGGGGGGACCTCTCCTCCCTTACCATGAGGGTGTCAGACTCGGAGGCCAGGATCTTTTCCTTGGAGCAATGGAGGGTGAAGGCTGAAACAGATGTCCGGGCTGACCCTACAGGTGTGGAAACTCCAACTGAAAGCTGAGGATTTGGAGGGCCGCAACTGGAGAAACAACCTCCTCATCTTGGGCCTGCCGGAACTAGAAGAAGGACCGGACCTGATGGCGTTTTTGCAGCGATTCTTCACTAAAATAGTCGGGCCCTCACCGATCAACCCAAGTTATCATCTCGAGAGGGCACATAGGTCACTGAGGCCCCGACTGCCACCTGGCTCTCCCCCGCGGCCTATAATTATAAAATTCTTGAGCTATATTGAGAGGCAGCACGTTTTCAGTAAATCCTGAGATCTACAGATTACATGGGGATCAGCTAGGCTACAGGTTGCACAGGATCTCCCCAAAGAAATGAGACTTAAAAGGGCCTCTTTTCACCCAACAGTTCAAAAGCTGATCGCCGCGTCTATTCCTTTCAGGATGGTGTATCCCGCTACCCTCAAAGTCTCAATTGCCAGTGCCACCTACAGCTATGATTCGCCAGATGCGGCCCAAAAGGACCTTGCGGCCAAGCTTCCTGACCTTTTCAAGTTGAATGGCTGAAATGTGCAGTGGACATTGCATCAGTGAGGTGTTTTGAAGCCTGAAGGGTCTTAGTTCTAAGTGATTTTGGGTGGTTATTTTTGCCAGTTCCCTTTGGTATGCACTCTGATACCCCTGTCGTCTATTTCCCTGGCTGTCTTTAAAGGTTCTTACCTGCCTTGGTCAGTCCTTGGGCCCTTGCTGGGTGGGAGATCTGGCAGCTGCGCGAGGGTGAACTAAACCCGTGATCGCGGACCTTTTGGTCCTTTCCCGGAACTGTGTATCAGGGATGGGGTTTCCCAGGGGCTCCGGTTTTAGATGCAGGACTGGGTTTTGGTCCTACTATTATGTAGTACCCCCGGAAACAAAGCGGCCTGGTTAATGGCTAGCCTCCTACTCCGTGATTATCCAGCTCGTGGTGGCGCTCTCCTTTCCCTGTTTTACCCAGGGGGTGAGTATTAACGCCTTCTTTTTAAATCTAAATGGGGAGAAGGCTGTAACCAGCATGGATCGCTAACTGTTATGGTGTTTTTTTTTTTTTTTTCTATATAGATTTGGCAGTTGGTGGATGGGGGGGGGGCATTTTCTGGGCCAGGCTTCTTGTGGTAGCTGAGTCGCGAACCCATGAAAGGGAGGTTTGCCAATCCAGGCCCATCAGCAGAGTTCCTGCTGGCTTCTCTTGCGTGGGTTGGGAAGGATGTTCTTTCCAGTGGGATAGTTTTCAGGTACTTCCTTCTCCTAACTGGTCTTTGTGTGGTGGGAGGCTCTGGATTCGCATTGGGGGGATGGTTTCCAGAACTCTGGATCCTTCATGTTGGTTCTGATTTTTCCCAGTTCTGGTACCATACTGTATATAGTTATTTACTGGGGTTTAGGGAGGGTATTTTGGGGAGCTTGCCTGCCAAGTTTCACATTGGTATGATTGTATTTTAATTGAGGTTAGTTTTTCAGAGTGCCATTACCTTTAATAGATACTTTCTGGCAGGCTGGGGGCATGGGATTTTGGGGTTCGAGTGTGCCTTTATTCCTGTTTTACTTCTGGATGTCCTAATATCTGTTTCCTTTTATACTGTTCTTAAAATGGTTACTGGTGATATTAAAATAGCGTCGTGGACGTATGGAGGCTCAGGAAAAGGTCAAAAGAACTCAGGTTTTTAACCACTGTACTCTGATGCAAATAGATATATTATTTCTCCAAGAGACCCACCTAAATGGTGTGGAGGTTAAATGGTTATCTCGATCTGGTTTCCCAGGTGTATGGCGGGTGTATCTAATTATAGTAGAGGGTAGCTATACTCATTAAAAAGCATGTTCTGTTTACGAGACCTGGTAGTGGAAGACCGGATGGGAGGTTTATTTTGGTTAAGGGCACCCTCAATGGGAACACCGTAGTCTTAGGCTCTGTTTATGGGCCTGTTGGGGGAAGTCCTGATTTTTTTATGGTCCTTGCTGATAAAATGAGTGTTCTCCTTCCCTCGCAATTTATTTTGGGGGGGGACTGGAATGTCCCACCTTCCTATCTCCTGGATAGAGATCCCCAAGATAATTGGCCCCCGACATCCACGCAAAGGGCTTTGCATGATTTCTCACAGATGTTGGGGTTGTGTGATCCTTGGAGACTCTCTAACCCTTCTCTTCGGGCCTTCTCGTTTTTTTCCCAACCCCATGGATCGTGGTCGAGTGAAGCTAGACTATCTTGCTTAGCAAAACCTGTCTTCCGGCCTCCGCCAGTCTGGCATTGAGCCGATCATTCTCTCTGATCATGCAATAGTTTGGATTAAAGTTTCTCCGGATCCTGATTTCACGAGATACTGCCTGGAGACTTAATACCCACTTACTTAGGATCCTCATACGGTGACACAAATAAGATCCTTGATTTCTCTTTTCATGGCGGATAACCTTGGTTCTTCCCCGAGGTTTGATACTATCTGGTGTGCTCTAAAATGTTACCTCAGGGGTGAGCTAATTAAATTAGCTTCTGCAAGGAAGAAAGCCCGGTTAGCACGAGCAGTTTCCTTAATGAATAGAATCAAGGATCTAGAAGCTGCCCATTCTCCGGCCTCTCCGTTGTCTTCCTTAGAGGCCCTCATGTGGCAGTCAAAAACAGAGTACTGACCTTCTAAAGAGAGGCCAGTACTGTCTTGTTAGAACCCAAGCTAAGTACATCGATCATGGGGAAAAGGCCGGAGGCTCCTAGCTCTGCGCTTCATGCATGGAAGGTTCCAGGATAATTCCGACCTTGCAAGCGCCACAGGTTCCATAGAAACCTCTCCTAGAGAAATCGTCGAATTTTTGAAAATTACTATAAGGACTTATATAGCTTGCCCTATCTCCTGCCCTCTCTCGGACATTAAAGGCATATCTAGCTGGTATTGATATCCCTCAGCTTTTGTCTCCTCACAAAGAAATCTTGACTGCCCCTCTCTCTGGGGAGATAGAAAGTTATTGCCTCTATGACTTGGATAAGGCACCCGGCCCAGATGGGTTTCCTGTCAATTTCTATATGTTTTTCAAGGATCTTGCTCCTATACTTCTTAAACTTTATGAATGTCTTTTCTCTTCCTGTGTCATAGACCCTACTCTTCTTGAAGCCACCATTATTTTAATTCCCAAGCCAGGTAAAACTCCTACAGATCCAGCGAGTTACCGACCCATATCCCTTCAAAACTATGATATGAAAATCCTCTCTAAAGTTCTGGCCGAAAGGATCAAGACTGTCTGGACTCATCTACTTAGTCCAGAACAAGTGGGCTTTGTGCATTCTAGATCCTCATCAGAGCATTTAAGAACCCTTTCTCACATCTCTCAATACGCTTGCGCATCTCAACTCCCTATGGCCTTAGTTTCGTTAGATGCAGAGAAAGCTTTTGACCGGGTGGATTGGTCCTTTCTTTGAGCTGTGATGGCCAGGATGAGTTTTCCGGCTTCCTTCTTAGAGTGGGTTCAGATCTTTTATAATGCTCCTTCGGCCAGAATATATTGTAATGGAGTTTTCTACATAGATACATAGATACATAGACAGTGTCGGCAGATAAGGGCCTATGGCCCACCTAGTCTGCCCATTTGAGCTTGTAAGTTCAGTTTGTTTTCCTAGAAGTCTATTTCCCCTTACCCCTGACCTCTAGAATTCCTTTATGTCTATCCCATGCATTCTTAAATCCCGTGATTGTTTCAGCCCCCACCACTTCCTCTGGCAGGGTGTTCCACTTGTCCACCACCGCTCTGTGAAGAAATTCTTTCTCATGTTTCCTCTGAATCGCCCTCCCTCCAACTTCATCCCATGCCCTCTAGTCCTGAAACATCTTTTTCGCTTAAAAATAGTGTTTTCCTGCACCCTGTTCCTCCCTGTAAGATACTTGTATGTCTCTATCATATCCCTCTCTCCTCCTCTCCTCCAGGAGTACATGTTCAGTTCCTTCAACCTGTCTTCATAGGACTTGTGATGCAACCCATGCACCATCTTTGTTGCCCTCCTCTGAACCTTCTCTACCCTGTCTATGTCCTTATGTAGGTATGGTCTCCAGAACGTAGGTATGGTCTCCTCACTGTTTCGGTTGTATACAGGCACTAGGCAAGGCTGCCCTCTTTCACCTTTCTTATTTAATTTATATTTAGAATCCCTTCTTATTAAGCTCAAATCCTCTGCACTTATTAAGGGATGCTTGGTGTGCCAACAGGAGCTGGTTCTCTCTGCTTATGCAGATGATATACTCCTGCATATTGAATCTCCTGCCGATTCCTCAGATCTGCATTGGATGTTATCAGACAATATGGTGCCCTTTCTCAATATAGAGTGAATATTTCTAAATCTGAAATCTTCCCATTAAATACCCATACTATAAGCAGGTTTCGCTAATTTTGGTATGAGATGGTCTCTAAATCGATTAAATATTTAGGGATCCATTTCACAACGGACCTTCCTTCTTAAGAAGCTTAATTTAGACGATCTTAAGAGTCTCATCCCAAGATCTGTCGCGGTGGTCTGCCCTTCCCATTTCTCTTTGGGGCCAGATCAATATCATTAAAATGAATGTTCTTCCCGTGATCTTTTACCCCTCAACTTATAAATCTCTGGTTGCCCGCTTCCTATTTTCAGCAGTTTCGTGTAATGTTCTCAAACTTTGTCTGGCGAGGAAAAGGAGTGCAGCGGTCGTTTAGTAAGCTTTCCCTTCCCAAGGATAAGGACGGCCTCCGGCTCCCCAATCTTTTGCTTTACCACTGGGCGGCCCACCTTGCTAAGTTAGGGAGATGGCTTCCTGCTAATCCAGACTCCTTTTGCCCGGTCTGGCTCCAAATCGAAAGGTTGTTTCTCTCAGAAGCTAGGATAGATCCATATGCTATTTTCTATACCCCCCCTTCAGCGCTTTCGCAGTGGATAGATGATCGTACGATTCTTGTGTCCCTTAAGTCTCTTTTTCAGTGCTGGCGTTCTGTAAATACTTTCCCTGCAGAATTTGGGCCAACCGGTTATGTTTAACCCCAATATTAAGCTGGGCAACTCGGTGATCACTCCCGAGTGGCTTCCGCAAATTAAAGATGTTAATCTAGAACATCTCTACGACCAAGGATCCCTCCTCTCATCAGTGGACATTCTCAATAAGTATGCTATTCCTAATACTATGATTTTCAAAGTTTACCAACTGAGACACCTCATTGCAGGAAATTTGGCACCTTTTTAGCGAGCCGATGATCCGCCCCTTCCTTTCTCAAATAGCAACCCTTGCTTCCAAACTGCATTCTATCTCATTAATATATTCCTTTCTCCTAAACTATAAATTTCCGGAACCTGTTGGGGGCTCTAGTATTTGGCCTTCTCTGTTACCTGAATCTACTCTGGATTGGTCTCGCATCTGGAAGGACCTCCACAAGTATCACTCGCAGGACAGATTCAGGCTTACTCAATATTATATAGTGAATAACATGTATTATACTCCTAAAAAGCTCTTCAAGCTTAAGAGGCTTCCCACTTCTCTCTGCTCCAGGTGTATGCAGGGGGAGGGGGATTCTCTACATATTTTCTGGTTTTGTAGTAAAGTTGCCCCCTTATGGTCCTCTATCCGGGATAACTTAGATCCCCTACTAGGTCTCTCAGATTGTTTCACCCCTGAGATTTGTATTCTGGGCGATTATGCTAGCATAGACAGTGTGGAGCGTCGATACCACATTGCCTTAGTGTCCATTGCGGTTAAAAGACTGGTTCTTAGGCATTGGACTGATCAATTGGCGTTGTCCTATGCCGAATGGTTGAACGAGCTCTCTGCCTATCTTAATTCTGAAAACTTAGTGGCCAGTTTGCGGCGCATGGACTTGTTCCAGAAAAAATGGGGTAAGTTACAAGCACTATATTTGCATCAATGAGTTCTTGGCCTTTCGCCTGATGCCCGTGATGGTACTCTGTGTTTGTCACATATTGTTGTTCTGTATCTGTTAAGTTAGGGGACGGAGTACTCCCGAATGGTTACTATGTTAAATACCCAACTTGGATATATTGGTTACCTGGACACTCAGTTTTGGTTGGGTGGGAGGGTGTAGGGGTGGTTTTTGGTTGGGGGAGGTGGTGGATGGGTGGGTGAAAGGGGATGGGGAGGGTAATGGGAGGGACTGGTGGGGGAGGTGGGAGTTGGGGGGATGTGTTGTTTGTTTTGTTTTTTTTGTTGTTGTTTTTTCCTCTTTTCTTTTGTTATACCATGTATTCTCTGTGAATTGTATACTTGTTTGCCTTATGGTTGTTTTATGTGTAAAACCAATAAACTTAAATTTAAAAAAAAAAAACCATTAGGGTGGCACAAGAAGCTCAAAAATGTTTCGGGAATCTCTTCTCCTCTTTCACTGGGCAGAGAAGCACTTGGCAAGCATAAGAGCAGTGTACATACTAGGACAGGAAAATATCACAGCAGACTGGCTAAGCCACAAGGACATTCTCCTGGGAGAATGGGAGCTGAAGGATGCTGCCTTCCAGCTCCTCATGCAGAGGTGGGGTAATCCACAAGTGGATCTGTCTGCATGCCGACAAAACTCAAAGACTCAGCAGTTCTGCTCCCTGGCCAGAGACGATCTAGCATTAGCTCAGGATGCCTTCTCCCTAAACTGGGGTCGCCTTGGCCTCCTGTATGCTTTTCCTCCAATCCTGCTGCTTTCCCAGGGTCCTGCACAAGGTGGCCAGAGACAAGGTGGAGATGATCTTGGTCTGTCCCAGGTGGCCACGCTGCCCCTGGTTCCCTCTACTCATTCAGCTGTCAAAGGCACAACCTTTCATTTTCCAGCTCACCTCAGACCTTCTTCATCAGGGTTCAGTCTTGCACCACAATATGAGCAATCTATCCCTCTCGGCTTGGAGATTGAGTGGGAAACTTTCAAAGAGTTAGGTTACACTGCTCCAGTTATTGAAATGATGGTCAGCTATCGACACGCCTCATCCTCCAGGGTGTATTATAGGATATGGAGAAGACTCATATTCTGGCTCCGCTCCAAGGATATATGGGATCATCCAGTAACCCTCCCGGTGCTTTTACAATTTCTCCACGAAGGATTCGACAAGGGGTTGCAGCCAGCCACCTTACAAGTTCAAGTTTCGGCACTGGGGGCACTTTTGTTCGCCGACTCAGGGGATACGCTGGGGTCTCACCCTCATGTCAGGAGGTTTTTAAGGGCAGCAATGTTAAAACGCCCCCAATTAAGCCAATTGTACCACCTTGGAAACTTAATCTTGTCCTCAAGGCCCTAACAAAAGTGCCGTTCGAGCCTTTGAAGGAAGCATCAATCTGGTGGCCATTACATCAGCCAGGAGAATCAGCGAACTGGGAGTGCTGTCAACCAAAGAGCCCTACACAGTTTTTCATCCAGATTCAGTGGTACTTAGGATGGATCCAGGCTTTCTACTGAAAGTTATGTCTCTTTTCCACTGTAACTAAGAGCTCATACTTCCTTCTTTCTGCCCTCACTCAAAAAACGAAAAGGAAAGAGAGTTTCACACTCTAGATCCGAGGAGAGCAATCAGAATCTATATTAAGAGAACAGATGCCTTTCACAAAACATCAAGCTTGTTTATTTTGACTGCAGGCCAAAATATGGGTAAAAAAATGTCAAAAGACTCTATAGCCAGATGGATTAGATCGGTAATCACCATGGCGTATGACAAGGCAGGAGTATCTCTGCCTGGTCCAGTGAGAGCCCATTCCACCAGAGCGATGGCCATGCCATGGGCAAATTTCAGAGAGGCATCTCCAGCAGACTTATGCAGAGCAGCCACGTGGTCATCCATACATACTTTTACTAAATTCTACAAACTGGATGACATGTCCTCAGCGGAAGCATCTTTTGGCTGCCGAGTGCTTCAGACAGTGGTGGAACCCTAAGAGCACTTAACATTCTTCCCACCCGGGACATCTAGGGATGCACTGCTTTTGGATATCCCAGGAGTAATGAAGCCTGGAGTCCAGCCCAGGAGAGAGAAATAGAAATTTGGGTACCTGTAAATTTTCTTTCTCTTGACGGCTAGTCTCCGGGCTTCGGATGCCCTCCCAGAATGTATATAGTTGGTTGGCCTCCGGGCCCTTATGCCGTAACTGTTCATGTTCTTTGTTTTCCTAGTTCTCATAGTATTGCCTCAGGGGAACTGCACTGGAAATGACTGAAGATCTCCGGATGTGGAGGGCTTGTTATTCCCCCCCAGGCTGCTCAGCTTTGGACCTGCCTGACACTGACATCAGGAGGAACAGCCCAGGAGTAATGAAGCCCCGGAGACCAGCCGTTGGAGAAAGAAAATTTACAGGTACCCAAATTTCTATTTTTGCAGATTTGCCACCAACTCTTCTCCCTGTACCCACCACTGCTCCCTTTACTCTGCTCTTTCTCTATCTCACCCATCTCATATAGATGGCATGTCCACTCACTATCCTTCAATGCCAAGTTCTGGTTTGGGCTACTCCCTCCTTACCTCTCCTCCTGCCTTTTACCTGCATCTCCTCCCTTGTACTTTCTATGCTCCTGGGATCCACGCTCCTTCTCAGTCCCACATCCCCACTCCACTGCTGGCCAATTCGCTTTCTCCTACCACCTTTAGAATAAACTTTCCCTCAACCTCTGAAAGACTTCCACTTACCCATCTTTAAAAAGAAGTTGTTCACCTCCTTCCAGCACCACCCTGCACCTGTTCCTCCTCTTCCTCTGCTCTGTCCCTCCCTGTCTCATCTCCTCCTCTTATTACAGTGACCCATACAGCAGTCAACCCCCAATGTTTCTCCTCCCCAATCATTTCCTTAGTAACTCATCCCTTATGCTTGTGCAAAATATTGCCATTACTGTACTTGAATGATTGTCTGTGTATTCACCATATTACTTATGTCATGTAACAAATCACTGCTTGCATTGTTACTTCTTTACTCATACTTGTACTTAAATTTGTTTCACCTTTCTATGTATTCCATGTCCCATGTCCCAAGATTGCACCTCGCAACAAGCCTCGGCTCAGTGTGCCTTTCCTGGTTACCAAAATTTTAAATAAAATAAATAAAATAAAATATTGGAAAATGTTAATGTTCCATCTGCGAGTAGTACTTTAGAAATCCTTACTGACTTCCTTATGGAATCGAACTTGGACACTGCTCCACCTGACAGTACTCCTGAGATTTCAGAGGTCCATCTTAACAGAGACAATACTGGAATAAATGGACAGAACACAGAAAATCTGATAGATGAAAGAACTCAATTTAGAACAAAGTCTGCTTTCAATCCTCCAGCTATTATGTCACCAGCTTTAATGACTTATCAATCTCTAGTGCTTCAGGATTTTGAGAAACTACTTAACACTAAATGGGCTTTTCATGAACCCAATCTGACGCAGGAGGAGCTCAAGACTAGATGAGATCAGACAAATGGACAATACTGAAATAAAAAAGCAGATAAAGGTGGAAAAATAATAGTTCTAAATAAATCACAACATGAAGCAGAAATGTATAGACAACTAGATGACTGTGACAGCTATAGGAAATTGATGTAAAATCCAACAAAGATTTTAAAATCTAAGATTGATTTATTCTTACATGAATCAGTCATGGAGAGTTATGGAACTGAAACACTCAGAGGAACTGTAGAAACATAGAAGCAAAACATAGACTTTGACGGCAGATAAGGACCACTTGGCCCTCCCAGTCTGCCCATTTCCGTACAGACATAACTTGAGAGTTGGGTAAGGCCATGCAAAGCTCAAAAACTGAACTGTTTTGAGCCACTGATACAAGTTGGAATGTTTGATTTTGTTGAAATGTTGTGCTTTATTAATTGATAACCAATGTCACTAAAGACCAAGCTGATAAAACTAAAAATATTATGTTATCTGCACATGGCTTGCCCCAGGCTTCTTTACAACCATCATGGCTATGTCACGTGTCTTTTTCCCTCCGCTGCCCCAACGTGAATGTGCCTGCTCTGCAGAAATGAGAGCAGTCATTTTGAACATTATGTTGAACTGTTTGTTGTATGTGGCGCTATAAGATATTTTATATACACACAATATATATATATATATATATATTATAGTGGCACGATAGTTAGGGTTGAGTACCCCATTTAAGGTTAAATCTGAAATTTGGCAGCTTAATAACTTTGCCACCATATGACAGATTTGTCTGAAATTTGGCACACATAGCTTGGTACCATAGATCTCTGGACCTGTCAAGTTTTGTTATGGTCGGATGTACAGTTACAGAGCTACAGAGTGCAAAATAAAGCACAAATTACGCATTTTTGCGCATTCTTTGCTCATGCCTACAGGTCGCACGGTTTGCACGACTGGTCTGAAACATTCAGGGAATATGCAGCCAGGGTCCCTGATGTGCTTTTCAAATATTTCGTGAAAAAATATTAAACAGTTCAAAAGTTATTCAAAAAACAAAGTTTCCCATTATAGTCAATGGGAAAAGTAAACAAACTATGCAAAAGTGTCGCAAATGCACTTTTTACTTTTGCAAATGATCCTTGTAGTGTCGCAAATCAGCCATCTTGTTTTCAGTTGGTTGCCACAGAAATGCTTGGCATTTAAATTTGGGGCCCTATAAGGACACAATTCTTGTTGTGTTCGCCTAGTCAACCCTTGAGGATGCTTGCCATGTCTTTTTTTGGGGGTTAAACACCCCCCAAATATATTTTCAAATTTTGTACAAAAGCAGTGTCATATCACGACACTTTCATATTTTATTTACGAAAGTGTCGTGATTTGCGAAAGTACTTTGTGACACTATGGCCAAAACAATAGGGAATATTTGCCACCCTGCTGCAAAAGAACAGTTTGGTCTTTTGGGCTGAAATTTGGAGGGAAGAATGTCAAGATTCCACAGATGTGCTTTTCGGTGGTTTGGTGACAAAATATTAGAGGGATGCAAAGTTACTGCACCCTGAAGGTGACATTTTTTTCCATAGGCTAACATTACGGCATCCACCACACCTTTTGGGGCCCATATCTCGAAAACAGTTCGAGATACGGACTTTTTGTTAGAAGAATGCTTAGTCTCCCACTAGGGGGCTAAGTGCAAAAATAGCCAGGAAAGTCATAAATAATATGAGATTGTAAATTTTTTTCTACGTCGTACGGTTCCTGAGATACAAGGAATTTAGTATTCCAACTGCTGATTTTCTGCTCCGAGGGCCATTATTATGCATACATTCTTTGTATTCACTGTGCTTTTGAATGCACCTTTTTGGGAAAAAAATGGTGTGCGTTTGCATTACTGTTACCATTTCGCTTGCGTTTCCATTTCGTCACCGTGTGCATTACCCTTTGCATTTGTTACGTTAGCATTGCATTCTGTTACCATTTTGTTTGCGTTTACTTTTGCATCACTGTGTACGTTACCTTTGCATTTGTGTTACTTTGTTACCATTTGCATTTTAAGTATCCGTACCAAGTTAGCATTTCCGTTTCTACAATAGCTTGTAGTGTTACCCTTTGCATTTGTGTTTAGCTTGCATTTGTGTTACTGTACCATTTGCATTTCTGTTACTGTTTTTGTTTGTGTTTACTTTTGCTTCACCATATGTGTTACCATTTGCATTTGCATACGCACTTGCATTTGCATTTACGTTACTGTTTCCTTTAGTGTCATCATTGGTGTTACCGTAACAGTTTGTGTTTCCAATTGCATTACCATTACCGTTTGTGTGTTCATTACTATTTGCATTTGTGTTTCTGTTGGTCTTAGCATTTGCGCTTTTGGTGGTGTTTCCATTGTTGAGTGTATTACTATTTACTTCTGCATCGCTGTTGCTGTTACCATTTGCGTTTCTGTTTACGTTTGTGTTACTGTTTCCATTTTCATTACCATTTTTATTACTGTTTGCTTTTGTTTTCCATGGCTGTTAGCATTTGCATTACTGCTTCTGTTACCATTTGCGTTTCTGTTGCCGTTAACGTTTACGTTACTGTTTGCATTACCATTTCTGTTTTCATTTACGTTTGCACTTGTATTTCTCTTACCATTTGAGTTATTGTTTGTGTCACCATGTGTTACTATTTGTGCTTGCATTTGCGTTACCGTTAGCATTACTACTTTCTTTTACCTCACTGTTTCCATCACCGTTTGCATTAACGTTACCGTTTGTGTTTTTGTGTTTGCGTAGTGTAGTGCAAAACATTATGTTTCTGCTATTTTTCTGCACTGTCTTCTGTGATGCATAGCACAGCCAGTGTGTGGTTCATTGGTTTAAACCTTGGCATGTAGAAAGACCTTTGTTCAAGGAACATGCCAGTTTTTGTTTAGTGATAAAACGTTGTTCCATTCCAGAGTTACTGCCATTTGAAGTTGGCCTGCTTTGCAGTTACTGATTTTTTGGCCACCAGATCCACCATTTTAGCACATTTTTGGCTGCATGTTCCGCCATTTTGTGGTGGAAGACTTCTTAAAGGTGCAGAAATGTTAAAATTGAATATCTCTGGAATGGTTTGTTCTTTTTACATGAAATTTGGAGGGTGTTGAGTGAATGTCCTGGAGGTGTGACTTATGCTATTTACATGTCAGAAAAATTATTTGCTGCAGAGATACTGCATGATGCAGTTAACATTTTGCACATAGCATTCTGCATGGTGCTACTGGTTTGCAGTTTATAGCGTAGGTAGCCCTACTTCTATGGAGGTGCCTTGCAATGGTTTGTTGTGTAAAACATTAACAGGTGTGGAATTATGGCACTCCAGTGAATGAAAATGTGGTTCATTACACTTCAATACCTTCTGAACTGTATGTCTGATTTGCCTGGCATTTGGAATGTGCGAAGATTAATAATACATCTTTGACTGTGACAATTTTTGGGTCACTGGGACTTATGGTTGCTGAATTGTGCATGTTATGTTGTTTGCTCGTGGTGCTGTGTGACTGTTGAATGGATGTACACACAATTCTGGACACACATTCCATTCACTATTTATAGTGTACATTCTCAAAAAGAAGGGAAATGCATGGCAAACAACTCAGTTTAATGCATCAATTAGGGTTGTTGCACAGTGACAAAAGCAAGGAAATTTGGTGTAGAGTTGCCACTCCTTGCACCCCATGCCCACTCTGCCCCTACCAATAGGCATTGGAATGTGCGTTGGGGTCATCGGTCCTAACTCTCACCCATTCTCCTATACTGCACCACCTCAGCTTGTTTACTCATGGAATGGGGTGAGGAAGTTGGGCCGATGACCCCAACGCACATCCCGATGCCTGTTGGTGGGGGCAGGGTGGGGTAGGGGTGAAGGTGACAACCCCAAAATCGAATCCCTGCTTTTGTCGCTGTGGAACAACCCTAGCTAATGCATTAAATGGAGTTTTTTATAAATATATATACATATATATATCGATATATATATATATATATATATAGATAGAGAGAGGGAGGGAGGGACGGATGGAGGGAGGGAGAGAGAGTACCAATGTTTTCTGGACATTCTCTTTTATGCACTTGTAAGCACAGTTCAGTGTTAATCAATCATTGTTTAATCTGGTGTTACCCTCAAAAGAAAAAAAGATACATTTTCCCTGTTAGACTGTCTAGTTTGAGTAAGAGGGTGAGCCAGATGTTAAGCTAATGTTGGTTATTTGCTATGTATAACTCAACCTCATGGTCATTTATTTCCTGATCCTGAGAAGTTTAATTACAGAGAACACCAAACCCAGTTATCTGGGAAGTTTTATAGCTCTTGGGATGTATTCAAACACTTTTTCTGGACATGTTCTGGTTCTTGCTGGACTTGGAAATTCTTATACTACTCTGGGTAATTGATAATGGATACAGTATATCCCTCATAGATATAATTAATCTGAGGTGTATATTTGCTCCTGCCATGACATGTTGAATGTAATAAATAGAATAAAGTATGGGGTGCTGTGTGTAATGAGAAGTTTACACACACCCGAGGGGCAAGATGCTACATAAACCCCGAGAGCGAAGCATACACTAAACAATAGAAGTTTAAACTGATACAGACACAAAGTGGCCTGCACCAACTTAAATATTCTAGATTAGAATGATAATGGTAAAAAACGGCATATGGTTTGGGACTGGTACTCAAAAAAATAAAGCTGGACACAAATGGGTACAGTGAGTATGCCTGTCTACACCCTTGAGCTAAACAACAATATGACATCACCTGGTGACTTCTGGAAAACCCACCACCCCCCTGCTAGGGTCCTCCCCCTCTTCCACACCTGCTTTCCCCAACTCTTCTGGCTCTGACCCTTCCTCAGCAGCCTTCTCTATCAATCGCTTCTTCACCACCTGTACCCTTATCCCTGGCCCCACCAAACCCCCTATCCCTTCCCCCACTCCTCAAACAGTTTCTCCTCCCCCTCCCCATCACCATCATAGAAGTGCTCCATGCACCAGACACCCTAAATCCCTCCAAAAACAGCCCTGATGGCCTTGATCCCTGATTACTCAAGATCTCAGCCCCTGCCATTGTCCCCCCCTCCACCCAGCACCTAAACCTATCTATCGCTCAGAGCACTGTCCCAAAAGCATGGAAACTGGCCAAAGTCATTCCCCTCCACAAAGGAGGGGATTCCACCTCACCAGGTAACTATAGGCCTATCTCACTCCTTCCTGCTCTCTCAAAAATCCAGGAGATGCTCATCTGACACAGGCTAAACTCCTTCCTAGACTCTGCAAACACCTTAAGCCCATTCCAATCTGGTTTTAGGCATGTCCATTCCTCCTCCTCCTCCTCCCTGCTTCACCTTACAAACTACGTCCAGTCTGCCACTGACTAAGGTCACCTCATACTGGCAATTTTCATTGACCTTGCCAAGGCGTTTGACTCTGTCTCCCACAGCCTCCTTCTGAGCAAGCTAGCAACCATAGGTCTCTCCCCCTCTTAGATTGACTGGTTCAGAGCCTATCTCTGTGGCAGAAACCAATATTTACAATTCGGCCAATTGAAATCCCCCCCTCCCCATCCTTGCTGGCATCCCCCAAGGTTCTATTCTGGGCCCCACTCTCTTCAATTTTTGCTAACGACCTTCCCTCTGTATGCTCACCAACTCACATACACATGTACGCTGATGACACCATCATCTTTGCCTCAGGCCCCTCTTTCACCACAATCCAGGCATCCCTGCAGGAGGCCTTTGTAAAAGCCCTCAGCAGGTTCAAGGCAAATGACCTGAGGTGCAATATCAAAAAGACCATCGCTATGACTTTTGAATCCTCTCACCAGCTGGCTAAACTCCCAAGCCCCCCATCCTTCTCCTTGAACAGCATGTTGATAGAAACTGCACAGTCCTTTAAGTACTTGGGGGTCTGGTTGTACCCAAAGTTCGACTTCTCCAAACACATGGACTACATCCACACCAAACTCCAGCCCAAACTGGGTGTCTTATATAGAATCAAGGACTGCCTTACCCCCCCCCCCCGATCCGTAAAGAGCTAATCACCAAGCTAATTCTCATCACATTTGACTATGTTGATGTTGTATACAGCTCGTCCACCCAATCTTCCCTCTCTAAGTTGGACCTTCTGTGCAATACTTTCTGTCACTTTGTTGCAAACCTCCCTTTCTGAATTCATCACTGTTCCCTGTATTCCACCCTAGTCCTCTCCTCCCTTGCTCATCACCGCCTCACCCACTGTGCCGCCTTCATCGGCAAGTACTGTTCGCAGCCCTCCTCTCCTATCTCTCCGCTCTACTACTTTTCTCACCCACATCAGGCTACTGCCTCAGATCCTGCTCTTTCAGTCTCCCACTTCAGCATCTCAATCTGGCAAGGCCGCTGTCTCCTATAGGCACCCAGACCTATGGAATCATCTCTCCCACCTTATTCACCTTGCTCCTACACTAACCTCGCTAAAACAACAGCTAAAGCTCTTCCCTCTACCCCCCTGCAATTGCTCTCCACCTGGCCTCCTTGACTCCTTCCACCTACTCCCCTCCCCACCTATTTTTTTTTTTTTTAACCAGCAGAGACACACTAAGCCAAAAGCTTGTTTACAGGTGTGACCTGGGAGCGCAAAGAAGTTAAGTGACTTGCTCAGGGTCACACAGTATGCAAGTGGGGGCTGTGGAATTCAAACCCAGGTCTCCAGGTTTGCAGCTCAGAGCCTTAAACCACTGTGCTATACTGCCTCCTTGCATTTTTACCTCTTTGCTGTCTCCCCTGCCCTCACTCCTCCATTTATTTCTCACCTACCTTTCATTTGTGCCACCTGTCCTATGGGCGAGGTTACTCCTCGCTAGCTGCTACCTCTATCTCTATTCCCCTGTACTATGCACATGATAAACTCATTTTTACATCTTGACAAACTCCACTTGCACCTTGTATATAGCATTACCCATCTCAGTTTGTAACCTAAATGTATATATTGTCAGTACTGTATACTGCTCTATTTTGTTCCTCATTGTGTTTGTTACAATGTGTTGCTGCTCGACCTTTGTATATCCCACACCCCTTTCCCCTGGGTCACACCTGGAAACTAGCCTTAGCTCAGTGAGCCTTTCCCGGTTACCAAATTTTAAATAAATAAATAAAATTATTACCTGTAATACTGATTCATCTCAGACATAACAGCTTGTATTTCACTTGTTTCAAATGCAATAAAATATAACAGGCTGCATTTTGTGGTTAGGTTTGGATGACCAGTACAAGGATCTGGGAATGACTTTTGTTTTCTCCATATAGGATTGGAGTACCTTAAATGTCATTTTACTCAAATTGTGAGCAGGTGCAGCTGCAGTTCGGCCAGAAGCTCGTGCTGAGTCATGAGGAAGTGAAGGTTTTCTTGGTGCTGTAGGGTTGAGGTCTGTACAGGCATGAGTGGGTAATGGTTTAGAACTTTTGGAATGGAATCTTTTTTTTTTTTTCTTCATTCAATTATTTGGTCCCTGTCACTTCACTCCTGCCAACTAGTGATGGGGAACATATGTATTTTTCAGTTTTTTCCCTCAAACCCCCGAGGCCCCTGCACATGGCCATGTGAGCATGTGGGCATGCCGCAACCCATGGTGCCAGCTCAGCCCCTTCCACCTCTCAATATTTTGCTGCCCCCCTCTCTGCCTATACCCATTGGATCTCCACCTGGTGGGAATAGAACTATGGGGGGCGCCAACCCACCCTCAGGAGAAGAGAACTGCCCACCAGCATGCTCCATCCTGCTCCGCCGTCCCCCCACCCCCCCGCGCTGGCACTCCGATGACCCAAGGTCATTCACGAACCCGGGTCGCTGGTGTGGAGCAAGGTAAGGCATTCAGTGCCTCAACCCTCTGTGCCACCAGGCCAGTCGGAACGTAATCTTTTAAAATCAGTAATGGTGTCAGGCCAAAATGTTCCAATGAAGTCTCAAGCCCTGCCCACAGAGCGTAAATCATGATATCCCCTTCCCCTGCTGACCAGCAAAATGGCAGAGTATTTAACAAAGTATTGTATCTTTGTAGACTGAAGTACTGCTCCAACTTTGGAGAAAGCTTTCCTCTTCTGCACTGCCTCAGGTGAGAAGTCCTGAAAAATGTGTTTCCTCTCCTTGCCACACATTAAAATCTTCATCTGCCTGGCCACATTTAAAATGTCCTCCTTGATGCTGAAGCAAGGAACCTCACAATTATAGGATGGAGTCTTTGGGCAGCTTTAGTTTTGGCCAGTACTGATCTGTGTGCCCATTTGACTTGGAGAGACCAGGGCCACTGAAAATGTAACGATATGGGGATACATTTTGGAAAAAAAAAAATGCATGTCTTTATCTTCGGCTCCCTCAGGTACCTCAACAAGTCCTAGGTTATTTCACAGACTCCTAGTTTCCAAGTCATTGACTTTGAAGAATAGGTTGTTTTTTTAGGGAAGAGTGGTCCTCTGTAGTTCCTTGAACTTTGGTGACAGATTCTTCAATAAAAGCCGGTCTCTGTCTTCAAAGAAATCCGTCCTCGCAGAAAGAGCAGAGGCTTTTGTCCTGTCAGTAACAGCTTCCTTTCTGAAATTCACAATGTCTAATTTGATGGAACTTAACACCTCCCTTATGAAGGACATGTCCTGTTCACCTAAGGCGACTGTGCCTGGGAAGAAGAGGCCCAATTCTGTCCCGAAGACTGCGCCACTTCTTGCTTGCTGATGGTGGGCATCTCTTGTTGCCATGAACTGCTCAGTTTTTAAAAATCAATAACTAAAAAAAATAATAATAGGAATATGGCGATGTTTCACTATTTTGTTCCCCTGAAATTAATTTTAATGAACTTCAGCATTTGGGCCCAAAGGAAGTACTGTTTAAATTAATTTTTAAAAGAGATCATGTTCAGTGTGAGAGTGACAAAACTGAAGTGCCCATTCACCCAGGTGTCCTGCGGTAGACGGGTCATACCAGAAAAAATAAGAAATAGCATGGTGCTTCCACCCAGAAACAAATAAGTGAAGCATAATGTATACTGAGTCCAGTACCACCCCTGGGATGCAGTACCTACTCAGCTCCCTACACTGGACTGGACCATCCCTTGGGAACTACTAAGATGCTTGTTACCGTCACAAATGAACACTTTAATTGAAACTCTATGCCTGTGGTTCAATGGGGGAGCAACAGCCACACTCCCTGAGCTATATAAGTATTCCCTTTCAACCTCCTTTGGAAGTACTTTTTCTTTGCCAACCAGAGACTCTGACAGTCTATTTTCTATCTTGGGGACTGCTGGGGCTTTGCCCCAATGTTGCTGTACTTTGGGCTCTCCTTGTTTTATGCTGGACTTCTGTTTTGGGTTTGTATTATTTTGCCTCCAGCAGCTACTGTGTGCTTCCTTGTGTGCTTTTTTTTTTGTGCTGCGTTTGTGTGTTTATTTTGTGTTGTCTTGTTGGGGGGTTTCTAGTTTTTCTAGCATCTTGTTGCCTTCTGTTTGCACTGTGTTACCTGTGTCTTTCCTCCAGGCTCTTACCAAACCTTTGCTTTCCTGCAATTGTTGTTGTATGTTTCAGCTCACACTGCAGTTGCTGCCATTAATTGATTGCGCCTGGTCCTGGCTCTGCAGCTCACCTAGCAGCTACTCCCTGTTTACAGCTCTGCTCATGACTTACTTAGTGCTAGCTCCACTAGAACAAATGCTGCATTGCTGTACTGGCACTTTCTGCTATTTCATGGCTACCTGGTCTCATGGTGCTTCGCTCCTGGCTCCCTGTTAGCAGTACAGGAGGCTCTGGAACGAGTGTAAGAAAGTGATCAGGGCTGGGAAAAGTGAATTCTGCAGAACATCACTGCTGAAGTCGGCAAAAGACCCTAGGACTTTCTGGAGAAACATAAAAAACATTGTTAGTGGTTCCTCCAACTGTGAGGCCACTGATATGCTCATCAATGGCACCAGTTGTAACAACCCACTAACTATTACCAACGCATTTAACACATACTTCTCAGATCTGTCTGCCTTTACCTACCTCTTCTCCTCCAGTGGAGGTGACTGCAGTGACCAGGACTCTGCCTCACAACCGGCTTCCTGTTCCCGACCATTACTCTATTTCAAGGCTGTGATGGTGCAAGAGATGCAGAGATTGCTCTCTGGTCTCTCCCCCTTCTCCAGTGCTGGTCATGATGGCATGGAACCCAAGCTTCTCAGGCTTGGGGCCTCTCACATTGCCTCCCCGGTTGCCCATATCTTCAACCTATCCTTAGCCTCCGGGGTCTTCCCTGACATTTGGAAGATGGCTAGGGTTGTCCCCATTCTTAAGTAGGGCAATCCTAAATTTCTAGATAACTACCGTCCGATAGCCATATTGTCCACAATCAGCAAACTCCTTGAGAAAGTTGTGGCAGGGCAACTCTCAGAATACATCCAGACACACGAGCTTCTGTCTCCTGAGCAACATGACTTTCAAAAGGGCACAGCACATCCTCGGCCCTTGTCTCTGTTGCATATGGGACCAGAACTGCTATGGACCAGGGTAAACTCTCGGGTGCCATTTTCATCGATCTCTTGAAAGCCTTCGACCTAGTGGACCATGCTCTGCTCTGTGCTCAGCTTAGGTCATTCGGCCTGTAACCTCCTGTACTCTGCTGGTTCTCCAACTACTTACAGGGCAGATAGCAGCTGATCAAATACAACAAGGTGCTCTCAGACACCGCGGACGTGTCCTTAGGTGTCCCCCAAGGATCAGTCCTGGTGCCCCTGCTCTTTTCCATTTTTGTTAACAACTTACCTGCTACCTCTTCCTACTCTAGGTCCATCCTTTATGCAGATGACCTGGTTATCCTAACCCATGCCCGGGACATTGGGGTCATAAACCACCAGTTGAGCAAGGACTTTAGGAGGGTCCAGTCTTGGATTATGTCCCACAAGCTGGTCCTTAACCTCAAAAAAACTCAGGCCATGCTCTTTGGGTCCCTAGCCAAGATAAAAGCTTCCCCTGCCCCCTTGCACATTACTGGTCTTGATGGAACCCCGGCCCTCCTCACCGACTCCATCAAATACCTTTGGGTCACTCTTGACCCTCAGCTAGACCCTGAACGCCATATCCTGTGTCTGCAGAACCGTTAACTGCAAACTGTGTCTGGCCTATCACGTTAAGTGCAGTCTTACTCCCACAGCTTGCCTTGTGCTGGCAAGAGGCGTGTTTCTCCCCTCCCTCTGCTATGGGCTTCTCCTGTTTGCTCATATATCCAAAACCCACCTCGTCAGGTGGACCGTTGCCTATAACAACATCTGCCGCTTCATGCTTGCTGCCCCTCGTCTCACCCACCACTGCAACCAATATAGGAGGCTTAATTGGCTCTCCCCATCCAATCACTTAAGTTTTGTCCTGGGTTGCTTCACGGGCAAGGTCCTCTGCACTGGCACCCCACCTGGGTTGGTGGAGTTCCTCGTGCAAGCAGCTCCCCTCTCGTACTCCCTTAGATCCCTGGGCCCTGCTGCTTTAAGGATCCCTGCCACATGCACTCAAATGGGGGACAGACTTCGCCTCACGTGCCCCCAGATTGTGGAACTCCCTTCCTGCCCAGGTTCACTCCTCGCCCTCCCAGGCTTGCCTCCGAACCTCCATGTGGAGGCACCTGAAGCTCTTATCAGTGTGTGGTTGTCCCAAGCCTCCGTAATCCCACTTGGTCCCCTGCACTGAACATCCCTCCTAATGTTCTGCCTGTCTGCATGGATTTGGTCCTGCTCTCCAGTCACACACCCTATGTACTGGGTCTGCTCTGATGATGCTCCCCTTTCTGGAAACTTATACTATAAACAATCTTGTACATAATTGATTCACACTGTATAACTGACTTGTATATATTGCACTGCTTGCAGCTCTGGTGTCTCACTGTAGTTGATTTAACCATTGTACCCGCTGAATATGTTATGCTTCTGTTTCACTGACTCTATGTTCCTGCTTAAAGTTTATCTTGTTGTATCTTGTCATATTTCCTGTACTCTCCCGGGTCGTACCTGAAAATAGGCAAATGTCTTGTCTAGTGTACTTACCTGGTTAACAAAAGCTAAATAAATAAATTCCTACGGCGGAGGACTGTGGTGTCTCAGTAGTTCATCATGACCCGTGTAGCAGGAGCATGCTTTAAGTAAGGTAAATGACTGCTGTTCCTTTGCTGTTCCTCGCCTACATGGCTTTCAGTTATCCATTCCATGCATAACTCATTAACCTCATGGCCTATATGGCCTTCAGAAGTTTGTGCATTTCATTACTGCGCTACTTGCTCCTTACTGGATTAACCTATCACTTCCCTAATGGAGTTTAAGATATTCATGCCACTCATATAAATTCACTATTCATACTGAAACTGTAGCATCAAATGCTTAATGTAAACTATCATTTGCTCTTTCATGGAACTGGCTGGCCAAGCATATACGTAATTCAGCTTATCTCATATGCAGTGCATCATGATACCTATACTGCTGCCCATTTTATTGCTGTCGCAAATGCTGTTGCAAATCCTGCTAAATATCTCCTACCTGCTAAACCTCATTGATTCATTTATGCTAATCTCATTGATTCAACCACCGGCATCACAGCCTCTCCCTGCCTACATACCTACCTTCATGTCACCATCAATTTGGATCTGTAATGGAATTGGTTAGCTTGTTTTCTGCTGGTTACTACTACCATCAAAACACCAACCTCTGGCTCACAGTTCAGCCTCCTGCCTCACCCATGCCCCGCCTGGTAGTTCTCATGACTGCAGAGTTCGCTCGCAACCTTTCAATATCGTGGTTGCAAAGTTCACTCACAACCTTTCAATCTCATGGCTGCAGCGATTGCTCACAGTTGATTCATGCTGTCATTCATAAATCGGAGGCATGCCAACCACGTCCATTACCTTTTCTGGCTCAGGCTCACACTGTAAGCCGGCAGTCTTGCTCTGCATTCATGAAGTCTGCATCTTGAGCATGTGAATCTCGGGGTGGGGTCCTTCTCATCTGGCCCATAGTGGGAATGTCCTCACTCCAGGTGGAGCTTTAGCATGCAGTTTCATATGGTGCACCTCTTGATGTAGAATTTAAGACTTCAGCTGCTGAGGGGTGGAGCCCTTCCAGCCCAAGAGGGTTCCTTTGGCTATGACTTCATCATGGTACCCTCAGAAGCTTTTCTCCCTACGACCGCCTCTGGTTTACCCAGTTTGTGTTGGTTGGTAGGCCAGGTGAGTGCCTCAGCAGTTGTTGCTCTCCTCCTTCTGCCTTGGGCATCCACTCTCACTCGCAGTACCCATTGTTGCAGAAGTCTCTCGTAGCCCTTCACAGTGTTCCTGTTAGAGGGATCATTGGAACTTTCCACCAAATTGTAATATTTCCTCCCCTTTGATTGGGTTTCTAAATTGCAGCAGTAGAGCCGTCATTAAATAAACTACCTCTAGCCTGGAGGGAAGGCAACCTAGGCATTGGATTCCCAGATGTTTCCTCCTTTTAAGTTTTTTTTTCCCTCTCCTCCATGTCAAAGGTCATAATGTGTAGTTAGTTGTTTATAGTATATTTCTAGTTTCCTTAAGTAGGCTTCCGCTGTTGGATTGAGATGGATGGTGGCCCTACTCGCCGTTCCCTCTCTCTCCTTAGGAAGCCCCCTGATGTCATAATAAGTGCAATCCATTCTATCAGTGCAGACTTCACAACCTGTGCATCTCATTGTGCTCATCAAGCTGTGTTGTTGCTGTCAATCAGATTTTCTCTCTCACAGTCAACATTTGCTACTCAATGTTCTTTTTGGGGCTCCTTCCTAAGGTACCTTTAGCCAAGGGAATCTTTCCCGCAGCACCTCTAGGGGTGGAACCCTCTCCAAGGGTTCCTTGCCTTTAGTACCCCTACAGGGTGGTAATTCTCCATGGAATAGAGAGTGTGAATTGCCAAACAGTTATCAGAGTTGCACAAGCATAACACTACTCTGGTTGCGCAGCCCATTGAATCATGTTGTACAAACGGGACGCACACACAGAAGTAAAACAGAACCAGTAAACAATGCTTTCATTGAAGAAAACAGGCCTGGCAGCCGGAGAAAAAAGGGGGTGGGGTGGGGTTGACAGTTGCAAGTCACCTTGAGCACTCCTACCCTGAAGAATGCCCCATGGGAGCCACTGTACTGTGGGTCACAACCACTCTCTCAGGTCCCACGCAGTCTATGAAGCACTTATTAATCATGGAGCACAAGAGAACGAACTAGACTACAGAGGGTGTAGTAAACTCTTCAGCTGGTTCCAGTACTACAGCCGCAATCTGAAGTATGAAACAAAAACCAGAGATTCTGGGCACCCAGGAACTACAATAATGTCCCGGTGCATGCTTTGTTGCAACATTGCTCTGGTTTTCGGTGGTGCACCTGATGAAATTTAGCAAGTCTGCAATTTTACCTCCCGTCCAACAAGCCATAGTATGCTAGCACAATTTAAAGAACTTGAAACTCCAAATGTCAGAAAACCCAACTTTGTAATCCCAACAAAGTAATTGTAATCCAAACTGGAAAAGTACAAAAGACTGCCGGCCAGCAATGCCAGCACTCATGTGACCCATGGATGCAGCAGCTCAGCTGAGGTGGAGAACAGCACACAGCATCAGGTGGGGCAGCAGTCAGGAACAGGCCCCAGTGGCCTGAGAATGAAGCACTTCAGATTCTCAGATGTTCTGCAGCAGCACAGCCCTTCTGGCTCAGCTCCACATCGCTGGAGCACTACACAGCAGCTTCCCTGTTAGCAAGGAGCCAAGATGCCAGAAGACAATGACATCCCCACGGTCCAACTCCCCTCTGTATCAGGAGTACCAACATACTCAGGGCACACAGCCCATGGCTCCGTGTTCCCCAATCCACCCTATCCACCCCACTAGATAAGGGTTGGCAGGCCTCTTGCCTGGCTCGGAAACAATCTGGGTAGGATGCAGGTCTCTGTGTCTGCTTTGTGCAGCTCAGCAGCTTCAGTCTGCAGCAGTGCACCTCAAGCACAGACTCTCAGTGGTCTCTTTCAACAGGTGCCCATCTGGCACAATTTCATAGCTTTCACTAAATAGGTGCTTTTCCCTGGCACGGTCTCTGAGCTGTATAAGCCCAGAATAAGGCTTGTGATTTTGCAGGCTGAACTCCAGTGGCGGCTTGCAGGATGTTTGACCTTGCTAGGCCTCTAGCTTGATTTCACCTGCAGCAAGTCTGAACACCTTAATGTCTTTCCCAGACTGCTACAAGCCCTTCTGAGCACAGAAACTTCTTTCTTCCAACTCAGTGTTTGATTTTTCTGGCAGGCTGTCAGTCTATCCTTGTACCCTCTCATTTATTCTCATTTACTCGCCAAACCATCTGAGAAAGTTCCTGTGTTATATTCCCCACAATCCTTTTCTGTTCCTCTTAGGGCTATCTAACCCACCAATTAGTTAGCTGGTGGGGGTTGAAGGTCTCCAAGATGTCCGTGACCATGCTGTGTGGGAGCTTTGTGATCCCAAATCTTTCTTTTATTAGTTTCCTGTGCCCCAGTATGCGTGTTGGCCCCAGGGTGTATTAGCAGCCCTCCGGGACTATTGTCCGATTGGTTTGTGGTGGTTAGTGGTACAGTGGGTCTCGAGTCATGGTGTGCAGGGTGAAGAGAGTGGGAACATTGAAGGGGGAGCCCCTGGCACATGCACTCTTGTTTGAGATATGTCCAATCTTGCGGCGCTTTGAGCCCCGAGGATGTGTTAATGTTCCGGCTTGTTTCCTGATCCCCTCTGCTAAGATCAGAGGACTGAGTTGGAGGACTACAGCTGCAGCCCCACAGACTGAAGGGGCACATAAAGGGCACAGAAGCTGCCATGCTCTATCTCCTGCCACCACACAAGTGGTCGAGCGGGAGGAAGGTGGCAGCAAGAGCTGTAGATCCAGGGACCTCAGGAGGACAGCAGTAACAGTCCAGGTAAGCCCCCTCCTGAGTAGAGGTTACACTGTTTTGTAATTTCTAAAGCACCCTGAGATACGCAAAAGACATTGTTTATGAGAAAGAATTTGTATTTTTGTAACCCCCTGGCCCCTTGTCTAGGAGTATATACATCACAGATCTTCCGGGGGCATTTAGGAGGGGGCCACCTCACGCGCTAAGTCACTATAAAAATGAACTCCTATCCAAGGCAGAAAAGATGTGGCCTACCTAACTGGCACCTTCTTTCACCTGTGCACTCTCAGTTTCACCCACTGAATCTGGATTTCTCCCCGAATGCTGGCACCGGACCAGGAACTCCATGCTGCATACCTCCTGAGTCTCTTGAGCCCCCAGAGCCCCTGGGTCCCGCCTAAGTAGGATGGAAAAGTGCATCTGGAATCAAAACTTATGAAGAATTAATTTAGCTGCAAGGAGACAGAAAAAGGGGAGAAGGGTTCCATTTCATTAGTTCTCCCCTTTAGTTTAAATGAAGCACATCACTACTATTCTTCTCTCAACTAGCTTCTTTATTCAGCTCCTGCGTTGTAAATTATTCCAGCAATGCAGGGGTCACACACTTCAGTCAAATAAATAAAGCAGCTCCATGTGGCTAACTGAACCTTTTTACAGACATACTGGCTGGACATTTAGAGCAGCAATACAATGGATTTAAAGGCATTTAAAGGCAGTGCAAGCAAGGAGTCTTTTAATTTCTCTTTCTCCGTACTTGGATACTTTACCCAAGGACCTCTCAACTCAGAACCCTCAGTCTCCTGGCTGTCTCAATCTGGTAAGCCAAACCTTTTTTTCCCTTTACTGCTGGGTTACCCTCTCACTAGCACTGGTCATCACCCCAACTCTGGTGTGGGAAAGCGAGCTGCCTCCCCCACATGGGCTCCTGGGTGCTGGTCCAAGCCACAAGGGGTCCCAGGATTTTTTTCTATGACCCAGGCCCCTTAACCCACTTGAACTCAGTTCTGTATTGATGCTACCCTCACTACATCTACTCATTCATTTTGCTCAGCCTCTCACCTTAATGGCTCCACTGGTGCAGTGGCCCCAAAACCTGGCCTTGCTCCATTACTCTAGCCCCTGGCTACTGGCTGTTCTGCCACTGGAGAGCTCCTGGGTACTGCCACTACCCAGGCCCTTCCAAACAACCTGCCTTAACAAACTAGTGGCCCAAAGCTGCTCTGATTCATGCTGTTCCTCTCCGGGGGATCCCTGCCAGGCACATATCCCCCTCAGCAACTCCTGGGCTTGCATTAAGCTCCAGCTGTGGGCCACCCTTAAGGCCTGCCTTAACAGCCTGTGACTCACCCAGCCTCCATTTGCTGGTGCCCCAAAACCTGCCCCTTCAAGCAGGCCCCATATTTGGGTGAAGGGCTCCTCAGCTCCCTCTGCAACCCAGGCCACCCTGCCACATTGGTACGAGGGGAAACCGCTGCCATCAGCTCCCCTCCTGTGATGGCCCTGCCACTGCCCCCACACCCCTGGTGGCCCAGGAAAACACATTTTACAGAGGTCTCTAAGGGCTCCTATCTTTCCTGGCCACACATGGCCACCTACATTCCCTGTCCCAGTGATGCAGGACCTGGCTAACTATACTTCCCTCATGGAGCTCCATTTCCCCAGTTCCTCATCACCACGATGCTGAGAAAGATGTCCTGTCTGTATTTGGGGGGTCCCCCCCTACTGGCCCATCTGGACCACCGAGCTCCCTTACTTTCCCACTTATCTCTGCTCCTCCAGCCACCCCCTCCAGCCCTGGCCTAATGCCCAGGCTGGAAAGGCTCCAATACATCCTGTATGCTCCCTTATATACTCCCTAAACCTACTCTCTGCTGCCATCTTGAGTTGTCCAGCTGCCAATATCCCCCAGAGCACTAAAAAATTCCCTAGCTCTGGGAGGAGGTAGGAGGGGAAAAGGGATGCCTAAATTGGGTGCATAAGCTCCTCCTTTAAGGGGGCTTACATTTAAAACTGTGACTTGCTGATTGTTTTACAATGCAACCATGCTGCACAGTACAACAGCTTCCCCTACTTGTGACTTCCCTTCCACCATCATTAGTTGGCACAACAGCAGCCATTCATTGTTCTGGAGCTGTGGCCAGCATGTGTGCCACAGAGAGCTACAAGGCACACATGCTGGATGGTGCTGCTGTAGCTGAGACAGAGAGAAGCCACCAGCTTCCTTATAGCAAGGAGATGATTTAATAGAGTACACTAAATTGAATTCTTAATTTTGAGGCCTGTGTAAGCAAATAGAAGTCAGTGTTTTGGTTCTCTGTTTTTTGGGTTGACTTTTCTTAGTGTAACTTTTATTTGCCAGGGAGGAAATCTAGCAGGGAGAATATTTACAGTCATTTGTGACTAGACCTGTTACTTAAACTCTGTGAAATAAGTGTCTGAAAGGAAGGAAGGCACTCACTGGGGTGGTGGGTCAGAGTTGTAGTTGATTGTTTCTGGAGGGCATGGGCTTAGTCCCACCACCCCGCTCCCCACCCCACCCACCCCAAGTGCATCATTTCCTTTATATCAGGGATTCTGACATCACTTCCCCAAATGTAAAAATGACATATACTTGTTCATATCCTTAAAGGCACAGCACACTGAATAGGGAGCAAACACACTCACGCTTGCACACACTAAAAGGGGTAAGGCCATCAAAAAATGGAGGGCAATGAGTACCATTGTCCATAACCTGGGTAAAAAGCTCCCTGAACTAGTGGCCTTGATGGAGGAGGGATGCCCGGATATCGTGGCAGTCACAGAAACATGGTACACAGAGAACAATGACTGGGATGTCAACATACCAGGGTACACAATCTACAGGAGGGACAGGGAGGGTAAAAGAGGAGGAGGAGCTTGCTACACAAGGGGAGGAATCAAAACAACAGAACTAAAGGGTAAACAGGGAGGGGAGGAGGCACTGTGTGTCACCCTGGAGACAGGAAATGGCACCACAATTCACACAGGGGTTGTTTACAGACCCCGTCTCAGAGGGAGGCAATGGACAAGGAAATGATAGAAGGAATCCTTAGAATGGCAGAAAAAGGAGAGATATTGTTGATGGGGGACCTGACTATGCCAGATGTTAATTGGAGCACCTTTACTCAGCCACATCCACGAGCAGGGTCATTCTCGATGCCCTACAGGGGGCATGCCTCAGACAGCTAGTGTTGGAGCCCACTCAGGAGGGAGCAATCTTAGGCATGATAATCTCAAATGAGGATTGAGAGAGATCTCAGATTTAGAAGTGGGTAGCCATCTGGGAACAAGCGACCACTGAATAGTATGGTTCACAATAAACACAACTGTAGAGTCAAGCCATACAAAAGCAAGGGTATTGAACTTAAGAACTTTGGCAAAATGGGAGAGTGCCTCAGAAAAGCACTAGCAAACGGGCAAGAAGGAGGGGGTGGAAGAACAATGGGGAAAACTCAAAACTGCCATCACAGAGGCAATAAGCCTTTGTGTAAAGCAAATCAACAAAATAAAATGAAGGAAAAAGCCACTATGGTTCTCAAAAGAGGTTGCAGAGAAGGTTAAGGAGAAAAGGATAGCATGACAGAGAACTATATCAGTTAAAGCAGAAGGAGGCAGGGAAGGCAGTCAGAATAGCAAAGGCTCAAACTGAGGAAAAGATAGCTAAATCTGTTAAGAAACCTTTTATAGATACATTAGGAAGCAAAAAAGACCAAGGGAGGGATATTGAGGCTTAATAGAGGGGAGGGAATGTGGGCAGAGGGTGACAGCGAAAAAGCAGGGATACTGAACGAATACTTCTGCTCAGTATTCACAAAAGAAGAGGAGGGGGAGGTACCTAAACCAAACAATAGAAACACTCTGGATGGGGGTCAATACCAGTCCATTCACAGAAGAAAGGGTTCTGAAAGAACTCTTAAAACTGAAGATGAACAAAGCAATGGGCCTGATGGGATTCACCCAAGAATTCTAAAAGAACTAAGGGTAGAATTAGTGACACCACTGACTACCCTCTTTAACAAATTATGGGAGGATGAGGTGGTACCTGAGGACTGGAGGAAGGTGGATGTGATTCCACCTCACAAAAGTTGGAGCAAGGCAGAGGCAGGAAACTACAGATCTGTTAGCTTGATCTTAGTGGTAGGGAAAATTATGGAATCACTTCTGAAGAAAAGAATTGCTGAGTACCTAGAAGCCAGTGGGGCACAGGACCCAGGACAGCATGGATTCACAGCAGGAAGGCCATGTCAGATGAATCTAATAGATTTCTTTGACTGGGTGACCAAAGTAGTAGACCAGGGAGGGGCTGTGGACATGGCCTACCTAGACTTTAACAAGGCATTTGACACAGTCCCACACAAAAGATTGATATACAAGTTAGCCAGCCTTGGAGTGGGTCCCAAGGTGGTAGCCTGGGTAAAACATTGGCTGGACAACAGGACACAGAGGGTAATAGTAAACAGAGTCCACTTTGAAGAAAGGGGGTTACTAGTGGGGTACCACAGGGTTCAGTACTGGGACCGGTCCTCTAACATCTTTACAACTGACATTGTAGAGGGACTGGAAGGAAAAGTATGCCTCTTTGCAGACGACACAAAGACCTGCAACAGGGTTGATACACAAAGTGGGGTGGAAAGGATGAGAAGGGACTTGGCAAGGTTGGAGGAATGGTTCAATGCATGGCAGCTTAGATTCAATGCAAAGAAGTGCAAAGTAATGCACCTGGGAAACAAAAACCCAGGGGAAGAGTACACAATGGGGGGTGAGATACTAACAACAACAAAAATGGAAAGGAACCTGGGGGAAGTCATACCAGATGACCTAAAGATGGGCAAGCAATATGAGAAGGCAGTAAGGAGGGCCTGGGGGAAACTGGGATGCACAGGGAGAGGCATCACCAGTAGAAAACAGGAAGTTGTTATCCCTCTGTACAGACAGTTGGTGAGACCCCATCTGGAGTACTATGTGCAGTTCTGGAGACCCCATCTCCGCAAGGACATAGACAGGATAGAGGCTGTCCAGAGGAGGGCAACTAAAATGGTGCAGGGTCTGAACCAGAAAATATACGAAGAGAGACTAAATGAGCTTAATATGTATACCCTCAAGGAAAGGAGGGAGCGGAGAGACATGATAGAAACTTTTAAGTACCTCAAGGGAATCAAAAAAGTCCAAGATGGTAGCATCTTTCAGAAAAAGAGATGTGCAAGAACAAGGGGGCACGATTTGAAGATAGAAGGGAGGCCGGCTCAGAGGTCATGTGAGGAAGTACTTTTTCATGGAGAGGGTTGTGGATATATGGAACAGCCTTCCTGAGGAGGTCATGGAGTCAGAAAACAAAGAAGGAATTCAAGAATGCATGGGACAGACATAAGGCAATTCTAGGAAGGAAGTAGGCTGTTGGTTAACTAGGATTTGCAGCTTGTCCATTAGGTAGGGAAATGGGCAGACTAGGTGGGCCAAGCAGTCCTTATCTGCCATCAAAGTCTATGTTTCTTTGCTGCTGTGCTATTGGCTGCATGTGCAGCTCTTCCCTTGCCTATCCCACTGATGGAACTCAACTGTGCAATACTACTCTTCTTAGTGATACTGACACTGAAAATACTATTTAAGGTCAAAAACAGAAACAGTTTCCTTTGTTACAAGGAAAAAAGACTGATGGAAAAAAAATGCATTTAAAGCAGCAGATCTATCTAAAATGTCAGCCTTAAATTTATTTTTTTATTTATTTCATTATTTGAAAACTAGTAATTGGGAAAGGCACACTGAGCCAAGGCTCATTTCCAGGTGCAAACTGGGGAAGAGAGAAAAGGAATGCAGTAAATTATATACAGCAGTTAAGAAGTATTCCAAAAATAAAGTGCATACAGTGAACAATTCAACATGGTACAGTGTAAATAACAATAATGGGTAAGCAGGAATTGACCCAATGCCAAATTAAACTGACAAAAGCAGGTTGAAACAATTCAGTACAGCAGTTGTAGTGACATAAACTGATCCAGAGGGGAGCATAGCGGAGGGAAAAAGGGCACCAGGGGCAGGTCAAGTAGGGGACTGACAGGAGGGGGAGAAACTAAGGTACACAGGGGATGGTGAGAGGTGGAGAGAGGAGGGGAGCAGATTCTACAGGGAGAGAAGGTGATAGGAGAAGGCTGAATGCTCAGCAGAGGAGTGAGGGTAGGGGAGGTAGAAGGTGTAAGCATCCCTGGAGCAGAAGGAGTATGAAGCAGTGGGAATGGGTGAGAGGTATGTGGCTAGGTAAGATGGTAGGGACCCAAACAATTTTTTAGAGATGAAGGAGGCACAGTGGGACTGGTGACATGAGGTTGGGGGAGGATGGATAGGGAGGAGTAGAGGGAGCAGTGGTGAGTGGGGGGTAGTTGGCAGCAAAACAACAGAAGACATTACAGAGGTTGTCCAGTCTGGTAAGAAAAGAGGAGGGGATGGTACCATAGACCACATCTGCATAGTCGAAGACTAGAAGCACCATTTTGTTAACCACTTCCCAGTAGACCTGGAGAGACAGGCAGCCTTAGTTACAGTACAAGAATCCAAGCTTGGGATGGAGCTTATAGTGGATAGCATTGATGTGGACAGAGAAGTAAAGCCTAGTATCAAGCCACACACTTAAGTACCTGAAGGAGGGAATCACTTTGAGGGGGAGTACCATCTGGGGTGGAGAAGGCAGGGAGAGTGGTAAGTCTTGCTGGTTTCTGGCTGGTGCCAAACATCATGGACACTGTTTTTTTTAGTGTTGACCCAGAGTTGGTCGGACTGGAACCATCAACTGACATTGTGGAAATCTTGCTGGAGTGAGATTTCCACTACTGCAGTCGAGGGGCCTGAAGTATAGAGAACGGTGCATCTACTTACATGTGGATATGCAAGTTGGCACAGGCAGAGGGGAGGTAAGTGAGGAAAATGGCAAAGAGGATTGAACCGAGGATGGAGCCCATGGGACCCCAGCCTGGATTGGTAGGTGAGGGCCTCCTACTTGTACTGACTGTTGACGGCCTGAGAGGTAGAAACAGAACCAGTCAACAGAAGAGGCTGAGAGGCTGGCAGAATTTAGCTTGTCTAGAAGGAGTAGATGGGCCACCGAATCAAAGGCTTTGACTGGATCGATGAAAAAATATGCAATTTTGAGGTGGCACACCAGTAGTTAATTCTTTGAGTATATTGCTACTGCCCTGTAGTGACCCTATTCTGCCCCTGGTCCCCTGGACTGCAGACATGGGACCAGAAGGCTTATGTCAGTGGTTCTGGGTGGGATTCGAGTCATGGAGTGCACCTGATCTTCCCTGCATCTGAGGCTCTGTGTGGTGGTTCCTGGGCTCATAGAGAGAAGGCTAAGGTCCTCTGGGTTTCTCTGCACCTCTGGGCATTTTAGGGGAGCATTTGTCTAGTTTGATGAGCAGCCTAAGGCTGAAGAAAAAGGTAAACAAATATGGCAGACCTGCGCCATCTGCGCATGTGCGGCCTGCAGTCTTAAAGGAGCCCCTGCTCCCAAGAGTGAGTTTGGCCATGACAGATGCATATATAATTATGCTACAGGAAACTTAGCTATGTTCAGAAGAGGATTGTTTCTTTGAAGGTTATCAAAGCTGATGTATCCCTGCAAGAAAAACCTCTAACTATGGGAGAGCATCTGATAGAATATGTACTTTTTTGAAAATATGTCCAGAAGTAAGTGTTAAATGTGTATGGGATGATCACGTGGATTATATTCTGGCTCTAGAATTGTCATTGGAAATAGGGTAAAATGTGTATTAATGAATGTACAATATACTTTCCCCCTGCCAAGTCTGGTGCCCCTATTTCAGGATGCTTTAATAAATTTAAAGGCATAGTGCAACAGCTATAAAGTCATTATATAGGGGTAATGTTCCTAATTGGAGGAAATTTTAATGCATGAGTGGGAAATAAACTAGAAGATGATGGAAGAGAATGGATCTTGGATGATGCACTGCAAATACCTACAGCATAAGAACCTCTATGGATAAAAAATGTAATAAACAGGGAGAACAACTGCTAGAAATCCTGAACAGTTTAAACTTGCACATCCTGAAAGGGCATTGTAAAGGGGATAGAACAGGAAGTAGCACATATGTACATAAAAATGGGGTAAGTGTATTAGATTATATTATTGTGGAGAGTTATTCATACAAGCAAATATTGTGTAACCCCTAGATGGCGCTATCCCAGGGGCTACTACCCCTGCCTGATTTGCCACTAACAGGTTGAGGGGCCTGGATCTAATGGCGGGTGCCTCCACCCAGAGGTCAGGGTTTGCAATAGTTAAACTAACTTGGTCACAGCCCTCTGGGACACTGCAACCCCCCTTTCTTCCCACTAGTGGCCCACACAATATATCAGAATTACCTTCACAGTATACACTTACCCCCAGGATTGGTTCCGGCACTGGGACCTCCTGTGAAATGAGATACAGTGCAACAATCACAGTACAGTACTTTAACATAGACAAATACCTCAGGCAGTATAACTTTGCTGAAACAAGCAGCTCTGATTTATTTAGGGGGATATAACAAGGACAGGGGAAAATCAGGTTAATTAGCTTATCACTCTAATAATCTACCTATGGCTCTGTGCACAGGCCTATCCCTATCAGTTACTGTCCCTGGGTACCCAAGCCCTAGTGGCTAGTCCAAACCGTGGCAGCTGGTAGGGCCCTTTCACACAGAGAAAAGGAAAATTAAACAGTCAGCAGTACAGTAATTCCATTTGGATTTAATGTGGCAATTGAACGAGGAGCGACCTGAATTAGTACTCACGACCTCCAAATAAGATAGGGTCCTTCAATATCAGCAGGGCTACTCTTGAGCTCAAAGAGACTCTTCACACATTTATATGGTAAAAAAGAGAGTACTATACCAGGCAGGCTGCTTCTCTATCCGATCGCAATTACTGCACAATACCGGGAGAACACACAGCAGATTCAGTTCCTGACAGACCGGTGCAATTCAATAATTTCTCCAGTCTTCTACAGGGTGAGCCTGGTTTCTACTCTTCAAGAGATCCTCTGATTCTTTTCACAGGACAGTTCAGTCTAACAAGCAGTTACACAAGCTGCAGACCCGGAACTCTGGGCCTTACACACGTTTTTGACTAAAACTGCACACTGAAAAAGCACAGGGCTCTTCCTTCTTCACTGCCAAAGCTCAACTGAAACTCCAACCGACAAAACCGGGCATTTCCTTTGAGTTCCTCCCAGTTCTTGACTGGATTGGCTGTCACTCACAATAGACTGCTGCTGTTGGTCCAAAAGGCACTGAAGTCTAAACTACATCTCCCAGAGTCACTGCCCATACAATCCTCTTGTGGCTGGCTCAGATTATGAGTCCAAGTTCTGATTCGTCCAAGGCACCATTTAGAGCTAGCTTACCCACACTGATTGGTCCAGTTCAGCAGTTCAAAACCAGAATGGGGAACTAGGCAGACACTGTTCTGACTGCAAAAGAAAGCAGGTTAGACAAACTGTAATTTCATTATCACTCTAAATGGTTTCTGGCAAACAGTTACATCTTTCAGATAGGTTCCTTTGCACTCCTAGTGACTGCAAAATGGAGTGAATTGGCAGCAGCTTGAGTGGTACTCAATCAAAGAAACACACAGTCCCCCATACAAACTAATTATGTCTGCAAGCAGACAGCTCTTAAAGAGACAGTACCAGAGGTTCTAAAAACACTCATTGATAAATGGCTTAAACGCCAAACACCATTCAGGCTTGGAGCATTCAAGCAAGCTCCTGGAAGTCTTTTGGGAACCCCCATTTGCAGGGGGGTTACAATTGCATTTAGAAATACTGAATAATTGGGATAGTGATCACTGCACAGTAAAAGTGAAATTAAAAGGTACTATAGGAACGTAAAGGGAAAACATGATTCAAAGAGCTCTCTGAATCATGTTTTCCCTATACGTTCCTATAGCACTCCTGCTATTGCGCACTTTTTGGGCACAGTTTGAATATCCAGCCCATTGTTCTTCTATTTTATTCATTAGAACATCAAATATAGAACTCTGTATTTCTCCCCCCTTCTGAAATCTCATTTCCCCCACTAAATATCTTTTTGAAGAGATTTTTCCATGTTTTTGGTGCTACAACCCCTATTACATTATACCTAGTTTCTGATGTTCCTTGGGCCACTAGATTCCAGAAGGAACAAGCATCTTTTTCTTGTATTGCCATTTGTAACTTCCCACATAGATCTTGATTAAATTTCTTTTTTTTTCATGGCAATAAAGGTTCTATATTCCTTTTTTAAATTTTTAAGTCCAACTCGATCTTCATAAGTATTATATTTTGTTACCCTTTTTCCTATTTTTTGGATCAACTTTCTTTTATTTAAACATGGTTGAACCATTTCATTCTAAATATATCTGTCCTTTCTTTCTTTACCACTTGTTTTTCTAATTCCTTCACCACTAGGTGTTCAATCTGTTGGTAATTTTCAAGACGTTCCTCAATTTGAGTATTTGTGTTCACCCTTTCAAAATTTATTGTCAGGGCCTTCATAGTTTTTATTTTAGCTTCCTTGATATTTTCCATATCTAGTATATTTTGTATTCGAGCTACATCTATGGTTCTCCATCTAATATTTTTGTTCTTTTGTATCATTGTTCTCTGCTAGCAGAGAACAATATGCTGATACAAAAGAACAAAAATATGGCACAGCAGCCCCCCCCCCGTGCACAGCACACCCTGCACCGTGACCCCAAGACACCCCCATGAGCAGTGACCACCACTGCGGGAATCTTCATGCATACCACCACCCCACTGCCACACTGCAACCTCGTGTACCACAGAACCATACAAGCCAGACCCACCATGAGCCACAGCAGCCAGCACAGACACCCACAGTGGTGCGTGGAAGCATGCAGCACACTGGATGCAACACAGTGCAGGGGCAAACACACACCCATACCCATGGGGACACTAACACAGGGACGCAGTAGTGTGGCAACCAAGCCCCCAGTGTAGGCCCATGTAAACTGTGCACACACAGCCTGCAGTCCTCCATGGCACAGGGGTGACACCCACCCTGTGCATGAACTGTGGCCCTGTATGCCACCAGCATATGCCTGGATCACAAGTCACAGACAGTGGTGTACAGCCCCTGCAACACGCACAAGTCACAGCATGGAGGTGGGACAGCAACTGCGGAGGCCACAGTGTCACCCGAGGCAAACATGCACCACACCATTGACAGGAGGCAATCCAGCATTGTGACGGTCACAGTGGATGACCTGCAGGGACAGCCACCACTGACAAGGCAGCAGACCTCATAGGCCACAGACATGCAAGGGTGTCAGCTGCACAGGCCAAGGACGGGTTGACAGGGGCACAATGGACACAGAGCAGGCACCATGGACCACTGCACACAGTAATGCAATGCACAGAGAACAACACACACACACCACAGATACCGACTGATAGCCACTCCCACGCCAGAGACACTTCCCCACGCACACACATACATACCCATGACTGAACCACCCCAGATGACATGCACACCACTGCAACTGAGCACCTATAGCCAGCTGCAAATCAGAGACCACCACAGTATTCATATAAAAATAACTGTATTCAAAAAATATAACAACAACAACAACTATTTACAATTATGTACAAACATGGGGTGGAGGGACAGGAACAAGGTGGGGGTGGGTAAGGGGCAGGAGTGAACATATGGGAGAGGGAAGGCGGGGTGTGAGGGTTGGTCAAAGGGGGGAGGTTGTCTGTGGTCACTGGCGGCCAGCCTGGTCCTCTGCTGCCTGGGGCCGTTCCTGGGCGTCTCCTCCTCCTCACCCCATGCTGCTGAAGATCCCTCAGGATGGCAAGGGACTCTTGTGCCACCCGCACAAGATCCTGGATGGACTGCTGAATTCACAGGAGTATCCGCACACCTAGGACAAGGGATCGGAGTCAATGGGTGTGACTGTCCATCCCCCTGCAGCCCACCCATTATGCATGGCATACAGCCATGTGCCACGCTTCTGTGATGGTGTGCACCCACCCACAGTGACCATGTCCACAAGACATGCCCAACCAGGCAGCAACAGCCATGTGTACCACTGCACACACCAACCGCCCATGTCCAGCACAGCACAATCAAGGCCGTACAGTAACGTGGCTGTGCAGTGGGCAGGCAGTGCCACAGCCATGTGCCCAGTGCACGCATGGACCACCATTGACGCACTCCCAGACATGCAGTGCCACTGGACAGTGCTGACTGTCACATGTCGCGTGCATGGCAGTGGTGTCCATGGATGGTGGCCATGCCCTGCTTCCCACCCTGTCACACGGCATGCAATAGCAATCATGGTGTCATGGCACTCACCCTAATCGGGTTGTTGCTGGCGTTGGGGTTGGTCCCTGACATGCCCCCATACAGTGTCCCCCACCATCTGCTGCTGCTCCATATTCCTCCTCCTCCGCTCAGCCACGCCTGTGGGAGACAAAAGGAGAGAAACACATCAGTACAAACCCAAAGCATATTCCCCCTGCCCCAATGTGTGTGCCCACCCACCCAGCCAGACCCACCCATCCCATACCCTGTAAACACCACCACAGCCAACCCTAGACCATCCCTCCCCTATGTGCTGGACACATAAGACAGTGTTACCCATATGGACCATACAAGTGTGTAGATGTATCACCCACCTGGACGAGGCACCACGCCCCTCCTGGCACGTGACCGCAGACGTGCCAGTAGCTCCAGCTCCCTCCGTCTCAGGTCCCCATACCAGTGCCTGCACTGTTCGGCCGTTCTCCTGCTGCCAGTGGCCGCCTCCAGGTCAGTGGCCACCTCTTGCCAGACCTGGGTCCTGCTCCTGTCCAGTGGCACCTCACCAAACAGTGGGCCATAGTGCGGCTCCACAATGGCCACAAGGTTGGGCAGCTCAAGGGCACTCCACTGAGGGGCTCTCCTGCGTGCCATCTCTAATGCTATAGTAGGCAATATGGTGCTCCACAGCGCAGCAACCCCACGTGGAAGTGCTGCGCGGTACATCGCCACCATTCCCTATCATGCTGTCTGTACAGCGCCGCCATTCCCTATCGTGCTATCACCGAACAGCATGATAGAGGTGCAGCCATGCCAGATGTATAGCGCCAAGGGGGCAAAGGTCGGGCACAGGGTCATGGGTCTCTGGCGCAAGGCCACGCACAGCACCATCAGACGTCTATGCATCTAGCGCGATTGGTTGCCTGTGTGCCATCACCACAGTGAACTATTGCACAGTTGTGCCACAGCGCCATGTAGTGACCCTCGCCATAGCGCCACTGGAACAATGGTGGCCATGCCCTGAATTGCCTACCGCGCACAACACATCATCAGCGTGGCAGATGCCAGTGTAAGCTACCTGGGCATGCGCAGTGCGGTGTACTATGCAGGCCACAGAACTGCGCCATTGGCTCAGCACGTTCAACACAATTGCGCAAAGCGCAAAAGCACGATATTCATCCATCATATGCAAATCATCCGATCAGCCATTCAATGGCGCAGCAGCATGATTTGCATCTCATTAAAGTTGCTCCACACCTAATTTGCATGGATTGCGCTATAAAAATGCGACACTGTTCTGCAGTGGCCATATTCGTTTACTGCAGTTTATAGGTGAGTTGCATGCTGTGTGGTGTTCTGGACTGTGGTATCAGGGACTTGCTTTGTACTGCACAGTCACAGGTAACCACTGTCACCCATACAGGCTGAAAAATGACCGAGTGAGGACTGGGTGAGGAGGACGATGGTGGGCGGAAGAGGAGGCCCAATTTTACTAAGGCCAAGACGGAGGCATTCTTCGAGGCCTACATTGATCAGGAGCCACTGCTCAGTAGACGGCGGGGCACCCCTCAGGCCCATGCTGCTGCATGGGAGGGGTTGGCACGTGCCGTCAACCTGCACAGCAGCCACCAGCGCTCTGTGCAGGAGTGTAATAAGAAGATGGGTACCGACAGGAGGAGGGTGAAGGAGAAGGTGGCTGCCATCAGGGCGGCACGTGCTGCAACAGGTGGGGGCCAGCCGGAGGTGGTGCAGCTGACTCCGTCAGAGGACAGGCTCGCTGCAAGCATGCAGCGCAGTGCCATTGAGGGCGTTCCAGGAGGTGGCTTCCAGACAGGTGGTAGCCCATCACTGCATGGTACGTCATGGTCTGTCGGGGGGGAGGGTAGATCACATGCACTAACGTGTCCTTACTTTCTGTTACAGATCCTGCGCATCTGCAGGGGTCAGCGGTGGAGGGCCTGTCCACTGCAGACAGCCATCTGGAGTTGGAGGAGGGACCATCCACCTCCGCAGGTAGCCGGCGTGCATTGCAACAGTGGGTCCGCCTGGCTGTCAACACTGATGTCGTTGAGACAGGTGTGGGGGAGGCCCTTCCTGTGTCTCAGCGGTCTGGCATCCAAGGATGCCAGCACACTGTGGCTGTGGCTGTGGCTGTGGCTGTGGCACAGACCTGCACCATTGATGATGCAATGACCATTATGGGCGGTGACATGTGTGTGTCATGGAATGGACACACAGCAGGCCAGCTCACACCCATGGACCTGGCTGGTTCCGGTGTGTGTGCCAGCATGTCAGCACAGTCCCAGGCTGCGCCTGTCAGCACCGGTGGGGCAGCACCGGTGGCTGTTCAGGTCAGTGGCATTGTTGTGGCCACAGCGGCGGAACAACCGATCCCTTGGGCACAGCAGGTGGAGGGGCAGCAGCAGCAGTCACCCACTGGGACTGGGGTACAGGGTTCAGTGGTGGCATCTGTGCACCGCCTGTAGACTTGCCCATACCTGGTCCTGGTGAGCAGCGCCCACCCTCAAGGGGTGCTGAACATCAGGCCCTCCCATACCTTGAGGGACAGGTTGCCGAGGAGGCAGATGACCTCTTTGACGAGCACACCCGCCTACTGCAGGCATCAGTACAGCAGCAGATGCGGCTTGCAATGTCCTCGGAGGCACTGTGTGTGGCTCTGGAGTGGGTCGAGGACGGCACAGCAGGGACACCGATAGGATCCTGTCATGGATTGACCATTTGTGGGAGGATGTGACCGCTGCCATTGACAGGCAAACACAGGCATTGGTCGCTGTCATGGCCACAATGGGCACACAGTCAGGTGCCAATGTGTCGCTCACACTGCGCAGTTCGCTATCCACTCCCCATTCCTGGCATCATGCGACACCCACCCTGTCGACGCCGGGTTCAGCTGTGGGCATCCTGAGCACTCCTGGTGCAGGTATGTTCGGTGTGCTGCAGCAGACACCTGTGCGGGCATGGTCACGTTCACGCAGTGGAACCCCTGATGGACCATCGGTGCGACCCCATGAGGCATGTGCTCAGCCTGCCAGTGCTGCTGGGTCTCTGTGGGGCCGCCCATGCATCCGAGGTGGACGTGGCACTGTGCTGCAAGACTGACCTGTCTCCCAGTGCGGGCACTGTCTGGTGCTGCCCTGTGTGCATTGTGCATTTTGGTGGGCAGTGCACCGTTGGGTGCCCAGCCCTACACGCAGACACACAGTCCACCTGCACACCCTCCCAACTGCTGTCCACAGGTGTGTGTGCATGATGATGCCTGCATTGCACTGTACACCAAAGTGTGATGGTGCCCAGCATCTGACACATGCACATAGACAGTCAGTGGACGTGGTGGCCTGTGGACATGTGTGTTGCTAGTGTTTGTGTTCCGACTCTGTTTTGCACCTGACCCCTGTGCACTTTGTGCCTATTGTGTGTGCGTGTGTGTGTGTCCGTCCATGTGGCGTGTTACTGTTCACCCCCTCTTTGGTTGTATGTGTGTGCTTCTGTGCCCTCCCATTTCCCTTGCCGTCATGCATCCCTGGTGTGTTTCCATGTGTGTATGTGGGTTGTGCCCTAGCCACTGGTGGTTGCAAATGGCCCCATGACTTACCTGTGTTGGCTGAAGTGCTCCTCTGTGATGGTGTCCCGGTGCAGCTGGGCCAGCCGGATCAGTCGGGGGTCCCGTTGTCCAAGGGGGCGGGGCTGCCCATCCCCATCGTCACCGGCGTCACCATCGTCCCCATCGCTGTCCCCCTCTTTGACCTGTATGGCTATCCCACAGTCTTTGGTCATGTTGTGCAGGATACAACAGGCCAGGAATATCCCACAGGCCTTTGAGGGGCTATACTGTAGGGCACCACCAGAGGTGTCCAGGTAACGGAAACACACCTTCAGCATCCCAAACACCCACTCAATTATGTTGCGTGTGGTGGCATGTGCCTCATTGAAGCATTGCTGCGATGGGGTCATGGGCCACCGGTAGGGTGTGAGCAGCCAGGGACAGAGTGGGTATCCACTGTCACCTGTGTGGAAATAGTGGAGGTTAGTGTCTTGTTCAGGCTCAGACTGCCCCAAACCCTGTGTGCCACACCCATGGCACCTCTGGCTTACCCCCCCTTGCCCACGATTTGTCAGTTCTACATGCATACTCACCCACTAGATGACCTGTGGGGATGTCCCCACTCTTGAATCGATGGCACAGTGCCGACTGGTACCAGATGAAGGAATCATGTGCTCCCCCAGGGTGCATGGCACAGACATTGATGATGCGCCCACTGGCATCACACACCACCTGGCAGTTGACACTGGCATATCCCTTCCGATTCATGTAGACAGCCCCATCAGGGCCAGGTGGCATGCAAATGGCCACATGGGTGCAGTCTATCGCCCCTAGCATACCAGGCATATGTGCTACCCTGTGGAACTCCTGTATGTTTGCTGTGCGCTCCGCCACAGTGCTGGGGAAATGGATGCACCCCGCAGCATGTGGCAGCAGTGCGCTGAGGAATTGGGTGAGGATGTGTGACGTGGCCAACTGTGTTATGCCTGTGGTGTCCCCTGTTGGTCTCCGGAAGGTACCCATGGCGAGCAAGCACATGCAGGCTGTTACCTTTGTCTCCACTGACAGAGCATGACTCCGTCGTGTGGGTGCCTGCATCACATCACTGCACAGCTCACAGAGCCGCCTCAGTATTGCCCTGTTCAGGCAGTACTGGCCCACAATCTCGACATCTGTGTACAGCTCAAAGCTGGTGTGGGCTCGGTACTGCCTGTTGGGGGCGTACCGCTGCCGGGCCCTTCCATGGCCACGTCCCCTTGCAGCATGCCTTCTCACCCCCCTCATTACAACTTCCATGTGGAAGGTGGCACTGTCCATGTCTCTGGCTTGTGTTCCCCCCCAGCTGTTGTTGCTTTGTTTCCCCCGCTGTCCTGTCTGCTACCTCCACTGCACCGGGTACACCTACTGGCCTCTGCTCTCTATGGCCCCACACACCTTCCCTTGCCCCTGTTCTGTGGTTTTGTTTCCCTGGCCTGCCCTCTTTCTCCTTCTTACTCTGTATCTCTCCCTGCCTCATGTGGCTTCCCTGTAGCGTTCTTGCGCCTCTTCCTTGCTCCTTTTTATTTTGGCTCACTTCCGCTATGGCGCAACTTCCGCCTGCTCCACTGTTGCGCATTGCACAAGTCTTTGAACATCGCACTGCGCACTTTATGCATGGTTCCACCCCCTTCGGTTGCACATGCCTTCATTATCACTGCGCTGTTGCGCAGCATGTTTTCAGTGGCGCAACTGCCTCCTGCTGAATATCGCAGAATGGTGCATTTTCTGACTTGTGCTGGCGCAACCCTATTGCGCATTGCGCAACCCTTTTGAATATCCAGCCCAATGAGTGCATATTACAAAAGAAGAGGTGGTACAGGTAATTCTACCACAAAAAGGAATAAGGCTGGAGGAATTGACAGAATAGGGGCAGAATTATACCAAGCAAATACAGAATGGTGGGTGGATATATTGGTTGTCCTATTTGAGAATATACTAAGATGCAAAATACTACCCAGGGATTGGAATATAGGGGGGGTGGTGGTCTCACTCCATAAAAAAGGTTCCATAATGTTACCTGAAAATTATAGACCGATAACATTGTTGAATATAAATCAAAAAATGTTCTCACGATTAATCCTTGATAGGGTTCTCTTTTGGATAGAAGATAATAAAATGTTGTCAACATACCAAGCAGGATTTTGTAAAGGAACATCAACAACTGATCAGGTTTTCACTCCAAGATATATTCTCGAGAAATATGTTTTGGGTAAAAAAAGGAAAATATACACAACCTTTTTAGATATCAAGGCAGCCTTTGACTCGGTTAATAGAAAAATCCTTTGGAAGATATTGGAGAACAAAGGCATGGAAAAGCGATTGTTAGCAATGATTAAATTATTGTGTAAAGACACAAAGATAATGGCAAGGATGCAGCAGTAACTGAAGAAATCAAAATGACATCAGACGTAAAACAGGGCTGTTTACTTGCACCAACACTTTTTAATTTGTATATAGACAAGTTAGCTGAAAATTTGACAGAAGTGGACTAATTTCGCCCCAAAATAAATGAAATACCGATTAAGATTCTTTTGTTCGCAGATGATGTGGTATTGAAAGCCCAACCCCCACTGGGCTGGAAAAAAGCAATTATATCAACAATGCAAATGCTGAAGACACTAGATATGACATTGAATTTAGAAAAAAACAAAAATAGTTGTATCTGGTAAAAGAAAACCTCTGAGTGTCCAGTCTGGGAAATTAATAGGACACAAATAGCAGAAGTAAAAGAAATCCAGTATTTAGGCATCATATTTAGTAACACTCTGAAATGGAATACACACATAGAAATAATAAAGTGAGCACTGCAAAGACAATGAATGATAATCACTTTGCAACTCAAATAGCTTAAAACTCATTTTTGGCACAATACAGATGCTTCATAGCAAAAATATACTTGCAGTTGTTTTATGGAGCTGAGATCTGGGGCTTGGCAAGTAACCTCAAACAGGTAGAAGTAATTCAGAATAAATATTTAAAAAGTCTGTTGTGCATACCAAGAACAACTTCTAACACAGGAGTCAGAGCAGAAACGGGCATGGTTGCACTATTTGCTGTGATAATCAAAAGACGTATTATATTCTGGAGTAAAATGAGGAAAGCAAATCAAGAGAGCATACTTTTCAATTGTTAGCTAGGGTATAATAATAACCAAGAGACATGGCTGGGAAAATTAAACCGTGAGTTAAACCGGCTCAGTTTGTAGTATAATTATATTATAGGAGGCTCGGTACACCCTGACAACTTTGTGAATGTTGCCATTCAAAGAATTATGGACAATATAAAACAAAATGATATAAACTGCATTAGTGAAGCATGGGATTGCACCTCTTTGAAAAAAGTAAAAACAAACTTTAAACTAGAAAAATATTTGATCAAATGTGACGATATAAAACACAGAAAAGCTCTTACAAGACTGAGATTTGGCCTATTCATGAAATGGAGAAATACAATTTAACCCAAATATATATGGCCTGTAACAATGCTCAGATGACTCTCACACATCTAGCATTGAACTGTGAAGTTTTCTTTATAAAGATAGACAGATAATGATATGGGACATGCACAAGGACTTGAATAAGCTCCCTAGACATGAACAATTAAGTGCAATATTTAACACAGACAGGCCTAACCAGATTTATGCTCTGGTAAATTTTGCTTAAAAAATTGCACTGAAATTAAAATGGTTACTGTAAATAGAATCTGTAATGAAATACTAGGTTACTAGATATGATATAAAATGTGAACTTTAATATTGTTGTATGAGGAAAATTGTTTTTATTGTAGTTTTAAATTATATGTATGTAACAAATGTCTTTTTAGACACACAAATTTTCAAATAAAACTTGACACTGTTTAAAAGGATTTCCTGCTCCAAGGCAGGCAGTGGGGCTGGGAATCAAGTAACAGATGCCTACAGGTGTAAAGTGGGTGGGCTCTGTCCATAAGAGGGGCTCAAATAAATAGTTTAAGGGCTGCACTGTTACTGCAGCATCAGATAAACAGTAATGATAAATAGTAATGGTGGCCCCCATGTGTTTGCCTCTAGCAGGGGCTGCTAGGAAGGGATCATAGGGCACCAGTGTGAGCCCAGGAAACCTTTGGCCAATCAAGTGAGGGCTAGCAGGCTGCTAGAAAAAGAGCCTGCAGCCCACCAAAAGGGGAAATTGAGAGAGATCCAAGAGGTTGAGAGATGGCAGGGGGGCTGCACCAGCCTAAAGGCAGCCAGGGTACACAAGGGCCCCTCTGAGCCCCTAAGAAAGTTTAGGCAGAGCACCTACAAGGCAGTTGGGCCAGCAGGGAATTATTAGAGCTCCTGATTTTTGTCCTGTGGGAGAATCGAACCTGCACTGTTGTTGAATGTTACAGCTTGCAAAGTCATTCAGACTGCGTGAACTGTGTTGCTATTGGAAAGACATGTGTCTGGGACTATGGCAACTGTGTAGCCTGGAAGAAAAGTTAGTGGTGCTTTGCTTAAGACTGTCTAGGAACACACCTGTGTCTCCACTCTAGAAGAAGATGTGATTCCTGTGGATCTCCAGGGTGACTTCAGCCTGCCCAGACGCCCTTGTCTGATGAAAGGCCAGAAGAGGTAAAGACAATGAAAAGCCAGAAGAGGCGAAGATGACAAGAGGCCTGACAGGTGAAGATGATGAAAGGCCATGGGGAAAAGCTATGAAAGGCCTGACAGGTGGAGGGTTCAGCTGCTGCCTACCCCTGTCCAGCTTATAGTGGTACCACAAGACTGTTTGCTGATACAAGAATGGTAAACTTTTTCTGTCCAACTCCCCTCTGGCCTTCAGACTGTTAGTACTGCTGGGCTGTGGCTCAGAGGAGTTTCCTGCATTTTAGTTAGCTAAATAACTTAAGTACAGGGGATGAAGTCCTGGGCAGGTCTATGCAATCAACAGGATAAGCCCAGGCAGAAAAGTGGGACAAGTTTTGCTGTGTTGTTTGGAAACTGGGGCCCCAACCCAAGTTACATTCTACAGTTCAAGTTTAAAAACTGTTCAGGTTACTGTATCCCAAGTCTTCAGTGCACCTACCCTGCGTACACTGGTTGGTCACCATCAACTCAGTGAGGTACCCACCACAACTGACTGTTAATAATAGAATAATAGAACAGTTGTTTGGGGGTAAGCTGGGTGCACCTGCAGGGAGGGTGCTGGGACTGTGTGTGGGTACAACTTTTGAACAAAAGTTGGTGCTTGTTAAGCAGTTTCCTCCATTTTCCCCTTCCCTATAATAAATCTGAAGTTCATTTATCTTACAATTTTGTATTCCTGGTTATAGCTTGGGATGTAATATTGCTGTATGCGGAAAAGATTGCTGTGTGAGGGCAAATATTGTAATTTTTTCTGGGGGTGGTAACCTTGTGTTTTAGCCACAAGGTACCCCATATCACTTCCCCAGGTGGATGCACTGCACCATTCTACTCCAGTGTAGCTTACCCATTCATGAACCCAGGCCAGCCCTCTGGGAGGTGAATGCAGTGTAGATCCCGAGGGCCCTAGAACAGCTAAGTGGTAAGTCGGGGGTGTTAAATTAAATTCTCAAACCGACACATTCTTCTCTCTCATATTGTATCTGACTACAAATAAATCTCTCTCTTTCTCTCTTCAGCTAGTGATAAGCACAGCCTTTCTCCCAATGACAGGGAGGGAAAACACAGCTGAAACAAATAAAAAACCAAAAAATTTTCAACCAAGCGAATAATACACACACAACCAACACTACTATAAGTTTTATTACAAGTCTGTAGTAAAATTACTCCATGAAATAAGTTTTTTGGGACCTTAAAGCACAGTTTTTGTTGTAACAACAGCAGATCAGATCCTTCCCTCTCAAATGCCCAGTAAGGTCTGCTCTGAGATGAGGGAGTCACATGGACACATTTGCTCTGGAATGCAGCACTGTGTGTCCATTTTTTAACCATCACAAAATTACCTGCATAATTTTGTTCTGCACGTAGGGATTTCCATGGAATAGGAATCTGCAGATAATGGTGCACTTTTTGGCAATTTAAGTGATATAGCACAACATAAATTTAAAACACAGAGGACACAGTTTATCATGAGGTTACTCATCCTCTAGCCTAACAGATAAAAATCAGTGTATTTTTTATAACATTTGATAACTGTGTTCTATGTAAACTAGGTAAAATAGTTGCGGAAAATGTTCCACGGAATATATCGAGATCCACAAAATTTAATTCTGATGTCATGAAGAACCTGATTTGCATTATTCCACTGTGGAATTCAACTGTTCTGCTTCTAACAAAATTCGGTGGAATTTTCAAAGAATTTCACAAAATTACATGAAATTCCATTCCACAGGAATTACAAAATTCCACAGAGCACTACAGAGTGAATAGAGCGCTGTGCTGCCATACTGGGGACCTCAAGTTCAGAAGTGGACTCGGGGGCTGGATGGGCAGTCCGGTGCACTGGGTAAGCTCTGGTGCATGGCAGTGCTCTCAGTCAGGGATGGGAGAGTGTCAGGTCCCACCACACCAGTGACCCCCTATGATGGGCCAAGGAGCTTGCCTCCTCGACAGAGGTACACTAGATGTAGACATGGCCTGCAGGGGCATTGCCTGGTTCTAAGTGGGGGCAAGGTAAAGGACAGAAAAAACAGGAAAAAATCTATGTGCACCAGCCACCATATATGACCATGCCGGTACACTTAGATGTTACCCCCTGTTGGTCCCCACTGGTGTGACAGTGGGGGAAGTGGCAGTCAGGATTGGGGGACTGGCAAGAAGCCTGATGTAAGTGTGAGGTGGCATCTGAAAGGCCTAAAAACTAAACAAAAAAAAAGAAAGATGAAAACTAAAACAGCATAGTAAGGTACAAAAAGGCTTGCACTCTACCCAGTCTCCTCTTTAACCCTATGTGGAGCTACTCTTAGATGGCTACCCCTCCCTACCCCCCAACCACCCACCTACCCCAAGGTGCTCTTCACCCTCCCCTCGTTAATATCTCTCTGTACCCATTCCAGTCACTGTTAAAGCCAGTGATGGTTTTTGGGTTGATTACTTCACTGGGTAGGCTATATAAGCATTAAGAATCAACAAACCATTTGATTAATCAATAAGACACAGCTGGGTGTTGGTAGCAATGTGATCACTGTACACCTGGGGACATAATAAAGTATGAGGCCAAAGACTGAGTGCATTATTGCCACTAGAAGTGCAGTGATCCAACTACTAACACATCCTGAAGTGTCTTATTTCACTTATCAAATGAGTTTTCATGTGGATTGAAAAAAAAATTGTAAAAAAACAATAAAAATTGTAACTGTTCGATATTTTTTATTAAATAGTCCCTGTGCTGCTGGTCTGTCATGGGATGCAGTTTAAATTCTGTACTGTTGCTTGGTGGAATGTGCATTCTGGTAGTTTTTATTTTTAGTCCTTTTACGTTATTCTGAGAGTTTGTGATCGCTGCTGTTTAAAAAAAATGTTATAATGTTATTAAAGGCTGTTACTGGAAGAGAGAGTTCCATGGACTGGGTAACAGGTGATTGCAACTAACAGTGATTCAGTGTGTAGATGGTGGATGCCGTATAACTAAGCCAGCATCGCTAACTGTAAGTGATGGCCAGTCACGTTCACTTGTGATGCTGTGTATTTCTCCTGTTTTAGCCACACTGGTACTTATGGTTTTGGTGTTTGTGGCTATTACTAGAGGTGTATGAGTAAGGAATAGTATTTCCCAAATACCAGGAATAATAGGCTACTCGTTACTTGAGAATAAAAATAAATAATCCATGCTATTCAGTGTTTTGCTATTAGGCAGGCATTCAAGATCTCCTGAAACATCCTGTCCAATCAGAGCCCACTTTGGAAGCTCACTGAAGGCAGGTCATGTGACCAAGCACTTGCAGAAGCTTCAGGTGGGAAGACAAATGAGCTGCTGCAGAGAAAGAATCACTTCCATCCACTTGTGAAAAGTGGACAAAAATTAGAAATCTTGACATTTTTTATCCCCTCTCTAAATTGTGTGCTAGACAGGGTAAATTTTTTCCACTGTATGGGGAAAAGTAGACTTTTTTTTTTGAACTTCAACTTTACTAGCTTTTTTACTTTAAAGGACATCTCAAAGAAACCATACACAAGGCAATAATACATACAACACTATAATGTGTGACAAGACAAACAGAGAAACAATCACATATGACCCCTTCCCCCCCAGGCATCTCCCTTAACAAAAACCTAGATGGGACTATGACCTTAAAGACTACATAGAGTATATAGGGATTCCCATCTTTCCTCATATCTGAGCATACAGTTACGCACACTGGCAGTCATTTTTTCTATGCGTAGATTGGCTAACAGCTCCTGGAGCCACTCTATGTAGGAAATGGCGATGTTGTCTTTCCAGTGACGTAGCACCAGGACTTTAGGAGACAGGGCAATCATGGCCATATGAAACCAGCGTTGTTTGATGTCAACTCCAGTAAAGTAACCTAGCAAGCATATTTTTAGGGGTGAACCGATTCTCAAGGAGAGGGTCTGTCCTTTGTTTAATGGTTTCCTAGAGTACAGCAATAGAAGGGCATTCCCAGAAAATGTGGTATAGAGTACCCTGTGCTTGATTACAGCGATTACAATTTGAGGAAGGGAGTTTACCCATTTTGTGCAACTTCACCGGGGTCATATACATGTTTTGGAGGACTGAGTATTGCATGAGCTGCAGTCTATCTTGCATGATATACTGATGACTGAACCTCCATATTTTAGCCCAATTAAGGGTTCTCTGAGGGAACACATTTGACCAGTAGAGAGAGGTCCCAACTTCCTGGGGATAGACCAAGTCGTACAGAGAAGTATAAATTAGGGAGGCCGGATGAGACTGCTGAGACAAAGCAATTCCTCTGTCACTACCCAGTAAGATCTGTTTAGAGACCAGCAGGTGACGGATCTGATGATACTTGTAAAAACCTCCTGGTCCTGCTCGGAATTTAAGCATCATATCCCCCACTGAGAGGAAGGAGTCCCAGACCGCCAATTCTTGTGGACACTTCCCTTGTAGAGATGGAAGCCACTCCTCCAATAGAGGAACACCCCCAATTTGAAAATTAGGGTTCTGCATAATTGGTTGTTTTAGGTCCCTCATGGGGTTATATTTCAAGACTTTACATAACTGAGAATGAACCCACATTGAGATGGTAATTGGAGAGCTGCCCCATGTTTTAGGAAGGTTCTTAACTGGGGTATGTAGGAGGGCCTCTCAAGCAATGCCACTCAAGTCAATTAACTCATGCTCAATGGTCAACCAGGAAGGAATGTAGGGAAAGTTGTGTAAATTCCCCACTGGCCGCAGCCACCTAAAGTATTTACTTAAATGGCTGGCCCAATAATACAGGCTAAAGCGAGGGAGCCGAAGACCCCCTTTCTCCTTGGGGGTGGCCAATTTATGGTAGGCGCATCTAGCAGGTTTGCTGCACCATAAAATATTTGAGATCACCCCGTGTAGTTTCCTGAACCAGATAAGAGGCAACCATATGTTCAACATACTCAGGGGTAAAATATATCGGGTAAAACATTCATTTTGATCAAACTGATCCTCCCCCAAAGAGATAGAGGCATGTCCTTCCAACGTGATAAATCTTGTTGTATCTTGGAGAGCATGGAATCAAGATTGAGGACTTTTAATTGGGCAGGATGTCTAGTTAGAAGAATACTTAGGTATTTAAGGCTGTCTTGGGACCATTGTAGGCCAGTTAAACCTAGTGAAGCCCTATGGGCCCTGTTATTCAGGGGGAAAACCTGAGTCTTATCTGGATTGACTTTATAATTAGAAACCACACTATACTTTGAAATAGCCCTCAGAACCACTTGGCTAGGGTCAGAGAGTTGGGTGAGGTGCAGCAGAATATCATCTGCATAAGCCAAGATTGTTAACATGTGGGAACCTATCTCCACCCCATGAATATTAGGGTTGGTTCTAAGATTCCATAGTAAGGGTTCCAAATATAATTTAAATAAAAGAGGTGATGGGACAACCCTGTTGGGTACCTGACTTTAATGGGAAAGATGGGGAAATTACCACATTACAATAGATTCTGGCACATGGATTTGTATATAGGGTAAAATTAGACTTTTAAGAAAGGGAAAATTGAAGAGCTGTAGTGCTGAGAGAGACAGGCAGGCCCTCAATAATGCGTGCACACACACACAGACACATACACACACACACACACATGCTGCATGTGTGTGTACTGTACTAAAACCAAACAAGATTTAAAGCTTCAGTGTAGTGTTTTAAAGACTAACAGCTTACTGGAGTAAGAAATGTTTGGTAGGGGTTTATTTTAATTAGAAATTTAAGGTTTTGTAACTTGGTTGTTGTCTAAAAGAAAGAACAAGGCAAGTAGTCTTACTGAAGTGCAGTTAGCTGTTGGGGACTTTTTTTCCCTTGCTGTTCATGGCTTGGCTTCATGCCCAAGAAAAAAATGAATTTTTTTTTCTTAAGACTTTAGTTAGGCTTGACTATTAATAAGTGAGACTTGTCAGCTCAGCATTGCTGCAGGGACTTGAATAACTTGATTTCATAATAAATACAATTTAATTTATTATCAGAAATCTTCCTGTGAGGAACCCAGGCTTGGGGCCCTCCATGGCCCCTTAAACAAGTGTGAATGCACCATAACTGGTAGGGCGGAACTAGTCAGCTGACTCCCACTGCTTTAGTTAGCTGTTTTTCTGTTCAGAGTATCAGCATGGCTATGCACTCAATACATTTTTCGAAGTCTATGGCTGTGTGCCCATGAGTAAATAAAAAATATATTTTTTCTGAGACTTTAGTCAGCTTGACAATAGTGAGTGAAATTTATCAGTTCAGCTTACTGCAGTGACTTGAATGACTTGATTTCATAATAAATATAATTTACATTTACATTTAATATCACACATCTTTTGTGAGGAACCCAGACTTGGGTGCCTCCATGACCACTTAAGCAAGTGCACTGTAGCTGGTAGGGTGGGACTATTTGATTGACACCCACCACTTCAGTTAGTTGCTTTTCTGTGTGTGTGCAGGGCTGTGCAATCAAGACATTATTCTAAGTTTGTAACTGTGTGCCCAAGAAGGAATTTATAGAAATATTTTTTTTTCTGAGAATTTAGTCAGGCTTGACTACTAGTGAGTAAGACTTATCAGCTTAGCATTGCTGCAGGGCTTTGGGTTACTTGATTGCATAATAAATATAATTCAAATGTGATATCACACATCTCCTGTGAGGAATCCAGGCTTTGATCCTTCGTTGACCACTTAAGCAAGTGCACCACAGCTGCCTAGAAGGGTGGGACTAGTAATCTGACTCCCACATCTTCAGTTAGATGCTTTTCTGTTCTGTGTGTGTGTGTGTGTGTGTGCATGGCTGTGCACTTAAGACATTTTTCTAAGTCTGTGGCCATGTGTCCAAGAAGAAATAAAAAAAAAATTCTGAGAATTTAGTCATGCTTGACTATTAGTGAGTGACACTTGTCAGTTCAGCGGAGATTAGAGTGACTTGATTTCATAATAATATCATTTAAATTTGATACATCTTCCTGTGAGGAATATAACCATAGCAGACAGAGGATGTAGCACCTGAAAATGTAGTTGGTCCAGCAGCACCAGCAAAGCTGCAGCAGGTGTAAAGCAGCAAGCAGCAGGAGTGTGGGCCTACTGCACAGTAATGATCAGGGTGCATTTGCCATACCAAATTATGTTTTACCACATCAAAGCCTGCAGTCTCCCCACCAACACTATGGTTTTGGTTGGCATCAGGAAAAAAAAAGAAAAAGTACCATCCAAAGTACTAGTAGTGCTGCTAGGAGGACGTTGTCATTAACTGCCACTGATCCTAGCAATGTAAATGAGTCCTCTTCATCCCTTGTCACTGCTACCAGTAACACCATGATGAGGACACTCTTCTTAATAACCACCACTACTGTGATCCACCATCCATCCACTGTGACTGTTGGCATCCCTACTAATACTGCAACTGTGGTCCTGTCATCCACTCCTGCCACTGTGACCCAGACCACTCCTGCCACTGTGACTGAGACCACTCTTGACACTGTGACTGAGACCATTCCTGCCACTGTGACCCAGGCAACTCCTGCCACTGTGACCCAGACAACTCCTGCCACTGTAACTCAGACCACTCCTGCCACTGTGACTCAGATCATTCCTGCCACTGTGACCCAGACAACTCCTGCCACTATGACCCAGACAACTCCTGCCACTGTGACTGAAACCATTCCTGCTACTGTGATCCAGACAACTCCTGCCACTGTGACTGAAACCACTCCTGCTACTGTGACCCAGACCACTTCTGCCACTGACCCAAAACACTCCTGCTACTGACCCAGACCAGTCCTGCTACTGTGACCCAGACCACTGCTGCCACTGACCCAGACCACTGCTGCTACTGTGACCTAGACCACATCTGCCACTGACCCAGACCACTCCTGCTACTGTGACCCAGAGCACATCTGCCACTGACCTAGACCACTCCCAGTACTGTGACCCAGACCACTTCTGCCACTGACCAAGACCACTCCCGCTACTGTGACCCAGATCACTTCTGCCACTGACCTAGACCATTCCTGCTACTGTGACCCAGACCACTTCTGCCACTGACCCAGACCACTCCTGCTACTGTGACCCAGACCACTTCTGCCACTGACCTAGACCACTCCTGCTAATGTGACCCAGACCACTTCTGCCACTGACCCAGGCCACTCCTGCCACTGTGACGCAGACCACTTCTGCCACTGTGACCAAGACCACTGCTGCCACTGACCCAGACCACTTCTGCTACTCTGACTGAGATATTAATGTCCTAATGTCCTGTCCTACCATCCTAGATTAATATAGTATATGTGGTTTTAATGGGAAAACATTTAACAACTTGTTACTGGAAATGTTCTGTATTTTTTGGCCTTGTGTAAATTGCAACTGCAGACTGAGTGAGTGGCCTCTATATGCTACTACGCCTAATGAGATCTTCATTATCATTATGACAAAAATAAGGAGGATTTTCACAAGGGGTGTGACTGATTCTTGCTTGCAGAGCAGAAACAGTGCTGGCTTAGAAGTACAAATATTTTTTTTTCACTTTTCACTTTTAGAGAAAACAAGCACTTTCCTCGCAGTTCTCCTGTGAAACACTAAGATTTTAAATTATCATACAGAACTGTGAAAAAAATGTACCCTCTCTTCTAGCTTGGGATATAGAAAAGGGAACAAAACTGTCAAGACTTCTGCTTTTTGGATAATTTTAACAAGTGGATAGAAGTAGATTGCTCTTGATTTGATTTATTTGTTTAAATTCTGGTAAAACCTTGGGCATAGACTTATTTTCAAGAGTGCTCATAGAAACATAGAAACATAGAAGTTGATGGAAGATGTGTCTGCCCTGTTTTGTATCTAGTGAATCATAGATGAGGCTAATGGTTACTCCCTTTGTGTCCTCAGGCTGCCTATGTGCCTGTCCCATGCCTCTTGAAGCCTGTAACCATTTCTGCCCCACCACCTCAGCTGGCAGACTGTTCCATCTATCCACCACCCTATCCATGTAAAAGTACTTCCTCACATTTCCTCTGAACACCCCCCAGTTTCATGTTGTGGCCTCTGGTTCTTGAGCACTTTTTTCTTTGGAAAATGTTATCCACTTGCACTCTGTTTCTTCCCATGAGGTATTTAAATGTTACAATCATGTCCCCCCTCTCTCTCCTCTCCTCCAGTGAGTACATGTTCAGCTCCCTTAGCCTGTCTCCATAGGGTTTATTGTGTAGGCTTCCCACCATCTTAGTTGCTCTCCTCAGTACTGCCTCTATTCTATGTTCCCCTAAAGATGGGGTCTCCAAAACTGGACACAATACTTGAGGTGAGGCATCACCAATGATCTATACAGTGGGAGTATAACCTCCCTCCTTCTGCTGGTTATACCTCTACTTATACAACCCAGCATCCCACTGGCTCTTGCTACTGCCTTGTCACATTGTTTGGCCTTCTTCAGGTCATCTGAGATGATGACACCCAGATCTCACACCTGTTTGGAACTTGAAATGTGCTCTCCTCCTTGGTTGTACATTGCCCCGGGTTATTGTTACCCATATGCATAATCTTGCATTTTTTAGCATTGAACCCCAGCTGCCACTCTCTAGACCAGTCCTCCAGTCTTTTTAGATCCCTTTGCATTTTATCCACCCCATCCAGAGTGTCCACCCTGTTGCAGATTTTTGTGTCATCTGCAAACAGGCAAACCTTCCCTTCCAGCCCCTCAGCAATGTCACTGATGAAGACATTGAAGAGAACTGGGCCCAATACTGATCCCTGTGGTGCTCCACTGGTCACCCTTCCCTCTGCAGAACATGCGCCATTTAACACCACCACCATCTGAGTTCTGTTGCCTAGCCAGTTCCATACCCATCTCAGTATCTTGCACCCTACCCACAGGATCCCTAGTTTATTTGGCAGCCTTCTGTGTTGTACCGTGTCAAAAGCCTTGCTAAAATCCAGATATGCCACATTCACTACCCTGCCCTTGTCCACCTCCCTGGCTACACAGTTGAAGAATTCTATAAGATTTGTGTGGAATGACTAGCCCTCAGTGAAACTGTGTTGTCTTGGGTCTTGGAGACTGTTCGCTGCCAGGTGGTCCACTATCCTTTCCTTCAGCAGTTTTTCCATTAATTTACATGCCACCGAGGTTAGACTTACTGGCCTGTAATTTCCTGTCTCCTCCTTGCTACCACTCTTATGTAGTGGGACCACAACAGCCCTCCTCCAGTCCTCTGGCACCTCCCCCCGTCTCCAATGCACAAAGCTGCCAGTGGTGTCACCAACACCTCCATCAGTTCCCTTAACACACTTGGGTGTACTCTATTTGGACCCATTGCCTTATCAATTTTTATTGCTGTTAGTTCTCTGAGGATCCTTTCCTCTGAGAATAGACTAGTGTTCACCTCGCTACCCTTTGTATCCCTCACCTTTAAAGGTGGGTCATTCCCTTCCCCCTCCTCAGTGAATACTGAACAGAAATAATCGTTCGGTACTTCTGCCTTGAGTGCATCATCCTCCATGCACCCTTCTTCCCTACCTTTCAGCCTGACAATACCCCCCCCCTCAGATTTTTTCCTATCGCGTATGTACCAGAACATAAAACAGATGTAATAACTGGGGACTTTTTTTCCATTGGAGAAGCAGGTTATAATTTGCTGTTATAACCCACAAGTTATAACAATGAACATGCGCCAGCTTCTCCTCAGTCCCACTTGTGCTGACTCAGTCACGGCACTTCCACAATTCCCTGTCAACAACGGTAGCTGCAGAAATGGTCTCCATACAATCCCAAAAAAGAAACCTCAGAAACAAAATCTCTAACCTTTGCCAAAATCAGGCCTTTCAATTCAAGATCTTATACAGACAAAGCTTTTCCTCAGTTGTGACCCATTCAAACTCGATCAGCCGCGCTCACAAAATGATCACTCAGACCCAGCATTTCCTGGAGTTAGAGATGATAAACCATCAAGAATAAAAAATAAACAGAAAAATAAGGTTCCTAGGTCTTTTTATGATAAACTTTCAAAGGTTTTTTTTCAACTATGGCCCTAGTTGTCATAGAGATATGCAAATGAGCCAGAGACTTAGCACTCTGCACCTCTTTTACATATTGCCATGACAACGACCACCCAAAGCTAAAGAACATCAAAATACTGACTGAGACACTTGCCAGGATAGTTTCAGAACTACTTTTCACAACATTTTAACCCCCCAGAATAACAGTTACTGACCATATTTTGTTCTGTAAACTATTCTACTACAAGATAACAATTAACACAAGATTTTGCTAAAGAAAACAACAATTATTTTACTAACTCTGGTTGGAAAAAAAAAGTCCCCCAGCAATTACATAAAATAACCCATGGGGGGTGCACAATTCAAATTGAATGCCCCTCCTCGGTATGGAATGCTTTGATAAACCCCTTGGGCTTCACCCTCGGGGCTTATATAGCATTCCACACCTTGGGTGGGCATTAAATTATCATTATGCACCCCCTCCCATGTATTATTCTATATATATATTGTACAAAGCGTAAACAAGACAAATTACAAAGAACAATATAAATGTGCAATTGCACAGACAGATAAAACTGACTAGAAAAACATTTACACTGGCTGTTGGTAAAAAGGTAGCTTTTTAAAGCTTGTCTAAAACAAGTAACAGAGTTGTTGTGACTAGATAATGTTCTTTCACAGTAAATAATTGCAAGTAAGAATGGGATAGCAAACAACGACGACAGTAACACTCCCCTAAACAAGTGTACCAAAAAATGTAGTTGTTCTGGTAGCCTAAGCAACGTTGCAGTAGGTGTAGAACAAGAGCAGCCCAGCATGTTTATCCTGAAGCCCCTCCTCTATGCTTGGAATGTGATGTCATAAATGACATCACATCATATTTCAGCCAATGGCAGGACTGCATTCTGTCACAGAAATGAATAAATCATGGCACAGAAATACGAAAATGCTGCCGCAGAAACCTAGGAGCCCTGCCACAGAAATCAGAAAATGCTGCCGTAGAGCACTAGGGGCCCTGGTCATAAGCGCAGTGCAGAGTGGTGCTCAGGCTGTAGTCACTGCACAAAATTAATTTACATTACATTTTTATGACCTAGATATGACATCTGTTCTTGTTGCAATGTATGTCATTATTATGTATTTTCTGTGTGTGTGTGTGTGTGTGTGCGCACTCAAGAAAGACATTGCTGTAAGTTTGTGACTTGGTGCTTAAGAAGAAATTTAAGACAGAAATATATTTTCTTCATGATTTTTTTACTAGTCAGACTTGACTATTAGCAAGAGGGACTGCTCACTGGCATTGCTGCAGTGAGTGACTAGACTCCTACTATATTTAATTAAATTTCATAATGAACATTTTCTTGTGAGGAACCCGGGCTCAGATCCCTCCACGGCCATTTATGCAACTGCAAATGCACCACCGTATTTGTTAACTGGTAGGGTGGGACTAGCTGACTGACTCCAACCTCTTCTAGGCAGCTAGCTGCCGTTTTGTTCTGTGTTAGTGTGCACTGTGCACTTAAGAAAAACATTGCTGCAACTTTGTGGCTTCATGCCGAAGAAGAAATTTAAAACAGAAATATTTTTTCTTCATAATTTATTTACCAGTCAGGCTTGACTATTAGCAAGTGAGACTTGCCAACTCACTGATATTGTCCAGGGACTATATTTCATAATGATATAAGTTAAATTTAAAACAGCAGTATTTGTTATTCACAATATAGATTTTTCAGCAATACTGGCTTGAGGCAATCAGAGATTTACATAATTAAGCAAAATAACAATAAATAAAATAACTAGAGAGGGAGAAATGCTGGTGAAACCAGTGGAAATAGAATAAAATTACTAGCAAATAGAGGCAAACACAGGAGAAATGAAGGGGCAATAATATGTCACATATTATATATGATAACATAATATATATAACATAATAGTACATAATATTATACTGTAACATAACTCAATATAATACATAATACATATTATATAACATGACAACATAACTAGCATAGCATAACATAACATAACATCACATAACATGACTTATAAAATGGCAAGAAAAAATCTAGAAATCTGATTGGCCAAGAAACATCAGCTGATTGTGCATTAAATTTCTTTATATGCACAGTCATCATGGTCCTAAACCACATCACACAATGAAGAAATCAGTCCTCCTACAGCCAGAACTATCTTCCATCAGTCCCCCTGCAGCCAGAACTGGTCTCCCATCACAAACATGGCTTCTACCTTTATATGGTAAAAAACCTTCAACTGGGCCCTAAAAATAAAACTACCTTAAATAAAAAATAAAACAAATTAATTAAATGTTGTTTCCCTAATCATCACACTCTCCTTACACACAAACAAATTAGAAACATTAAGTATTGTTTATAGTTTTCATTACAACTGTTTGTTTACTAACAGTGAAAAATCCCCCTTCTGTCTTTACCTGCAGTTCAGTGAAATTTCTCATGCTTGCCCTGACAGTGATATAATTGAGTCTCTGGCTCTAAAACAGGCCTTTGTTGTCTGTGTATACAGAATGTCAGGAGAGTAACATTCTACAACTGGAACAGAGCAGAATTTTGGATCCCTGTATTCCATGGTAAACATTCCATGATAAACATTATATGCCTTGAATGTGGGGAAAAACAGAAAACAAAAAATAGGATGAAGAAAGTAGGCAATACAGTAAAACCTTATAAACAAAAAGAAAAGGGGAGAAAACATAGTTAAATAGGCAGAGGCAGACCCAAAATGCCCAAATACATTGCTAATGTTAAAAAAACCACATACATTTGATTCTTATATAGGAGTTTTCAGGTGAAATCGACCCTCCTTGCCCACTAAAAAATGACAACCTGACAGGTCTAAAGTTTTTTTTCTTACTAACCTTTCACCTCAGTCCTATAGCAGTTTTCCATTTATGTACTAGACCACAGCACATAAGTAAAAAACAAAAATAAAGAGGTTGCTTTCAATGAGACTATATAACTACAGTATAATGAAAATTAAGTTGTAAACACTGCTTATGTCTTACAAATTTACAGATGTTACAGTGCATTTATATGATAAAAGTTACATGTGACAGAGACAGTATTTATTTTCAACCAACTCTACTAATAAATACTTTTACTGCAAAGTACTGTACTAGTTAACCTATTGCTGACATATCCTATTTTATGCATTAATAGGGACTACTTTTTTCAATTTTTAGATGTTTTAGAGGTAATGTATTGTACACTCTTTTGAAAATAGTAAATAAGTTTTAATCCCTATCAGAGTACATCAAACTAATTATTTTATGATGGTGGCCCATTTTATAAGTGTGATAAGCCACTCCAGGGTGTGTATTAAAATCCTTTAATGCACACCCTGTTGTGGCTTATTACTACAGTGGCGTGAAAGTATTTGCCCTTCCTGATTTTCTATTATTGCATATTTGTCACACTGGATGTTTTCAGGTCTTTAGACAAAATATAATATTAGATAAAGGAACCTGAGTGAACAAATAACACTTTTTTTTTTATTTATTTCATTTATTTAATGAAAACGTTAACCAACACCAACTGGCACTGTGTGAAAAGTAATTGCCCCTAGTTAAATCAACCCAATTAAAGGGATAATTAGAGTCAGCTGATTGAACACAGCCAGGCTTGATTACAGCCAGCCCTGCTCAATATAAACCTCACTTATTTTGGCCCTTACCATCAGAGTCACGTTGCCAGCACAAAGATTCAACAAGCACATTATGCCATGATCAAAGGAAGTTCCTGAAAAGATCAGAAAAAAATTTGTTGCCCTCTATCAGTCTGGAAAGGGTTACAAAGCTATTTCTAAGGCTCTGGGACTCCATCAAACCACAGTGAGAGCCATAATCTCCAAATGGAGAACACTTGGAACAGTAGTGAACCTTCCCAGGAGTGGGCGGCCTGCCAAAATTACTCCAGGGCGAGTGTAAAATCATCCAAGAAGTCTCAAAGGATCCTAAACAACATCCAAAGAACTGCAGGCTTCTCTTGCCTCAGCTAAGGTCAGTGTTCATGACTCCACAATCAGAAAGAGACTGGGCAAAAATGGGCTTCATGTGAGAGTAGCAAGGCGAAACCACTGCTAACCAAGAAGAATATAAATGCTCATCTCTCATTTGCCAAGAAGCACCTGGATGATCCACAAGCCTTTGGGAAAATGTTCTATGGACAGATGAGTCCAAAGTGGAACTTTTGGACAACATGGATCCCATAATGTCTCGTGAAAGCAAACACAGCATTCCACAGTAAGAACACCATACCAACAGTCAAACATGGTGGTGGTAGTGTGATGGTGTGGGGATGCTTTGCTGCCTAAGGATCTGGATGACTTGCCATAATTAAAGGAACCGTGAATTCTGCTCTGTACCAGAAAATTCTTAAGGAGAATGTCCAGTCATCCTTCCGTCAGCTGAAGTTGAAGCGTAGTTGGGTCATGCAGCAAGACAATGATCCAAAACACAAAAGCAAGTCCACATCAGAATGGCTAAAAAGAAGTAAAATTAAAGTTTTGGAGTGGCCTAGTCAAAGTCCAGACTTAAATCCAATAGAGATGCTGTGGCAGGACCTGAAACGAGCAGTTCATGCTCGAAAACCTACCAAATGTTACTGAATTAAAGCAGTTCTGCGAGGAAGAGTGGGTTAAAATTCCTCCACAGCTATGTGAAAGACTGATATTGAATTATAGGAAGTGTTTGGTTGCAGTCATTGCAGCTAAATGTGGCATAACCAGTTATTAAGTGTAAGGGGGCAATTACTTTTTCACACAGTGCCAGTTGGTGTTGGTTAACTTTTTTTCATTAAATAAGTGAAATTAAAAAAAAAACAAGTGTTATTTGTTCACTCAGGTTCCCTTTATCTAATATTACATTTTCTCTAAAGACCTGAAAACATCCAGTGTGACAAATATGCAATAATAGAGAAAATCAGGAAGGGGGCAAATACTTTTTCACGCCACTGTACATACCAATGTAACATAGGGATACAAAGCACTGACTAGCAGGGGGACAGCATTTGTGTTTTACAAGCCACTGACCTATTTTTGGGGGGACTATTATTTCATTTCAGTACAGAAGCTGAGATTTGGAGCTGGACCAACTGGAGTTGTGTTTAGGCAGTAAGGCAGGACATTTAAAGTAAATAGCTTTAAAAATGAAGCTTGCTTGTCTTCTGGGTGCAGAAGGGGTACAAAGTCATGGTGGCATTACTATGATCAATGGAGCCAGTGGATGGGCATTATGGCTGGGGAGGAGAAGAAGACTCAGAGCCAGCCTTACTTTTGGTTGTTACCCTCATTTGTAAGACTGGTGTGGGTGGGGGAATCTAGTTCCAGGTCCGGTCCTCCATCAGGTTGGGGAGATCTTGGTTGTAGCACAGAACATAATATTACTGCTGGGCTGGCATGGACTAATTGATGGTTTGAGAGGTCCAAGTTACAGACTGCATGCCAGGTCCTGAGGGTTGTCAGAGGGGGCATTTTTCCACTTCTATGGATGGAGTCAGTTTGACAGACTTGAGTCAGTGAGTGGACCTAGTATGCAAGAGCATTCAGAGAGCCCAACAGCCATGAAAAATTGAAAGTAATCTATAAGATAAGGTGCAGTGCAAGCAGAGAGGGAGAGGAGAATGACTGTATGGGTGGTGGCAGGCTTTTGGATGTGGATTCAAAAATGGTGTAAGGGTTTCTTGGTTTTGAAAGTTTAGAATTAAATACCAAAATTCTGAGTAGTGAAAAAAGCTCAGAATTTAATGAATACAATCTCATTCAGCAGACTTTATTTGCTGTACCCCTGTGCTTGTCACTAAAATTATGCTGTGCAGGATGGCACCATCACATGGGAAAGGGACCTTTGGAAGACCCCAGGTTGGGCAAGAGCTATAGAAGAGCCCCGTTGTTGGGGTAGCTATGGAAGACCCCCACATTAGTGAGGAGGTATGGAAGATACCCTGGGTGGGGGGAGCTATGGAAGAATCCCCAGGTTGGGGGAGCTATGGAAGAACCCCCAGGTTGGAGGGAGCTATGAAAGAACCCCCCAGGTTGGAGGGAGGTATGGAAGAACTCCAGTGTTAGGACAGCTATGGAAGAACCCCTGGGTAGGGAGGAGCAATGGAAGAGCTCCCAGGTTGAAGGGGAGCAATGGAAGAATCCCCCTGGGTTGGGGAGCTATGAAAGAATCCCCCAATTTGGAGGGAGATATGGAAGAACCCCTGGGATGGGGAGGAGCTATGGAAGAACCCCAGTGTTGAAGTGGGAAATATGAGAGAACACCTGGATTGGAGGGGACTGTGGAAGACCCCAGGCTTGGGGGGGAGCTGTGGAAGAGCTGCAGGTTGAGGGGAGCTATGAAAGAACCCTGGGGTTGGATGGGAGCTATGGAAGAACCCCCAGGTTGTAGGAGAGCTATGGAAGAACCCTTGGGTTCGAATGCAGCTATGGAAGAACCGCTGGGTTGGTGGGAGTTATGTAAGAAGCCATGGGTTGGAGGGGAGCTATGCAAAAACACCCAGGTTGGAGGGGAGCTATCAAAGAACCCCCACATTGGAGGAAACTATGGAAGAACCCCTAGATTGGGGGGTAATGAAGAATGCCCCAGGTTGGAGGGGCACTATAGAAGAACCCCCAGGTAGTAGGGGAGCTATAGAAGAATCCTTAGATTAGGGGGAGCTATGGAAAAAACCTGGGTTGTACAGAAGCTGCAGAAAAACCATCACATTGGAGGGGACCTGAGAAAGAACCCCGAGGTTGGGGGAGCTGTGGAAGAACCCACAGGTTCAAGGGGAGGTATGGAAGAACCCTCAGGTTGGGGGAGCTATGAAAGAAGCCCCAGGGTGGAGGGGTAATTATCAGTGCTTAATTTGTAAAGAAAGAGGTGCCAGTGCTCTGAGTCCAAACCCCAAATGCTGGGGGTCTGTGGGTCGCCAGGCCCCCAGAAGCTATGGGTTTTTAGATGTTCTGTGGTGAGATTTGAGGCCTATATTGCAGATAAAAACACATTTTTATGTTTGCTTGCACGCATGTGCAAGAAACATAGTGCCATCATCGGAGATTTCAGAGGTGTGTCACCTCCTCCTCCAATTCAGTCAGTGTGTTGGCAGGCGCGGCCCCTGTAAGCCAATGCATGCTGGAGCTGTCTATGACAAGCTCCAAAATGCAGTGGCATACAGTTCAAAGGGGGAGCTACGCTTGAGTGAGCAGCGATAAGATATCGCCTGCTCATGCGCAGCTCCCCCACACACACACACACACGCCACGCAGGCGTGCGCGCCTTCGCAGACGCAAGACACACTGAATAGCCGACGGGGTGCCCAACTCTGCCGGCCGTGCTGTGCCCCCCACCTCCCCCACCAAAGCTTCGAAATGCCACGCTGGGTGCCCACCCCAGTGTGGCAAGTAATGATATAGCCGATGGGGTGCCCAATCCCGTCGGCTCCACTCTCCTAACCCCCCAGAACTAAGTGCCACGCTGGGAGCCCACCCAGCATGGCAATCCATGCTTAGCCGATGGGGTGCCCAATCCTCGTCAGCTGAACAGTCCCCCAACCATCTTGTGCCACGCTGGGAGCTCCACCCTTAGCGTGGCAAAATGTCCCTCGTCGCTTTTTTTTTACCTGTAAAGAAAAAAACGTCCCATCGCTGCCTCCCAGCCCCTCCCACAACCGCACTCCACCCACTGTGCACCCAGCTTCCCACACACCCCTCACCCCACACTTACCTCCAGACCTCGGCGCGACGATCTTCAGTGGACCGAGAACACGCCTGCACTCTTCAAAGTCGATCATGAACTGAGGAAATGCTGGTAAGCTGTATAATGGGCTAGAAAGGGGGTTTCAACTTGTCACATATCTCAGGTATTTTGAATTTTATATTCACATCGATGTTTTGGGGCTTCATGATCGATAACATCGTCATGTTGTCCTGGCGTCGGGTGATTTCGCAGTCACTATGCTAAATCACCTTCGGCCTGAATAACACCATGACAGTGACATCATTCATGAGAAGGGTCCTAAAACCCATGTTGAAAATTTAGTGCCAAAATTCAAAATGACTGTTTTACTGTAGCATTATGCAGTTCCACGCAGGCTCGTAAGTTTGCAAATTTTCAATATTTTACTCCAAATTTCAACATTGCCATTTTACACACCTTCTTATGAGTAGTATAGCTGTCATTTTTCACATCTGACCTAAAATGTGTTTCCACCATGTAGCGCACAATGGCGCAGTCGGTAAAGTAAATCAATGTACGTATAAATTAAGAAAATCACAGTGACACTGTTCATGAGCAAAGGTCTTAAAATGGCTATGTTGAAAATTTGTGAAAATCTAAACACGATGTTTTACGAGTGTGCTAGCAGTTCCTCACGCACGCTTGTGTTCGCGAATCTTTCAATATTTCTCACCCAGATTTTCAACATTGCTATTTTATTACACTTCCTTATGAACAGTACAGCTTCCATTTATCATATGTCACCTAAAAGTGTTTTCAGCATGTACGAAGCATAATGGTGCTGTTGGTGTGCGAAAGCAATGTTTAGGACAGATTAAGAAAATCGAGTTACACTGTTCATGAGCAGAGGTCTTAAAATGGCTATGTTGAAAATTTGGTGACAAAAGTCCATAAAATGACTGTGTTACAAGTGAGCATTGCCCAGTTTCCACGCACCCTCGCTAGTTCACGACTTTGTAATATTTTCAGTCCATATTTTCACCAGTGCCATTTTCCACACTTCCTTATGAACAGTACAGCTGTCATTTTTCACAACATGGCTGAAGTGTGTTTCCACACTTTCAGCGCAGAGATGCATGGTCGCTGTGGGAAATCATTGTTCGGCACAGATAAAGAAAATCACAGTGACACTGTTCATGATCGGAGGCACCAAAATGCCTGAGTTGACAATCTGCTGTAAAAATCCCCAACCTAATTATATTACGGTGTGCGTGTACAGTTTCTATGTACGCCGACTTCACCATTTTTTTTATATTTTTACTACAGATTTGCAACATTGCCGCTTACACCTCCCATGAACAGTACAGCTGTCATTTTTACATCTTGTTTGAATGTTTTTGCACCTGTGGTGCTAAATGCCGAATCACTGTGCATAAGCAGCTTTCGCTAACAAACTGATATTCCCCTGTTCATGAGGTGGGGTCACAAAAAAAACATGTCGAAAATTTGGAGTGAAAATACCAACGATTGCCTGAGGTATTAGGGTTTCCAACCATAACGCCCAACCCTGTAGAGAATGACAGGCATCAGGGGTGTGACTTGGGATTCTTGCCTGTGATGCTCATACCATTCCACACCCTGCAGTCAGTGAGAGGCATCAAGGTATGCCTTGAACTCTTCGGCCCCAAACTTCACCCCATTCTCCTATATTGCACCCATCTCACCATATTTCCTAATGAAATGGGGTGCGCATAAGGGCCAAAGACCCCAAGGAACACCGTGACACTTGTCAGTGTCTGCAGGGTGGGGTGTGGTGAAATGGCATGGCTGTTATGCCTGACAACCCAAACACACACCCCAATGCCTGTCACTCTCTGCAGGGTGGTGGTGGGGTTGGCTTCAGTTCAATACTTCACTGCCATTCCTATTACGCAGCTCTGTAACTTCTACACTACCACTGCCAATGCCAGCAAGCAAACATTCGGCATTGACAAATGCTTGTTGTGTTAGGTTCCCTACACCTAATTCCAGGGGAATCATTTTCGTTTTTGGGGGGAGGGGGAGTCAAGATACTGGAGAGTCTGGCTGACTGCTGCAGGATTGTGGACATGTAGAATTCAATGGCAAGGTGCTGTCTGTGCCTGTGACCCAAAGGTCAGGGGTCTGGGGTCAGTATGCCCCTCAGAAGATCTTTGGTTTTAGATGCTCTGTGGGGAGTTTTGGGGCTTTTATTGAAGATAAAGTACACCTCTGTTACAGGTTACCTACCCCTGAATCCAGGAGAAGATTTTTTTTTTTGGGGGGGGGGGTTAGTGTATTGGAGACTCTGGCTGACCTTACTAAGCAACAAAATGTACCACATAGCATCTAGCATGGTACAAGTAGCAGCAGAACCAATTAAAATTGAAGCATGAAAAGGTTTTATACGTAAAGGATCATGGGCATGTAGAAGCACTGGCATGGTACTGTAATCCAAAGGCCAGGGGAGTGGGGCCCGGTAGGTCTCTGGAAGCTTTTGGGTTTTAGATGCTCTGTGGTGAGTTTTGGGCCTTTATTGAAGATAAAGCACACTTCTGTTCAGGTTTCCTGGTAGGGAACCTGTAACAGAAGTGTGCTTTATCTTCAATAAAAGGCCCCAGAACTTACCACGGCGTATCTAACCCAAGAGCTTCTGGCCTAACCCTGAAACCAGGGGAAGAATTTTTTTCCCACTTGGAATTAGGGTATTTGAGACTCTGGCTAACCTTATTAAGCAATAAAATGTACCACAGCGCATCTTGCGGGGTCCAATTTTTAGTTGGTGGCCATAAAAGCCATTCAAACTGAGGCATGAAAAGTTTTCTATAGGTAAAGGATTGCGGGCATATAGAATGCAATAGCAAGGTGCTGGGGCCCAAAGGACTCTGTAGCATCAGTGTGTGTGGCCCTGAAATGGAACCTTACAGTGAGCTCGCAGTTTATAAACAGATCAGCAATTATCAAAATGAATTTACTGCAACAGCAATAAGTGGCCAATAAAAAAGAAAATGGAATATAATTTCAAAGTAAATTGATGAAAAAATTGCAGAAGGTACACTAAGGAGCCTGAACACATGTCCACATTCCCAGAGTAAAGTAACAAAAATGTTACTTTACTGTTTATGCAGGTTCTGAATAAGCAATCCAATTAATATATCAGACATGCAAATGGATTGAAATAGTAAAGTTTTTGACTGTAACATCATAACTATGCTCCTGCAATTGTTACAACAGGAGGTTAGCTGCTCAAGTAAGAATATGACAGGGTCTAAGACTTATTGAACCCCTGGCCACTGTGCAACATACAATAGCAGGGTAAAGTTGTACCCTGCTAGATGCTCTGTGGTACATATTGTTGTTGCTTAATAAGGTCAGCGAGAGTCTCCAATACCCTGACTCTGTCCGGGTGAAGAAAAAAACATTTCTTCCCAGGAGTCAAGGGTAGGAAACCTGTAACTAACAGAAGTGTGTTTTATCTTCAATAAAAGCCACATACTCTAAACCATAGGTATGCAGAAGTGCCCTGGCCCTGCTACTAAAAAATCATCCTCCAACTAAATTATAATATATTTATATATGCCCCCAGACCTTCCTAGCTTTGTGGGGATTCTGGCTCCCCTTGTTCACTGACCCTGTGCACTCCTCTGCTCAAAACAGACCTTCTAAAACCCCAAAGTTTCTGGGGCCTAGTCAGAACAGGTCACTAAAATGTCTTGCATTGCTCCTCAGCCTTTAGCCAAGGGGTTTATTTTATTTATTTTTCCAGCTGGTGGCGTGGGAACTGGAAAGTATAATAATTAGTGAACCTCAGACAGTCTGCTGTATGTACCAAGTTCACACACTGCTGCTCCTTTGCCTTTCTTATTTAACCTTTCTTTTGGTCAGCCTATTTTATTTTATACCCAGTCTATCTGCTGTATGTACCAAACTCACACAGAGATGCAGCTCCTTTTACACTTATGAGTTTTTCGGGGGATTACTGGTTATCAGTACAAGAGCCCCTGTCTAATCACAAATATGGTAGGAATGGAACACTAGGCTGTCAGTCTATTGGATATACCACCAGTCTCACACACCTTCTCAGCTTTTGTATAGCCTTAGGGGGTTAATTTTTAATTCAGCTTGTGGAGAACTAGGAAAATCAATTAATCAAACCCAGGCAGACTGCTGACTGAATTTACCAAGCTCATACACAACTGAGCTGATGAGTTCTCTGCTCAGACAACAAAACTTGTCAGCCTCAATGCAGTCTGCTTCTTTACTCTAAATTGTTTGAAGAGCCAAGGTTTTAAATATTTTTTTTCTTTTGGTTTGCTACTTACTTTAGGTTAGTTTTAGGTAGTACATCTCAAGTTCTGGTCTGCAGCACAGAAGCAGGCTTCTTCTGTTCCGCCCTGCACTTCTCCTTCACTACTTCCTTGCCTTCTGGCTTCTACCTAAATGCTTCACCGCTTCAGAGTACCCCTGAATGTTGCTGGCTTCCTTGAATCTCCTTCCTAAGCCAGGTATCTACTCCCCACTGACTCCCAGTCACTTTCAGCCACAGCTACTTTCCCACCACCTGGGTGTTCTGTTTCCCAATCACTCAGTCGGCCCACTCCCTGCCTTGCCCATCCGATGACCGACTTTCCTTTCTCCTTTTTAATTAAGCAATGCCTGACAGACTCCCCAATATCAGTACAACTTAACAACTCCTCAAGTAAATTTAACTTTCAAAATAATTTATTTTTTATTCAGAATCCATCAGTACACAGATTTTGTTTTCCTCACAATGAGATGACAGTAGACGTAGCCACAGCCTGCAAAAGATGGCGACTACGGACTCCTCCCATGACGTTCACATGCAACATGAGACACCTGACCACAGAACAGTTGGTCAGGTGATGCCCATACTGTGTGTGTCTAGTAATGAAGCACAAGCATGCAAGTGCAAGGTTGTCATGCATGCCGCCACCGTCAAACTCAACCCCCCCCCCGAGCAAGCAACTTGGGAGCGAGCAGCATGGAGGAAGCAAACAGCAGCAGGCAGCAGCTCAGCTGAGAGGGCGACTGCAAAGAGGCAGAGCTGACTGCAATCTGCACTGCCGCAGCACCATGGCAGCACAAACAAATCAGCCAGCTTTGAACAGTGAGTACATACACAAAAAACAATATTTAAAGTGCAGTGTCAGGGAGAAGAGGTGCCTCGGCTCAGCCCTGGCATGAAAAGAGGTGCTGGGGCTGAGCCCTGGCAAGCCCTGGCACAAATTAAGCACTGGTAATTATGGAAGAACCCTGGGTTGGGGGCACTACAGAAGAATCTCAGGTTGCAGAAGCGCTATCAAAGAACCCCTGCATTGGAGGGGAGATATGGAAGCATGCCTAGACTGGGGGGCTAATCAAGAACTCCTGGGTTGAATGGGAGCTATGGAAGAACCCCCGGGTAGGAGGGTAGCTATGGAAGGATCCTCAGGTTAGAGGGAATTATGGAAAAACACCCAAGCTGTAGGGGAGCTATGGAAGAACCTCCATGTTGGAGAGGAGCTATGGAAGAACCCCCAGGTAAGGGAGCCTATGGAAGAACTCACGAATTTCAGGGGAGCAATGGATGAACCCGCAGGTTGGAGGGAGCTATGGAAGATCCTCGAGGTTGGAGGGGAGCAATGGAAGTACCCACAGATTCTAAAGGAGATATGGAAGAACTCCCAGGTTCTAAAGGAGCTATGAAAGAAACCTCAGGTTGGGGGAGCTATTGAAGAACCCAGGCTGTAGGGGAGCTATGTATCCCGGTCGCCCCTGAAAACAGGCACTTGTGCCTAGTGGATCTTACCCGGTTACCAAAGACTAAAAAAAAAAAAAACCCTGGATCAGAGGAGAGCTATGCAAGAACAACCAGGTAGGGAGGAGCTATGGAAGAACCCCCAGGTTGGGAAGAGCTATGGAAGAACCCAGGTTAGAAGGACCTATGGAAGAACCTACGGGTTGGAGGAAGCTATGGAAGAACTCCCAGCTTGGAGGGTAGCTATAGAAGATATCACAGGTTGAAGGGGGGCTATGGAAAATGCCCAGGTTGGAGGGGAGCTATGAAGAATCCCTGACTTGGGGGAGCTATGGAAGAACCCACAGGTTGGAAGAGAGCTATGGAAGAACTCCAGATTTGTGGGAACTATGGAAGAACCCCCAGGCTGGGGGGCTATGGAAGAACCCACAGGTTGGGCAGAGCTATGGAAGAACATGTGGTTTGAAAGGGAGCTATGGATGAACCCTTGGTTTGGAAGAGAGCTATTGACAAACCCCTGGGTTGGAGGAGAGCTATGGAAGAACCCCCATGTTGGAGGTGAGATGTGGAAGAATCCTGGGGTAGGGGGAACAATCGAGGATCCCCCAGGTTGAGATGGAGCTATGGAAGAACCCTCAGGTAGCAGGGGAGCCATAGAAGAACCCCAGGGTTGGAGGGAAGCTATGGAAGAACCCTCAAGGTGGGGGGAGCTATGGAAGAACTGCCACCTTGCAGAGGAGCTATAGAGGAACCCCCTGGTTGGAGGGGAGCTATGGAAGAACCCCTCAAGTTAAGAATGGAGCTATGGAAGAACCTTCAGTTTGGAAGGGAGTTATGGAAGAACTCCTAAGTTGAATGGAAGCTATGGAAGAACCCCCGGATTGGAGGGGACTCTGAAAAAAAAACAGTTTGGAGGATAGCTATGGCAGAACCCCAGGGAAGAAGAGAGCTATGGAAGAACCCCCGGGTTGGGAGAGAAACTATGAAGGAATCTCCACCTTCGGGGGGAGCTATGGAACAACCTAGGTTGGGGGAGCTATGGAAGAAACTCACGGGGTGGAGTGGAGTTATGTAAGAACCTCCAGGTTGGAAGGAAGCAATGAAAGAACCCACAGGGTGGAGGGGAGCTATGGAAAAATTCCCAGACTGGAGAGGAATTATGGAAAATCCCCAGGCTGGGGGGGAGCTATGAAAGAACCCCAGTTTGGCAGGGAGCTATGAAACAGCCCTCCCATTAGGGGAGCTATGAAAGAACCCTCCCAGGTTGAAGTGGAGCTATGGAAGATCCCTAGTGTAGGGGGAGAGCTATGGAAGAACTCCCAGGTTGTGGGGGAGTTATGGAAGAACCCCAGGTTGAAAGGAGCTATGAAAGAACCCCCGGGTTGAAGGGAAGCTATGGAGGAACCCACATGTTGGAGGGGAGCTGTGGAAGAAGAATCAATCCCAGGGTGGTGGGAGGTATGGAAGAACTTACTGGATGGAGGGAAGCTAAAGAAGAACCCCTGATTTGGAGGGAAAATTTGGAAGAATTCCTTGTATGGGGGGAGCTATTGAAGAACTCCAAGGTTGTGTGGGAGCTATGGAAGAATCCATAGGTTGGAGTGAGCTGTGGAAGAACTTCACAGTTGGACAGGAGCTGTAGAAGAACCCCTGGGTTGGGATGAGAGCTAAGGAAGAACCCCCTAGGTTGATGGCTGAGCTATGGAAGAACCCCCGGGTTGGACAGGGAGCTACAGAAGAACTCCCAGATTGGGGTGAGTTATGGAACAATCCCCAGATTGGAAGGGGAGCTATGGAAGAAACCCCAGGTTTGGAGGTTAACTGTGGAAGAACCCTCATTTTGTAAGAGGAGCTATGGAAAGAAAACCTGGTTGGGGGAGCTATGGAAGAACCCCCTGGGTTGGGAGAGGAGCTTTGGAAGAATCCCTAGGTTAGCTGAAGTTATGGAAGAACCCCCTTCTTAGGAGGGGAGATGAGGAAGAACCCCTGGGTTTAAAGGAACTGTGGAAGAGCCCTGGATTTAGAGTGGAGCTATAGAAGGTCCTCTGGGTTGGGAGAGGATCTGTGGAAGACCCCTGCATTGCGAGAACTGTGAAAGGAGTCCAAGTTTGGAGAGAAGCTATGGAAAAAGAAACAGGTTGGGAGGGGAGTTATGGAAGAACCTCCACATTAGAGGGAAGCTATGGAAGAACTCCTGGATTGGAGGAGAGCTATGGTAAAACCCATCAGATCATGGGTAGCTATGGAAGACCCCCATATGGAGGAGGGAGTAATGGAAGAACACCAGGTGGAGAGAAAGAAGATATGGACGAACCTCTGGGTTGGGAGGAGACCTATGGTAGATCCCTAGATTTAGGGGAGCTAGGAAAGAATCCTGAGGTTGGACAGGAACTATGGCAGAACTTCTGGGTTGGAGGGGGGAGCTATGAAAGAATCCCCAGGTGAGGAGAGCGATGGAAGAACTCCTGGGTTGGGGGGAATTGTGGAGAATCTCCTGGTTGGGGGGAGTATGGAAGAACCCCCTGGTTGGAGGGGAAATATGGAAGAAACATAGAAACATAGATTTTGACAGCAGATAAGGACCGCTTGGCCCATCTAGTCTGCCCATTTCCCTACCTACAGGATAGGCCGCAGATCCTAGTTAACCAACAGCCTATTTCTTCCTACCACCCACAAGAATTGCCTTATGTCTGTGCCATGCATTATTGAATTCTCCCACAGTTTTAGACCCCACAACCTCCTCAGGAAGGCTGTTCCATGCATCCACTATCCTCTCTGTGAAATAATACTTCCTCACATTGCCCCTGAACTGCCCTCCCTCTATCTTTAAATTGTGTCCCCCTTGTTCTTACGCGTCTCTTTTTCTGAAAGATGCTACCCTCCTGGACTTTGTTGATTCCACTGAGGTACTTAAAAGTTTCTATCATGTCCCCCCTCTCCCTTCTTTCCTCAAGGGTATACATATTAAGCTCCTTCAGTCTGTCCTCATATGGCTTGTCTTGCAGACCCTGCACCATTTTAGTTGTCCTCCTCTGGACTGCCTCTATCCTGTCTATGTCCCTGCGGAGACGGAGTCTCCAGAACTGGATGCAGTACTCCAGATGGGGTCTCACCAACTGTCTGTACAGAGGGATAACAACTCCCTGTTTACTGCTGGTGATGCCTCTCCCTGTGCATCCCAGCAAACCCCCAGCCCTCCTTACTGCCTTCTCACATTGCTTGCTAACCTTAAGGTCATCTGATATGATTACCCTCAGGTCCCTTTCCTTTTTTGTTGTTGTTACTACCCCCCATTGTGTATTCTTCCCCTGGGTTCTTGTTTCCCAGGTGCATTATTTTGCACTTCTTTGCATTGAATCCTAGCTGCCATACTTCTGACCATTCCTCCAACCTTGCCAAGTCCCTTCTCATCCTTTCCACACTCCTTGTGTATCAACCCTGTTGCAGATCTTTGTGTCATCTGCAAAGAGGCATACTTTTCCTTCCAGTCCCTCTGCAATGTCACTTATGAAGACATTAAAAAGGACTGGACCCAATACTGAACCCTCACGGTACCTCACTAGTAACCCTCTTTCTTCAGAGTTGACTCCATTTACAATTACCTTCTGTGTCCTGTTGTCCAGCCGATGTTTTACCCAGGCTACCACCCTGGTACCCACTCCCAGGCTGGTTAATTTGACTATTAATCTTTGTGTGGGACTGTGTCAATGCCTTGCTAAAGTCTAGGTAGGCCATGTCCACAGCCCCTCCCTGGTCTACTACTTTGGTCACCCAGTCAAAGAAATCTATTAGATCGTCTGACATGACCTTCCCGCTGTGAACCCATGCTGCCTTGGGTCCTGTGCCCCACTGGCCTCTAGGTACTCAACTATTCTTTCCTTCAGAAGTGACTCCATCACTTTCCCTACAACAGAGGTCAGACTGACAGGTCTGTAGTTTCCTGCCTCTGTCTTGGTCCCACTTTTGTGAAGGCGAATCACATCCGCCTTCCTCCAATCCTCGGGTACCACGCCATCCTCCCATGATTTATTAAAAAGAGTAGCCAGTGGTTTCACTAGTTCCACCCTTAATTCTTTTAGGATTCTGGGGTGAATTCCATCAGGTCCCATTGCTTTGTCCACCTTCAGTTTTAGGAGTTCTTGCAGAACCCTTTCTTCTGTGAAAGGACTGGGATCGACCCCCCCTATTAAGAGTGCTTCTGTTAATTGGATTAGGCACTTCCCCTTCTTTCATGAATACTGAGCAGAAATATTTGTTCAGTATCCCTGCTTTTTCACTGTCCCCCTCTGCCCATCCACCGTTCATTCTATTCAGCCTCACTATCCCTCCCTTTGTCTTTCTACGCTCGCTGATGTACCTATAAAAGGTTTTATCCCCCTTCTTAACCAAGTTGGCTATCTTTTCCTCAGTTTGGGCCTTTGCTATTCTGACTTCCCTCCCTGCTTCCTTCTGCCTTAACTGATACAGCTCTCTGTGCCGCTCCTTCTGTGTTTCCTTATACTTCCGGAATGCTATCTTTTTCTTCCTGACTTTCACAGCCACCTCTTTTGAGAACCATAGCGTCTTTTTCTTTCATTTTGATTTGTTTATTTGCTTCACACAAAGGCTTGTTGCCTCTGTGATGGCAGTTTTGATGATTCCCCATTGTTGCTCCACACCTCCTTCTAGCCTGTTTGCTAGTGCTTTTCTGAGGCACTCTCCCATCTTGCCAAAGTCAGCCCTCCTGAAGTCCAGTACCCTCACTTTTGTGTGGCTTGACTCTGTAGCTGAGTTTAACGTGAACCACACTGTTTGATGGTCACTTGTTCCCAGATGGCAACCCACTTCTAGATCTGAGATCCTCCCACTGCCCCGTTTGAGAGTACGAGGTCTAAGATTGCTCCCTCACAAGTGGGTTCCAAACTAGCTGTCTGAGGCCTGCCACCTGTAGGGCATCAAGAATGGCCCTGCTCTTGGATGTGGCTGCAGCAAATGTGCTCCAGTTAACATCTGGCATATTCAGGTCTCCCATCAACAGTATCTCCCTTTCTCTGCCATTCTAAGAATGCCTTCTATCATATCCTTGTCCATTCCCTCCCCTGACATGGGGGTCTGTACACAACCCCTGTGCAGATTGTGGTGCCCTTTCCAGTCTCCAAGGTGACCCACAGTGCCTCCTCTCCTCCCTGTTTACTCTTTTGTTCAGTTGCTTTTATCCCTTCCTTTACATAGAGAGCTACTCCTCCCCCTCTTCTCCCCTGCCTGTCTCTCCTGTAGGTTATATACCCTGGTATGTTAACATGGGGGTTCTTACACACATTGGGGGTGAACTACAGTATGGAGAAACTACTGGGTCAGGAGGGAGCTATGGAAGAACTATCTGGTTGGCAGAGCCATGGAAGAACCAATCAGTAGGAGACGCTATGGTAGAACTCCTTGGTTGGAGGGGAGCTGTGTAAGAACCCCAATGTTTAAGGAAGCTATTGGAGAACCCTGGGTTAGGGGGAGCTTTGGAAGAACCCCTGGGTTGGGCTGAGTTAGGGAGTACCTCCTGGTTAGGGGTGTATGGAAGAACCCCCGGGTTGGAGGGAGAATATGGAAGAACCCCCATATTGAGGGTGAGGTACAGTATGGAGGAACCACTAAGTAAGGAGGGAGCTATGGAAGAACTATCTGGTTGGAGGAGCCATGGAAGAACAAGTCAGTAGGAGGAACTATGAAAGAACCGCTGGGTTGGAGGGGAGCTATAGAAGAACCCCCAGGTTAGGGGGCTATGGAAGAACTCCCAGGCTGGAAGGGATCTATGGATGAACCTCCAGGTTGGGGGATTCTACTGCCCATTTGGGAGTCTATGGAAGAACTCCTGGGTTGCAGGGGATCTTTGGAAGAACCTCCAGGTTGGGGGGCTATGGAAGAACCCTCGCTTTGGGGGGGGGAGTTACAGTATGAAGGAACCATTGAGTCAGGAGGGAGCTATAGAAGAACCACCAGGTTGAGAGAGCCATGGAAAATGCTGGGTTGGGGGAGCTATGGATGAACCACTGGATCAAGGCAGCTATGAAAGGGACGGTGGTTGGGGGGGCTATGGAAGAACTCCTGCATCAGGGGAGCTATGGAAGAACCGGAGCGTGGAGTAAGTTGTTGTCAGTGCAGGGAGGTCAGCCTATGAGGCTGGAGGGTGGGTCTGGCTGGCAGACAAGAAGATAAAATGCTGACTGGACGGTGGCCTAACCAGTGGCAGTGCATCATCCTGCTGTGCAGGTGACCCGAGTTCAGGAGCAAGCTCAGTATGCCAGGTTGGGAGGCTGACCTGATTGCAGAGCTCCACCAAGGCTGAGGAGAGGAAAGCAGAAGGGGAGAAACAAGGGAGAAAAAAAAAACACACTGTCTGTACGATGTCTGGGGTTCACAGACCCCCCACCCCCCGGGTCCTAGTGCCCACCAGCAATGGATCCTAGTCCACATAGTGGACTGGCACAGTCGGGGAGGGTGCAGCTCTTTCCTCTGAACTCCTGCCACAGCCAGCCATGAGTGAGATCAGCTGGACTAACCCAGAGACCTAGGGTCGAGAGGCCAGAACAGGGTATTTTCCTGGGTATATATTGTATTTGTATTTTATATTTTGTAATATCTGCCACTTTTCAGTGTACTGGGTCTTTCCTGAAAAGAGGTCTTTGGTTCAGTGTACTTACCTGGTTAACAAAAGTAAATAAATAAATATTCCTCTGAGACAAACATGGCTGGGGAGAAAAAAAAGCTTTGCAGAAAAACAAAATGGTGATTGAAAAATGTACACACTGGTACTAGGTATTGTGCAAACTCTGGAACAATATGTCTGGAATTCCCCTTGGGAATTCCCCCCACCCCTTCTGTAAAAAATGCTGGCATGAGGCTCCAGCAAAGTCTACCAAGAACAGAAAAGTTTGACACTCAGCTCTTTAATGTCTTCTCAAACAGGGAGGCAGATTTGGCTTTTGCATTTGCTGTAAACTCCTTCATGGTCTGGGGTGGTGGTTTCCAAATTGTGTCATATTTAATTATTGTCAGTCAGCTTTATCTCTTCTCTGCAGCGTGCTGGGAGGATGAAAAACTGCAAGTGTTTGGAGCGCCTGGTAAATAAGAGTTTGCAAGTAAAATAATTCTATCAATTAATCAAAAGAATCCAGCCTGTTTTGTTACAAGCGCCCGGATTCCAGAGTGTGTGTAGAAAACCTGGCTCTTTACTGACAATATTCAAATGCAATTGGCTGAAGCTGTAATTAAACAAATGCGCCACACACTCCATCTTGCTAAGGTTTTGTGCCCTTAAACCTTTATGTTATGAAAGCATAGGTCATCCTGAGGACAAACTGATATCAGCCATGCCTAAGCAAAAAGCCTCTCCCCGGTGGAAAAACAATGAGTATGGAGTTATCACATTCCTAGGTGTTGTTACTCATGCTGCTGCATAGCACTGCAATTTAACAGTTCAGGCCTGGGCGGAAGGGACACATCCCCTCTACTGCCAAGGCAAATCTATGCTTCTTTTTTCATAAAGTGACGTTCCAGTTTTCTGCAAGTGTCAACAGCTGGCATCAGTGGGACTAATATCCCATAACATTCCAAACAGTTTGGAATTTGATGACTTTCCGATCTTTATGTAAGCCTCCTGCAAATGCGGGGCTTATACTCCCATGTTTTAGGCACCTCTTTTCCCCCTCCTACCCCCACAAAGCTAGGAGATGGGTTTAGTGCTCTGGGGGTTAGTGCTCTGGACACCTCAATGTGGAAGCAGAGCACAGAAATAGGGTATATAAAGGAGCATACAGGAAGTATTGTGGCCTTTCCGGCCCAGGCATTAGGCCTGGGGCTGGAGGGGGGGAGGCTAGAGGGTAGAGCCAGGACAAGGTGGGCAACATGAGGGAGCTCGATGGTTCAGGAGGACCAGGGTAGAAACTCCCCCCAAAAAAAGTAAAGGTAGTTAGTGTGATTCTTCGTGCTGTGGGTGACGAGGAGTGGGGGTATGGAGCGTCGGTGGAGACATAAGTAGCCAGGTCCTGTGCTGATGGGGCTAGGGCATTAGGAAGGCTTAGAATGCACATCAGAAAGATGTAGGAGCCCTTTTAGTGATCCCAGTTTTGGTGTTTCCCAGGTCGCCAGGGCTGGGAGGGCTGTGGCAGGGCTCTATCAGGAGGGGAACCAGTGGCAGAGGTTCCCCTTGTTCCCGGCATGGCAGGGTGGCCTGGGGGAATTGAGGGAGCTGGGGAGCCCTCCACCCAATTTAGGGGCCTGTTTGGAAGGACAGGTCCTGGGGCACTGGACCAGATGAAGGCCAGGTGGGTTTGTGGACCACAGAAATGTGTAGGCCAGGAAGGGAGTCTCCATGCTGGGGTTTAGCTCAAGCCCAGGAAATGTTTGCAAGGGATTTGAGCCTGGTTATGACTCCCCATAAGAGGTGGGTGCCATGGGGGTGCTGAGGCGGTAACCGGGATATAAGTAAACAGTGGCAGTAGAGGCCTCAGCAGGAGCACCAATTTGCCAGCCAGATGAAAGGGCCTGGGTCACCAGAAAAATTCCTGGATGCTTAATTGGGCTGGGCCAGTGCCCAGGGGTCCAGGTGGGGAAGTGCCACTCGCTTTCCCATGCCAGAGAAAAAGGGGGACAACAAGTGCCGCAGTAGGAATAGAGAACCCATAGGAAAACAAGTAAAGAAAGGGTTGGCTTACTGAATCCTGATATGCTAGGAGACTGCAGGAATCCAGGTTCTTGGGTAGAGCACCGGAGATGGACAAGGTAGAAAAGCAAGTGTCCTTCAGGTGTCTGTCAAATCAGTTATCCTGCTGTCTGTTATGTCCTGCCAGGTGTAAAAGGTATGTAGCCCCATGGAACTGTATGTATCTACTTGCTTAAAAAAAAGGAATGGTGACCCCTGCATCGCTGAAATCATTTGCCATGCAGGTGACAGTAAAAGTTAGTTGGGGAAAAACCATGGTTAGTGTCTTATTCGCTTGTGGGAGGGGAGTTTGGTGAAATGAAATGCTTGTCTCCTCTCACGTTTGTGGACTGATTGATTTTTCACAAGTTGCATTCCGGGGGAAGAATTCGACCCCTGGGGGCTGCAGGGGCTCCTTGGGATTTCCAGGAAAGAATCGGGAGGTCCAGGTCTGGTGGGCAGCTCGGAAAGTGAATCTATTTTCCTGGGAATTCAGGAGGGAATTCAGAAACATGAAGGCATAATCAGGTAAGGACCATCAGTTTCCCATGGTCCAGTATTTCAATGTCTCAAATGTTAGGTCTTTGAGTGGCTTCTTCCTTCCTGCCTGGACCACCAGCGATGAGTTAAAGTATGCCCCTAGATGGGATAGGAAGGGAGGGGTTACATTTATAGGTGAGAGACATGCAGGAAACCAGGATTGCCCCTTAAAGCTTGGGGAGGAGCTGATTCTCAGTCACAATTTTCCACTGTGGGAAAGGAGTCCAGGGTGTGTCCCATTGCACTGATATAGAAAATTGTTATACTTTGTACCTTAGATCTGCACCCGGGGGCAGAGCTCCCCCCCACCTCCCTCACCCTCCCGCAGACACTAATATGTAAATTTAGATATCTAGCATGGCTATCACACAGCAACAGTGCACAGAACAGAAGCAGACATGCACACACATGATGCAATAATGCCATGCACAAACATGAGGGTGTGGTTTGTGTTACGTGCCTGTCCTCCCCACTGCCACTGACCTTGTACCTTGGACCCACCTGTGAGCCCATGGAAGTTCACCATCAGTCTGTCCCTCACTGATCTCCCTAGTAGTCCAGCAGGCTTCCAAACCCCAGTTTAATTACATCTCTGGCATTCTAGCAGGTTCCCAAGCCCCAATTTAAGTACGTTCCTGGAAGCTACCAATCCCAAGTTTAAAGAGCTAGTGGAGCCAAAACAGGCAGACAGGAAAATAATACAAATTTTAAGTAGTAGTCAGTTATAACATTTTATTTCTGAAGTATTTTTCTTTTTCCTTTTCCTCATCAGAAAGTATTCTATGTGATATTGTGCTGGATGTGTGGAACAGTTCTTGGCCTGGCAGCTGACATACAGTATCTAACTCTACAGCCCCACACTACATCATCAGCATTATGATCTCACTGAAAGTGACAGCACAGGTGAATGACCTGGCAGTCACTCACTTGCTGTTCCTAAGTAGCAGTGATGTCACAGTCAGTGAGGTCACAATGCTAATGATGTAGTGTGGAGCAGTAGAGCAAGATATGTCAGCTGCCAGGCTCAGAGCTGTTCCGCACATCACACCTACTAACATCAGGTAAACAATCTTCTAATTAAACAAAGGGAAAGGAAAAAGTATCTCAGATATTAACGGTAATGGTTGGCTACTTTTAAAATCTAATATTAGTTTTAGGCAGTACACTAGCTCTTTAATTCAGTTACTTTTAGTCCAGTGGTACCCCAAGCCCTGGATTATGTCCCCACTGTTCCAGCAGGCTCACAAATCCCAGTTTAATTACATCCCTCGTAGTCCAGTATCAGCATTTAATTATATCCCTAGTAGTAGTACTCTAGTGGAACCCCCAAAGCCTAGTTTAATTACTTCCCTGGTAGTCCAGCGGGCTCCCAAACCCTAGTTTAATTATGTCCCTGGTAGTTCAGCAGGCCCCTAGACCCCAGTTTAATTACATCCCTGGTAGTCTAGTGATACCCGCCTCCCTGGTTCCATTCCCACATGCATGGTCATTCATACAGCTACTCCCATGATGAGCTCAGTGCCCTGATGTTTGTGCACTCCCCTGCAGCACTCTTTTTTTCCATATCACTTTTTTCCTACCTGGGGCAGACAGGCAGACTCTCAACCCTGGTCCCCCCCATGAACAATGCTCACCTTTCTCGACCCACCAGGGACTAAGCCCCCCATAGATGTCTCCCCCATGGCAGGGCTAGGAGGGGGAAGGGCAGGCATCCCCAGTAGTCAATCCAGATTGCCCCCGGCAGTTGAGCGATGGCACGGGCTGTAGGGGAGTGGGCAGGGCTTCTTGAAGCCCGCCTTCCCAAATTTTTCAAGTTCTTCCTCTTTCCACTGCCACAGTGACACACAAGTATGTACACCTGTCATCATGCATAACCGTGGCCCCACCCTTTAAGACATTCGCTGACCTGCACTATCATCGGTACTGCACCCAGTAGTAGTCAAAGGCTAAAATAGCTGGCCACCCTTCACCAGGAGAGGAGAGCAGTCCATCGGATGCTCCATCCTCTCCCACCCCAACAACCTCCACACCCAGCCCATGCTTGTTCCCAAACATGGGTCACCACGTGACAGGAGGTAAGGCGTTCAACCCGTCAGCCCTTCACACCACTGGGCCAGCTCTGTGCAGCACTCCAACAGCCGCCTACTGCCAGTATTTATAAGTGGTAGTCAAGGGCGGTCACAATGCTATAAGTTATTTTTGGATTAGTGATGTTTTACTGTATTGTATTACTCTGCAATGGTCACTAAGTGTTAGTTTTCTTTTTCACATATTCGTTTAATGACCTTACACTGCTTACTCACAACTATTTCTATAAGGACTTATTTCTACACCTGAATATTCTCCTTTTTTTAAAAGTATGCATTTCAAATGCTGTTTTTTCTTAAAACTCATATGTGGACATAATGGAAGCACTCAATTACAATATATGTTTATATATTGAAAAACTCCAAAAATAAAAAAGTCTAAGCAAAAGTGTTGCAACAGTGACTCGGGGCATGTTGGCAATGAGAATGGCATTGCATGCCATTTACTTGCTAACTTCGCCCCTTTTACGCACCAGTGTACTTTGATGTGCTCTAGTGAGGAAGGCTTCTAGGACCCTCTCTGATCATAGCTCGAGGGAGATCATAAGCAAAGGAAGGTACTGTTGCAAAAATCTGTTTGCACCGATTTTGCGACACCCTCTTTAATTAACCATTAGTCCCCATCTGTGCTGCGTCTTCTGCTGTGAAGCCATAATTTTCTGTTGTGACATCAGAACCAGTTGCCATGGAAAAGATCATATTATTACAGGTAGAGGACTGTGATTTCAAGACAGGAAATGCATTTGGAACAGATAAAGTCTAAATGGGATAAGACCTTGTTTTGAGACAAATTGTCTTTAGTAATAAAATAAAAAAAACTGAATGCCCATTTTGAGGAGGTTTCTGTAAATAAGTTCTGTGGAAGTCAACTGAGGTGTTTTACTAGAAATCAGCCAACTGCTTTCAAGTATTATTTTTGTAGAGCTTCAGGGTGTTAGCTGTTGTGTGGGATATGGAGGTTCATGCTGTGGGCTGACCCACGCATCTGAAGCTTGTGGAACCTAGGGAGCAGAGGCAGCATATTCAAGATGTGGGAATGTCAGCCGGCCCGGTGGCACTGAGGGTTGAGGCGCTGGACACCACACCTCACGCCACGCAGGTGACCTGAGTTCAGGAGTGAGCTCGGGTGCCAGGGGTCGGCAGGGGAGGGACTGGATTGAGTGCCCAATGGGCTGCTCTCCAGTTCCGGGGGTAGGGTGTTGGGGAGCCCGGCGTCCCCTGGTGGAGACTGGGGGCACCACAATAGCGTGGAGCAGCACGTACAATAGTATGCCTGACGCTGGCAGGGCTGCCATGCGCCAAGCGTCAGGAGCGTGCACACGCTGGGGGTGGTTGGGTGGAACAAGAACAGAGGAAAAACCTGACTCGTGGGGCAGGCAACGGCACTGGTCCCCCATGCCCTCCATTGGGTTCTGCCTCGGATGGCCTTCCAGTATCCTCCCCCAGGAGTCTACCTGCAGTTGGAGTCTGAGTCGCAAGGAGCCCAAGAGGTGTAGAGCTACCCTCTTTGGGCGGGTTAAACCGAGGGTGCCAACTGCAGGTGGGGGGGGAGAGAGGAGGTACAGTCCAGAGGGGGCCTCAAGCGGGCAGGACAAGGACCAGTTGCCAGAGAGAGGTCCTCACGAGCCACAACCAGAGTGAAAGAAAGTTGAAAAAAAAAAATAAAGGTGGGAATATCAGAGGGTTCTGTCCATCCACTGCTTGAGCACCTTCTGCAGTCAGTGGGGAGCATTGAAGTCTTCAGTGACTAAGTGACATTGGCTTCACCTCCACAGGCCGACATCAGCAGGTGGATAGATGCCTCGTATGAGTAGTGGAAGACGGGGCTGGAGCAGATAGGTGAACAATCATTGCCTGTCTGTCTGAATGATGACCGGCTCCTTGCACCCACATCATAGGTTCCGGATCCAGCCATGGCTCCCTCAGTCTCCTCTGACAGTGAACCTGTTTAATGAACTGGGTGTGGTGCCATTGTCTTGATTCTGGGCCCTGCCATGAAAGGGTTTCCTCCAGGATATCCTAAATCACTTACGCAATATATTCAACTCAAGGCAGAATTAAATATTCATCCTCGGTGATTTAAATCTCGACGGGTATAAAACCTGCAACAAATGTTCACAACTCAAAGAGTACTGTGATGATGCTGGCTTCACCCACTTGGTATCAGAGTATACTCATCCGAACCCTAAAACACCCTCTGATGGGTCACTGATCAACCTCATCCTTTCAAATAGACCCCATAAGATTACACACTTAACAGTTTTTCATAATAACATTAGTGATCACTGTGCCGTGGCCTGTATTGTGGACAGCAACCACCCAAGTCAGGAAATAGATACATGTGGAAAAGGAGCTTCCCCAAATTCAACCCATCTCTTTACTTGGTTGACCTAAGGGACATAGACTGGACTCATTTCTACCTAGCCACAAATATCAATGATGCAACCTCCTTTTTATGTTTACTTACGCGCATGCGCAAGAAACATGTTGCGACAGCTTGCTAGAGAAGCAAGTTGTCGAGGTGCAGTCCTCTTGTGGCCAATGCAGCCACTGCTTTTGCGGGCTTGTCTCTGTGGCACCAGTAAATGAGCACGCTGCCTATGACAGCAGCTAAACAGCATGCCACCACCTTGAAACGATTTCACCACTGCAGTAAGGGAGTGCCCCCTCATTGCAGGGCGTGCCTTAACTGGTGTTACATTTCAATAAACATGGTGGTGGATGTTGCTGTCTGCCTCCTACAGTCCCACTGAAAGCCGACATGAGGGTGCCCAACCCCCGTGGCATGCCCCATACCCAACACAGACCATTTTTCTTTGATGATGGAGGGCGCAATCCCCGTCGGCTCCAGTCCCCCGGGTTGACCCTCCAGCTGAAAGCTCCCAACACTGCCCCCCCAAGCAGGTCATGAACCACAATCACAGTCACCCCCCAAGGGTAGAAAGAGCTCAGCAGGTACCTGAAAATCCAAGGACAGAATAGCGGGCAGGTTAAGTCTGCCTTGTAGTCCAAGTGCTGGTCAGGCTCACACTAGACCAGCAGAATTCCTCCTCAGCACAGCCTCTCCAGCAGACCCCTCTGTCGTGCTCGCAGGTCCGACTTGTCTCCACTCCACGTTGCCACATTAACAGCCCCGATTGGTACTGTGCTTGGGATCTGGGCCACCAATCCTGTGGCTCACAGCAAAACTTCCATGGCTCTTACTCTGGACAGAGAGCGATTCACGGATTTCAGCTAACAGACCGCCGTGACTTTGAAAAGAAAAATGACAAAACAAATGCTCCTGCTTTCAAGTTGTACAATACAGTGGGAGCAAATAACAGCCTGAATAAAATAAACGAGACTGCTAGCACTACTGCAATGACTTAGCTAGCAGTCTGGCATTCTGGGACTATCCCCCAGCAGAAGTAAGCACCAAGCCAAAACCCCTAGGGCCGCCGTTATATGGGGGGGGGGGAGACAAGCGGGACTTTTATCCTGGGGTCTGTGAGGCCCGCCCGATCCACAGTTTTTTTTTTTTTGTTTTTTTTTACAGGGCACAAGTTCCGACTCGCCTGCCCACCCTGCCAAGTTGCCTGCCACTGCTGCAAGACAGTCTTGATATACATTTTTTTTTTATTTTATGCAGAGTCGACTAAGAGTGGAGAACAGAGCAGGAGGGGATTAGGAATGGAAGGTGCCAGGCAGACCATTAGATCGTGGAGTGGAGGTGGTGTCGAGCCCACGAGAAGAAGGAAAGCATGTGTGGAGTGGAGGATGATCTGGAGCACGTGCTGCTGTGGTCTGTGAAATAGATAGAGTCGGTCGGTTATTTCTCAGCTGTTTGCAAGCTCGCTCCACCGTGAACCGTCGCGACTAGAGGGGAGATTAAGAAGATTGAGAGGAGGAAGGAGATCAAGTTATTTTAAAAATCTTTTCCTTCCATCAAGGAAACATCAGGGGCAATGTTTGTCTGGAGCCGGACTACTGCTCTGTCTGGTGGTAAGTTGGCACAGGCTGAGGCAGCAGTGTATGATACGTGGGCCACAGCGGTGTTTGGAAAAATAAAATAAACATAAGTTCCCTCCCCAAGTTCCTTTAGTCCACTTCTATGAAGATCTGTGTATTGTCACTTACTCTTTGAAATCCAGACCAGCACCGTCCTCCACCACCACTAGAGAGAGTTAAAATATGCACAAACTGAAAATGAATGCTTGAGAGAGAGAGAGAGAGACATAAGTAGAAAAATTATTAAATCAGAATCAGATTGGGGGTGTGGTGGGACTGGGAGAAGGATTTGAAATCCTAAAGTTGTAACAGCCAGTGTGTGCAGTTTTCCCACACTCATTGATTTTTTTTATTTGGTGGCAAATATTTGCTACCTAGTCTTCCCATTTCCCTACCTAATGGATAAGCTGCAGATCCTAGTTAACCAACATTCTACTTCCTCCTACCCCCCAGTGTCCTGATGAACATTCTGTCTGTCAGTAAAACTGATTGATGTAAACCCCCCACCACACACACACACACACACACACACTCACTCTCTCTAGTGGTTCTGTCTGCTTTCCTTGTCACAAATTACAACTAAATAAATATATTATCCTGGGAGAAGATAGTGCCTTGGCCCTCAAGCCCTAGGAATAAGGGCCATAATCCATCTGTATAAATAAAAAAAATACCTTGCTTTTCTCCTTTCTTATACCAACTCCCACCCAAGCCAAGTATACTCAGGTCTGCAACTAAACCTCCGAAAGCTAAGGCATAAAGTCCAAATATCTATGGGGGGGAGTATGAACATTCTCCTCCCAAGTCTGTTTATCTAAAAGAAATGCCACTTCTTTGTTTCTTGATTACAGTGCCACTTGAAGAATGTACTGTTCCTGCAACTGCAGTATAGCCTAGAGGTTAGAGTAATGATCTGTGAATGAGCTTAGTACATCCAGCAGACCAGACCTTGGTCTGATTCTCACAACCTCCACTTGCATACTGTGTGAGCAAGTCACTTAACCGCTCAGTGCTCCCAGGTTGTCCCTGAAAAACAGGCATTTGTGCCTAGTGAGCTGTAACTGGTTACCAAAGACTTAAATAACAAGCATTTGTCAATGCCAAATGTTCGCTTGCAGGTATTTGCAGTGGTGTTTGGCACGTATGGTGCTTCACCCTAATGCCCTGTGCAATTGCTGGTAATTGCACAATAAATTTTCAGCATGACCTTTTTGTTACCCCCATTGTACGCTACATAGGCGGAAACACGTTTTGGACAGGATGTGAAAAATGACAGCTGTACTGCTCATAAGGAAGTGTGGTAAAATGGCAGTGTTGAAAATGTGGAGTGAAAATATTGAAAATTCGCAAACTTACAAGCGGGCATAGGAGCTGCGCAATGAACACTTGTAAAACAGTCATTTTAAGGAATTTTTTCACCAAATTTTCAACACAGCCATATTAAGACCTCTGCTCATGAACAGTGTCACTGTGATTTTCTTAATGTGTCCCATACATTGAGTTCGCGCACTGACTGTGCCATTGTGCGCTACATGGGCAGAAACATGTTTTGGGCAGGATGTGAAAAATGACAGCTGTACTGCTCATGAGGAGGTATGCTAAAATGGCAATGTTGAAAATCTGGAGTGAAAATATTGAAAATTCGCAAACTTACGAGCGTGCGTAGGAACTGCGCAACACACACTCGTAAAACAGTCATTTTTAGGAATTTTTTCACCAAATTTTCAACACAGCCATTTTAAGACCTCTGCTCATGATCAGTGTCACTGTGATTTTCTTAATGTGTCCCATACATTGAGTTCGCACACCGACTGCGCCATTGTGCACTACATGGGCGGAAACACGTTTTGGGCAGGATGTGAAAAATGACAGCTGCACTGCTCATGAGGAGGTGTGGTAAAATGGCAGTGTTGAAAATCTGGAGTGAAAATATTGAAAATTCGCAAATGTCTGGCGTCGTGGGAACTGCGCAATGCAGCTAAGTAAAACAGTCATTTTTAGGAATTTTTTCACCAAATTTTCAACATAGCCATTTTAAGACCTCTGCTCATGAACAGTATCACTGTGATTTTCTTAATGTGTCCCATACATTGATTTCGCACACCAACTGCGCCATTGTGCAAAAATTCCAAAAAATGACTGTTTTACGAGCGTGCGTTGCGCAATTCCTACGCAGGCTCATAAGTTTGCGAATTTTCAATATTTTCACTCCAGATTTTCAACATTGCCATTTTACCACACCTCCTTATGAGTAGTACAGCTGTCATTTTTCACATCCTGCCCAAAACATGTTTCCGCCCATGTAGTGCACAATGGAGTCGGTGTGCGAAATCAATGTATGGGACACATTAAGAAAATCACAGTGACACTGTTCATGAGCAGAGGTCTTAAAATGGCTATGTTGAAAATTTGGTGAAAAAATTCCTAAAAATGACTGTTTGACAAGCGTGCATTGCGCAGTTCCTATGCACGCTCGTACGTTTGCGAATTTTCAATATTTTCACTCCACATTTTCAACATTGCCATTTTACCACACCTCCTTATGAGCAGTGCAGCTGTCATTTTTCACATCTTGCCCAAAACGTGTTTCCGCCCATGTAGCGCACAATGGCACAGTCGCTGTATGAACTCAGTGTATGGGACACATTAAGAAAATCACAGTGTCACTTCATGAGCTGAGATCTTAAAATGGCTATGTTGAAAATTTGGTGAACAAATTCCTAAAAATAACTGTTTTACCAGCGTGCGTTGTGCAGTTTCTACGCACGCTCGAAAGTTTGCGAATTTTCAATATTTTCACTCCAGATTTTCAACATTGCCATTTTACCACACCTCCTTATGAGCAATACAGCTGTCATTTTTCACATCCTGCCCAAAACATGTTTCCACCAATGTAGTGCACAATGGCGCAGTCGGTGTGCAAAATCAATGTATGACACACAGTAAGACAATCACAGTGACACTGTTCATTAGCAGAGGTTTTAAAATGCCAATGTTAACAATTTGGTGACAAAATTCCTCACAATGACTGTTTTACGAGCGTGCATTGCACAGTTCCCACGCACGCTCGTAGGTTTGCGAATTTTCAATATTTCCACTCCAGATTTTCAACATTGCCATTTTACCACACTTCCTTATGAGCAGTACAGCTGTCATTTTGCACATCCTACCCAAAACGTGTTTCCGCCTATGTAGCACACAATGGGGGTAACAAAAAGGTCATGCTGAAAATTTATTGTGCAAATACCAGCAATCACAGGGCATTAGGGTAAAGCACCATACATGCCAAACACCACTGCAAATACCTGCGTGAGCGTTCAGCATTGACAAATGCTTGTTAGAATTTTGTCACCAAATTTTCAACACAGCCATTTTAGACCTCTGCTCATAAACAGTGTCACTGTGATTTTCTTAATGTGTCCCATACATTGAGTTCGCACCGACTGCGCCATTGTCGCGCTACATGGTAAATGCGTTTGGGCAGGATGTGAAAAATAACAGCTGTACTGCTCATGAGGAGGTGTGGTAAAATACCAATGTTGAAAATCTGGGTGGAAATATTGAAAATTCGCAAACCTAGCGTGCGTGGGAACTGTGCAACTGCAGCGCGTAAAACAGTCATTTTAGGAATTTTTTACCAAATTTCAACATTGCCATTTTAAACCTCTGCTAATGAACAGTGTCACTGTGATTTTCTTACTGTGTCCCATACATTGATTTCGAGACACCGACTGCACCATTGTGCACTACATGGGCGGAAACACATTTTGGGCAGGATTTGAAAAATGACAGCTGTACTGCTCATAAGGAGGTTTGGTAAAATGGCAAAGTTGAAAATCTGGAGTGAAAATATTGAAAATTCCAAACGATGACAGGCATGTGAACTGCACATGCACACGTGAAACAGTCATTTTTAGTGAATTTTTTCACCAAAGTTTCAACATAGCCATTTTAAGACCTCTGCTCATGAACAGTGTCACTGAGATTTTCTTAATGTGTCCCATACATTGATTTCGCACACCGACTGCGCCATTGTGCGCTACATGGGCGGAAACACGTTTTGGGTGAGATGTGAAAAATGACAGCTGTACTACTCATAAGAAGGTGTGGTAAAATGGCAATGTTGAAAATCTGGACTGAAAATATTGAAAATTCGCGAACTTACGAGGCCTGCATGGGAACTGCATAGCGCTGCGCTCGTAAAACAGTCATTTTTGAATTTTTGCACCAAATTTTCAACATGGGGTTTTTGGGAACCCTTCTCATGAATGTTGTCACTGTCATGGCATTATTCAGGCCCAAAGGGTGATTTCATGCAGTGACTGCGAAATCACCCTTCGGGCCCCAATAACGCCATGACAGTGACCTCATTCATGAGAAGGGGTCCAAAAACCCCATGTTGAAAATTTGGTGCAAAAATTCCAAAAAATGTCTGAGATATGCAATAAAGTTGAAAAGCCCCTATCTAGCCCATTATACAGCTTACCGGCATTTCCTCAGTTCACGGTCGGCTTTGAAGAGTGCAGACGTGTTCCCGGTCCACCGAAGATCGTCGCCCGAGGTCCGGAGGTAAGTATGGGGTGAGGGGGTGGGAGGCTGGAAAGCAATGGGTGGGTGCGGGTTGTGGGAGGGGGACTGGGAGAAGTGCCGTGGGACCGCTTTTGGTTTACAGGTGAAAAAAAAAAAAGACTACGTGGGACATTTGCCACACTGGGTGGGCTCCAGCGTGACAGAAGGATGGCTGGGGGCCAAGGGAGCCGACGGGGATTGGGCACACCCCGGGCAAACAACACGGGACGCTTGCTACGCTGGGGTGGGCCTCAGCATGGCAGAAGGATGGCTTAGGGGCCGTGGAGCCGACAGGGGATTGGGCACCCCGTCGGCAAACGCGTGGGGCGTTGCCACACTGGGGTGGTCTCCCCGGCGCGGCAGCAAAGATTTGGGGCGATGTGACGGGGGAGGCGTGACGCAGGGGGGCGGCGTGACGTGGTGCTCTGTATGACAGCAGTGGTTTTCTTTGAATCAAAGACCACCGCTGTCATACACAGCTCCCGCACCCATTGGTGCAGGACCGCCATGCCTGCTCAACGGAGCAGTGGATTGAAAGGGAGAGGGACACCTCCAAAGTGTGCTACTCTCCTAAAACGTTCCTTGCGCATGCGCGCAAGCGAGCGTAAAAATGAACTGTGTTATCTAAGTTTTTAGTAACCCCCCCAAAGCAGCCACATGCCTTGTAAACCTCAGTGTAGTTACACCCCAGTTTCCCCAATACTGCTTCATGGGGCATGGAATCCAGCATAAAAAATTTCTCTATGAATAGAACAGGACCTGTCAAGGCTGTCAGACAATGTTTTGGTGGTCGCATCTCCAAAATATTTGAAAATGCCAAAATGGCTGGCCTATGAGTCACTACACAGATGCCAGCACTGAAGTCAGGGGTAGGGAAGATATGATATAGGTTTTTTTTTTATTTTCAATAAAAGACCCCAGACTCACCACAGAGCATCTAAACCCCCAGAGCATCTGATCTCCTGCTTTAGTTGGTTTGGGATACAGGGGCCCATCTCAAATTACTTGACCTGGGCCCCAAAATTCTTAGCTGCAGCCCTACAGCAGGCAGAAGAAACACAACCTTACTCATTGTGTATGCCCTGGCTATCAGCTATAGACTAACTAAAAACTGATAAAAAAGCAGATAAACAACAAAGCAAGGGCGGCTCTGTTAAAGGAAAACTCGATAAATCTGTACCCTCCCTCCCTCTGAAAACTTTACCTCCCCTTACCCCCCAATCCAACTTTTTAGCTAGAAATGCACATTTTTTTACACTGCTACTTTATTTTTATTTTTAAAAGTCCACGAACTGGGAATATGGTGGACGCTGGGGGGCTCCATGCACTACAATACTTTCAGGGGTGGGAGGGTATAGACTTATCGAGTTTTCCTTTAAAGATCAATGACAACAGGCTAGTCATCAGGCATTTATACTGTAGTTTAGCCAGAGTGTGCTGTTCACTGCCTCCCTGGCAAGTTTTACATGTCTCACAATAAAATACATATATATTTTTTGTAATGATTACCGTTTGCTTGAAGTGCCTTCAAACAGTGTAAACTGCTCACTGACTAAATGGGAGCCGTGAGCCTGCGGTGAAGTTGTGACCTAATTTTCGAGCTGTCACAGACTGCTGTTCATTTTCCCAGTATACCCATTATTGAGCTCTTCACACTGACTGGAGATTGACAGGTTTCTAAAATCCGATTTTCCTTTCCAACAACTCATAGTCTGTACCTAATTTATTAGTATCCCTGCTCATATTTCAGCTTTCTTTGCTTTACTACTTGCTGTTTCCAATCACTGTGACCCGATCTGAATTGCAGCTGTCATTTCTCCACTATCGGTGTCTTCCTCTCTGACACTTTCTAGTGGTACTGCAACAGTTTCCTATCATTTTAATTTTTATGTTGTTGACATGCCTTACACTTGAAAACTAATTTATTGCTGATAGTGTCTTGACATGTTTTAATTTTTTTTTGGGAGGCAGTTTAGCGCAGTGGTTTAAGGCTCCGAGCTGCAGATCTGGTGAAATCCAGCAGACCAGACCAGGGTTTGAATCCCACAGCTTCCACTTTCAGACTGTGACCCTGAGCAAGTCACTTAACTTCCCTGTGCTCCCAGGTCACACCTGTAAAAAAGCTTTCAGCTTAGTGTGCTAGTCCTGGTTAAACAACTAACAAAAAAAAAAATATTATGCGGCCAGATGTTAGCAGTCTTTAGTGAAGAGACGCAATTCTGTAATTGCAGCATCCCACGTCACTGCTGATGTGTTGAGCTGTCACAAGAGTTTCAGCAGATGTTTTGGAGTTGGTCCGTGTAATTAACAGCTGTTTCTGGAACTGTAGTCATTATGACACTTGGACAGCTGGTTCTGATTAATCTATGCTTTTTGTAATATAAAAATGTGTTATTGAGTGTCTCTCATGAGACATTCTGAGACAGCCTGTGGGTTAACATCCCCCCCCCCCACATGTTTGGACTCTGAAGCTACAACATTTTTCAGCACTGTAAGAATATAAGAATACATTAGCTAGGCAAGTCTAAGTGTATGGTTGGTAGGAAACTGCACTTTTAAACCTGTTTTTTTTTAAGTGATTGTAATGTTTAGTGATATATGGTTCTGTGTTTTACATTTTGTTTTTTTATCTATTTTAAAGTAAACCTTTATTTTTAGAGACTACTTGGTGTGCCTTTGAAATTCTTTATTTGACAAGTGAAGCAAATATGGTTAAAGCTGACACTGTGCAAAAGCTTACTGATTTTACCAAACTGGGAAAAGGTAAGAGTTTATTCTGAAGTCTTTCATAGAGTTTTAAGGGTTCATTCTGTACACTTGGTTAGGTGCCCGTAGGCAAAAGATATCTGGCCCCCCAAAGAGCAGAATTATCTGAGCCTGTACATTGCGTATGCTAGCAAGAGGTTCACAGTTTGATTCCCTCCAGAACTTGAGACTAAAGGTTGACTCGAACCCACAAAACAGACAGGAGGGTTACCCTGTTCTGTTCCTGTTCACAAGACTATGCTCGGAGGTTGGTACTGTGGGAGCAGAGGGCCTGACCTGCTGAGTGGGGTTGTGACAGATTGGTTGGCAGTGGTGTGCATAAGTTTGGTATTACAAGCTTTTATTGTTCAGTGTGTCGGCTTGATACTGTCAGCTCACTTGCAAAAAAAGAAAAGGCAGTGATTTATTTTAAAAAAAGGAAACAGAACTATATCACTTGGCTTACAGTCAAGTTCCTACCTGTTTTATTTTTTTTCTCTAAAGTACAACTCAGAGTAGCTGTAGTTAGGGAAGAAGATGGTTTCCAACTACAGCGGGCACACTGTAGACTACCTAAAGCAGTTGTGCAGGGACAGAGGAGTCCCGTTTGAGGTGAAAGCCACCAAGCAGAACCTCATGGATGCCCTGATGGTAGCAGATACCCAGAGCATCGAGTCACAGACAGTGACTGTAAAGGACCGAACCTTGACTGTGGAAGGGCTAATGGCCAGTGCAGTGTCCAGATCCGATGAGGAGGGCAACAGGCCAGTGCCAGCGAAGGGCCACAGCAGCAGGAGAAGGTCACCAGTATCCTGGACCCAGAAGTACTCAGGCTGCAAACTGAGTTGCGCAGAATGGAGCTGGAGTTCCAGAGGGAGAGGGACCGTGAAAAGTGGGAGGCAGATCATGAGGAGCGTGAACACCAGCGAGCTGCAGAGGAGAAGAGGGAGCAAGAACGGTGAAAGGCAGACCATGAACAGTGGGAGACTGACCGTGAGGAGCATGAGCACCAGAGGCAACATGAACTGGAGAAGCTATGACTCCAACCACCAGCACCAGAGCAGGTAAGTGGCTTGGGTTTAACTGGGACTACATGACTGGGTTACAAATTGAATTCCAAATTGATAGCTGAATTTAAAGAGGGGGAGGATATGGATACCTTTTTAAATTCTTTTGAAAAAGTTTGTATTCAGGCTAAAATTCCTAGGGAGTCCTGGAGCTTCCAGCTATCCCCGCTACTTACAGGGAAATCTAGGGATGCACTGGGTCAAATGGACAATGAGGACAGCAATGATTACAGCAAACTAAAAGCTGCACTGTTAAAAAAATTTGAATTAACTGCTGAATCATACAGAGCTAAATTCCGTAAGCTCAGGAGAAGCCCTGACATGAGCTACGAGGAGCTAGCCATGAAAAAAACATCAGTTTTTAAAACGTTGGTGGGAAGGAATTGAAACAAACTCTGTTGATAAAATTTACAATGTGATTTTGTTAGAACAGTTTTTCTGGGCATGCCCAGCAGAGCTGAAAACCTGGCTGGAGGACCGAGATCCCAAAACAGTGCAAGAGGCTGCTGAACTCTCAGACAGCTATGCCAAGAGCAGACCTGCTCTGACAGCGAATGGGGTGGGCGTGGCAGTGCAGAAAGGGAAAAGTGTACCTTCAGGGCAGCTAAAACCCCTCACTGCCTCCACAGAAACCAGTTAGCCCCAGGTTTCAGAGAAAAGATTTCTCTGAGAAAAGAAATGAATGTTGGTTGTGTAAAGAAACTGGGCATATTGCCAGACAGTGTCCCAAAAAGTCGAGCAATACACAACAGGAGGCTAGGAAAGAAGTGGGTTGTTTGTGTGTCCCTGGAAGCATGCCTGTGCACATGAGGGAACACATGCACCCAGTCATGGTGAATGGTGTACAGATGCAAGGGTTAAGGGACACAGGGGCATCCCTGACATTGGTAAAAGGGGATCTAGTAGAGCCTGGTCAGCTTATACCCCAATAAATACGTCACTGTACAGGACTTTATTGGTAAGGAGAAAACATTGCCCCTCGCTAGTGTTCTCCTAGACTGGGGTGAAACAGGGGGAACTGTGCAACAGGTGGCTGTAGTCAAAACCTTAGCAGTGGACATCATCCTTGGTAACAATCTCCAACAGGGGATGGTATGTGCGGTTACCCATAGCCAAGCGGCAAGGGAAAATTGTAGTTCCCTGAACCCCACAGAAGCCATTGTGGAAACCACTGGGAGGCTGGTTCCCCAGCCTGTGTCTCCTGATATGGAGATTAATGAAAAGGGGATAGAAATTTCCCCAGTAGCAGTTAACCACACAGCTACAGAGGGTTACTCTGAGGAGGAAGGGGTGACCCTTTGTCAGAGAGTTGGGAATGACAGTGATCCTGAATGCCCTGATGCTAGTGCTAGGAACCCTAGTTTAGCGACTGAAGGGGACCTGTCCCATGTCTTGGGAATGTGTAAGGAGTTTGCAGCTGCTCAGAGAAGTGATCCTAGTCTAGAGAAGCTGAGGGCTTGGGCAGACTCTGACGGAGCACAAGGAGGTGACGGTGAACATAAGGTTTATTGGGAAAATGGACTGATGTATACTCAGGCTGTGCAGACAGGGGGAGGGATGCTAGGCAGGCAGCTTGTTGTTGCCCAGGGGTATCGTGAGCAGTTGCTCAAGATTGCACATGATATTCCCTTGTCTGGCCATCTGGGGATCGCACACACTACGCAGCAGTTGGCCCAGAATCTCCATTGGCCTAACTTCACCCAGCAGGTGAAGGAGTATTGCAGGTCTTGTCACCGGTGCCAAGAAATAGGGAAGGCGGGCAAGAAAATACAACCAGTCCTGATTCCATTGCCCATAGTGGAGGAGCCATTCCAGAGGGTGGGAATGGATATTGTGGGGCCTTTAAATACCCCCAGCTCCTCAGGGAAGAGATTAATCCTGACTGTGGTGGATTATGCCACCCGGTACCCAGAGGCAGTCACCCTATCCTCATTGAGGACAGACAAAGTGGCAGATGCCCTACTTGAGATTTTCTCCCGTGTTGGGTTTCCACAGGAGGTTATCACCAATCGAGGGGGTTCCTTCATGTCAGACCTGATGAAATATTTACGGGAGAAGTGTGGGGTGGTGCAGAGATGCACGACACCGTATCACCCACAAGCCAGTGGGCTTGTGGAAAGATTTAATGGTGCCCTGAAGTCAATGCTCTGGCCATTTGCTGAACAGCATGGGAGGGACTGGGAGAAATACCTTCCCCACCTATTGTTTGCATACAGGGGAGGTGCCCCAAGAGTCGACAGGATTTTCCCCCTTCGAACTCTTATACAGATGCCGGGTACGTGGGCCCCTAGACTTGATCCGAGAGGACTGGGAAGGCAAGCACGCCACCCAGGGAACTCCCATTGTGGATTACGTCCTTAGGTTTAGGGAAAGGCTGAAGGAGCTTATGGGGACAGCCCAGAGCCACCTGGCAGCTGCCCAACAGAAACAAAAAGTGTGGTACAACCACAGAGCCAGAGCTCTCTCGTACATGGTGGGTCAGGAAGTCACAGTCCTTATTCCGGTCTGGAAAGACAAGCAGCAGGCTGAGTGGGCAGGACTGTACAAAGTAGTTAGGGAAGGTAAATGACGTGAACTATATTATAGAGTTACCTGACAGAAGACAGACAGAAAGGATGTACCATGTCAACATGATGAAGCCATATGCAAATAGAGATGACATGGTGTTTGCAGTGTGTAGTCCTGGTGAGGGGACGGATGAAGGAGACCTCCTTCTGGACTTGCTGGAAAAAGGAAGCAGGAGTCCTCTGTGGAGGCAGTTAAATTGTCTCCCCAGCTGACCCCGAACAAGATCCAAGAAGTAAGGGAGGTTTTAGCAGACTTTGCCTCATTGTTTAGCGTCAAGCCTGGACTAACCCCCTTAGCGATGCGTGATGTGGAGACAGAGACACAGACGCCCATACAGCGGACAGCATATCAGGGGTCAGAGGCTGTTCAAAATGACATTAGGAGGGAAGTGGAGGAGATGCTGGATTTAGGGGTAATCCAGAGATCCCACAGCCCTGGGCCTCATCCGTAGTCCTTGTGCCCAAGCCAGATGGCTCTACTCATTTCTGTGTGGACTATCATGGACTGAATGCAGTCACAAAGTCAGACACCTACCCGATGCCCCAGATGGATGAACTCCTGGACAAGCTGGGAGGGGCAACCTACCTTACGATCATTGACCTGACCAAGGGGTATTGGCAGGTAGAGTTGACGGACAGAGCTAGGGAGAAGTAGGCCTTCATCACTCCGATAGCTTATTTGAATTTAAAGTAATGCCTTTCAGAATGAAGAACGCCCCGGCCACTTTCCAAAGGTTGGTGAACAGGTGTTAAAAGGTGCTGAGGAGTATGCCGTGGCATACCTGGATGACATTGCTTTCTTTAGTGCCAGCTGGGAGGAACACCTGTCCCACCTTAGGGAAGTGCTGGGCAGGATACAGAGGGCTGGGCTCACTGTCAAAGCAGAGAAGTGCCACGTGGCCATGGGAGAGGTGGCATACCTCAGGCATGTAGTAGGCCGGGGACAGCTCCATCCTAACCAAATAAAAATAGAGGTAATCCAGGCATGGCCCAGACCAGAAATGCAGAAGCGGGTCAGGAGTTTTCTAGGGACAGAAGGGTACTATAGGAAATTTGTACCCAATTACAGTGCCCTGGCTGCTCCCCTATCTGACCTGATAAAGAAAAGGATGCCAAAGAAAATTACCTGGGGGCCAGCCTGTGAAGAAGCCTTTACCAGATTGAAGGAGGCACTGTGCAGTGCTCCTGTTTTGACAAGTCCTGACTATAGCAGACCCTTTATAGTTCAGACTGACGCCTCAGATGTGGGTATTGGGGCAGTACTGAGTCAGACATCCAGCCAAGGGAAAGATCACCCTGTAGCATATCTGAGTAAAAAGTTACTTCCCAGGGAGCAGGCATACTCCACTGTGGAAAAGGAGTGTCTTGCCATAGTGTGGGCCCTAAAGAAGTTGGAGCCATACTTGTATGGGTAGCATTTTGTGGTACAGACTGACCACAACCCCCTGGTTTGGCTGATAAAGATGGGAAAAAACAATGGTAGATTGCTAAGATGGAGTCTTGCTTTGCAAGGGTATGACATGACAATTCTACATAGGGCTGGAGTGAAAATCAGAACTCAGATGGGTTGTCTCGCATCTAAGAGGAGTGAACTGATATTTGAAGCTTATCCCATGCAGGGGATACAGCCCCCAAATTCAGTCTAGGTAGGGAGGATTGTGATGCTTGAACAGCTGATTCTGATTAATCTATGCTTTTTATAATATAAAAATGTGTTATTGAGTGTCTCTCATGAGACATGCTGAGACAGCATGTGGGTTAACACCCCCCCCCCAGGTTTCAGCTAAAAGATAAAAGCCAGGAGATAATTAAAGGCTAGAAGAGACCTAAATTAAGGATCTCCTGTTTGTCTGGCTTAATTGTAGCTGCCAGCTGCTGGGCTGGAAATCGTAAACTTTTATGACGTTTAGAGGAAGAATACAGGTTATGTCACTTAGGTGCTACGTCATAAATGCTCTTTGATGTCTGTAAAGATCAGGATGCTGCTCATGGATGAAAGAAAGAACTTGGAAAATTACAGACTTGATTGGGAAGTCATGTGGGGACATGAGTTTTTGCTGATGTCATCTATTAATTTACCTCCTGCTTGATAAGACATCCTGATTGTATAATTTTTAATAAACAGAGGAGGAGCTGGGTGACATCATGGAGAAGGCACAGTCAATACAGTTTTTTTAATTATGCTGTAACTGACCTTTAGACACACACATGTTTGGACTCTGAAGCTACAACATTTTTCAGCACTGTAAGAATGTAAGAATACATTAGCTAGGCAAGTCTAAGTGTATGGTTGGTAGGAAATTGCACTTTTAAACCTGTTTTTTTTAAGTGATTGTAATGTTTAGTGATATATTGTTCTGTGTTTTACAATTTATTTTTTTATCTATTTTAAAGTAAACCTCTATTTTTAGAGACTACTTGGTGTGCCTTTGAAATTCTTTATTTGACAAGAGAAGCAAATATGGTTAAAGCTGATACTGTGCAAAAGCTTACTGATTTTGCCAAACTGGGAAAAGGTAAGAGTTTATTCTGAGATCTTTATCATAGAGTTTTAAGGGTTCATTCTGTACATCTGGTTAGGTGCCTGTAGGCGAAAGATATCTGCCCACCTAAAGAGCAGAATTATCTGAGCTTGTACATTGGGTACACTAGCAAGAGGTTTACGTTTGAATCCCTCCAGAACTTGAGACTAAATGTTGATTCAAACCCACAGAACAGACAGGAGTGTTACCCTGTTCTGTTCCTGTTCACAATACTGCGCTCGGAGGTTGGCACTGTGGGAGCAGAGGGCCTGACCTGCTGAGTGGGGTTGTGACAGTCATTACATTTTCTTGGCCCTTTATAGCTTTGCTTACTGTGACCCACCAGCCTGCTGCTAGTTGTTTTCTACTGCCACTATATAGATGGGATGTCATGGGAGGATGGGGTGGTACCTGAAGACTGGAGGAGGGCGAATGTGATTCCCCTTCACAAAAGTGGGAGCAAGACAGAGGCAGGAAACTATAGACCTGTCAGTTTGACCTCCTTGGTAGGGAAAATGATGACATCACCTCTGAAGGAAAGAATTGTTGAGTGCCTAGAGGCCAGTGAGGCACAGGACCCAAGGCAGCATGGATTCACAGTGGGAAGGTCATGTCAGGTGAATCTAATCGATTTCTTTGAATGGGTGACCAAAGTACTGTAGTAGACCAGGGAGGGGCTGTGGACATGGCCTAGCTAGACTTCAGCAAGGCATTTGACACAGTCCCACACAAAAGATTAATAAACAGATTAGCCAGCCTGGGAGTGGGTGGTAGCCTGGGTAAAACATTGGCTGGACAACAGGATGCAGAGGGTAATAGTAAACAGAGTCCACAGTGAAGAAAGGGGGGTTACTAGTGGGGTGCCGCAGGGTTCAGTACTGGGTCCAGTCCTTTTTAATATCTTTATAAGTACATTGCAGAGGGACTAGAAGGAAAAGTATGTCTCTTTGCAGACGACACAAAGACCTGCAACAGGGTTGATACACAACATGGGGTGGAATGGATGAGAAGGGACTTGGCAAGGTTGGAGGAATGGTCAAATGTATGACAGCTTAGATTCATCGCAAAGAAGTGCAAAATAATGCACCTGGGAAACAAAAACCCAGGGGAAGAGTACACGATGGGGGGTGAGATACTGACAACAACAAAAATGGAAAGGGACCTGGGGGTAGTTATAGCAGATGACCTGAAGGTGGGCAAGCAATGTGAGAAGGCAGTAAGGAAGGCTGGGGGGATACTGGGATACATTGGGAGAGGCATCACAGTAGGAAACAGGAAGTTATCCCTCTGTACAGACAGTTGGTGAGACCCCATCTGGAGTACTGTGTGCAGTTCTGGAGACCCCATCTCTGCAAAGACATAGGATGGATGCTGTCCAGAGGAGGGTAACCAAAATGGTGCAGGGTCTGCACCAGAAGAGATATGAAGAGAGACTAAAGGAGCTTATTATGTATGCCCTTGAGGAAAGGAGGGAGAGGGGGGACATGATAGAAATGTTCAAGTACCTCAAGGGAATCGACAAAGTTCAACAGGGTAGAATCTTTTAGAAAAAGAGATGTGCCAGAACAAGGGGGCACAATTTGAAGATGGGGGGAATGGCTCAGAGGTAATGTGAGAAAGTATTTTTTTAACGGAGAGGGCTGTGGATGCATGGAACAGCCTGCCTTAGGAGGTCGTGAAGTCAAAACCAGTGAGGCAATTCAAGAATGCAGGGGACAGACATAAGAAAGTTCTAGTGGGGGGTAGGAGGAAGTAGTCTGTTGGTTAACTAGGATCTGCAGCTTATCCATTAGGTAAGGAAATGGGAAGACTAGGTGGGCCAAGTTTATTATAAGACTAGGGGATCTTTAGCAGTGTCCTGATGAACATTCTGTTCCGTCAATAAAACTGATTGATGTAACCCACCACACACACACACACACACACACACACACACACACACACACACACACTCATTCTCTCTAGTGGTTCTGTGCAGCTTTCCCACTCACAAATTACAACTAAATAAATATATTATCCTGGGAGAAGAAAGAAAGTAATACATATGATATGTTTTTGTATGAATGGACCTTTGTGCTGCTGACCACCGTGGTGTGGGTACAGGGGTGCTTGTTAGTGTGCAATTACAACTAAGAGTCAGCTATAATCTAACATGGAAAAAAAATGTATTTTAAAGCAAACAAACCCCCAGAGCCCTGGCCTTTCTCCTTATTATCAGGGCTCCATGAAATTCTCCGGCACAACTGAAACATTTCAGAGGTTCATTACAGTAAGAATGGCACATGTCTGGGGTTGTCTAAATTACATTTAAAAATATAGGAAAGGATACTGCAAGTTATTTTAAGGAGTGTTTTAACTTGTTATTAATAAATAATAAAGATTGTCAAACAACCCTCTGAGAATCAGTTTTTTAAAAGAGCGTAACGTAAGTTTCTGTAAAAAGTGCTTATAAAATGCTGTTTGGGCACATTTTCACAAGGATGCCACTGGTTTTCAAGAATTTCATGACAGATTCCATATACTATACGCCAATTTTCACATAAATCGTGACTTCCATAAAAATGTGATTATACAATGGCAAGAAAGAATCTTTTTTTTTTTTTTTACCAGGAGAGACACACTAACCTGAAAGCTTGTTTACAGGTGCAACCTGGGAGCACAAGGAGGTTAAGTGACTTGCTCGAGCCTCGAGGAAAGGAGGGAGAGGGGGGACATGATAGAAACTTTCAAGTACCTCAAGGGAATCAACAAAGTCCAAGAGGGTAGCATCTTTCAAAAAAAGAGGTGTGCAAGAACAAGAGGGCACAATTTGAAGATAGAGGGGGGGCGGCTCAGAGGTAATTTAAGGAAGTATTTTTTCACAGAGAGGGTTGTGGATGCATGGAATGGCCTTCGGAGGAGGTTGTGGAGTCAAAATCAGTGGTGGAATTCAAGCATGCATGGGATAGTCATAAGGCAATTCTGGGGGGTGGGGGTAGAAAGAAGTAGGCTGCTGGTTAACTAGGATCTGCAGCTTATCCAGTAGGTAGGGAAATGGGCAGACTGGGTGGGCCAAGCGGTCCTTATCTGCCATCAAATTCTATGTTTCTATGTTTCTATGTTTCTCAGGGTTACATAGTATGCAAGTGGGGGCTGTGGGATTCAAACCCAGGTCTCCAGGTTCGCAGCTCAGAGCCTTAAACCACTGCGTTATACTGCCTTCCCTCTTGGACTGTGATTGGTCAGTCTGGGGCTGGACCCATGGAGGTCTCAGCCTCACTGTGAATTATTTGGAGCTACATCTCTTTTTCTGCATCCCCTCTTAAGAAACAAAAATAATTTTCCACACTAATAAAAACATTCTTTGAAATTATTTTTTTGTTCTATATATAACAACAAGCTATTGTATAATAGGAATAATGCACTCCAGGGTGTGTGTGTCATGCTGAGATACCACCATGCCTGGGGCATTGGACACACTTGGCCTGTGCCTTCGTGCCCAACTCCCCCAGGTGTGGCATTATCCCACATGACACACACCCTGTCATGCATTATTCCTTTATTTACACATTGCACTACCTATTATATTAAGCCCCTTGCTTGCCTCCTTCAGTCTGCAATCACCTCTGCATGTCCCACTGTTGTAATGACACATTCAAGCACTGTAAGTAACCTAACCCACATCTGTGTATCTGGCATGTGCACTGGTTTTGTATGGGCTTCTTTGTAGTCTGCAGTACCAAGAGACAGGACTTGTTAAAATTCGGAATTGATCGAGAACCAGACTGCGGGGCGCTTGAAACCTGAACAGATTGAGACACCTGGAACATGTGTCTGGAACTGGAATTGTGGAATGCTGCCAGCCAGTTCTGGACCCCGAATGCACCCGGAGTTGAATGCAAGGGTTCTAGATGCAGAACCTGCATGCTGTATTCCAGCTTTCTGGTTCAGGACACCTGGTTCTAGGTACAGTATGATGCAGGAATCAGTCAGTTCCAGCTCTACATGCATTTGGGTTCTGGACTGATTATTCTTTTCACCCATACCCCAAAGGACCCCCGTACAAATGAGATATTGTATACCTTGAGGCCACACCACCGTCTGTCTGATGTAAATTTAAAATAAATGGGGGGGATAAATGCAGTGCAGCTTGGCAAATGCAGTATCTGATAAAGTAACAGATCTTTGGTTACTGTGGTTCAAATATATGGAATAATGTACAGGTAACCACATAGACAAGGTTGTCATTCCATCAAGGGGGTGAGATAACATCACAGATCTGGAGAGCAAAGCTTGAGATGTCTCTATGATGTGATGTCAGCCCAAGATAAAAGCATCAGCCTTGTTGTGTGTGGTTGCCCATACATTATTTTGTATAGGATATGTTTCAGCTTATTTACTTTCTTTCTAAATGTGTCTTGAACTGCAGGCAAATAAACAGAAACCAACAGGATAAGATTAAAAATGTTTACTGTGATGTAAGTAAACGCTACAAGAGCCGGCACCATTTCTAGTAGTCCATCTTTTAACAAACAGTCCACTTCGGGTGTTTTCAGTCTTGCTGAGTCTGACATCTCTACTGTGGTACTCTAGTGCTCTGACCTAAGTACTGTGGTACAACAGCATTCTGGCATTACTACTGTTGTACAGCAGCATTATATTATCAGTGTAACCCCCCTGCAAATGGGGGTTCCCAAAAGACTTCCAGGAGCTTGCTTGAATGCTCCAAGCCTGAATGGTGTTTGGCGTTTAAGCCATTTATCAGTGAGTGTTTTTAGAACCTCTGGTACTGTCTCTTTAAGAGCTGTCTGCTTGCAGACATAATTAGTTTGTATGGGGACTGTGTGCTTCTCTGTTTGAGTACCACTCGAGCTGCTGCCAATTCACTCCAATTTTGCAGTCACTAGGAGTGCAAAGGAACCTATCTGAAAGATGTAACTGTTTGCTAGAAATCATTTAGAGTAATAATGAAATGACAGTTTGTCTAACCTGCTTTCTTTGCAGTCAGAACTGTGTCTGCCTAGTTCCTCATTCTGGTTTTGAACTGCTGAACTGGACCAATCAGTGTGGGTAAGCTAGCTCTAAATGGTGCCTTGGACGAATCAGAACTTGACTCATAATCTGAGCCAGCCATAAGAGGATTGTATGGGCAGTGACTCTGGGAGATGTAGTTTAGACTTCGGCGCCTTTTTGGACCAACAGCAGCAGTCTATTGTGAGTGACAGCCAATCCAGTCAAGAACTGGGAGGAACTCAAAGGAAGTGCCCGGTTTTGTCTGTTGGGATTTTCAGTTGAGCTCTGGCAGTGAAGGGGAAAGGAACCCTGTGCTCCTTCAGTGCACAGTTTTAGTCAAAAAACATGTGTAAGGTCCAGAGTTCCGGTCTGCAGCTTGTTAGGACTGAATCCGTCCTGTGAAGAGAATCAAAGGATATCTGAAGAGTAGAAACCAGGCTCACCCTGTAGAAGACTGGAGGAATTGCTGAAAATTGCACTTGGTCTGTCAGGAACTGAATCTGCTGTGTGTTCTCCGGGTATTGTGCAGTAATTGCGATCGGGATACAGATGCAACCTGCCTGGTATATAGTGCTTTCTTTTACCATATAAATGTGTGAAGAGGTTTGTGTACCTCAAGTGAATCCTGCTGCCATTAGCGACTTTTGCCTGTGACTGTTTACCATATAAATGTGTGAGGAGTCTCTTGAGCTCAAGAGTAGCCCTGCTGACATTGAAGGACCCTATCTTATTTGGAGGTCATGAGTACTAATTCAGGTCGCCCTGTTGAATTGCCACATTAAACCAAATGGAATTACTGTACTGCTGACTGTTTAATTCTCCTTTTCTCTGTGTGAAAGGGCCCTATCAGCTGCCACGGTTTGGACTAGCCCTAGGACTTGGGTACCCAGGACAGTAACTGATAGGGATAGGCTCAGCACAGAGCCATAGGTAGATGAGTAGAGTGATAAGCTAATTAACCTGATTTCCCCCTGTCCTTGTTATATCCCTCTAAATAAATCAGATCTGCTTGTTTCAGCAAAGTTATACTGCCTGAGGTATTTGTCTATGTTAAAGTACTGTACTGTGATTGTTGCACTGTATCTTATTTCACAGGAGGTCCCAGTGCCGGAACCAGTCCTAGGGGTAAGTGTATACTGTAAAGGTAATTCTGATATATTGTGTGGGCCACTAGTGGGAAGAAAGGGGGGGTTGCAGTGTCCCAGAGGGCTGTGACCAAGTTAGTTTAACTATTGTAAACCCTGACCTCTGGGTGGAGGCACCCGCCATTGGATCCAGGCCCCTCAACCTGTTAGTGGCAAATCAGGCAGGGGTAGTAGCCCCTGGGATAGCGCCATCTAGGGGTTACATCAGTACTCTGGTACAACAGTATTTTGACATCACTACTGAGGTACATCATCATTCTGACATCACTGCTACTGAACAAAAGCATTATGTCAGCAGTGCTATGGTACAGTAGTACAGCAGTATCTTGACATCACTACAGTGATACAAAGAGCATTCTGTCATAACTACTGTGGTACAGTATCATTCTGATATCACTGCTATGGCAAAACAGCATGTCACTATTGTGGTGCAGCACAATGTTGACATCACTACTGCGGTACAACAGCACACTGATATTACTAATGTGGTACAACAGCATTCTGACATCACTGCTGTGGTACAACCACATTCTGACATCACTACTGTGGTACAACCGCATACTGACATCACTACTGTGGTACAACATCTTCTGACATCACTACTGTGGTACAACATCTTCTGACATCACTGCTGTGGTACAACATCATTCTGTCAGCACTGCTGTGGTACAGCAGCATTCTGACATCCCTACTGTGGTACAACAGCACACTAATATTACTAATGTGGTACAACAGAATTCTGACATCACTACTGTGGTACAACTGCATTCTATCATCAATACTGTGGTACAACTGCATTCTGACATCACAACTGTGGTACAACATCATTCTGACATCACTGCTGTGGTACAACATAATTCTAACATCACTGCTGTGGTATAACAGCATTCTGACATCACTGCTGTGGTACAACAGCATTCTGTCATCAATACTGCGGTACAACAGTATTCTGACATCACAACTGTGGTACAACATCTTCTGACATCACTGCTGTGGTACACCATCATTCTGACATCATTGCTGTGGTACAACCGCATTCTGACATCACTAATGTGCTACTACAGCATTCTGACATCACTGCTGTGGTACAACCACATTCTGACATAACTTTATTTATTTATTTAAGAGTTTCACCAGGAAGGCATACTAAGCAGTGTACCACTCAATTCCAGATGCGCTCTGGGGGAATAGGGATATATAGGATACAGTAATAATAGATGTTACATACATAAACATGTGCAGTACAGTTCAATTTAGAGCAGATAAGTCATATATACAAATAGCAAGTTTACAGACAGGTGGTATGATGTGCCCTGGGGGTATAGAGATAGGCAGGGTACAGTAATAATAGCATTTACATACATATACATGTTCAGTATAGTTCAAATTTAGAGCCAACAAAATCTTATGTACAAATAGAGGTAAACAGACAGGTGGTAACAGAAGGGAGCAGCATGCACTGATGTACGGAAATACCCAGCTACACATAGTAAGCGGGGGTTGGCAACAGTGGGAAGAAAACAGTGGCAACAGTAAACAGCTGGCAACAAGGTTGCAAGGGATTCAACGGGGCAGGATGCAAGAGCAAGTGGTACTGAAATGAGTCTTAAGAAGGGCATTCTGGTGTGGAGTGCCTGTGGGGTGTCTAATATCGGCCGACAGGGAGTTCCATAATTTGGGCAACCTGAAGCTGAAGACAGCCTGACCAGACCTGGTGGATCAGTGTGGGATGTGAAGAAGCCAAGAATCAATGTTCCTGAGTGAGTATGCCGGAGGGGGAAGAGCATTTAGGAGGACGCCAGGGAGGGAGTGATCACACCAGAATTTGCAGCGTTCTAGTATAGTATAGCAATCTCCGATTGTGGAGAGAGGGGAGGCCCAAGGACTGGTAGCGGTCACAGTGATGTGTAGTAGGAGGGCAGTCCAGGGAGAACCAGAAGAAGGAGTTGAAGAGGGGGTCTAGTCTGGACAGGGAGGTTTGACTGGCTGCACAGTAGACTACATCTCCGTAGTCCATTATTGGGAGGATCATCTTTTGAACGATAGCTAGTCGTGTTGGTAGGGGGATGCAACTTTTGTTGTCATATAATGCGCCCAGCATGGGATGCAGCTTCTTATACATAGCATCAATATGCGCCGAGAAGTCAAGGTACTGGTCTAGCCAGACACCGAGGTATCTGTAGGAAGTTCAGACCTCCAGGGGGGAGCCGTCTAGTGTGTGGAACGTGGGGGGGGGGCAGGAAGGCGGGACAGTTTGGACCGAGAGCCGAAAGTGAGGGAGACAGTTTTTTTGGGGTTTAAAAATAGTTGATTTGAGTGGAACCAACATTGGATGGAGTCAAAACTCTCCTGCAGACAGGTTGCCATGGCAGTGGGGGATGAACCAGAGGCAAACAGCACTGTGTCATCTGCATACATGTGGATGGCTGTATGTGGGCAGGCAGCAGGCAGATCATTGAGAAATATAGAGAACAACAGAGGGCCTAGGACAGATCATTGGGGGACTCCACTGGTAACTGGGAGTGAGGTGGAACTAGCTGAGCCAATACAGACAGGCTGGGACCAACCTGCCAGATACGATTGGAACCAGTTAGTGGCAGACACTGTCAGTCCAGCTTGAGCAAGTTTAGACAGTAACAGGGCATGCGAGACCGTGCCGAAAGCCTTGGCCAGGTTGATAAAGATAGCCGCAGTTATCTCCCCTTTATCCATACCTGTAAGGATGGTGTTGGTGAGACGAAGGAGAGAGAGGTGGTGGTGGAGTGATTTTTTCTAAACCCAGCGTGGTAGGGGGTGAAGAATGATATGGAGTCGAGTTAGTGGGACAGCTGGGCTAGTATAAGGCACTCCTGTATTTTGGCTAGGATGGGGAGCAGCAATATGGGACGGTAGTTGCATGGGGAGGAAGGGTTGCCACCTTTAGCTAGGGGAATGACTGTGGCTTGTTTCCATATTGTAGGGACGGACCTGAGTCTAAAAGACAGGTTATAGAGAGTGGCTAGAGGGTAGGCTATGGCAGGTGCAGAAAGAAGGAGCATTTTGGAATCAAGGCCCGAGGGGCATTTACCTTTGGATGGATTGAGTGACTGAAGTATTTTTAGTACCTCACCGGGTGTAACCAGGCAGAGCAAGAAATAGGCCGGTGAGGAGACAGCAGGGGGAACAATGGGAGGGAGTGAGGGGTGAGAGGAGAGTAGAGAGGATGTAGTGTTGGTGAAATACGAGTTAAGCTCAGCGGCAACCGTGCAAGGATCAGTGATGATGCTTCCACCTATGTTGAGAGTGGGAGTAGGGGGTTGGGCCGGAGGGGTGAGAATAGATTTTATCAATTTACAGAATTGTGTTGGGTGAGAGAAATTATTGTTGAAAGCAGACTTAAAATAATTAGATTTGGACTGATGTATGAGTCTTGTGCAGGCATTTCTTCGCGAGTGGTAGTGTTGCAGAACCGTTTGAGCACCTGTTGCCTTGAAGGTATTCCAGGCTAGGTCCCTGGCTCGTAGTTGTTCCAAGAGGTTTGCTGTTACCCAAGGTAGGTGGGATCCTCTTACTATAGATCTTCTGAGTGGCGCATGGAAGTCCCAGATAGCCAGGAGGTTGGTCATAAAAAAATTGAAGGCCTCATCCGTGGAGGTAGCCCTAGGGATGTAGGACCAGTTGATGCTGGTGAGGTCATTTAGGAGTGTAGTCAGATCAAGGGATTTGTAAGCTCTGTTGTATAAAGTGCGGGGGGGCCTTGGGTCTGAAGATTTTCTGCACCATATAAATCATATGGTGGTCGCTGAGGGAGTCCGGTAGTAGGCTAGCGTTAATTATACGATGTGGGTGGGTGGTAAGGGCCCAATCTAGTACAGTATGCTTTTTGGATTTGTGGTTTAGGTGAGTGGGTTCCGTTATTTGTTGGGACAGGTTTAGAGCATTTATTTGACAGCGTGTTTTGGTGGCTGCACTGCCTAGCCAGTTCTGGTTGAAATCTCCAAGGATATGGAGTTCGCCACCAGCCATAAGGGACCTCAGGGTGCCTAGGTGGTCTAGGATGCTCGTGTAACCCCTAGATGGCGCTATCTCAGGGGCTACTACCCCTGCCTGATTTGCCACTAACGGGTTGAGGGGCCTGGATCCAATGGCGGGTGCCTCCACCCAGAGGTCAGGGTTTGCAATAGTTAAACTAACTTGGTCACAGCCCTCTGGGACACTGCAACCCCCCTTTCTTCCCACTAGTGGCCCACACAATATATCAGAATTACCTCCACAGTATACACTTACCCCCAGGACTGGTTCCGCACTGGGACCTCCTGTGAAATAAGATACAGTGCAACAATCACAGTACAGTACTTTAACATAGACAAATACCTCAGGCAGTATAACTTTGCTGAAACAAGCAGCTCTGATTTATTTAGGGATATAACAAGGACAGGGGAAATCAGGTTAATTAGCTTATCACTCTACTCATCTACACTGGCTCTGTGCACAGGCCTATCCCTATCAGTTACTGTCCCTGGGTACCAAGCCCTAGTGGCTAGTCCAAACCGTGGCAGCTGGTAGGGCCCTTTCACACAGAGAAAAGAAAATTAGTTTAAACAGTCAGCAGTACAGTGATTCCATTTGATTTAATGTGGCAATTCAACAGGGAGCGACCCTGAATTAGTACTCACGACCTCCAAACAAGATAGGGTCCTTCAACGTCAGCAGGGCTACTCTTGAGCTCCACGAGACTCCTCACACATTTTTATGGTAAAAAAGAAAGTACTATACCAGGCAGGCTGCTTCTCTATCCCGATCGCAATTACTGCACAATACCCGGGAGAACACAGAGCAGATTCAGTTCCTGACAGACAGAGTGCAATTCAGCAATTTCTCCAGTCTTTACAGGGTGAGCCTGGTTTCTACTCTTCAAATATCTCTTGATTCTCTTCACAGGACGGATTCAGTCCTAACAAGCAGTTACACAAGCTGCAGACCAGAACTCTGGACCTTACACATGTTTTTGACTAAAACTGTGCACTGAAGGAGCACAGGTTCCTTTCCCTTCACTGCCAGAGCTAAACTGAAACTCCAACAGACAAAACCGGCACTTCCTTTGAGTTCCTCCCAGTTCTGACTGGATTGGCTGTCACCACAATAGACTGCTGCTGTTGGTCCAAAAAGGCCAAGTCTAAACTACATCTCCCAGAGTCACTGCCCATACAATCCTCTTGTGGCTGGCTCAGATTATGAGTCCAAGTTCTGATTCGTCCAAGGCACCATTTTAGAGCTAGCTTACCCCACACTGATTGGTCCAGTTCAGCAGTTCAAAACCAGAATGGGGAACTAGGCAGACACAGTTCTGACTGCAAAGAAAGCAGGTTAGACAAACTGTCATTTCATTATTACTCTAAATGATTTCTGGCGCACAGTTACATCTTTCAGATAGGTTCCCTTTGCACTCTAGTGACTGCAAAATGGAGTGAATTACAGCAGCTCGAGTGGTACTCAAACAGAGAAGCACACAGTCCCCATACAACCTAATTATATCTGCAAGCAGACAGCTCTTAAAGAGACAGTACCAGAGGCTCTAAAAACACTCACTGATAAATGGCTTAAACGCCAAACACCATTCAGGCTTGGAGCATTCAAGCAAGCTCCTGAAGTCTTTTGGGAACCCCCATTTGCAGGGGGTTACACCTTCCTGGCCTGGGAAAGCTTGACGTCCGCCATAGCAAGGTACCCCATAAGTTTCAACTGCAACCATATACATTTGCATTAGGCTCACATGTAATCATCAGTCAATATATCATTTTACCAAGAACACATTTCTGAAACATTGCAGTACGTCACCCTTTACATAGTATTACACACACATTGTACCATAACTCAAGTTATTACCTCTTGTACATGAAACCTGAAGAGAGGGGGCCCTTCCCTATCAGTTACCTTGGGGCTGGACGGGGCAAGGGCACCATACTTAGAGGGCAAAACAAGTAACTTGGAGTTAGCACTGACGCTCAGTTTGGGCAATGAGCTCGGGGACACATACACTCTTTATGGACAACATTGAGAGGCAAGTCCACAGGCCTCCCAAGTGAATCATAACTGAGGTGCACCACAGGCTTTACAGCCTGACCAGTCTTTCTAGGGGAACTGTTACAGTCTCTGCACTCTGAGCCTCATTTTCAGCATTGTCCTCACTTGTCAGGGAGTCTCCTGGGGGTAGAGAGGCTAGAACTTGGGCACTTTCAGCTCCAGGAGTTACAGTTTCTGAGTCCACAACATTTGGCTCGATGGAGAGCTTTCAGACACTGGCAGTGGACTGTCAGGGCACTCAAAATACTCTTCTTGTTCGGTGTATCACCAGTCTGCCCCAATCTATCATTTTCTCCCTGAAAGCTCAAACAGTTCAACCATGCACAATGATTTCATTTCATCTGATCTGATGCTTCGTGACTTCACTTTCTGGGAGCATTGGCTCCAGGGATGAAGCTGGGGCTTAGACAGTCCAGAAGGCCCAGCTTGTCTCCAGTATTGACTAGGGATTGCCCCGAATAATTGACTCAGTTCGTAAGAAGGATAGTATTCAAAGTCACTCTCACTTTCTTCTGATATGGACTGACAGTCATGCTCAACTGGGACTTGTGCAGGGGAACACTTAACTCTGCTTCTGTAGGTGCAGACTTCCTTGATCTTTTCTTAGCAGCAGCTCTAGTCACTGGTCCAGAGGGGCATCTTCTGGGGCTCAGACTCAATCAAGATTTGTCCAATGGGCAGTAAATGATTTCTATGCATTGTTTTACATCTTTTGAATTATTCTCAGGCCTTACTTTGTACACTGGCTGATCATCTAGTTTGCCCACTTCAATGTGAGGAGATGGTGCCATCTGTCAGCAATCTTGTGTTTGCCATGCAGTCCCAGATTTCTTAGCAATACCCGATCTCCTCCTGGAGTTCCTGTGCTTTCACCTTTTATCATACCTTTCTTTGTTGGCCAGATTTCTTTGGCAGCCATGGTTTGAGCCAGTTGGTACGCATGAGTTAGCTGGGCCTTAACTTTGCACATACTGTAAATAGTTGTCAGCTTGAACCCCATCAGAGAGACCCCAAAACACACATCTACCGTAGTCGAGCTTCTCTTCCAAACATCAGGCGGTAGGGGGAGAACCCAGTGGCATCACTTTTGGTGCAGTTATAAGCATGTACCAGGGTGCTAATTTGTTGGCTCCATCTAGGCTTGTCCTTTGGGTGCAGGGTGCCTAGCATATCTAGCAAAGTGCGGTTGAAACGTTCAGGCTGTGGGTCCCCCTGGGGGTGGTAAGGAGTGGTTCTGGACTTCTCGACTCCCCACAGAGAAAGCATCCTTTGATGAGACGACTCTCAAAGTCTCTCCTTGATCAGAATGGATTCTTTGTGAGCCCATAGTGAACAAAAAGTTTTCTACAAGTACTTTGGCCACAGTGGATGCTTTCTGGTCTTTGGTGGGAAAGCTTGGGCATATCTCGTGAGAATGGTCAGTGACCACCAGCACATTACTGATATTTCTTTGATCTGACTCAAACTCAGAAAATCAATACAGACCAGCTCCATGGGTGCACTGGTGGTGATGTTAACAAGGGGCAGCCCTCTGGGGCAAAGCTTTCCTCTGTAAGCAGTGACTACAAGTTCAATGTGTTGCTCCACATCAGCCCCATCTTAGGCCAATAGAATCTGGATCTCACCAAGTCAAGTGTTCTGTCTATACCAAGGTGCCCCATGTGGTTGTGCAAGGACCTCAGTACTGAGTCTCGAAAGGCAGTGGCGCACTAGTTGTTGTTTGTCTACTGTCCCCTCTGTCTACTGTTTCTCTGTATAACAGTTTATTGATCAGTTTCAACTTAGGACCTTCTTTCTATAACAGTGCAGTTCTCAAATCAGTGGAGCGTAATTTGACACATCCTTTCCTGCATAGAGGGCTTTAAAGCTGCTTTGATCATGGGATCGCGGGATTGAGCTCGTAATACTGTCATTGTCCAGCTGAGGCAGTGCACCAATGTCTATTGCAGAAAAGTGGCAATACAGCAGGTATGCAATTCTCAGAGGGTCCCAAGCAATCCACCATGCAGTCCACTGCGTCTGTGGACATTTGTTCCTCCCTGTCAAACTTCGGCAGAGTGCCGAATGTCAGGTTCTGCCAATCGGACCCAATCATTCTGGGGAACAGGCCTCCGGGAGAGCATCAGCATCTATGTGGTTCAGACCTGCTTGGTATTCAGAGCATAGTCATATGTAGATAATGCAGAAAGCCACCTATGGCCAGTGGCATCCAACTTAGCTGAGGTCTGCACATAGGTCAAGGATTATTGTCAGTTTTACTAGTATTTTAGCCCCATACAAGTACTCATGGAATTGGTCAATAGCCCACTTCAAAGCTAGGAACTCTAACTTATGTACAGGATAGTTCTTTTCGGGATGGGGTCAGGCTTCTACTGGCAAAGGCCACTGGTCTCAGGCCATTCTCGTGCTCTTGGTACAACACAGCCCCCAACCCTTGCAAGCTAGCATCAGTGCAGGACATACGGTTTTCTTGGATCGGCATAGGCCAGCACTGGAGCATGGGTGTTGATATATGATCTCATGAAAAGCAGTCTCACAATCAGGAGTCCAGCGGGCCCCAAATATTTCACTCGGATGAAATACACTCTTTCAGTCTTGAGGACGCTGACTTTTGGTATTTTTGTGGGTTGGGGATACCCTTGAGTAAGGTTAAGTAGGCGGATCACTCTTGAATAGTCCTTGATGAAGCGCTGATAATAACCACAGAATCCCAGGAATCTTTGCAGTTCTTTAGATTTTTGGGCTGGGCCAGGTGGTCAAGGCCTCAACTTTACTTGGGTCGGTCTCTATTCCCTCGGTGGATACTATGTGTCCCACATACTTTACTGATGTTTGAAAGAATTGACACTTATCAATGGACAGTTTAAGGCAAAGTCCTCCAGTCGGTCCAATACCTTAAATAATCTGCTCTCATGTTCCTCCAGTGAGCTGCCAAACACAATAACATCATCTAGGTATACCAGGCACTCTAGTAAGTTCATGTCCCCTGCACTCCATCAATCGTTGAAAAGTGGCTGGGGCACCTGAAACCCTTGAGGCATCCTCATGAATTCATAGAAGCAGAGACAGATAAAGGCTGTTTTCTCAAGGTCTTCTTGGGCCATCGGGATCTGGTAGTACCCACCGCGGAGATCCAGCACAGAGAACCACTCTGCTCCCGCTTAGGCAGTCCAAAGCATCCTGAATGCGGGCATTGTGTACTGATCAGGATAGTCCGCGTTTAAGGTGCGATAATCACACACATCCTTACTGTTCCATTCTTTTCCTCACTACCACAATGGGGAAGTATAAGGGCTTCTGGATTCTTGTATTACACCAGCAGCTAACATCTCTGCAGATGCCGTCTCACATCATCTGTCAGCAGGTGCCAGGCCGAGACCTCTCACGAAATGGTCTTGCCATGCAGCCGGATATTGTGCTCAGCTCCTGCACGCATCCTACATCTCATTCCTTTAAAGAAAACACCTGGTCTCTCTGGGCAAGCTTCTCACTGATCCTCACTTTCCATTCAGCTGGCAGCGGGAGTCGCAAATCAAACAAGTCAGGCGTTACTCTGTCATTCTCCTTGAACTCTTGCTGCTGGGTAGCACTGCAGTGTCTGCACAATGCACATTAGCCAGGATGCAACCTCTATTTACTGAATGTCTCTTTCAGACACATTATGAACTTGGACCATTACCCTTCTGGCATAAGCATGGGCTCTAGCGGGCAAAATACTAGGCTTGACCAGCAGTCCCTCTGGCAATTTTCCATCGCCTGGCATCCAACATTAATATTTTATTCTTAACATCCTTTCTGATACGGACCTCTCCTGTAAGGTACACTGGGCATTTGGCGCCAGGATCAGAGACTCAGGATCCTTCTTCCATACATTCCGACCGGTTCCTCTGGTTCTATTTTTTCAGCATCTCTCTGTGCCTCATAGGCCTTCTTAATTAAAGCCGGAACTCTTAAAGCTCTACTAGTCTTTGACCCTGTTTTCATAACACAACTGTGCCAGCCTTCCGAATATATGAGCATTTGTTCCATTAACAAATGGACACCATCATACAGTCCAGTGGGGGACACACTAGGCTAGGGTCTCTACTTGTTTGGCCACTCCAGCCACGGAGGTGGGAAAGACAGCCAAATTGGATGTACCCGAATAGGGTAGGCCTTCTCACTTAACCCCATACATGCAGTCCTTCTAATGGTTGTAAGTGTACGCCTGACAAATGCTTCTGATACCAATCTTGGAACATAATTGTCACTTGGGAGCCAGTGTCTAATACAGCTCTTGTAGACACTCCATTCACCTTTACAGTGGTCTCCATGGAGGGACCCACTATTCTGGACCAGTCTGGAGAGGCGGTAGTGGGGTCTGGGCAACTGACCTTGCCACAAAAGGACGTGAGTTAGCATTTTTGGTGCCCTCACTGGATCATTTTGTGCACCTCTAACCACTGATTTGTTCTCCAAGCTCTCCTTGTAACCTATATGCAACTTTGTCAGTGTCTTTTGGGGACCGGCATTTCTCTTCATGTGCCCATCCTTCCCCAATTATAGCAAAACATACTTTCTGGAGTTTGAGCTGGCCGAGGCGCCACACTGGGAGCTAGGCGGGGTACTACTAACTGGGAAAACCTTGTGCCATCTCTGTCTGTCATAAGAAGCATTTGGAGACATCTCGCTGTTTCTCCACTTCCATGGTCAAGGAATTGAGTTTGGAGCTGTTATCAGCAGGAGATACATGGGTGGGTACCCACCCCATAGCAGATGCAGTCGGATATAGGTCAGGGCCCGTACTTGCAGGCGTGGCCTTCATAAAGGGACTGTTTTTGAATTCCCGGATCTCTCTCAACAGTTCGCCCCATTGTGACATATCTTTTTCCTTGTCAGAGCACTCATTGACTGTCAACCTCTGCCCCTGAACTTCACTTGATGGGTCACCCTCAGTCACTTGGGTCGTAGCCACAGCTGTTGGTGCAGGTCCCTCCCGAGGTCGCCTTTTCTCAACTCCTCGAATTTCTCTCATTAACTCATCATAGGAGGGTGGGGATTCCAGTCGATTTGCCAGGCGTAACTGAAGCAACAGCAGTTCTGAGAAGGGGCAGACTTAAGGATTCTGTCCAGTCTGGTTCGGTCCAGTTCAATCGCTGGCAAACTACCCTTTCTGAGGCATTCTTGCAACAATTTTTCCAGCCGAGATACATACACGACAACAACTCCCCTTGGTACTGTTGTGCATTTCTTACTCTCCACCATAGGTCCTCATCAGAATCTGGGCTCCCATACATTCTCCAAGGCCTCAAGATAGGCCTGTGCAGTCGCTCAGGTTACTGGCCCATTTAGCACAGATGGTAGCCAGGGCAGGACCTTGGAGGCTCTCACTAACCCTCTTTCACTTTTCGACTTCCCGAGCATTGCCATTCTAGCACTTGGGGCAACATAGTCTAGCCAGGTCTCCCAGTCATCCTCCCTTGGGGGTGGGGAGGGTGCCAGAGAAGATCCTCAACCTTGGTGAAGTGCGTGACTAATGGCAGGTGCAGAAATAGGGTCTGCATTGGTTCAGCCACCATTACGGGTACTGGGCAGGGAGAGGGTGTTGGGGAGGAACACCCCAGGTGGCAAGAATAGTTTCTTCAAGTCCTCCACAGTTTTCCCTTCTCCAGCAACCATTTAGCAAATTTCTCCTCAAAGTTTCAGACAGTGGTGAGGCTCATTCCCCGGGTCTTTACTGTGCCAATTTATCACTCTCCAGGCAGTGAGGGCTCCCTCTGGGGTAATGGTCTGTGGCACTTTGGAGCTTATCTATGGGATCCTTAAACTCTACTCGGGCCAGGAAAGTGTGGGTGAGCAGATTAGCATGCCGACCCACCACCACAGGGTTTTGTAAACCTTCCACCTTGGAAAGTACTCCCTGTACAGTGTCCGTATTGATACCCAGGGGAATGTCCAGGATAAGCATAGCATTTTGGGGGTCAATCTCCTCCCCAGTACACCACTCCACCAGCCGGTGCACAGCCACTTCTGTCGGGGTACCCATTTTTTTTTCTTAACAGTGGTTCGTAAATATGGCCACTAGAGGACACACAATCCCAGTGGTGCCTCCAAGATGTAACCCCTAGATGGCGCTATCCCAGGGGCTACTACCCCTGCCTGATTTGCCACTAACAGGTTGAGGGGCCTGGATCAATGAGGTGCCTCCACCCAGAGGTCAGGGTTTGCAATAGTTAAACTAACTTGGTCACAGCCCTCTGGGACACTGCAACCCCCCTTTCTTCCCACTAGTGGCCCACACAATATATCAGAATTACCTCCACAGTTTACACTTACCCCCAGGACTGGTTCCGGCACTGGGACCTCCTGTGAAATAAGATACAGTGCAACAATCACAGTACAGTACTTTAACATAGACAAATACCTCAGGCAGTATAACTTTGCTGAAACAAGCAGCTCTGATTTATTTAGGGGGATATGTCAAGGACAGGGGGAAATCAGGTTAATTAGCTTATCACTCTACTCATCTACCTATGGCTCTGTGCACAGGCCTATCCCTATCAGTTACTGTCCCTGGGTACCCAAGCCCTAGTGGCTAGTCCAAACCGTGGCAGCTGGTAGGGGCCCTTTCACACAGAGAAAAGAAAAATTAGTTTAAACAGTCAGCAGTACAGTGATTCCATTTGGATTTAATGTGGCAATTCAACAGGGAGCGACCCTGAATTAGTACTCACGACCTCCAAACAAGATAGGGTCCTTCAACGTCAGCAGGGCTACTCTTGAGCTCCACAAGACTCCTCACACATTTTATGGTAAAAAAGAAAGTACTATAACAGGCAGGCTGCTTCTCTATCCCGATCGCAATTACTGCACAATACCCGGGAGAACACACAGCAGATTCAGTTCCTGACAGACAGAGTGCAATTCAGCAATTTCTCCAGTCTTTTACAGGGTGAGCCTGGTTTCTACTCTTCAAATATCCTTTGATTCTCTTCACAGGACGGATTCAGTCCTAACAAGCAGTTACACAAGCTGCAGACCAGAACTCTGGACCTTACACATGTTTTTTGACTAAAACTGTGCACTGAAGGAGCACAGGGTTCCTTTCCCCTTCACTGCCAGAGCTAAACTGAAACTCCAACAGACAAAACCGGGCACTTCCTTTGAGTTCCTCCCAGTTCTTGACTGGATTGGCTGTCACTCACAATAGACTGCTGCTGTTGGTCCAAAAGTCGAAGTCTAAACTACATCTCCCAGAGTCACTGCCCATACAATCCTCTTGTGGCTGGCTCAGATTATGAGTCCAAGTTCTGATTCGTCCAAGGCACCATTTTAGAGCTAGCTTACCCCACACTGATTGGTCCAGTTCAGCAGTTCAAAACCAGAATGGGAACTAGGCAGACACAGTTCTGACTGAAGAAAGCAGGTTAGACAAACTGTCATTTCATTATTACTCTAAATGATTTCTGGCAAACAGTTACATCTTTCAGATAGGTTCCTTTGCACTCCTAGTGACTGCAAAATGGAGTGAATTGCAGCAGCTCGAGTGGTACTCAACAGAGAAGCACACAGTCCCCCCATACAAACTAATTATGTCTGCAAGCAGACAGCTCTTAAAGAGACAGTACCAGAGGCTCCAAAAACACTCACTGATAAATGGCTTAAACGCCAAACACCATTCAGGCTTGGAGCATTCAAGCAAGCTCCTGGAAGTCTTTTTGGAACCCCCATTTGCAGGGGGGTTACACTAGACAGCGATGTGTCCGGTGGGTAGTACTATCCTGCTATGTATACGGGGATCAAGTGTGGAAGGGAGATTTTGATTAGAAGGGAATCTATTGATAGTGTGGGTACAGTAGGTGTGATTGTGGAGAACTGGAGTTTAGAGGAATTGTACATGGCAGTGCCACCACCCTTCTTATTTCCCAGTCAGTCCTGTCGAATTAAGGAGTACCCAGGTATTGAGAATTTGGCATCAAGGTTGTGGGGCTTCAGACATGATTCAGTAATGATTAAGATATCAGGGTGAAGGGATAGGTCACTTGTTTGTAAGGTTGCTATTTTGTTCAGAATGCTGCATATTTTTAGGTAGACTATTTTGAACCCTCTTGGAAGGTGACTAGCCAGGGCAGGGAGTTGCCCATTTATTGGGGAGGAGGGACCAGGGTTACATTCTACGTCACCGGCTATAAGGAGCAAAAGAGCCAAGATGTGCTTTACTAGGCGCATGTTCTTTCGAGATTTCCAGTGGAAAGGGAGATGATTACGAGTCTGGGAGGAGGGCATAGGGTCTAAGCAGTAGGGGATATATAAAGCAGGCAACCCTGCATGAAGAGAGGGAGGGAGGAAGGATAGAGGCCCCCAGTAGCCAGTTATGCCAGCTGTGTAGAGTGTGGTGCACTAGGGCAGAGGACGAGTGGGGGGGTAACTTTGCAGTCTCAGGGATGAGGGGCAGAGAGCTTAGTTGATTTGGGTAGGACGAGGGTGGAAGGGAAGATATGGTTGAGCACAGAACAACCATTATTAGAGAGAGATAGAGCATTTTGAATGGTAATTTGAAAACTGCTCAGGGGTGGCCACTAGTGCCTGAGAAATATAAGGAACTAATGGAAAAGTGGGCTGATTGGTTCATGCAGTCACACGGTCCAGTCTCTAAAACAAGGAGCTCACCAAGGGTGGTGGTGGGGGTGGTGGAGAGCTGGCACACAGCGCCGGCGGGGACTCACTCTGGTGCAGTCAGCTGGAGCTGCTGCTAAGCGTGGGGTCGCTACCTGTGTGATTTTCGGCACCTTGCTCTGCGGGGGTCTCTGTGGCTGTAGGGAGAGCTGAACCAGCTTGCCCTCTCGACCTCACTGCAGATAAGGGACAGAAAAACAGCTTTAAGTACAGGTAGGAAGGGAGGCAGAGCTAACAACAGGTACATGTTATTTGCTTTAAGCTGAATGGAGGATTAATTTAACAGTCAGTTTTCTAATATATGCATGCATGCACAGAGGATCATTAGTTCAGCACAATTATTTAGTACAGGTAGCTTGCTGCAAAGTCAGATAAGATGTGCAGTCCCTGAGCATTAGCTTCCGAATTTAGGACAGTGCTGCCTGCAGTCTAAATGCCCTATTATGGCTCGGTACAGTATAACAACTGTGGTACAACCGCATTCTGACATCACTACTGTGGTACAGCATATTCTGACATCACTGCTGTGGTACAACATCATTCTGACATCACTGCTGCGGTATAGCAGCATTCTGACATCCCTACTGTGGTACAACAACACACTGATATTACTGATGTGGTACAACAGAATTCCGACATCACTACTGTGGTACAACTGCAATCTATCATCAGTACTGTGGTACAACTGCATTCTGACATCACAGCTGTGGTACAACTGCATTCTGACATCACTGCTGGGGTACAACTGCATTCTGTCATCAATACTGTGGTACAACAGTATTCTGACATCACAACTGTGGTACAACATCTTCTGACATCACTGCTGTGGCACACCATCATTCTGACATCACTGCTGTGGTACAACAGCATTCTGACATCACTGCTGTGGTACAACTGCATTCTGTCATCAATACTGTGGTACAACCGCATTCTGACATCACTACTGTGTTACTACAGCATTCTGACATCACTGCTGTGGTACAACCACATTCTGACATCACTACTGTGGTACAACAGCATACTGACATCACTGCTGCAGTACAACATAATTCTGACATCACTACTGTGGTACAGCAGCATTCTGACATCACTACTGTGGTACAACAGCACACTGATATTACTAATGTGGTACAACAGAATTCTGACATCACTACTGTGGTACAACTGCATTCTATCATCAATACTGTGGTACAACTACATTCTGACATCACAACTGTGGTACAACATCTTCTGACATCACTGCTGTGGCACACCATCATTCTGACATCACTGCTGTGGTACAACAGCATTCTGACATCACTGCTGTGGTACAACAGCATTCTGACATCACTGCTGTGGTACAACAGCATTCTGACATCAATACTGTGGTACAACTACATTCTGACATTACTACTATGTTACTACAGCATTCTGACATCACTGCTGTGGTACAACCACATTCTGACATCACTACTGTGGTACAACAGCATACTGACATCACTACTGTGGTACAGCATATTCTGACATCACTATTGTGGTACAACATCATTCTGACATCACTACTGTGATACAGCAGCACACTGATATCACTAATGTGGTACAACAGAATTCTGACATCACTACTGTGGTACAACTGCATTCTATCATCAATACTGTGGTACAACGGCATTCTGACATCACTGCTGTGGTACAGCAGCATTCTGACATCACTGCTGTGGTACAACTGCATTCTGACATCACTGCTGTGGTACAACCACATTCTGTCATCAATACCGTGGTACAACCGCATTCTGACATCACTACTGTGTTACTACAGCATTCTGACATCACTGCTGTGGTACAACAGAATTCTGACATCACTACTGTGGTACAACTGCATTCTGTCATCAATACAGTGGTACACCAGCATTCTGACATTACAACTGTGGTACAACATCATCTGACATCACTGCTGTGGTACAACATCATTCTGACATCACTACTGTGTTACTACAGCATTCTGACATCACTGCTGTGGTACAACCGCATTCTGACATCACTACTGTGGTACAACAGCATACTGTCGTCACTACTGTGGTACAACAACACACTGATATTACTAATGTGGTATAACAGCATTCTGACATCATTGCTGTGGTACAGCAGCATTCTGACATCCCTACTGTGGTACAACAGCACACTGATATTACTAATGTGGTACAACTGCATTCTGCCATCAATACTGTGGTACAACAGCAGTCTGACATCACAACTGTGGTACAACATCATTCTGACATCACTGCTGTGGTACAACTGCATTCTGTCATCAATACTGTGGTACAACCGCATTCTGACATCACTGCTGTGTTACTACAGCATTCTGACATCACTGCTGTGGTACAACCACATTCTGATGTCACTACTGTGGTACAACAGCACACTGATATTACTAATGTGGTACAACAACATTCTGACATCACTGCTGTGGTACAACAACATTCTGACATCACTGCTGTGATACAGCAGCATTCTGACATCCCTACTGTGGTACAACAGCACACTGATATTACTAATCTGGTACAACTACATTCTGTCATCAATACCGTGGTACAACTGCATTCTGACATCACTGCTGTGGTACAACAGAATTCTGACATCCCTACTGTGGTACAACATCATTCTGACATCACTGCTGTGGTACAACAGAATTCTGACATCACTACTGTGGTACAACTGCATTCTGTCATCACTGCTGTGGTACAACAGAATTCTGACATCACTACTGTGGTACAACTGCATTCTGTCATCAATACAGTGGTACACCAGCATTCTGACATTACAACTGTGGTACAACATCATCTGACATCACTGCTGTGGTACAACATCATTCTGACATCACTACTGTGTTACTACAGCATTCTGACATCACTGCTGTGGTACAACCGCATTCTGACATCACTACTGTGGTACAACAGCATACTGTCGTCACTACTGTGGTACAACAGCACACTGATATTACTAATGTGGTATAACAGCATTCTGACATCATTGCTGTGGTACAGCAGCATTCTGACATCCCTACTGTGGTACAACAGCACACTGATATTACTAATGTGGTACAACTGCATTCTGCCATCAATACTGTGGTACAACAGCAGTCTGACATCACAACTGTGGTACAACATCATTCTGACATCACTGCTGTGGTACAACTGCATTCTGTCATCAATACTGTGGTACAACCGCATTCTGACATCACTGCTGTGTTACTACAGCATTCTGACATCACTGCTGTGGTACAACCACATTCTGATGTCACTACTGTGGTACAACAGCACACTGATATTACTAATGTGGTACAACAACATTCTGACATCACTGCTGTGGTACAACAACATTCTGACATCACTGCTGTGGTACAGCAGCATTCTGACATCCCTACTGTGGTACAACAGCACACTGATATTACTAATCTGGTACAACTACATTCTGTCATCAATACCGTGGTACAACTGCATTCTGACATCACTGCTGTGGTACAACAGAATTCTGACATCCCTACTGTGGTACAACATCATTCTGACATCACTGCTGTGGTACAACAGCATTCTGACATCACTGCTGTGGTACAATTGCATTCTGTCATCAATACTGTGGTACAACAGCATTCTGACATCACAACTGTGGTACAACATCATTTTGACATCACCGCTGTGGTACAGCATCATTTTGACATCACTATTGTGTTACTACAGCATTCTGACATCACTGCTGTGGTACAATAACATTCTGACATCACTACTGTAGCATAAAAGTATTCTGTCATCACCATTATGGTTCAGCAACATTCTGAGATCTCTACTGTTGTATAACAGCATTTTGACACCACTGCTGTGGTACAACAGCATTCGTACATCTACTATAATAGAACAGCATTCTAACATCACTACTGTGGTACAGCAGCATTTTTACATCAGTGCTGTGGTACAATGGCATTCTGATATCACTACTGTTGTACGGTAACATTATAACATCACTGCTGTAGTACAACAATATTTTGACATCACTACTGTGGTACAGTATCATTCCGACTTCACTGCTATGGCACAACAGCATTCTGACATCACTACTGTGGTACAACAGAAGGCTGACATCACTGCCGTGGTACAGCAGAATGCTGACATCACTACTATGGTACAACAGCATTCTGATATCACTACTGTAATATAACAGAATGCTGACATTGCTACTGTGGTACAACAGTATCTGATATTACTACTGCAGTACAACAGTAACTGGACGCGTATGGATTTCCATATACAACAACACTGAACCATGTACTATAAAATTCTCTCTCTCTCTTTTATTTGCACTATAGACTGGCCATTGGCTGAAGGCAAGGATCTGTGTTTTTTACCTGGGTATCCATTTCAAGAATCTGAATTCATGTCTGAGCACCAGGAAACCATAACCTACCCCCAGTTATTTTTGTGTGTGTGTGTGTGAGGTTTATACAGATGGTCCTATGTTTGCACTTATTACAGCTTCTTGGTGATCGAGAAATGTTTGAAATCCCAATTTCTGGAAGTCAATGTTGTATTAGAAATCAATGTTTTAATGTTAATTAAGCAGTACTGCGTGGCAGGGAGTGCGCTGTGGTGGGATAATGACATGTCTCAGGTGGGTTGCTACTACTACCCAAGAAGTGCCATTATCCCACCACAGTGCAACCTCTGCAGTGCCTTATTGCAATTATGAAATGGGTCCACTCCCCGTTGTAAAAAGAATATTTAAAAAAATATATATTTATTTAAATTGTTAAAAAATATTTAAAAAATTAAAAAGAATAAAACAGTCTAGTTAGGACATTGCAGTGTTGCTAACAGGCCAGTAGGTGGTGGCAACACTGCATATGAGAAAAGGGAAAGGGGAAATTGTTTAACAGGAACGGCACACTAAGCAACAGCTTGTTTCCAGGTGCAACCTGGAAGCACAAGGAAGTTGTGACTTGCTCAGGGTCACACAGTATGCAAGTAGGAGCTGATGGGATTCAAACCCAGGTCTCCAGGTTTGCAGCTCAGTGCCCTTAACCACTACGCTCTATAAGGAGCTGATTTTTTTCTAACAAAAGGTATGAAAGGACTGAGGGTAGATGGCTGCTTCAACAGCAGTGTGGACTGTAGAACCTAACAAATGGCAAGAAATCAGAATGGACAGTGGTTAGCAGTAAGGTGACAGGCTGGATTTGAAAGGCTACCTTTTACTACAGCTGTGGTCAGTGGCAGTGCTGCAAGCCCTACTGTTGGCTTTTTTTAATAGCCACAGTCAGTGGCAGTGTTGTGAGCCCCACTGGGACCTTTTTCTAGCAGCTACGGTCTACAGCAGTATTGCGAGCCTCGCCTGGGGCCTTCTACTAACAGCTACAGTCAGGTGTAGTATTGGGAGCCCCATCTGGGCCGTTTATTGACAACAAACAATCTTTGGTAACTTTGACTGGGAAACTAGTACTTGGGTCTGGAAAGTGAAGCAGCAGCCTGAGCAGCAGTCATCAAAGAAAGTAAGTAGCCTCGTCAGACTGACAAGGTGGGGCATAGATACATTTAAAAAAAAACATAGATTCTTGAGGCTGCTTGAACTGTGTTGGTTTGATGAGAGCTATTAAAAATGTTGCGATTCTTTTTGGCAGAAGTGGCCTGTAAGAAATGATTCCAAGTTACCCTATGTGTGAGCATTTGAGCTATGTGCATGAGGTGGATGGTTCTGGCGAATGTAGTGAGGTCAGGACAGGTAATAGATCTTTTTCCAGTCCTGTTCTGCTGGGATATCAGCTCTGCATTCCAACCTCCTCAGCCAGTAAGGTTTCTGCATTTTTTATACCCATTTCATAATGTTAAATACTGCTGGTAAAATACCATTTCTTTACAAATACCAACCATTTCTGACTCCTTGCTTGCAAAATTAGATGCTACCTAATTTTCTTTTTCCATTTTGCAATCAATTCCACCCCTTATTTTTGAAACTTTGTCTACTTTTATGTTTGCTTGCACATGCAGCACACAAAAAACATATTGAGATGGTACAGCATTGCAGAGGTGTGGCAGTGTTGTTGCCAGTGCGGACGCTTTAATGGGTGCGTCCCTTGGCCACCAATTAATGCATACTGCTGCTGATGGCAGTTTCAGAGCGAGTGCCGCACTTGAAAGAAATCTGCAGCTGCAATCAGGGGCAGTTTCATCATTTCAGCATCAGTTCCCCCCTCCCTGCAAACCAGGCACACAGCAGGACAACAAATTTAAATGTTAGCTCCCTTCCACTTCTCGCCCTGCACTCTCCATTCACCATCACACCGGGATATACTAAAACCCCAAACTGCTGCCCACCCTGCAGCCTCCATTCCTGCACCAGCATAAAACCCTCTCTCTTCCCACTGCTGCTGCCCACCCCGCAACCTCCGTTCTTCATCACACCGCATACAACCCTTCCACTCCCTCCCACTGCTGTTGTCTGATCCACACCTTCCATTCTCTGTCACACCAGCATAAAACCCTCCCATGCCTCCACTGCTCCTGCCTGCCCCACCCCTCCATTCTCCATTGCACTGGCATAAAACCCTCCACTGCTGCTGCCCACCCGCACCCTCTATTCTCTGTCGCACCAGCATAAAACCTCCACTCCCTTCCTGCTGCTGCCCACCCCGCACCCTCTATTCTCTGTCGCACGGCATAAAACCCTCACTCCCTTCCACTGCTGCTGCCCACCCCACCCCTATGTTCTCTGTCCCCTGCTGACGTCAGGGTGCTCAGTCCTCATGTCACCATGTCATCCCCTCCCCATTAATGTGGCAGACTGGGGCCCACCCAGTCTGCCACAAAATGCTTTCGATGTTCGGACAGCTGGTGTTCACTCCGGTGTCGGATGCACCACCACCCAACAACACCCCCATGTTCTCAGCCAGCATCGGGATGCCCATCGCCAGGTCGGTATTAATAACCCCTCCAGTACTCTGGCACACTGGGAGTCCACCCACTGTGCCAAATCTGTTTTGTTAATATTTCAGCCATAAAAAAAAATAGTCCCCTGATGTCTTTTTTATTTTTTAACTCAAGAAAAAGAAAACTGTTCCTCGCCATTCACGTTGGCCCCCTCCCCCAACCGCACCCTCCCTCTGTGCACCCCACCTCCCTGCAGCCCCTCCTCACCCATACTTACCTCCAGAGGTCAGGAACAGTGATCTTCTGTGGACCAGGAACACGTCTGTACTCTAAAAACACCAACTGGGAACTGAAGAAATGACGAAAGCCCTATAATGGCAGTCAGTGGGGGTTTTCAACTTAGGTTGATAGTTAGCCAATTCCTGGAGTTTTGGTTCCACATTTTCAACATGGGGTTCTTAGGACCCCACCTTGGGAACACTGACACTGTCATTTCATTTCTCAGTCCCAAAAGGGACCAATTAATGAAATGACAGTGCCACTGTTCATGAGGTGGAGTCCCAAAAAGCCCTTCTTGTAAATTTGGTAAAAAAAACTCCCAAAAATGACTGTGTTATGAGCATATGTGGCACAGTTTCTACTATCACGCATAACTTCATCAATTTTAATATTTTCACTCCAAATTTCCAACACTGCCATTTTTTCACACCCCCTTATGAACAGTACGGCTGTCATTTTTTGCATCCTTCCCTAAATGTATTTTTGAACTGTGGCACAGAATGGCGTACTTGTGTGTGACATCAAGTTTCAGGAAAGATTACCAAAATCACTGTGCCACTCTTCATGAGGGGAGATCCCAAAAAGCCATGTTGAAAATTTGGTGAAAACATTCCAAATAAATGACTGCATTACGAGTGTGCATTGCACACTTTCTACGCACACTCGTGAGTTCGCCAATTTCACATATTTTCACTCCAGATTATCAGCATTGCCATTTTCTCACACCTCATCATGAACAGTACAGCTGTCATTTTCCACATCCTGCCTGACACGTGTTTTCGCATCTGTGGTGCCGAATGGCACACTTGCTGTGCGAAATCACCTTTTGGGATTGAGTAATGAAATGATACTGCCACTTTTCATCAGGTGGGGTCCCAAAAAGCCCATGTTGAACATTTGGAGAGGAAATACCAACAAACGCCGGGGCGTTAGGGTTTCCAACCATAATGCCCACCCTGTACAGACTGACAGGCATTGGGGGTGTGACTTGGGGTCATCGGTTGTAAAGCTCACACCATACCCCCCTACCCTGCAGCCATTGACACACATCAACACAACTAACGTTCACCCCATTCTTCTATACTGCACCCATCTCAGTTTATTTTCTTATGGAATGGGGTGACCGTAATGATCAAAAACCTCAAAGCACACTGCGACACCTCTTGGCGTCTGCAGGGTGGGGTGAGGTGGAATGATGTGAGTATTATGGTAGATGACCCAAAGCCACACCCACAACGCCTGTCAGTCTCTTCAGGGTGGGGGTGGGGGTTGGTGTTACTTCAGTACTTCACTGCCATTCCTATTATGCATCTCTCTCTAACTTCTGCACTACCAGTGCCAATACCAGCAAGCAAACATTCGGCACTGACAAATGCTTGTTTAATAATGCCTTAAGCGTGATCGTCAATAAACATGCCTCCATGCTAAAATGTAACACCCAGAAGCTTTCTTGCCCTTGGTACATGGTTGAACTAAGGCTTCCCTTTACACAAGGATCATCTCTGGGCTACAGTCAGAAGAAACAAACTCCACACAGACTGGCGGTCTTCAGAGCCTGCCGTAATGAGTGCACCAAATAGGTCAGAGCCCTGAAAGCTTCCTACTTCCTAGTTGTCTTTGACTCCACAAGGAAACTCCAGCAAATTTTGGCATATCAATAAATTGGCGGAAGGCACTAAACCTTTTCCTCTTTACCTTGTAAGATCTCTTTCAAGGTCACCCTTTCGATAGGGTCTGACATACTTCATAGCTTTAATTACCACTTCTCCACTGCAGGCCTTGCATTTAGTACTTCAAAGCAGCCACCCTAATATCCAACCTACCAAGATGTTCCCCACCACCATCCAAAACATCTTCACCTTTACTCCTTTCAATTCAAAGAAGTAGAGGACCTCCTACTCCATCTAGACATTAATGAAGGTGCTGGTGCCGATGGAATAGGACCATACTTCATTAAAGTTGGAGCCAGATATCTAACAGCCCCATCCTGCACCTTTTAATATGTCCATCAGCTCTTACACTGTGCCGAGCCTTGGAAAATTGCCCAGGTAGTTCCATTATTTAAGACGGGCAATCCCATGGATCTAAACAATTACCACCCCATATCCATCCTTCCCTTGCTCTCCAAACTACTCAAGAAGTTTGTAAATACCCAAGTAAGAGACTTCCTCAACAAAAACAACTTAATAAATCCATCATAGTCCGGCTTCAAACCAACCTAAGCACTACCTCAGCCCTTGCTTCAGTCACAAATGACTGGCTTATGGCATGGACAAGAAACATGTCACAGGAGCTGTCTTTTTAGACCTCAGCAAAGCATTCAACACTGTTGATCATGCTCACCTCATGGATACACTGGATTGGCATGGTATCTCTGTTCCCGCACTGTCATGGTTCAACAGCTACCTAACAAATAGAGTGCAACAGGTGAAAGCAGGTGGTTCCCTCTCGCCGTCCCTTCCTCTTTTGAGAGGTGTACCACAAGGCTCGATCCTTGGCCCTCTCCTGTTTATGCTATACATCAGTACTATAGGAAACAACATAAATAAAGCAAAATGACACCTATTTGTGGATGATGCAGTTATATACATTTCCAAACCCTCGGCAGCCGAAGTCCACACAGAGCTCCAGTCAGAATTCGATCTCATCCAGCTCAGCCTTGAACAGTCTAAACTTCTTCTAAACATAATAAAAACAAAGGTCATATACTTCCATTCCAATTACCATACTAGCATTTAAAATGAGCTAGCATTTGTGCCCCCCATAAAGACCCTCCTTGATGACAATCTTGAGGTAGTGACTAAATTTAAATACTTAGGCTGTGAACTAGACCAGCATCTTACATTCTCCACCCATATCACCACCCTCACAAAGAAACTGCGGCAAGACTAGGCTTTTTAACAGGAACAAATCTTGTTCACCAATGACACCAGGCATCGACTGGTCCAGACTACCTTCATACCATTTCTTGATTACGCGGATATTCTTTACGGCGTTGCCCTGACTCCCTTACTACACCAGTTGGACATACTACACCACAAAACAATACGATTCATTTCAAACGCCCATTGTCGCACACATCATTGTGTCCTGTATGCCTCCCTCAGTTGCACCTCCTTAACTACGAGGTGGCTCATTCACTCCCTCACCTGGCTATACAAAACCCTCTTGTTAAGGCTCCCCCTATATAACTACTTTATTCCAGTGCACTACCTCTTCATATACACTACATAGTACTTCCTACATCATGTTGGATGTCCCTAGCACATGCTCCTACTTTGGAAGTTTGGCTATAAGCCATGCTCTACCAGCTGCTTGGAACAAAGACCAGTCCACCCTCAAACTTCAACAGTT